>OY992880.1:55941821-56167177 GCA_963921405.1 Cepaea hortensis | reverse complement strand
ATATTTCGGACGTGATATTTGAGAATCAATAGGTCAGATATTTAAATAAATACAATTTAATGATTTTGTTGTTATTGGAGAGTTTAATGTCATACTGTATCAGTGTAGTCAGTGTCATTGGTCACGTGACTAACAATGTAACGAGCACACGCAACAACCCAATGTTTACCTGGATTACCCGTGGCGTGTGGATTCTCCATGGCTATACTATACATTAGTGTTGGCACATCGCTCCTGTACGTCCGGTTGACCTACTTTCGACTTGCGTAAGCGACGGCTCACAATACAGACGGATCGTCATATCCTGACTGTAACACTGTCTCCATATTCTCTTGGTTTCCCCCGGCTTTGCCTCTGGAGATGTTCCGCCTCGTCCGCGTTGGACCGCGTCGTCTTTCCCAAACCTCCTGGACTTTTGCTTCCAGGACCATCTTGGGCGATATTGGATATGGTCAGCCAATCTTCGGTTGGAGTCCTGGGTATGTCTCGCCTTTCCCGACGTTACCCACCCCTTCTGAACTGGGTTACTAGTGCATGTTTCACTCTTGTCCTTTCCCTGACGTGTGATTTCCCTCCTCCCTTCGTTGGGTAAATCTGACCTATCACGTACTTTCCCACAGTCTCTCCTATGTAGTACTGCCGATCTCTGGTCTTCGTCTGGAACTGTAATCTTTTTCTTAATGGCTGCCATCACCATAAGGGCCGAAGATTTGCTCTCTGATCTCTCCTCATATTTCCTAAGGAGATGTCTAGGGAGACTTTTTCGTTCTCCCCCGATCCGGATTCCGTAGGTATTCTTGGACACAATCTTTTCCACAGGATAAGGTCCTTTCCATCCTACTTGGAGTATATTAGTCTCTTCTGGACCCCATACTTCCACTTGGTCTTCCACCTTAAGAGCTAGTTTACTCTTAGTCCACTTGTTGGGTGGTGCTTTCTGGCACTCTGAACAAGATTTCACCCACCGGCGTACATCACCGGTCATTCCTGGCCAGCAATAATGGCCGGAAATTTGCTGCAATGTCTCTCTGACACCCATATGTCGATTCTCGGCTATGATGTGTCCACTCTGAAGAATGTGAGGACGGTGGGTCTCTGGAACCACCCACTGCTCGTGCAGGTTTTCTCCTCTCCCGGCTTGCCTGTAAAGCAGCCTATTCCTCAGAAAGTACTGTCCCCGTTCTGGTGGCTCAGCACTTCTTTGCAGCTTCCTGTAGCAAGGACGCAACGTAGTATCCTTCCTCTGGGCAGTATGCAATTCTCCTATCTCTGAGTTGTCGCATAGTGTCTCTGCCTCTTTTTCCTTCCCTTGAGATCCACTGGCTACTGCTCCCCTGTGGGCTGGCTGTTTGGGCACCCCCAAGAACACGTATTTTGTGCCAATGATCACTGGGAATAGGGAATCCGCTAATACAGCCGCAGGAATAATGCCCGTGACGTACCTGGACTTAATCTCCACCTTGGCGATTGGAGCGTCATGGTAACAGCACTCCTCATTGCCGGCTGTATCTCTATGGTCTCCCCTGTAAGTTGGTCTGGGCTTACCAGGCTGGCATCTATCACAGCTTCCCCATCCAAACCTGAATCGTAGAGACAAGCAACCTGCTGGCCATTGACTTCAATCAGTTCAACCAGAGGTGGCCTCTCTTGGTCCGGAGTGTCTTCCACCTCCTCGACCTTTTCCTGGCATCGGTAGTCCACAGTATTATGTGTTTTCGACCTGCAGTGAGTGCACCATTTTCCCTTCCAAACTTTCTGTGGGCTCTCTTTGGTCAGAGTTTCTTCGCCGACCTCAGACTTGTCTGTGATCACCTTCTTATGAATCACTTGGCATGCCGCGAAGTGATAACTTTTCGGTTTCGATCTGCAGTCCTTTGTGTTATGAGAGGGCGACTTGCAGATTGAACACCACTTCTCGGACCACGGTCGTTTCGCTGGAGAATTCGAGGTGTTCTGGTTTCCTTCATTCACCTTCTCTGAACTCTCCATTGACGTCTTTATATAAGGTTCCACTTTTTCTCCTTCCCAGTTTTTACATTTCTTTCGGTCTTGTTTCTCCTGCCCTTTCGTGGTGGATATATTGGTTTCTTTAGCTTCCCCATGGACTTCTACGAATCTTTCCGCCGGCTTATTCACAACATCCAGCCGTTCTGATCCTTGTTCTCCTAAAAATGTCTTCAGTGGTTCTGACATTTGCTGGCGCATCTGGTCGACCACCATGAGCTCTTCCAGACTCTCATAGTCCCGCTTGAACTCCGCCAAATTTATCCATTTTTGGAGGTATGATTTCAGCCTTAAACTGTAGGCGGCGAATAGCTCTCCCGGCTCTCGTCTTGCCAATCGAAACTTCTCCCGATACGTTTGTGCTGTGATCTCATAATACTTCATCAAAGCGGCTTTTAATTCCTCGTAATTATTTTCATGTCCTGGTGGTAGGCGTGTGTAGACCTCGTACCCCGAACTTCTTAATCCCTGGGGTAATTTAAGAGCCCATCTGCTTCTATCCAGTCCCATAGCGACTGACATGGCCTCAAAACGATTCGCGCATTGGTCAAATCGTTCTAAAGACTCTTCATAAACAGCTAAGGGAAACTTCATTGCATGGTAGCCAGGTCCACTCATGTTGGTTGAACCAATTGAAGATGAACCTCCGTCCACTCCATCTATTTCTCCCTTAGTTTGGGTTTTGAGTTCTAGCTCTCTCATGCGATATTCATGTTCCCTGATCTTGTTGGCTTCTTCTGCTTCCAACTGGGCCTTTCGATCTTCTCGTTCTGCTTGGCGAAATTCTCGCTCCCTCTCCTGTACGTAATTGGATAGGGCCGAACAAGATAAACCAATTTCTTCCCCGTTTGCCCTTAGTTCTGCTGTAGTTACTTTAGGAGTGGCCATAGTTTAAGAAGGTAAGTCAGCCGGCTGAGTAAAGACACCTCAAGGCAGTAAAGAATTACTCACTATAGAACTATAATCTATTATAATATATATCAATCAATCTATGTATATCTAAATATTTATTTATGACTCCACACAGTACAACACAACCAATCTCTCTATCACTAGAGGAGATTTAGGATAAAGACTTATGTAGACGTGTGAAAGTGTGCACAAATAGTTAATGTGTCTTAACACCTATCCACAGTCATACTGTCTGGATCTTTCTCACTGTAAAGTCCCCAACATTAATATAATGTCTCTTACATAAATGTAATGGCACCATATATCCCATGGACATCCTTCCATTAAAAGTCATCAATATGCATACTTATATATATATATATATATATATATATATATATATATATATATATATATATATATATATATATCCCACAGGTATGTACCAATATGCATGTACCCTGCTATGCATATACCCCGCTAGGTATCTACCCCGTTAGGCAATTACCTTTATGCAGTTGAAGTACCTCGCTACTCCACCATTTAATGTCACTTGTCGTCCCGGGAGGAACGTGGAATCAACAAGCACACCTTTAAGCTTATTATACTTTGGGATTATTGACAGACTTCTGTCTACACTCCTCCCTTCTGTCTTCTATTCCATATCTCTCTGTCTCTCTCTCTCTCTCTCTCTCTCTCTCTCTCTTATTCCTTCATCACATACTCCGACAACAGTTTCCTTCAACAATTAATAAAATATTTATTAATCAAAACTATGTCTGGTGTATGTATGGACTGTGTATATGTAGTTGGTAGTGTCTGCTAGTGTGAGTGCAAGATAGGACTCTTGAATTCGTATGTGCCGTATACTTTCTCCCGTCTTCATACGGCCATGCAAACAGGACATCAAACATAGAAATGGACAGCTCTCACCCTGGATGCTCCGTTCTGCTTGAGTCTGGAGGTAAATCCGTTATTGAAAAAAACTGTTCACCACTGGATCACCGTAAATTAATGTGATCACGGTAAGTTTTATGCCTAGACTGAGTTCTCTTTGATTATTATTTAGTTAATTAATCCATCATGGAAAACACATCGCTACTGTCCAGCACTGTCTATTGTTACTGTAAACTTTCTACACACGGTTTTCCGGTAGTTTATGAACACCTTTTTTTACGCATGGAAACTCTTCGTGAATTATTCATTTGTTTCTTTATATTAATTTACAGTGTCAATACATTCAGTTCTAGGTCATCCTGCCTTTTTACAATGACAATTCTTTCCATGGTTTTCTAAACTTTCTCTGCACCAGTGAAGTGCCTTTATAAATTGAAAGTCCTTTCCCGGGTTTATCAACAAAGCTTTCTCTGTACAAAATACGTAATTGTCTATCTTCTCTGATAGGTCAGGATGTGTATTGGAACCTGTGGGATATATATGTAATCAGGTGATATGAGTCTGCTTCATACTACTTCTTATGTGAGTGCCTTTCTCCAGCCGTAATGAAAAGCTTCCGAAAGATACTCTGACATAAGACAGCAGAATTCACTAAAGTCTAAACTATTCGCTAATAGAAAAAAAAATGGTAAACGCTAAGCACAAACACCTCCTTCCCTATGCTAAACTATTGCGCTAAGGTTAGATTACCTTATCACTTCTATGTTCATCCATGAATTGAAATACATATATAAGCACATATGCACTAATATCCCATCTCAGTTAAACAATAAGGGACTATAATTTCTTTCCACACACAGGATGCATAGATATCTCTGCCCAGTTTGGGAACACACACTAACTCCAAAACAAGTTGTCCACTCATTTATACCGAGTGTCCAAGTCTCCGTTGACTTTTGATCCATCAACAATCGTATTTTGCCGTATCCTTCACATCAAAAGGCGGTGAAATCACGTATTGATTAGTGGTGCTCCGTCTCGTGTTCGCTCCGTTCACCAATCGTCGCACATCAAAGAGTTTTAACTCTTGGATCACCGTCTTCTTGCGTTTTCCCGTTCCCGAATTCTCCGCGTCGTTCTGTCCGTTAACATCGCTGGTCAATGACTCCTCACACGGTATCCTATTTTATACCAGTCGGTCAATAACCTTCAATTTATCCTCATCTCAGACTGAAGTACTCGATTGTTATTCTGACTCATGGTCCATAATTTTCCATTCTCATGTATTGCAATTTTATATGTAAGTTATCAAGGAATCATTAAACTAACAGTTTCCCGTGACAAATAGCTGCAATTTGGCTGGTGTAGACATAAAAGAACACTGGCGGATCCCTGTGGTAATCCAAGTTTAATAATACAGGGTTCAGAAGTCCTCGTAGACATCAAATACAAGGGTTCCCGCATTGCCCAGGTGTACTTCCCAGGCAGGTAACTCTCGAGCCCTTTGTGAAGCATATTACGACTTTCCAAATGTCGTTGGAGCCTGTCTATCTTTTCAAGACTTTGCCAAATGCGTTTTGCAGGATTATCATTCGGTATCCATTAAGTCTGAAGTTATCCTTTCCAGGTTTTGGGAGTGGGACCAGGTAGCTATGCAACCAATCCTGGGATATTTCCGCCATATTCATGCTTAGGTTGAAACGAAGAGCCATCTCCTCCAAGCCCCAATCATTCATGTTACTTATATGGGTGTATCGGCTGGCTAATCCAGGCATGGGTAACCGATTTGGTGTCAAACCAATCGGTGAACTAGGGTATGCCTACCCAGCATGTTAAGACAGGATTTGGAAGAAATCATTGAAGATTCAACGTGCAAGGCGGCGTTTATCTGCAAACGCGTTGTAGAACGTAATGAGCACCCCAAGGCACGAAGAGCTCCCTGGTCATCCACTGCATTTGTATTTGTCTCCAGTCGTCTTGACTTGTCTTGTCACTGGACTCAGATGGACTTAGGCGAGAGGGTGAGGTCGACGAAATACACAACTCTTCCTCACTGTAATCCAATTCATCATGCAAGTTATTCTTCATCCAGCTTCATATATCAACAGAAGGAAGCATGCAACCATCATGAGTGCCTATGCACCAACCATGACCAATGAAGATGACGTCAATAACAAGTTCTATGAGGACATTCTAGAGTGGCATTATTGGAATGCACTGAGTCGGAAATTGTAACCGAAATGGACTCCTCCTCCTTCAGACATGTGCCGAACACGATCTCCTGATTACCAACACAATTTTCCGTCTTCCCATGAGAAATAGGACATCGTGGATACACCCTCGCTCGAAACACTGGCACCTCATGATTATGTCACCGTCAAGAGGAATGACAGACAAGATTTACGGGTGACAAAATCCACGTGTGGTGCTGAATGTTGGACAGACCATCGTCGCATTGTTCAAAAATAAACACACACATCAAACCACCACGGCGTCATTAAGGGGTAAAAGTGAAAAGACAATTAAATGTAACCCGCCTAAACAGCAACAAAATGCAGCTGTCGTTTGAAAATATGCTGGAAGACCGCCTCAAGCCCAATGCTGCAGCTAAACAGGATGTGGAAACAGAGTGGAGAGCCCTAAAGGACATAATTTACAGCACTGCTATGGAAATCCTGGGCAAGTCCCGCGAAAGTATAAAGACTGGTTTGATGAAAATTCCGAAGACATCAACCAATTGCTGGCCGAGAAACATCTTCTCCACAAGGAATATTTGACCCGAAGTCAACATAGAAAATAGATGCCTTTAATAACATCCGAATAGTATGTGCAGGAGAAACGTCGGCACATGCGGGACTCCTTGCTGAGCAACAAAGCTGATGAGATTCAAGGCTTTGCTGACAGACATATGCAAAACTTCAACGACTCACTGAAAGCGGTCTATGGTCCTAAATCACCAGACATAGTTCCCCGCCTCAGTATAGATGGGGGACCATTGTTCACCTATAAGAAAGAAATCCTTCAACGCTGGGCACATCATTTCAGCAACGTCTTAAATGCAACCTCCTCCTTCAATGATGAAACCATCAATTGCTTTCCTCAAGTCCCCACTAATGATACTCTTGATGATCTGCCAACCATAGTGTAAGTAAACAAAGCCATCCAGCAACTTTCCAGCTGTAAGGTGCTGATCCTGACTCCATTCCAACAGAGATATACAAGGCAAGTGGGCCAGTTCTAATAAAGCAGCTTCACCAAGTCTTTACAAACATATGTGTGAACGAGACCATGCCACAAGATTTCAAAGATGCGTCAATAGTCCACCTTTACAAACGTAAAGGAAACGGCCAATCCTGTAACAACCGCCGAGGCATATCCTTGCTCTCAATTGCAGGTAAGATACTCACCAGAATTCTTCTCAATCGCCTCACAGCCCATCTCGACAAGGTTTTCTTCGTGAGAGTCAATCCGGCTTTAGAAAAGAACGAGGGACTGTTGAAATGATTTTCGCTGTAGGCAGCTGCAAGATAAATGTCAGAAACAGAACTCCAAAATGTCTCCACTTTCATTGATCTTACCGAGGCTTTTGATATAGTCAGCAGAGAAGGATTATGGAAGATTATGGCGAAATATGGCTTCCACGAAAGTTTGTCAAAATAGTGCGGCTATTTCATGATGGTATGTAGGCAAGAGCTTAGGAAAATAGTGAACTGTCTGAGCCCTTTCCTGTCACCAAAGGAGTGAAGCAAGGCTGTGTCCTGGCACAAACACTGTTCAGCCGCATGTTTTCGGCTATGCTGACGAATACCTTCGAGAACAACGACATTGGAATATACATCAACTACCGCATGGATGGAAAGTTGTTCAATCTCAGAAGGCTGAAAGCTAAATCCAAAACAACAGCGACACCGTCAGAGAGCTTCTGTTTGCTGATTGCGCTCTATATGCCAACTCGGAGGCAGACATGCAACGCAATGTTTCAGCTTTCTCATCTGCCTGTGCCCACTTTTGGCTCAATAAAAACTTGGAGAAGACTGTAGTCACGTACCATCCAGCTGCAGGGATTAATCACACCGTGCCGAATATCAAAGTGAATGGTCATAGGCTAAGTGTTGTGGACAAATTCACCTATCTTGACAGCACAGTCAAAAGCTGCCACAATTGATGACGAAGTGAATGCAAGAATCTCCAAGGCCAGCACTGTCTTTGGCAAGCTGTACAAGAATGTGTGAGACAGAAATGGAATAAACCTGCATACAAAGCTGAAAGTCGTATTATCCACACTGCTATATGCTTGTGAAACCTGGATTGTTTATCAGCGACACGATAGGAAATTAAACACAGTCTTTCCACACAGTCTGCCTTAGGAAGCTATTGAAGATTAAATGGCAAGACAAAATCCCAGACACTGAAGTCCTAAAAAGGGCGTCCATGCCCAGTATCCACACGCTACTAATGAAGAATCAGATTCGCTGGGCTGGTCACTTGACCCGCATGCCAGATCGCAAGCTCCATAAACAATTTTTTTATGGCGTGCTGCGTTGTGATAAACGCTCCCAAGGCGGCCAGAGGAAACGCTTTAAAGATACTCTGAAAATCTCACTGAAAGCGTTTGGAAATCATCATGACACTTGGGAGACTGCTGCCAAATACCTAAATTCGTGGCGTACATCATTACATAAGGGTGCAATCACTTGCGAAGCAGCCAGGACTGCAAGAGATGTGAAGAAAAGGTTGGACAGAAAAACCACTGCAGGAGATCCTCCTCCTGGAACGTCAATCCTTCTTTGCCCACATTGTCTAAGAACATTTCGAGCCAAAATAGGCCTTATCAGCCATCTTAGAACTCACGGCTCCATGCTTTTAACCCCACTGGATGAAATGAATGGTCATCATCATTCTTGATGGACAAGCTACATAGGTGTATTGCACCCCATACGGGCCTGGTGCTGTGTCCTGAGGTGGAGTGACAAGTTCCAATTGTCATCGCCTTTTCTTTCTAGAATATTTCAGTACATTCTTAAAAGTTCTAGGTATCCACTTTATAAGCCTGGGGTGATGCCTCTTTCCACTCCCTACCCCAAAGCATACTCCCCCCCCCCACCGCATATCCTATTTACAATATAAAATGACACAAAGTATTACAACTTTACATAACAGATTGACGACACATACAGGACGTTGCGGCGATTAGCCTTCATCAGCAAACACATTCACTCAGGATATTTCCATACGCGCTTCATCCACAAGTTCAACAGCCAGCGAAGAGTCCCAATATTAATCGTACCCGTTGCAGTCTGGTTATGTGTCCGCCTGGCCTTTCCTCGGAGTTCTGAGAGTCGGCCGCACCATTCTCTCTAGGCTACATTGATTATCCTTTCTTCCATATTATTCACATCATCCCAAAGGTCGCCGACCACATCTGCATTATCGTGTAATAATAACAGACCTAGCGTGGCAGATCCAGCCACTGTGTCCGCCTGCTGGTTCCCCGTCACACCAGAATGTACAGGAGAAAAATTCAACTGACACTCGCGATCTTTGATTTATGAACTGAAGCATGTCAATCTGCATGGAGCATGTCTGTCTTCACCCTTCTCAGCATACTCTTCGGATCTGTTACAATTACGCTGTTTGTCTTCCAGCTAATGGAATGACACAGAGACCGCCTCCACCTCCATTCTTAGATTAGATGTCGTGGCTCAACACAATGGATTGAACATTAACTGTAGGAAAAAATATAGAGCAGTCAGATCTATACTAGAAGTACTCAATGCTGAAAGAAAAATATGATTATTGGGACAAATGGCATTGAAGAAATGGGATATTTCGGGATATAAAAAAGGCATACATGTCCGAAAAGATAACTATGGAGGGAGATTTATCGGGATGGCGTAGAATAGGAAGACCACAACGCTGATAGATTCAAGATGTGGTAGACACTTTACACATAACACGGAACACCTGGCTTAAGACAGATTTGAATGTCGAAACACTTTTATTGGGGAACAATTTTTCACAGTACAAGCCACTGGCTTATGACCGATGCCTATACATGCCTTAATACATATTGGTAGCGCTAGTCTCCTTCTGACTTAATTTGTACAGAGCCGATTGTAATTAATTGTCGAGACGAGGTTTTCAAAGTTTGAGACCTTTTCAATCTGTTTGTTCTTGATTGTGACTTTTGGTTGACACGTGGTTAGGCGTTGTTGGAAATTGGAGTTTGTTTTTTATGTACCAGATGTCCAGCTAGGGCCAGAACGTCCCGATGACATTGTAGAATATCTCTCGTGCTATATGCAACTAGATCTCTCATGTGTCTTAAAATCAGATATTTTAATTGGGAATATCGACCCTAAAACTGGCCTTCCTATCTGTACAAATCGATACGTCACGTCTTTACCTGGCATACTAGTTCAAGTTTAATTGTTTTCTGCACCAGATGCCCTGCTATGTCCAGAACGTCTTTGTGGCATTACAGAATATGTCTCCTGTGATCTGCATCTAGATCTCGCTTGTGTCTTAAAATCAGATATTTTACTTGGGAATATCGACCCCAAAACTGGTTTTCCTTTTTATGCAAATCAATAAATCACTTTTTTATGAAACCTAGAATACGCCTTCGAGTTTTCCCTCCAGTTTATAGTCTGTAAGCCAGTCACATATCCGTACCAACGAATTCTAGATAACTGCGATAGTAATCTCATGAGCGCGATGGTATGTGGGTTCGACGCCTGAGTTCATCGCTTGCCATAGTGAGGAAAAGGTTGACTTCCTAATCCTCCTTGCTCTCCATCCATCCATCATGTGCCATGCCGATAAGCGTAGGCTGTCATTCTTTGCCAATCATCAGAGTCGTGGATCAGCTCAGTGTTCTTGTCTCGACCATGCCACGTGGCCAAGCCATCCAGATATTTACTTCTCGGTCTTCCCCTTGGTCTCTCCCCTTCGATCTTGCCAGTTGTCACCAAGTTCTCCAATTCATTTCTTCTCATAACATGCCCAAAACATTTTGACTGTCTACGTCTAATGACTCTAATCAGTTTACTACATTCATTTGTTTCTTGCAGGACCTGTTAATTGGTTTTTCTGTCTGTCCATGGTAATCTTTGCATTTTTCTCAGAAACCACATTTCCACAGCCATCAGATGTTTTTCAGATTGTCCGCTCATTGTCCACGCTTCACATTCATACAAACGTATAGATTCTATGTAGCACTTCAACAATATTTTTCTCGTTTCAATTGATATCTCTTTATTGGTTTAGTATGTTTTTCATCTTGCAAAAGGCTAACTTCGCAACGGCAATTCTTGTTCTAATCTCTTCAAGGTATCTCCCATCAGTTGGTATGACTGTGCCGAGATAACTGTAACGATTCACTTGTTTAGGAATATGCCCATTTGCTCTTTTATCACATTGTGGAATTACCTTCTTCACAGTGACGACCATATCAAACGACCTTGCTCTCAGGCCTACAAAATGTGATGGTGCTATATAGCATGACAGCCATATAGTAGCTTCGGAATAAAAACATAAAACAACGAATTCTAACATAATTACCAATTCCAGGTGAATTACTGATGCACGCCTAAGAATTTTAAATCCAGTTAGCAGAAAAACATCGTTTATTTTTAATTTACAGGAAATCGATTCCGCCGACCCCCTTAATGACCTTCTCATGTCACAGCAGAAACGTGTACAAGTTCTGGTAGCACGTACGTCGATAAGTGCGGCGAATGTTTTAAGTTTCGGATCAACTAAAGGTAGATAAACAGGGGCAGAACTGGACCCTGCACACGGACGGGTGCTAGATGAAATGACCAGACAAGTAAAGTGATTAAAATGTTAGCCGAGACCTCCCCTGTGTACGCTTAGGACTGCAGTCAGTGCCCACTTGTTTATTTCAAGTGTTATTCTTTCTGTGGGCTTTCACACACACATACACACACACACACACACAAACGCACGCACGCTCTCACGCACGCAAGCAAGCAAGCACGCATATATATATATATATATATATATATATATATATACACATATAGAGAGAGAGATGGAGAGAGATGGAGAAAGATAGAAAGGCATAGAGCGAGAGAGGGAGAGAGAAAGAGAGAGAGAGAGAGAGGGAGAGAGAGTGTATATATGATGTGTATGTGTGTGTGTGTGTGTATGTGTGTGTGTGTGTGTGTGTATCTGTGTGTCTGTGCGTGTGTGCAACGTGAGTGTTCAAATATTGGGTCAATTTATTTTCAAGTCTCCTTTAAATCTATGGTGCTGTAATTTAGGTGTATTAATGCTAGTGTTCAAATATATAAATACTGTTTTATGAAACACCGGCTATGGTAATGGTTACCGACAACAAACAACTTCATCACAACCGGTTAGGAGTATCGAACTGAGATGCTGGCCGTTCGTTTAGAACATGCGGAAATATCGATCTCAAATATGAACCTTTAGCCACAAACGTTTTGAAATAACGATCTCAAATACTGATCTTAAGTCACAAACGTTTGGAATTAATGATCCCAAATACCGATTTTTAGCCACAAACGTGTGCAAATATATATCTCAAATACTGATCTTCCATCATGGATGCTTATTCGTATCGACCACAAATACTGGACTCATCATGAATATATGGAAATGTTGACCTCAAATATTGAACTTTAGTCACAAATGTTTGGAAAATTCGACATCAAGTACAGAACTCCCGTCGTATTAATGTTGTTATAAAGCCAATGCATTTTAAGCCAAGATATTAACATGTACATGGGACGCAGAGGTGTTTCCAAGGCACCAGGGCCGGGTTATATACTGGCCAAGACCTATTGACGCGTCCTCGTCGAGCGTCCTGGGCAACAGGTCCCTTCGGGGTCCTGAATAAAGTCAGTAGGATCGCCGATTCCTCCGAAGTCGGAGAGTGTCTGCCTGTTCGGCGAGGAACCACCAGTCTGCACACCAATAAGCCAGACATGGGACAACGGATACTCACGCAAACCTCAGGTCCTGTATGACATCACACTGATGTTGGACAACAGGATGCCTTCATCCGACATACAGGACTTCGCGTTGGAGCTCAAGCCAACGAACACAAGCAAGCAAGCAAGCAACATGTACATGAATACCACCATATGAAAGGCGTATCAACAAAGAAAACATGAAAAAAGATGAATTCGATAGCATTAAGTTAACAATAAGTAATACTTCCTTATATGAAGCAGTCAGAACAGATTATTAGATTCTGTCTGTACACATGAATATAGCAAACGGTTGTGGATCATGTGCAATTAGTTAACAATGAAGAAATTCAAATGACAGCACTTATATATAGTTGTACATAAGAATGGTAACAATACAATAGTCAGGCAACATGAGTAATTGCATGTTTCGAATTAGGGTTGACACAAGCGTAACTTAAGATATAAACTGAACAGTATTGATAACCACTCATGTAAACAAAGAACAGTAGTAAAGAACGGCACGTAACCCAGAGAAATGGAAATCAGCTGGCACACAGGACAATAGTGCAAGTGAAAGCAAATGATAAACATGCTTCGACTTTCACTGACACGATATTCTTTGGCCACATTTGAAACACATTCCAGTTCATTCTAACAAGACTCAGAAAATGCATAGGTACAGACTGTCACTTTTAAAGACAAACAAAGAACAGCAAGTATCAGAGGGAAATTGGCTAATGCTGAAGTATGTGTGGTTTCTAAAGCCAGGGAATATGCATTTGTGCAACATGTTCCGGTCCGAAGTGTTTATTGTGTGTAATCGTAAATGGCCGGTCTCCCTGGCCTATGGGTAACATCTTTCTCCGTAATCCCGTATGTTCTCGTGAGTAGCGTAACATGCGCGAGAATCAGTGGCGGTTCTCTCCGCGTTGGTAACTTAAGGGATATGTGAGCTGGTCGTTCAGAAAGCAATGGCAAACTTCTGAGCGTAATCTTACCTAGAAAATCAAGAGCAGCTAAAAATGCTGATGTTGACTGCAACGTCCTGTAAGGGATATGCAAAAAAAAACAAAAAAAAAAAAAAAAACAAACAACCTAATAAAGGTAAATTTAAAATTAGCAAAGGTATAACAGATGTGCCCCATTAGAACTATACCTGTGATCATGTGGTTTGACTATTTCAACTTAAGTATTATTCACTTTAAATGATATATTACTCTGCAGTATGCATATGACAACATGCAGCCATATATGTTAGGCAATAAATCGTGCAACATATTGTTTTTGGCTTCTGTGTTTAAACTAAGTGTTTATATAGTGAAAGTCAAGTATTTCCTTTTATTTCCCATCTATTCTTACGACATGCGTAGACTTGCTGACGAAGTCTGAACGCTATGTGAAGACTGAAGAAAAAAAATTCCCCTGGTCTATAGCTGTTGCCAAGCAGTACAGAGGTCCAGAATTATTTCATTTTTCGTTCGGTCGTTTTAAACTTAAACTTAGTCCATACACGTCCTACTTCTACTAGTAGTAGCTACTACTGAGGGGTGCACTGGATTGACGGTTGCGTGTGCATTAGCTTTCTTTATTGCCACTGTCTCTCGCTATCAGGCAAATAAATTCCAACTTCTGAGGTACTTGTGATTTACTCCCCAAAGTCTAGTACAAAAACCTGCTACACTGCATTCAGTTTCAGTCCGCAACAGTTGTTACTTTCTGTCTTCAGCAGCCGTAACTTTGGCTTTTTTTTTGGGTCTCTGTTGTCAGTTACTTTTGCCATTTCTGCCTGCAACATTTGATAATTTAATCATTTCTGACTCGAGCTATCGTACTTTATTTATCCCCCCCCCCCCCCAATATCGTATAGGTAAGTTTTAATGAAAGATAAAACAACCATCAAGGGGTATCATTTTATTTCCCTTAGTGGCCCTGGTATAGATCAGCTGAGAGTTGTGCTTGGACACCAGACGGATCAAGCCATTTGAGCGGAGCTCTCTCAAAGCCTGCTTTGCCAAGGATCTTCGGACCTTCAACCTCTCAGAGATAACAGACAGAGGGAGTGATGAGCTTGTAACTAGGCACCTTTGTGTACAGCTTGTCATATGTTGGCCGGTCGAAGATGATTCAATTTGTCTCGGACTTTTCCCTTGGAGCACTTCTTCTTCTTTGGAAGCCACCTGACCCCTTCTTCTCGGGATTCCCTGCAGTAGTTTTTGCTGTCTTTACTTTCCACCTTATTGGTTTATGGCTGCTGTTACTATAGGTCTTTCTGGCTTTAGAAGCTCTTAATTTAGCTGTCTATACCGGAGAAGGGTCGATGGGGAGTCTAGGACACTGTACAGTCAGATTTCTCTAGATAAGTACATTCATGCATATATAAACTCGAATAAGACAACAGTCTACCTCTGCAAGATAAGGCGCTAAAGACAAAAGTAAAGAGCTAGGAGACGCACAACAGCAATTAGGATGTCACGCTTACAGGCAATGTAAAAATGCCTTTATTTGCTGTGCTCGTCCTGTGATGGACTCTCAGGAGGTGTGGTACGGGGGCCTCTGCATCAAAATGATCCAAACACACACATCGGTGTTCCTCCTCAAATGTCTTATGGAGCAAAAGAAAACGTGAGCGAAGGACTCAAAATAATATTCGGAAATGCGGATAAAATTAGCAACAAAACATTATAGCCAGAGGTAATCCTATATGAAAAACACAATCTACAATACTATATTGATCACATTACATTTGCTCTGATTCTTGTATTAATTGTATCTAAATACGCGAATGAGTTTCAAAATGCTAATTGATTTCGTGTCGCTAAATATTGCAGAATGGGTGAATCGAACGACCACAGAATAAACAATGCGAGGATACAATTAAAGTTCTCGATTGCGGGTGTATATAGATGAATAGCAGAGATATCGTGAAATCAGAATAAAACAAACAAAGAATAATTACAAACACTTGGATTGAGAAAAAAAACAAAACAAACTTGTTACGTAACGAGATCAAGGTCAGACGATACGCATACGATAGAGGAGACAATGCTATTTCAAGACTATGTTGTTGGGAGACTGGAGGTCAAGCATGCAGGAGAACGACACATGTAAGTAGACACCATGTCGGTCACATCATGTTACGGATCATATCTAGTATATACCGCATTTTAATATTTACTGATCTTGTTAAGGTCATAACGAAAATAAAACAAAACACACACACACAAATAAATGACATATTTTCACATTGACTACTCTTGATACAAATTATGCGATAAAGTAATCCATCTATATCATGTACTACTTTGATTCCAGTATTAACAATGAAGACAGTCTCAAATGAAGTCAGAATGAGACTGGACATAACAATAGAGAGGGTAGACGACATTAGGAGCCTATGGTACACATCACCAAACAAGTAAAGAATAGATTTGGAGAACATGCTTTTTTGCCGTGGCAACACTCGAATGTGAATCGTGAATTACTAAGGAGAAGAAAACATAATTATTTTAAAGCTTAGATTGAAGAACATGTCACTGAATTAGATTACGGTCAGACGATTAAAATACAATGGGAAGTTCCTGTCCACAACAAGAAGCATAAATAAAAGACTCCAGTTTTGCAAATGACTACTCTTGGGGAAAATAATGCTCGAAAGTAATCCATCCATATAAAATACTACTTAGCTCCTCGTCAGCCAAACAGCTAACACTGATTGAGCTGACCGTCCCTTACGAGTCCAATATTGAGGAGCAACATGTGTACAAATTAGCGAAGTACGATGACATGGTCGGAAGTCTTAGGCGGGAGGAGTACATAGTCAGGCTATTCGCGGTCGAGGTGGGCGCCAGAGGTATGTTATCCCACTCCGTGTTTGATGTGCTGAAGCGAATGGGCATGAAAGGGCAAGCAAAGAGCTCGGGCCGAGAAACGACTGTGTGAGGCGGCCGAAAAGGTCTCGTGCTTGCCATGGAACTGCCGGAACTTAGAGTGAAACGATTGTCGAAACTAGTATGGTTAGAAGCGATAACTGCAGTACCAACAATCGCTCAACCAAGACCACGAACTGTTAACGTCTCGTGTCAACTCCTTAGCCTTTTCTACGAGTGTGGGTGGTGAGCCTGAGTGCAGTCAAACCATGTAAATGTCGGCCGAAGTCTTACCTCTATAACATAGCGATAATCATCCGTAAGTCGCATTCAGTCAGCTGCAAAGACTAAAAGGTGAGTCCAAACGTAAAGGAAGAACCGGCTTCCTAGGAGAGTGAGGCGCCGTGAACGGGGTATGGAGAAGGAACACGGCAACGGTGACAAATGGAGGCGGCAGAGGCCGTGGTGGGGGGATGAAGTTGGCATCCCACGACCACACGTGCTAAGGGGTAAGCTCAGGCTGCACGGGCTCTCCCCGCCGAGAGATGGAGGGCTTGAGAGTGGACATGGTAACAGCAAAGGGACAAGCTTAACATCAAGGATAACAATTGTGACCGAACGTCTCCACGGCAGGGGTAAGACGCCCAGAGTCATGACCCGGACGGGACCGCCCTCAGAGAGTATCAAGAAATTAAAGGTCCGAAATACTTATGGAAGGTGTTAGCTTCTGACGATCAGAGGCCCCCTGCCGTGTGTTTAATGATTACTACTTTGCCTTCAGTATTTACGATGATGACTGTCTAAATGAAGTCAGATTGAGATACCACATGGCAATGAAGATCATAAAGACATAAGAAGTATATGGTACAACATCACGAAAAACTTGTTCAAGAATATGTTGTTGGGAGACCTTAAGGGCAAGCATGCAGGAGAAAGATAAATGTAAGTAGACATTCCATATGTCACACAACGTAACGGATAATATCTAGTACAGATTGTCTGGGGACAATCATCGTAATATATACTGATCGTGTTAAGGTCATATCGACACCGGATCTTGGCCAAACTTCCCGAAAAGTACACTCCGATATTGATCAAGCACTGTGCCTCCAGCATAATTGTGTCTGTCCTCTGTGTCCTGAACCGTTTACTAAATTATATTGTCTGTTGTGTGCCGTGACGCAGAATTTATCTTTCAAATCGCATCTTGCTATCTTTCGGTTTGTCTCGACTGTTAGTTCGGGAATTGGTTCTCCCAGCAGAATCCACTTTGTGTGTCGTGGAAAATATGTCCGGTCAAATTTGGTTTGATGGTTCTTTCGACGTCTTCTGTGTTTGATGCGCCGACTGCTCCAGATGTTTGGCTTGCGCAGTAATGCGGTCACAGAGGGACATTAGTTTTCACTATCTTGGCAAGTAACAACTTTCGATCCGCCTTGGCCACGGCACTTTACATTCGACTTTTATCTGGAGTGTAATCATTGCAAAGTCTGGTGTTGTGTTTATTTCCCAGTGTTTATCTGTCTGCTATTTTGTAGTGACATTTTACTCCCGCTAAAATTCTAAAGGAATGTTTAGAGGAGAAAGCCCTCTCAGCGAGGGTTTCAATGAAGAAATTATGTCAGTTTTAGAGGTAAACACCATCTCAGCGAGGAGCCGTGGTAGTGCACTGATTAGTACGGTTGCCTGTCAAACCGGTACGTTTGCCTGCCAGCTCGGTACGTTGGCCTGCCAGCCCGGCGATCATGTGTTCAGATCCCCATCAAGACCGATTTATTAAATTGATATCGGCTCACAGGTTGAGCCATCCTAAAATGGGTACCAGAAAATGTCTTAGGAAGTAAAGACGGCGTGAAATATACCACACCATCACCCAATGAGTGCCGACTGATCCATAAGAATATGAGACTACCATCGTATACTCAATAGGCCTCATTGCGCTGTAAAGGGTTAATTACTTTGTTGTTGTTTACTTACTGGGCAACATGTCATAAGGTGATATTGATACATTGTTTTTATTAAAGGCTGAAAGCTAGCTGCATGCAATTTTACAGGACAGTGCAGTCAGCCCCAGCATATATTTGTGTTCAACTGTGTATGGGGTGTTACGGGCCAGTATGGTGTTTCCTTTCAGCTTGTGGTTTCGGATATATTGTTCTTTGCTTAAGTGTACATCTTTAACTCCATAAATAAGAAATAACACAAGAAAGGACCAAAACCAGTATATAAAGTTTGTTATGCTAGAATGGAGCATGTCATGAGAATGGAAGAGATTACGAAATGTTCAAAGAAATGAAGTTATTGACAATAAATGTACAACCTCAATTAAATGTTGTCTGTGACAAGTTGGGAAGAAATACCCTAACATAATCTATAAAAATCCTACAAAGATGGAAGGAATACTACAGTGGAATGAATGATATTAATGAATGTGACGATATGAATGAGATACATGAACCACTGACGACAGAGACAGAACCGGAACCCTCATGAGATGAAATTTTATGGGCAATAAAGAACCTGAAGAACGGTAAATCACCAGGATGAGATGAGATACCGGCTGAATTAATTAAAGCGGGAGGAGACGAAGGCATACAAACCTATCATCATCATCTTCTTAATATGCCATGCCGGTAAGAGTGGACGGTCAAGTCTCGCCATCTCACTCGATCAACTCAGTGTTCTTGTCTCGACCATGTCACATCGTCATAGGGTTGCCAGACGTCCGGCAACAAGAGGACATGTCCTCCATTTTAGCCTAATATATTCTGTCCGGCAGGAAAACTAAAAACCTTTCAAATGTCCGGCTTTCCTTATATTTTATGTTATAATTTTTTTATGTATTGTTGTTACAACTTACAATGTATCTACACTCTACCGTATGTTTACATTGTTAAAATGTACAAAGTCTATGTATTTCTGCGAACTAGTCAATTATAGTAATTCTAACTGTTATCTGTATCTAGCTCATTACTATTTTTGATAGTTACATTTAATTCTTTATTGAAACCCATTGATTAATAATATTTAATTAATTTTCCTATATATACCAAATGTGAAACACCAAAGGAACAGACTCTTACTTGACTCTGTAAAGGGCATCATTCTCACAAAGTCAGTGTTGTTGGTGCAGGAGAGCCTGGAATATGATACCACAACATCCAGCTTAAGAATGGAGGTGAAGGCAGTCACTGCGGCTCTCCGCCGGATGGAGAATACGACACATACACACACACACACATCGGGATTGTAACTGACTCAGAAAGCATGCTGACGAGGGTGAGGACGGGCAGGCTTCGTGCGGAGTGGATTGCTTCGGTTCGGAGGTCACGGGTGACAAGCATCGCCTGGATCTTTTCTTCGGGGCATGCCGGTGTGCTGGAAAATGAACAGGCGGACAGATTGGCTGGCTCTGCAGAACTTGGTGGAGTATTGACACATGACAAGGCAGACGTGGTTGCGGCCTTGTGAGAGCACGTGTACACCTCGGAGGAGCAAATGGATTACCATGGTCTGGCAAGAATGAGACAGCGAGGAGTGACGAGGGGATCTGGCCGACGCTCAACGCTCAGAGGAAAGGCCAGACGGACATATAATCAGATTGCTACTGGTACTATTAGTGTTGGAACTCTTCGCTGGCTGCTGAGGATGGGGACGGAGCGCTTATGAGAATGCCCCGAATGCTGTGATGTAGATTCCTAAATCAATCAATCAATCAATCAATCAATCTCACAAAGTACAATTTGAAGAATCTTACCAGCGAACAGTTTTATGAATATGTGACTGCTAACGAGGATCTTCTACGAAAAGTTGGCTCCTCCGAAAAATATCTCATCTCATCTCATCTCATCATGTTCCTCTTGTACCTTGCGGTGTCGAGGTGAAGTATAAACATCTCGAGAGTGCCCGATTATGGGCTTCATGTATCGATATTCCCATGGACTCTGCTATTCCCTCCGTCCAACGTTTACGTGGTCGGCCTCTTCCTCTGTTTCCATCTGGTCTGTACATCATTGCTTGTTGTGGTATGCTGTTGAATGGTAACCTACTTGCATGGCCAAACGTTTGACTTGTTGCTTTCAAATAAAATCTAGTGCTGCTATAAGCCCAACTTTAGTCCTGATTTCTTCATTTCTGATCTTAACTCTTCTTGACACTCTGAGCATTCTTCTCAGGAATCTCATTTCTGTTGTTGTGATGTTTCTTTTCTCTTTTTCTGTCATTGTCCAGGTTTGGCATTGGTAGCATAGAGTTGGTAGGAAGATTGTGTTGTAAAGTGCTTTCTTAGTAGTTATTGATACATGTTTGTTCTTTAGTATTGGTGCCATTTGTCCAATGAGTTGGTTTGACTTATTACATCTATTTTCGATCTCGTCTTCTGATCTGCCATTTGATGATATTATACTTCCTAGGTACTTGAAGCACTTTACTTATTTCAAGGGATGTTCAATTAGGTTAATTGTTGTTGTTTTTTTTTCTTCTTTAGCTATAGTCATTACCTCCGTTTTGGTTGTGCTAATTTTCATGTTATGTTCCTTACACATTTCGTTTAGACTATTCATGTAATTCAGCTTCTGATTTTGCTATTAGTGCCAGGTCGTCCGCAAACAGGAGTTCTCTAATGGTTAGATTTGCAGATGGTTCTTCTTCTGTGTTCTCGTCCTGTGGTATTCTTGTGGGCTCTGTTTGGCTGGTTTCTTTACATATGTTGTCTATATATGTTATGAACAAGAGAGGGGACAGGACATAACCTTGTCGTACTCCAGATCTTATGATGAAGGGTTCTGAGTGTCCCCCAGTTGCTCTCACTATGCATTCACTTTTGTTACATATGTTGTGTAATTAATAAAGATTATAAGGTGATAATTGTACAATCGGCTGTTTAAATAATGGGTTTTAGCATTTTGAAAAAGGCATTTATTGAATTTATATTTATTTAACATAATTGGTCCTTGGTCGATTCACTAAGAGTAAGATACACTTATTTGCAGCTATTGTAATAAAATTGTACTGATTGTGGGTTTAATCTAGAATGATTCAAATGAAACATTCAATATGTCCTCTTTTGTCCTCTTTTTTGTCTTATAATGTCCTCCTTTTGGTGCCCACTTATCAGGCAGCCCTACATTGTTAAGCCATCCAGGTGTTTATTTTTCTGCCTTTTTCTTGTTCTTTCCACATCAATCTTGCCAGGTGTCACCAAGTTCTCCAATTTATTTCTTCTCATAACGTGACCAAAAAGTTGTAAAGATAAATGTCAACGTCTAAATTCTCTAATCAGTTCTATTTTCATTTGTTTCTTGTAGGACTTGGTGATTGGTTTTTCTCTCTGTCCATGATATTCTTTGCCTTTTCCTCAGAAACCGCTTTTCCACAACCATCAGATGATTTTCAGCCTATTTGTCCATTGTCCACATCCATATAAACGTACAGGCTCTATGTAGCAACTCAACACTCTTTTTCTCGCTGCAAATGTCATCTTTTTATTGGTCAGTATGCTTTCCATCTTGCAAAAGTATACCTTCGCCATGACGATTCTTGTTCTAATCTCTTCAAGACATTTCCAATCAGCTGTTATAACTGTTCCGAGACAATTGTACCAGTTCATTTGCTTAAGAATATTCCATTTACTTGTATATTACATTATAGTATTTCGTTCTTCGTAGTGACGATCATAATCTGTGCCTTCTTACAATTTAATTCTAACCCTAGTTGTTCATTGTGTATAACAACCGCATCTACTAAATGTTGCAGATCCTGCTCATTGTCTGCAATAAATACTGTATCATCTGCATATCTAATGTTATTGATGTTTCTTCTCCCAATGATAATTCTTTTCACATCTTCTACATTTCTGAAAATATGTTCACTGTACAGGGAAAACAGATTTGGAGACATTATACATCTCTGTCTCACTCCTCTCTTAATAGGCTGATATTGACCTACTTCATTATCAATCCTTATGTCAGCTTGTTGTTTCCAATACTTGTATTTTTTAAAGTCTAAGGTATTTCCCATCAATTTGTAGATCTGCAAGCATCTGTATCATCTTGACATGTCTTCCTTTATCGAAAACCTTTTGTGTAGTCAATAAATCAAAGGTGTAGGTCTTTGTTTATTTCTACAGAACGTTCAATTAATGTTCTCAGTATATACACAGCATTTACAATACCCTTGCCTTCTCCAAACCCACATTGTTCTTCTCCTAATTCGGGTTGTATTTTCTTCCTAACTCTTTGCATGGTTATTATTAGCAAAATCGTCTTGATGTGGCTTATTATACTAATTGTTCGATGTTGATCACATTCCAAGGCTCCTGATTTCCATGGGATTGCAATAAATATATAATCACATAATTCAGTAGGTATATCTCCAGTATCATACTGCGTTCAGCCATCTGGTGACCTGGTCTATTACACTTTCTTCTAAGGCATTGATCATATCTATTGTGGTGTTATCTGGACTCGAGGTTTTGCAAGATTTCTTATGGTTAAGAGCATTCTGACTTTCATCTTCAAAATGAATGCTTTGCCACGGAGTTGTTGCTGTGGCTCGTCTAATAACAACACAAGGCAATTTAAAGACAACTCAACGATAGACTTGACAGGAAACTTTTGCGTCCTCAGTTTGACAAATAACGTTTATTGCAGAACAGCCTAAAGCGTGGCTCCCACCCACTGCCGACTATCAGTCGTTATCGCATACTGCGGGTGGGCCACACACGCCCGCCTTGCATTATTATTGTACAAAAAGTCTGATCGTCAAGAAAATCCCGTGTCGAAGTATCTATCGGTTTCTCAAACCTAATTAAGTTGTCTACTTACTGCACCTTGTAAATCGCCGTAACCAACAGTAACTTGTCACTGCGTCGACCTGACCGCCATTCCGGTCGAGTGTGTTGTCAAACAGTATTGAATGTCAAAATGCCACTTGCCGGCGTTCGCGGCCTCATCACTAGGCCTCGGCTTCAAAAGGTGGCTTCATTATCAACACATTTCACAAAGAGAATATCAATTAACTTGTGCATTAGTCTAGGATGCTGTTATCGCTGACGGTTCTTGCTTAGACGCCTTGTTCTCAACCACGTCTCGGCCTACAATGTCGAAAAGATGTCTGCCGTTCTCCGCCGGAGCGCAGTCACGTGACTGTGTTAGCTCTGCCCACTCCCGTCACCGGTGTCACCTCGCTTTTTCCCTCACCGTGTGTATGGGCGGCACTTGTCTAGTTTTCTCGCATTACACATCTACGATATTACTTGTATCCATCTCATGGCAATATGCCCCCCCCCCCTATTTTAAAATGTTGTAAACATTTTTATTGTCTTTACTCAGTCTTCTAATTCATGACATGAGTTGGATAGTCGCACACTACAATCTATCTCTGTGGACTATATGGTCGAACATCTCTGTCTCTGATTATCAATGGTTGCACATATCTGTCCGTCACTTGTCATTATCTGTGAGCTTATCCATTCCATGATTCGTTTAGACTCGTGACAAGTCAACATCAATAAGCACCATCACAAAAAAAAATAATTATAATATATATACGGACACGGTTCACCGTTTACACCCTAGACGCCGTGTAGTCACAGCCTCTTTTCTAATTCAGAGTTCTGATATATAGTCTGATCTGAGATCCAACGTCTATCTAGACATCCCCAGCAGCTCCCCAATCATGTAATCCACATGAGCATCTTACCCTTCTCCAAGCCCTCACGCCCTGGGTAAGGCATCTGTGTGTGCTTATGACTTATGGCTTCCACTGTCCTTTCTTGTATCTATGGATTGCTCTTGTCTTGACATGGACGTTGATGTGGTATATTTGACCTTATTAATGACTCTGTGCATGTAGTGTCTTTATCTTTCCTCTATCCTCTCTTAGTATCTTCTGCCTTGGAGTACGTTGCCTTGATGTTTCTTTGTTTGGATGCTATAATTGCGTATGACGATATGGTTATGCTGGTTTTCTGTTTGTTATCTGTACTTCTTACTTATCCTTTTCCTTTCTGCACTTATTAATGGGACTTATTTACATTAATGCTTCATCATATTAATACAATGCATAAGTGTTTTATAATCTACGATCACTAATAATAATATATTTCAAACAATGTGTACATGTTTTATCATTTGCATTCAATGTTAATAATAATATATTTCATCCAATGTATACATATTTCAAAACAATGTTTTCCCGTAGTGAATTTGAATAACGAAGACACAAACAATAGATTGCACGATTTATTGCCTGGCATATTTCGCTGCATCTCGTCAGGTACATACTGCAGAAATCACACAACTTACGTGAAATTAACTAGATAAATCCTTCAAGTTGAAATATACACAAATTCGCACAGTAATGTCACTTATCTACCACGGTAATTTTAAGCTGACTAACATGTCTTTCTGTTTACACAATTCTGGCTTGCGTTGATAGATCATAATTGCTTCTGCAAATTTTAACAAGCGAGTATTTTGTGTTCTAAACAACACGCGAAATGCAGTGTCTCTGGACACAACATGGCCACTGGCGACAATGTGCCTGCCGATTGAAGACGCCGGGAGCTTCCGGTGTGTCGGCTCCTCGCGGCTAACTGGATACTAATTGGATACTATGGACATAAATAACAAACACATGACATCCATGGATATAGCCTCCCTATTCACTAACGTTCCATTAGAGGAGACAGTGAAAATAATAAGGGAACGCATTGAAGACAAACAACTAAAATTAGGCATACCAACACCTATTCTGGAGAGGCTACTACTACTATGTACCGCTAACATCCAATTCAATTTTCTAACTAAGTCATACCGCCAAATTGACGGAGTGGCCATGGGGAGTCCTCTTGGTCCTATTCTAGCGGACATCTTCATGGCACACTTAGAAGAAAAGAGATCCTCAGACATCAACAACTTGGCCTTTTACCGGCGTTATGTGGACGATATACTAATTATCACCACAGACGAGCTACAAGCAACATCGTTTCAGGCCACAATGAACAAGACGCATAAAAACATCTCTCTATCTATGGAACACGAACACAACGAAGCGTTACCATTCCTAGATATTCTAATGAGACGTAGAGCAGACGGCACAATTCAAAGATCGGTGTATCGCAAAGAAACATGGACTGGCCAATACCTAAATTTTCAGAGCTTCACACCTGTCCAGTACAAACGGGGCTTAGTACGGACCTTGTTTGACCGTGCTAGAAAGATATGCACCCAGGACACACTGACAGAGGAATATGAAACTCTGAAGAATGTTTTAAACCTGAATGGGTACTCCACAGGATTTATAAAGCGCCATTGCCAACAGCCCAAACCCAAAGCAGACGTAACTACAGTCCCTAAACTCAAGGTATTCATCCAGCTAACCTTTCGAGGGGATGACGTAATGCAACGTCTACAAGACCGGCTTACTACAGCAGTAGGTCTAACATTCTGTGCGGCAACTCCAGTCATTAGATGTAAAACCGTACCCATTCCTACACCAACAGTCAAAGAGCCTGTTCCTCTGTACGCCACAAACAATTGTATTTACCAATTCACATGTAGATGCCAGGCCGTTTACATTGGTCGAACGGAGAGACAGCTTAACAAACGGGTGTCAGAACACATACCTCAATGGGTCAACAAGAATACAACACACAGGAGATGCTAGCCGCGAGGAGCCGACACACCGGAAGCTCCCGGCGTCTTCAATCGGCAGACACATTGTCGCCAGTGGCCATGTTGTGTCCAGAGACACTGCATTTCGCGTGTTGTTTAGAACACAAAATACTCGCTTGTTAAAATTTGCAGAAGAAATTATGATCTATCAACGCAAGCCAGAATTGTGTAAACAGAAAGACATGTTAGTCAGCTTAAAATTACCGTGGTAGATAAGTGACATTACTGTGCGAATTTGTGTATATTTCAACTTGAAGGATTTATCTAGTTAATTTCACGTAAGTTGTGTGATTTCTGCAGGATGTACCTGACGAGATGCAGCGAAATATGCCAGGCAATAAATCGTGCAATCTATTGTTTGTGTCTTCGTTATTCAAAGTATACATATTTCTTAATTTGCCATCACTGTACAATGAACCAATAAAACCATTTAACACATATTTAACGTGTACGTTGTTTCATTCGTGTAACATGTGAAGTATTCTGGTCTAGAATATTTCTCCAGACTTTTACATGTTTTGTTTCTCTCAATCTTCCACTCTTCCTTGCTGTTGTTTATATGCTGGGTTGTACTGTGACCATAATTTGATTTACCACTTGTCTAGTTTACACATAGTGTTATAGTATTGACCATATGTTGTGTACTGTTGGATTGGCAGTTGTTTTGTATCCAATATATAGTTATACTGTTGTAGCGAATTCAAGTTGTAGATCCCTCGGTGTCGCTTGTAATTTGTGTAGTGGATCTTCTCGTGAGATCATAAGTTGTAGTGGTACTATTCAATTTCAAAATATGTAGAAATCACTTTAAATATAAATTAACTGTTATAATGATGATGAATGAATGATAATAATAATATGAGGGAAAATATCTTTTCATTTTTTTTCCTTTCATTTTTTTTTCTCTCTTTTATTTATTTGTTTTTTTTCTGTTTTTTTTTTTATTTGAACAAAAACATTTTTGATGATGATGATAATGATAGAAATTATAATACTTAAAATAATGTCTTGAATTTAGTTCCTAGGATCACTACCTGTGAGATGTTGATCTATCTTGTGTCCATTCAACATTGGCTTTTGGATATTCTGCTGGTCTCTGGACTTCTATGGTGCTCATATTGTGTTCAAGTGGCGTTGGTCTTCTATATACGCTTCATTCTTACTTTCCATTCAGCTTCAGCCATACTAATGCTATCTGAGAATGATAACATCTTTGGATGTATATATCTATATACATATCAATACACAACAAATTGTAATACACCAAATAGTAGTAACTAATCTTAAGCTGTTTCCAGTGACATGCAAATGTCCTGATTAGCAATTCAGAGTGCTGGTGATTCTTCAAGCACCCTTTTCATGAGGTAATAAATAAATGATGTGTAGCTGATGTACTGTACATTTGCAATTTTCTTCTTTTACAATCTACTTAAGAGGTCTGTAAAGTTGTTATCTTTCATGGAATTTGACAGATATCAACATCATAATACTGTAGAAGTATTAATTTAGCTATGTTTGACACAGAAATGTAGTGTGTCCTTTCATAGGTTAAGTCATAATAAAATGATGGCATCACCTGAACAGTATGTCATATCACACTTTACCTTCTATATGAGAGCTATAGGAATTGTTGCTGTATTTGCATGTGTCGTTTTTCTTCTGATTATGTTCACTCAAATAACATTACAATTATCCAGGCATTCGTTCTGCTAACACAACTATATCTATACTAAACCACATATACATTATATACATATCACAAGACAAGAGTGTTTCACGTTGAGATTTGTGATGTTATCTTGTGAGCGGTACTGATGTGTTACTATTTTTAAATTGACAATTTCTGTTTGATATTATTATTTTTGCTAATGTCTGCTGAAACAAGTAAGTATATGCTGTCTCGAGCATATGATATGCTTTCACTGGTGGTGTAAGAAGTTGGTGTTAAGCTCTCTGCATATTCTGAAGTAAAATATTGTTTTTTAAATATATGTTTTATTCTTGCAGTCACTGTTTCCCACATGTGATGCAGTGTCTGGTTTCCTATAACAATAGTAGTTATAAACATGCCGAATGTTACCAACCTAAGTTTGATGAACTCTGCAAATGTATCACGAGATTGCTCTTCTATTAAGCAGTGTGATGGTCTGACTGTTCGCTATTCATGTGTCAGTGGTTTATCTGTCTCTTTGTCAGCAACCTGTCCTATGTGGTGAGTTTCTGATTTCCTGTCATCTTGTGTTTCTCACAAGTGTTTTCTATCTGTTGCTTGTTGCATTTCTCTATCTGCATGTCTGGGGCTAGTACATCTGTCCGTTGGCACAGTTTACATGATCGGACATGATTTCTGATGACCTTCTCAAAGCCCGGCCAGTAGTAAGCAGATAATAATCTCTGTCTAGTTTTGGCCATCCCTGCATGGTCTGCACTTGATAAGTTGTGCGCTAAGTAGAGTGCGTCGCTGCGATGTTGTACTGGCAGCACCATTTGGGAGATACGCGTTGCATAATTCGTATATTTTCTCGTGAGGATGTTATTCTTTATTACGAAGGACCACTTGCCTAACTTATATCGTTTAGGT
Source organism: Cepaea hortensis (assembly GCA_963921405.1). Classification (NCBI taxonomy): domain Eukaryota; kingdom Metazoa; phylum Mollusca; class Gastropoda; order Stylommatophora; family Helicidae; genus Cepaea; species Cepaea hortensis. Next base: position 56,138,298 of record OY992880.1, on the reverse strand, counting down.
GGTTGGTTTTCTTGCTGAAAACACGTTCGTAACATCTCGTCGTCTCTATGTTGTTTTGCCAAGTCGTCGGTCTGTCTGTCTGTCTGTCTGTCTGATACCTGTTTAGTATCCGTGTGGTTACCCTTCGGTGTGACTACTTTATCTTCTTCCTTATGTTTCTTACTATGCTGTCTGTAGTCTGTATTAACATTTGTTATATTATCATCCCATGTTTGTACACTCTGTTGCTCCAGGAATGTTACCTATCATTAGTCCTGCACTTGGACAAGCTAACACTGCTACTCGTGTTCTCCCTTCATAGTATGGGGAGGATATATGAACCCATGCTATCGAGTATTTCTCAAGTGTACCGCCGAAGGTGCGGCATGTAATATTATCTCCCGTGTAGTCATCCTTCTTTACCAGACTCTGAACTACACCAACTATCGATGACCCTGTAACCCTAATGCAGGTGGTTAATTTTCCGTTCACGAGTGCTTTATGAACTTTCACAGTTCCATTGTGAATGTTGCTAGTATTCATCTTTCGTGTAGGCACTGTATGACTACACGCAGGATTATGGATCTCTTGTTTATTATGTTTGTCTGTCACTGTATATACCCTATTTGTCTTTTGGTCATGTTCTTCTTTCGTAACATATGCCCTTTTGGTATCTTTAGTTAGTTGTTTCAGTCTACAAGTGCTGGCACCGTGTCCAAAACTATGACAAACGTAACATTTTAAGTTGTTTCTGTAGTCTGCCCGTGTTAGTTGTAACATCATTTTCTCTTTCTCGAAATTTAATCTGTCCTTTTCGAACTGGAGTCTTTTTACTTCGAGATCTAATCTTTCTTTCTCTAAGGCTAGCTCCTTATCTTTTTGTTTTTCTAGAGACGAAATTCTTTCTTTTTCTAATTCTATTTATTTTTTCTTTCTGCCTTTCGTGTGATTGTCTAAGTTCTCTAGATGTTGCGTATTGTGCTTCTCTGTCTTTTCTAGCTCCCGCTCCGTCTTCTCTTTGCTGCGCCTAATATTCTGAGACTTTCTTTTCTGCCGCATGCCATAAGTACTGGGCCTGTGAAGCCACACTTCTCGCCAAGAGCTACAAAGTCCGCTAATGTAGACATGTTGTTGTTGTGTGCCTGTCTACTATTTATGTATCAATAATTTGTTAGATGGAACCAATGTACAATAATTGCAGATACTACCTGTGTAAATGTGTTGGAGTACTGGTATCGTTGTTGATGATGGTTGGGAATCTGAATGGCAGGAGTATCTTTTCGTCAGTGTCGCTGCTGGTCTTGTTTTGACGAAGCCGATTGTGCTGAACCTGCTGTAATGCTGTTCAACAATAATAACAACAATACAGGACAACCAATAACACCTATCAGAAGTGTAGCTAAAGGACATAACACCTGTCGACAAAACAATCTTAATTAATAGAGACATTAATGACGTTAAAGAACAACAGATAGTGGACAAATTTACCAAACAAGACAAAGTTCTCGCTAGCAGTCGAAAATTTACTGAAATTATAAAGTCAATTTCGAATGCTAACCGAACGGACCGTACTTTTGGGTGATAATAGAATAACTCAAAAGTAGCCCGCCAACCTCCCGCTAATGATGAGGGTAAGTAAACAGAGTAATGAATGGGTGCCTGTTGACTTTGGACTACTAAGCAGGACACATACACAAATCAATTGGAAACAACTCAACCTGTGTATATTCAGCTCCGGTGTCCTTGGTGGCTTGCTTCAGAGGCTTGGTTCCACTTCGGATTGGTTCAGCAATCGGCTTGGCAGCCTCTGGTTTGATTCAGGAGTTGGTACAACTTAGGTCCCAGAAAAATGCTGCGCCTAAAACGGGGTGTAAGCCTCCATGCCATACTACTGATGAATTTTCAAAAATGTATCTGAAAAAAATTCTTAGATCTTGATACTTTAATTAGTTTATCAGGGCACTACAGTGCATGGAACACATAACGACGGTCCTATACTATTGCTTTGTGTGGTTGAGTGCCATTATTTTTTCTCAATTCAAATATTTGAAGTGTTAACACAATTTCACTGTTATGTCTTTTTGCAACTGTACCTTAATTACACAAAGTGATATTGGGCCGAGACGTGGGCTATTTTGTTCCAGGTGATGGCCATGCTTGTTTGTTGACCTTGGTTAGTGTCATTTTCTTTGACTTTCGATTCTGATGTACACTATTCCTTTGTTTGTCTTGGTGACATGAATTTAGACTTGTAGATCTTCATTTTGATAACACTGTTAGTACTCACATAAATTCACTGTTGAAACATCACTCCTTGTTTACAATTGGGTTCACCTTTGGACGTCAGACCCAACTTTGCCACGGAGTTGTTGCTGTGACTCGTCTAATAACAACACCAGGTAATTTAAAGACAACTCAACGATAGACTTGACTGGAAACTTTTGCGTCCTCAGTTTGACAAATAACGTTTATTGCAGAACAGCCTAAAGCGTGGCTCCCACCCACTGCCGACTATCAGTTGTTATCGCATACTGCGGGTGGGCAGCACACGCCCGCCTTGCATTATTATTGTACAAAAGTCTGATCGTCAAGAAAATCCCGTGTCGAAGTATCTATCGGTTTCTCAAACCTAATTAAGTTGTCTACTTACTGCACCTTGTAAATCACCGTAACCAACAGTAACTTGTCACTGCGTTGACCTGACCGCCATTCCGGTCGAGTGTGTTGTCAAATCGTGTTGAATGTCAAAATGCCACTTGCCGGCGCTTGCGGCCTCATCACCCGGCCTCGGATTCAAAAGGTGGCTTTATTATCAACACATTTCACAAAGAGAATATCAATTAACTTGTGCATCAGTCTAGGATGCTGTTATCGCTGACGGTTATTACTTAGACGTCTTGTTCTCAACCACGTCTCGGCTTACAATGTCGAAAAGATGTCTGCCGTTCTCCGGTGGAGCGCAGTCATGTGATTGTGTTAGCTCCGCCCACTCCCGTCACCGGTGTCTCCTCGCTTTTGCCATCACCGTGTGTATGGGCGGCACTTGTCTAGTTTTCTCGCATTACTTCTTCTTCTTCTTCTTCAGCGTTCCGAGCCATTGAGGTTCTTTGCTGCAGATACAATCCGTCTCCATTCGTCTCTCTGGTGGACCTTCTCTTGACAGTCATTGATTCCAAGTGCTTGTAGGTCTGTACATGTATTATCTCTCCACCGCCTTCTTGGTCTACCTCGGGGTCTACGGTCATTTATTTCCCGAGTGTAAGTGAGTTTTGTTTCCCTATTATCTTCCATTCTTTCTATATGCCCCAGCCATTGTAGTTTCTCGCATTACACATCTACGATATTACTTGTATCCATCTCATGGCATGGTCCTTCATTATTATTCCGAAGATCATACTGCTCTTCTCTTGTATCATCATAAAGGTATTTCACATAATCTGATCGCGCATGTAAAATCTGATCTTTTTGTATTATGATTGTTACCATCTTTGGGATTTAGGTGTGGGATGTAGGATTAAATATATGAGAATAATTTCTTAGTTTGTCTAGGGGATTCCAGATGGAATGTATTTACATTCTCACTCACTTCTATAAGGTAATGTGATCATGGACATTTACCACAGATACAAGGGGAAAAACAATTAAAGTCTTTTGACAATGGTATCTATGTGTATGTATCCCCTCCCACTCGATCACCTTTTAAATTTGATATAGTGTCAGAGAACATTGTTTGTTTACTACATATAGAACAACCACTGTAGAACAAACATCAACAAGCAATTGACGTAATCTTCAACTTTGGACAAACTTGTTCACCTGGACTTAAATCAAGGTCCAGAGTTAACATACAATTGTACTCACAGTATTGAGTTTCTAGGGATATGCACGAGATGACATGTGACATCATAAGAACATTCAACTTTGATAATCCCATGTATCCCCATCATCAATACACTCAAAACAAAAACAACACTCCAAATTTAAAACACTAGAACTAGACTAATTAAACAGTCTTATTCTTTCTTTCTTTTACTCTTCTGTACTGTTGATAGGTATTCCTCTCCAAGGCAAGGCAGATTATATTCTCATTATCCAGGGACCGAAAGAATGCACTCAGTTGTGTCCCATCCATCTAATATCCATTGCCAATTTGGTTTTAGATCACATCAAAATCCCCTATATCAAGGGACCGAATCAAGAATACCCCTGTGTTAATGAGCTCTGTGTCCTAGTGAAGCTGTGGCCTAAGTCAGTCAAACATTCAGGAGTTCCTCTTCAGACTAGGTAGTGGGTAATTTCCTACATCATAGTACATAATGAAAAAGATGACAACCGTCCAGCATCTCTGGTTAACCACATAATCTTAACTATTGTTCACAAGGCTTTCACACACACCCAGTCTCAGGTTAATAGGCCATCCCGCGCTTGTTGATAATGCAAACAGGCGAACCTGGGACAAACATAGAGCCATCCATTTTATATCTCCATTCCAGTGTAGGAACAAATAATGCTGAGAGTCACGCAGTGGTATCATCTGGGACTATGTCCAGGCTGCTCTGCACAAGCATGGAAAAGAAGAAGAATAATTCCAGCACACAAACTGGGAGTCGCAATACAGTCGGAGGATTCCTTCTGCTGCATGTCTATAAACATTGACTCCTCTTACTTCTCCCATAGTGTCTTCCCGATGGTGTTCATGTCTAGGACCTTGTGTTGAACTTGCCTGCACATGACTTGTGTCGAAGGGTAATACTTTTGTATTTGAAACTGGGAATCCAACAGGAGGATGGAGGGATTTTACTGCTGTTAGTTTTGTTCAAACTTGGACTATCCCTTAGTTTCTTTGCCCCTGCTGATTGATAACAGCTTTGGTTAATCCTCTCGAATACGCCTTTCGCTGATAAAGGCAGGTGATAAATGCGGCTGTCAACATGTGTTAATAGGTCCAGACTGTATAAGTCATTCTTTCATTTACAACTCCCTAACAAGCTGTTAATCCAGGTTCCTGTTGGGTAGTAACGTCCGAACCACCACCTGCTTCTCAAGAGCTGGGAATGACAAAAGAACACAATCCAAACCATTAATACAAACTCATGTCGTGGTAATGCTTAATACAACATTAGTCACAGAAAAAAGAGGAAGGAGAACAGAGGGTATTTCCATTTTTATCATCCCTCGTCTCTAATTGTATAGTTTGCCCAACTCCAAAAATGAGTATATATATATATATATCGTGCGTTTTTATTTCTTTATTCTTGAGATTATACTCGTCAAACATGGCATTTCCCTTGCTTATTTGGGAAAGGATTATACGTCCATCACACTTGTTGTGTGATTACTAAGATGTAAACAGGAAGTGCCTTAAGGCACGATAGCTCAAGTAACAGGTTAGAAGAACTATTTCTCCAACATGAGCTTATGTCTATAAAATGCGTTAATAATACTATTCTTCCGCATAGAGAAAGGTTTCATGAAATGCATTTAGAGTGACCACTGTACAGCACATAGAACATTAGCAGATTGATATACATTGATAGTGAGATAGCTTCACAACGCATATAATAAGTTACACATAGGAATTGAAACTGTAAGTATAGGAAAATCGGCAGTAAAGCAAAGATGCCCGCTCAGTAGAAAGCAATCACCCAGGCTATCTTTTCACATGAATTGTTGCTCTAACTGTCTCACAATTCATATTTTAAACACAATGATACATGTACCTTATCAAAAGACATGGTTACACATTCATTATGAGTTTACAAACATACCTAGGCTCCAGAGAGTGAATTTTATGGGCTAACTGCCTTCCCAAGCGGGAGGCGACTTGTATTCGATCGTTCCAGACTACAAGTAACCTCTAACGCCCAGCTAATTTAAGCGTCTATGTCTTGGGCGGATACTCGACCAATCATTTTAGCTCGCATTTGAACTTAGGCCATATAAATTATGACGTCATCGAGACAAACTCTAGCACAGTGTTTCTCAACCGGTGGGGAATCCCCCCTCCCCCAGGGGGTAAATTTAGGGTTGGGGGGGGGAATTAAGATTATTTCAAGATAGCGTTAATACAAGAACCGATTACTTGATATTGTTTTTCCCTTCATACTTTACGGTTCTGTACGTCTCAGTCTTCTAAAATTAATTTTATTAAGTAAGTAGACCCACAAATCACGTTTTATGTGGACGTTTAGACTTGTTTTAGTATGTGCTATTAAAGTTAGCTTCCATTATTACGTATACTGTGTAGGGGCGGGGGCGGGGGAATCTTTAGGTAGGAAATACGAAAAGGGGGGGGATAACTTTCTGAAAATGGTGAAAAAGGGGGGCCCCAAAAAATGTTGAGAACCACTGCTCTAGCACATTTCCCTCTAAGACGTAGTAACCAAAGAGTCTAGTCCTAGGAAACTGTAAGGACGCCAGATACTTATATCATTAGGCAAGCGTTGATGTGTGGTTTCTTTTGTTAGTGATGTCATTAATTCTTTTTTGCATTAATTTGGTATTTGGTGTTGTGTTGGTTTTCAATTTCCCTGCAATATTCCTCAAGCCATGTTTCTTGCATAGTTTATTATTTTACTTTATTTTGCATAGTTCATATTTTTCATGGTTATTTTTGCTATTTCTTCTTTTTTTCCCCATGAGTTTTAAGATGTCTTCCGTCATCCATTTCTTGGGTCTCATTATCGTTATATTTTGGATTGTTGTTTCTGCAGCTTGGTTGACTGATTTCTTTAATATTTACCATTGATCGCTGACATCTTGAAATAATATTTCCATTTCGTTCAATACATCAAATCTGTTCTTTACCCCTACGCTGAAGTTTTCTTTTATCTACTCACTCTTCAGTGCCTGTAGATCATATTTTATGTTTCTTGGTGTATATTTGACTTTCTTTAATTGTATATGTATATTGTTTATATCTAATCTATGGTCACTGTAGTAGTCTGCCCTTAGTATAGTTTTTGCGGTTTTTAAAGCATTTCAAAATCTTTGTTGATAAGAATGTAATCAACTGATTTCTTACCGTATTATCAGGTGTTTCCAATAATCATATTATGCTCTTCTGCCCATGGTACAAGTCTGCAACCTGTTTCCTTCTGTTCCCTTAGTCCGTACTTGCCTACTATACATCTGTCCTGTTGATTTCCAACTTTGGCATTCAGGTCACTCATTATGATATTTACTTCAGAATTCTTGCATTTCTTGAAGGCATTCTCTAAATCATTATAAAATTCATCGATGCTATCACCACTGCTGTCTGCTGTTGATGCATAAACATGTATGACGTTGACATCAAAATGTCTTCCACTCAACTTTACCAGTAACACTCTGTCTTGTGTCTTTGATAGATTTTGATCTCTCTATATCCATTATAATTGCTACCCATCGCTGCTCTTTCTCTCCACCAGAATGGATTATGCTATTTTCCTAAGATGTTATAATGCCCATTCCTGTTCATCTGGCCTCACATATACCTAACATGTTAATATTTAGTCTTCTCATTTCATTTTTAATGTTATCAAATTTTCCATCCCCACTCATAGTTCTTATATTCTAAGCTCCCACTTTCAATGTTGATACTCTTTTGCACTCAGTTGCCTGCTGACGGTGTGGAGTCATCTGGTGCACATGAAAATCTCTACCTGGCGAGGCCGCTCCTATGGGGCACCCATTTACGCCGTTTCTCTGATTTTCTATGAGATTGCAATAATAATATTCTTGGCATCTGTAAAGAAGGTAGTTTGCCATTGCTTTCCCTCTTAGCAGTGACTATACTGATCGATGACCGTAGCCATTGTCTCCCCCCAAATAAAGAGATTCTCTGCATATCGACGTGACGTTGGAGACCATAACCTACAACTATCTTTTGGCTGCTCTTCAACTTCATCCACTACCTGCACCCATGGCTTCACGTAACCCTGATCGGGGGGCTAATGGGGTAGTCACCCTTGCCCAAGGGTGTCACGCAGGCTAGTGGAGGGAAGGGGGCAGCTTACCTCTCCTTTAATAGGGGATACACCTATCCCGCCACCTAAACAAGTCTATTACGCATTATGTAGAAAGAAATGGGAATGTGGTATATGGCCAAAAGATTGGAAGAGAACTATCCTCATTCCAATACCCAAAAAATGGCAATTTGAAATTATACACCAACTATAGAACTGTTGCCCTGATCAGTCATGCACATAAAATTCTACTAAAGATAATAATCGTAAGAAAATGGAAGAAAATACCAACTTGGTTCAAGCTGGATTGAGACAAGGAAGAGGAACAAGAGGTCACTCACTCAATATGCGTTTAATAATAGAGAAGTGTACATAATTTAATATAAACCTATTCTCATGTTTTGTGGATTATTCAAAGGTATTTGAGGGTATTCAACATCTGGAACTTTAAGAAATCATGAGGAAAATATAATGAGAAATGTCAGAGATGATTTAACCAAGCATTAGTATGATGCCCTAAGTATCGGTAGCCATGAAATATCAGAGATTCGATATGCTGATGATACAGTATTACTATCGACATCACATAATGGTATATAAATACTAATAACCTCAACCCAAACGGATACTGAAAATCACAACGTATATCATAACATAGCAAAAACAAAGATAATGCATACATATATAACTAATATTCAGAACGAAATATATGATAATGAGGAAACATTGGAGGTGGTGGAAACTTTCGAATATCACGGGTCATTAATTTGTAACAGAGCGGCATTCGCAACTTGCGTTTCCATTCAGGACCTCAGTCTGAACGGTCAACATTGACGTTCCTCCTTTATTTCTGTGATCAGGCCTTTGATCAGTATGAGTGGTAATTCAGTGATTACTTCACGAAGACAATTTCGTTATGATTCGTCGCAGTGTGTGATGTTGTCTTCATTCTATTCAGTCGATACTTTCCTATTTTAGTTGAATACATTACTTAAGAAATAACTTTTAAATATCAACTTTGGTATACATTTATTTCATTTCCTTGCATGGCCGACATTAATGGGAGCAAATCCACAAGAATACAATACACTGCAACTGCATATTATTCACAACTCTCTTACATTTTACATCGTGCACTATGAATCAACTTAATTCTTCTGTGTTTATTAATTTAATTCTTCTGGTTTTATTAACCAGGTTGACCATATATTCTGAACCAAATATCTATCCTTTTTGGACATCTAACAGAGCTACAGAGTGCCTCCATTCTGATGTAAACATAATTGAAGATTTACACGTCTCTCCCCGATCGAAATTTAGCTGAAACTGCCCTTGTCAAAATAACCCCCAAATCCACTACGTAATTACCTTTTGGTGCAATTTCGTGCCTAAGTAATAGAGAACAACAGTATTCCCTATTTTTGTGTTCCCATCTATATTATTTTCCTGCCAATATTACTTCCTCATTTGAGCTACTCTGTTATAAATTACCATAATGGTGACAAAATGAAAGAAATTAAAAGACGAATATCTTTTGCTCTTTAAAAACTAAAACAACTGAATAAACTGTGACGTGGGACAGATGCACGTACAAAAATTAGATGTTTAAGAGCATGCATCTTTGCCATTGCAACATACACAAGTGAGACTTGGAAACTTACTAAACAAGTTGAACAGCGCATACATGCCTTTGATTATAAATGTTATAGACGAGTTCTAAAAATATCTTGAATACAGAAAAGGACAAATGCATCCATACGACAAGATCTGAATATTGAAAAAGGTTGGCTACTGAAGACGATAAAACAAAAAAAATTGAAATACTTTGGTTACTAGAAACGTCATGAAATTTTGGAGAGAACAATAATGGAGGGGCATATGCCCGGGAAGAGATGAAGAGGAAGGCCAAAGAGAAGCTGCGTGCAGGATGTGGCAGATGATCTCCAGATGAGTGTATCGGACGCGGGGCATCTTGCTTATGACCGAGATGTTTTCCGGAAAGTTGTTATGGGATCGAGGTTCTGCAAAGGACATGATACTGAATGAATGAATGCCGTGGGATGGGCACTTGGGCACTTACGGAGAAATCCGTGTGCAATGAAAGCGATCCTTTACAAACCAAACAAATCAACGCAGACCAGAATCCTTCCTATGTACATCTGCACAGCCTCAATATATGAATCTGATGTATGGGCTATGAATAAACAGTACCACAAACGCACAGATGGGTTCAAATGTGATGATATCCGTAATAATAATAATGATAAAAATAATAATAACAGAAATAATAATATTATTGTGTGTGTGTGTGTGTGTGTGTGTGTAGTCCCATAGCAGATCATGCCGTTGTGGTGTAAAGTGTTCGGCCTGAGTATATTACAGGCTACAATATTTGCGGTGAGTTGACCAGTTACCTTTCCTTCCCACATTCTGAACATTGTCTGGTTCCTAGGCAAGGCACTCACAACCCGAACTTGCGTGACAATGTAATTGAAAACCGGCCCTACGCTCAACGAAAAGAACACAGTGTTATACAGTTGTAGACAAAATAATGAAAGAACGCACCTATAGGCTATAGCTGTCAGCACCATTACAAAGGGGGTTGCCGTCTGACTCGTTTCTCTTAATGTAATGCTTTCGGTGGCAATAATCCTGCCTAGTTATAAGAACTGATAACTTGTAAAAGATACCGAATGAACACAGACTGTGTACAACATCAGAAAGCATTCGCAACTTGCGTTTCCATTCATGACCTCAGTCTGAACGGTCAACATTGACGTTCCTCCTTTATTTCTGTGATCAGGTCTTTGATCAGTATGAGTGGTAGTTCAGTGATTACTTCACGAAGACAATTTCGTTATGATTCGTCGCAGTGTGTGATGTTGTCTTCATTCTATTCATCGATACTTTCCTATTTTAGTTGAATACATTACTTCAGAAATAACTTTTTAATATCAACTTTGGTATAAATTTATTTCATTTCCTTGCATGGCCGACATTAATGGGAGCAAATCCACAAGAATACAATACACTGCAACTGCACATTATTCACAAATCCCTTAAATATAACATCGTGCACTATGAACCAGCTTAATTCTTCTGTGTTTATTAATTTAATTCTTCTGGTTTTATTAACCAGGTTGACCATATATTCTGAACCAAATATCTATCCTTTGTGGACATCTAACAGAGCTACAGAGTGCCTCCATTCTGATGTAAACATAATTGAAGATTTACACGTCTCTCCCCGATCGAAATTTAGCTGAAACTGCCCTTGTCAAAATAACCCCCAAATCCACTACGTAATTACCTTTTGGTGCAATTTCGTGCCTAAGTAATAGAGAACAACAGTATTCCCTATTTTTGTGTTCCCATCTATATTATTTTCCCGCCAATATTACTTCCTCATTTGAGCTACTCTGTTATAAATTACCATAATGGTGACAAAATGAAAGAAATTAAAAGACGAATATCTTTTGCTCTTTAAAAACTAAAACAACTGAATAAACTGTGACGTGGGACAGATGCACGTACAAAAATTAGATGTTTAAGAGCATGCATCTTTGCCATTGCAACATACACAAGTGAGACTTGGAAACTTACTAAACAAGCTGAACAGCGCATACATGCCTTTGATTATAAATGTTATAGACGAGTTCTAAAAATATCTTGAATACAGAAAAGGACAAATGCATCCATACGACAAGATCTGAATATTGAAAAAGGTTGGCTACTGAAGACGATAAAACAAAGAAAATTGAAATACTTTGGTCACTAGAAACGTCATGAAATTTTGGAGAGAACAATAATGGAGGGGCATATGCCCGGGAAGAGATGAAGAGGAAGGCCAAAGAGAAGCTGCGTGCAGGATGTGGCAGATGATCTCCAGATGAGTGTATCGGACGCGGGGCATCTTGCTTATGACCGAGATGTTTTCCGGAAAGTTGTTATGGGATCGAGGTTCTGCAAAGGACATGATACTGAATGAATGAATGCCGTGGGATGGGCACTTGGGCACTTACGGAGAAATCCGTGTGCAATGAAAGCGATCCTTTACAAACCAAACAAATCAACGCAGACCAGAATCCTTCCTATGTACATCTGCACAGCCTCAATATATGAATCTGATGTATGGGCTATGAATAAACAGTACCACAAACGCACAGATGGGTTCAAATGTGATGATATCCGTAATAATAATAATGATAAAAATAATAATAACAGAAATAATAATATTATTGTGTGTGTGTGTGTGTGTGTGTGTAGTCCCATAGCAGATCATGCCGTTGTGGTGTAAAGTGTTCGGCCTGAGTATATTACAGGCTACAATATTTGCGGTGAGTTGACCAGTTACCTTTCCTTCCCACATTCTGAACATTGTCTGGTTCCTAGGCAAGGCACTCACAACCCGAACTTGCGTGACAATGTAATTGAAAACCGGCCCTACGCTCAACGAAAAGAACACAGTGTTATACAGTTGTAGACAACATAATGAAAGAACGCACCTATAGGCTATAGCTGTCAGCACCATTACAAAGGGGGTTGCCGTCTGACTCGTTTCTCTTAATGTAATGCTTTCGGTGGCAATAATCCTGCCTAGTTATAAGAACTGATAACTTGTAAAAGATACCGAATGAACACAGAAAACCTATCCAGTTTTAACAAAACTAATAGACAGCTTATTATAAACGAACGCCCCTATATAAAGACAACAGAACAAATGCAAATATGAGTTAACTCCTTTTGTTCCAGCAAATTGACAAGAGATATGACATGAAGTTTATTGGATAGACAGGGAGACGCCAGCAGACCGACTTGGTGAAATAAATTATAAGTGACATCAAACAACACTACGACAATCCTGTTTTCAATCATTCTAATTCTTTTGATAAAAAAGGAGATGTTTGTGTCACTACTATAAACCCATGTCACTCGTGTTCAGGCAAACTGAAAATGTAGAGCAACTTAATTACTACTGTTGGGCGTGTCCAGCCAGCGGGAATCAATAGTGTTATGGATGTCACGGTTCAACATTATTTATCATGTTTCCGGTTTATTTACTTTTGGACACACCCATGTCTCTTGTCATGTTATACCCATAGAAAAGCACATATTAGGTTCTATAATTTTTGGTCTGACATTGTCCATGTTTAGTTCTACCTATCCCAATTGAGTATCATTACATGAACCTACAAGTTTACTTTAGTTTACTTTAGTTTAGTTTAGTTTAGTCGACGGATCAACATCACGGCACGCGGATGTAACCCATAAGTAATCCGTTCTTCTCCTAACTCAAGCCTGAGTCCGGAGAATCTCAGCTCAGTGCACGAACTCCGTTATACAACGATACAAGTGGGTATCAATTGGTAGCTATACCATCAACTATACCATTTATACACTGAACCTACTGCGCAATAATGCTATATACGAAAGTCGCTCACCGGTTCTTCACCATGTTCGTTATTTTAGCCGATTATGTTACACTTTCATAAATTGTGCGTTATGATTTATAATAATTTTCTTATTAGTTATTTTAGTTTAGGCGGTGGAGAGATAATACATGTACAGACCTACAAGCACTTGGAATCAACGACTGGCAAGAGAAGGTCCACCAGAGAGACGAATGGAGACGGATTGTATTTGCAGCAAAGAACCTCAATGGCTCGGAACGCTGAAGAAGAAGAAGAAGAAGAAGAAGATTAGTTATTTTTGTCTTATTCTTAGCAATGGTTTTTATAACGGAAATGTCTGACATGTCGTGCTTAGAAGTATGTATTATTATTATTCTTAGTCGTTGTTGTATAATTTGTGTTAATTTTCCTAATATGTGTGTGGTCTGTGATTTATATTCACATTATTATAAGGTATATACACGTGTTTGTACTTGAAGTTTCTCCGCAGAATCGTAAAATACCTTCTGGTTTCATTTTATATGTACACAGATGATCTAACAATTATAATTTGTTCAATCAATGAATCAGGTTGCGTCTCCACAATGAAAGTTGGCTGCAGTGGATCTCCAACACTGTCTGTCTCTCGCTCGACTATATATTCTGTCAGATTAATGTTCATCCATCTCTTGATGTTTTCCTCCCACATGTATCGTTGTCTACCTCTTGCTCGCTTGCCTCCATCAAGCATGGTTTTTACAAGAGTATTTTGTCTTTTAACATGGCCGAAATATTTCACCTGCCTCATTTAAAATAAAAATTTCTTTCATCAACATTCTTTTAATTCCCATTTTTTCTACAACCTCTATTTGATTGTTTTTGTTTCCATGAAATAAGGCATATTTGTCTGTATATCCACACATCCAGGGCCTCTATTCGACTTCCCAGTCGCCTGTTCAATGTCCAGGTTTCCGCGCCATGTAGTAGTGTTGAATATACATAACATTTGAAAATTCTCATGTTAAATGCGGTGTTAATCTCTCTTGATGTATAAACTGATTTTATGACGTTGAAAGCATTGTTTGGCCATTCCTATTCTCTAATTGATTTCTGTTTCACTTCTGCCATCATCTTTTAGTTACATGTCAAAGATAGGAGAAACTTTTTACTTGTTCTAGTATCGCCCCGTTTACTATGATGTTCATTGATGACCTTTCCTTTCCTCTGATTATTATCATAGTTTTCTTTTTTTATGTTAATATCTAAACCACATTTTGCACTATGCCTCTTTACTTGTTCCACTGGGTTTTGAAATTCTTGCTTGCTTTCTGCTTGTAACACAGTATCGTCAGCATAGTTAAGATTGTTTATGATTCTTCCACTGATGTTAAGTCCAGGCAGTTTGACTTGTTTAAAAATTCTTTCTGTGTATAGGTTGAAGAGACTTGGAAACAACACGCATCCCTATCTCTGTGGGCGACGAATAATTATGTCCGTATATAATTGTCACCACTTGTTCCCAGTACAAGTTATTATTAAGTCTAATGTCCTTTGCGTCTTCTCCTATATCTTGAAGGCATGTAATTAATCGTACATGTTATACTCTATTAAAAGCTTTCTATAAAACATACCTATTATATTTTTCTTAACTTCTATATATTTTTCATTTAACATCATCAAACAGATCATTGCCTCTTTGGTGCTGCTGTATTTGTTGAACCCAAATTGTTCTACAGCTACTTCATCATTTATTTAAAAAAAAAAAATTCTTTCTTGTATGACCTTGAGGAGAATCTTAGTTATATGGCTCATCAAGCTAATAGTTCTGTAATCCTCACAATCAACAGCTATTTATTTCTTGGGTAATGTGATGAAAATAAATGTTTTCAAATCCTTGGGAATGTACCCAGTAATGTGTATATCATTACATAATTCTGTGATAGTATCAGTGTCAAAGCTGGATAAGGATTGTATCATTTCTGTTGTTATCTTGACGGGACCTGCAGCCTTTCCTTCTTTAATCTTTTTAATAGCGTTCACTACTTCAGGCCTTTAATGTGTTTGACCCATCTTGAGAATTATAAAATGTTGGTTTATTGACCCTGCTGTTCCAGAATAAATTTTCTGTGTATTCTGTCAATCTTTTTATTATATCGATATTATCAATTATAATTTCTCAATTTATTCCTATGATACCAGCATGTCCTGTTTTATTCTTTTTCTTCTTTGTAAATCGTTTTATATTTTCACGCAATTCTTTCAAGTTGTGTTTTATTTCTAGATCCTTTATTTCATTGCATTTGATCTGCAATCATTCTTCTTTGGCAACTCTGTACATGTGACGTATTTCTCTGTCTATTAATATATAATCAGGAATGTTCTTTGCCTTCTTTCTTTGAGTCGTTTTGCTCAAAATTTCATCGGTTATCCATAATTGCTTTTTATTATTTTCCTTCACTGGTAAGATGCATACAACGTAGAAGCGAAGAATCGTTTTGGGGTCTTGATGTCTATTTGCCCATAATCTGGCACTCTCACGATGTTTATACTTCACCTCGACACCGCAAGTTACAAGAGGAACATGATGAGATGAGATGATGTCTATATGGGTGGAATTGACAGTTGATTAATTGACAGTAAAAGCTATAGATGTCTTGATAACAGCAGCCACAGATTTAATTCTGACCAAGAATAAGTAACATAAGCCATGGATTACATCAGACGCGTTAGGATTAATAAAACAACTAAGAGAACTGAAACAGAAAGGGGGTGAAATTGATAACAGCAGGATGAAGTATAAATCTGTAACTCGAGAAATAAGGAACAACACAAGAAATGACAAAAACCAATATATACAATATTGCTGTACCAGAAGCGAGCAATATCATAAGAATAGAAGAGCTTACTAAAGTTCAAGGTAATGAAGTTTTGCCTGAAATTATGCACCAACTATAGAACTGGTACCCTGATCAGTCATGCAAGTAAAATTCTGCTAAAATCATATCGGGAAGACTTCATAAGAAAATGGCAGGAGAGATCAATGTGGTTCAAGCGGGATTTAGACAAGGAAGAGGAACAAGAGATCACATACTCAACATGCATTTAATAATAGAGAAGTGAAGATAATATAATATAAAAATATTCTCATATTTTGTAGATTATTCAAAGGCATTTGACTGTGTACAACATCAGAAACTGTGGGAAATAATGAGGAATATTGACTGTCCATCACATGTAGTACAACTGACAAAAATGCTCTATCTAGACCAACAAGCAGCGGTTAGAATAGATGGTAAGACATCAGACTGGTTTGACATCAAACAAGGAGTCCATCGGGGATGTGTGCTGTCCCCATATATGTTTAACCTGTACGCAGAAAATATAATGAGAAATGTCAGAGATGACATAACCAGGGAGCGATATGATGCCCTAAATATAGGTGGTCATGAAATATCAGAGATTCAATATACCGATGATACAGTATTACTATCAACATCACAGAATGGTATAAAGACCTAATAACTTCAACCCAAAAGAATAGTGAAAATCACAACTTATATCTTAACATAGCAAAAACAAAGATAATGCATTACAGATAAAACTACTATGGAGAAAGAAATATAAGTTAATGAGGAAAATGTAGAGGTGGTGAAAATTTCGAATATCTTGGGTCATTGTTTACCAACAATGGTGACACACGCAAAGAAATTAAAAGACGCATATCTATTGCTCTTCAAAGACTAAAACAACTGAATAAATTGTGGAGTGGGACAGATAGAACTATACAAAAGTAGATGTTTAAGAGCATACATCTTTCCCATTGCAACCTACGCCTGTGAGACATGGACACTTACTAAACAAGCTAAACAGAACATAATTGCCGTTTAATATAACTGTTATAGACGGGTTCTAAGAATATCTTGAATAAAGAATAGAACAAATGCATCCATACTTTAAGAGCTGAATATTGAAGCAGGTTGGCTAGTAAAGATGATAAAACAAAGAAAATTGAAATATTTTGGTCGCTTGAAACGTCATGAAATTTTGAAGAGAACAATAATGGAGGCGTATATGCCTAGGAAGAGAGGAAGAGAAAGGTCAAAGAGAAGATGGGTGCAGGATATGGCGGATGATCTCCAGGTGGATGTATTTGACTCGGGACATCTTGCTTATCATCGAGAAGTTTTCCGGAATGTTGTTATGAGAGCGAGGTTCTGCAAATGACATGCTGCTGAATGAATGAATGAATGAATGAATGAATGAATGAATGAATGAATGAATGAATTAATGAATGAATGAATGAATGAATGGTAAGTTGGTATTTGTATATGCATGTTAGTATTTATACATTCCCATTTTGTATTAATTTACTCCTCAGGATTTTCAAGTCGATATTGTTCCATGCTTTCACCGAATATAATTTTTTTTTTACTTCTACACGGTATGGTTTACTTTTATCTGGTAATTTCAATGCTGACCTATCTATTTGAGGTGTCTTAGTTGTCTTTATTCCTGTGTTGTTAAGTTTTATTTGTAATTGTAAGACAGCATAATTGTGGTCCGAGTTGATATCCGCACCAGGGTATGTTTTGGCATTTTAAACATTATTTTAAAATCTATTTCTAATCATAATGTAGTACCATCGTTTTTAAATATATTTATAATCATAATGTAGTCAATGTAGTTTCTCGTCCTATTCTCAAGGCTTTTCCACGTATACAGTTCCCTAGGGTTATGTTGAAAAAATGTGTTACAAACAATATGATGGTTTTCTTCACAAAACTGTATCAGCCGGTCTCCTCTGTCATTTCTGGTTCCCACACCATATTGCCCTACCATCTGCTTATACTTAGTTTGTCCAACATTTGCGTTCATACCCCCCATGACAATTAATACCTCTGATGATTTTACAACTTTTAATGTTTGTTGTAGATATTCATAATATTCTTCTAGTTGTTCATCGCTATAATCAGTTCAAACATTCGTCTGTAGAACAGTGGCGTCACTGGGGTTGGTGTCAGCCAGTGCGGTAAACTCTTGGTGTCACCCCTCTAGTCACTGGGGTTGGTGTCACCTAGTGCGGTAAACTCTTGGTGTCACCCCTCTAGACTTTCACCATGGTCTTCTTCCGAGTGTTCCTGTACCATATATAATCGCATATAGTAATGTTTGTAAAATAAGTCAAAAAGTTAATAAGGACATAAGAAAGAAAACAAATTGAACAATATAACTTCAATACTTCAGGTAAAACATAAATAAAGAACTTCGACAAACTTGGACAAAGTTAAATTTTTGTTATTTAACATTAAAATTTCTAAAATTAACAATGAACGGTTATGAAACCCGACTAGACAGAGCTATGTCTGCTTTGTCAAATTTGCAATTTTTTTATTTTGGTGTCACCCCTTGATGGTGTCACCCGGTGCGGCCCGCACCCCCCGCACCCCCCTAGTGACGCCCCTGCTGTAGAATTACAATGTCGAACGGTCTTGCCTTAAATTTGAGCAGTATCATTCTATCTTAGTGAGCCCAGAATCCACTAACATTTTTCTCCAAGTTTCTTTTTCCTAAAATACCTACTCCTCTCTCGTGATGATCTCCTCCCGAGTTAATGAATATGTAATCGTCTCTCTTTATATATCTAGCAGCTGTCCATCTTTTTTTCTGATACACCAAAATATCTAAATTTATGTCCCTTACTTCCGAAATCAGGTTGTAAAATTTCCCTGCTTGATGCAGGGTGCGTAAGTTCCACATACCAATTATAAGACTTCTCCTTCTGCTTTTCAGGTAGGTATTGTCAGAATGCATCCTTTCGAAAGAATTTGAGATGCATTCGTCATTGTTCTCTGCCTTATTCATTATATGGGTTGTCCCATCTCTGAGCATTTTCACAGCAGGCTCAACTCCAAGGGGCCAAGAATTACCCGTTTCGCTATTTTTCTTTTGTTGTAGTCTGATTAGCCTCTCTCCCTGGCCTAGAGGTTAACGTCTTTCTCCGTAACCCCGTATATTCTCGTGAGTAACGTAACCTGCGCGAGAATCGGTAGCGGTTCTCGCCGCGTTGGTAACTTAGGGGTATGTGAGCTGGTCACTCAGAAAGCAATGGCAAACTACCGAGCGTAATCTTGCCTAGTACATCAACAGCAGCTGAAAAAAATGCTGATGTTGATTGCAACGTCCTGTAAGGGATATGCCAAAAAAGGTCTTATTACTGTCTTTGGGATACTACTTGGTGAGGTCCCTATCTCTTCCACGATGGCTAGCCATATTCACTATTGTGATAATCTGTTATCCACTGGGTAATTTCAAATTTACAACGAACTATTTCTGTGTACCTTTCACAATACCTTTCACTGATCATGAGCTCTCGTTATCGGAGATATTAGGGAGACATATGGCGTAATCTCACAAGATAAGATATTAGAGAGACATCTGGCATAATTTCACAAGACAAGATATTAGGGAGACGTGTGGCATAATCTCAAGAGACAAAATATTAGAGAGACGTGTGGTATAATCTCTGAAGACACAATATTAAGGAGACATGTTGCGTAATCTCCAAGATAAGATATTACGGAGACGTGTGGTATAATCTCTCAAGACAAGATATTAAGGAGACGTGTGACATAATCTCAGAAGACAAGAGATTAGGGAGACGTGTGGCATAATCTCAGATGACACGATACTAGGGGGACTGGTGGCATAATCTCACTAGACAAGATATTATAGAGCGTGTGGCATTATCTCTCCTGAAAGGATACTAAGACGTGTGGCATAATCTCACAAGACAAGATAGAGAGAGAGGTATGGCATACTCTCACAAGACAATATATTAGGGAGCATGTGGCATAATCAAAAAGACTGCTTTGCTAGAATCGTAAAACTGAGGACATATGTTATAAGCAAAAAGGATAATTAAAGAAGCTAACGGTCACATTTAATGCGCAGAACAATACAATAAAATGAAACAGTGTGGTAATGTGGTATTTCTTATTAAGAGGACATATTGAAATGAAACTATGTGGTATTTCCTACACAGAACAATATATTGAAATGAAACAGTGTGGTATTTGATACACATTACAATATATCGAACTGAAACAGGTTGGTATTGATACACATAATAATATATTTAAATGAAACAATTTGGTATTTAAACACACACAAATATTAGAAATAAAGCAGTGTGATATTTTATACACCGAAGAGTACATTGAAATAAAAGAGATTGATATTTTATACATATTACAGAATATTGAAACGTAATAGGTTGGAATTTTAAACATTGAAGAATGTACTGAAATGAAAGAGTTCAAACGAATACAGTAGGCTTATCTCTTTCTCTGTGCTAAAGCCCAGAAGACAACACAATCGTCCATTACTTGTGATCTGTTAAAAGCCTCTTGTAGCTAGACACACAATGTGTGATATAAGAGATTATGTCACGAGCAAATCCTAATATTCCAGTTCTTTTGATCACATGCAAAAAAAAAAAAAAAAAAAAAAAAATAACAGACTGCAAATCAAACGTTCCATGGGAAATTACTGATAAATAATATACGGAATAAAGATAAAACTAGGCTGTGGAACTGATGCGGTGAGAGATTACAGGAGGAATCATCTCTGGGGAATTATTTATTATCATAATCATCATCATGCTTGTAAAGTTCATTCTACTTGCTGTAAAGGTGATGTGTAATAATCTAAAAGGATCACATGGCACAGTTAATCACGAAATGTATTTCACATGTCTATTTTTAATTTTTTTTTAAAAACCCGATTCCGTGATATGTGACATATTGGGCTGATTTTGCTAGGAATATATTTTTAAGAAAAATTCACACTCGATGAGTTATAAGGCCAGCAATAAGCCAGCCTCCTGTAACTAACCAGACAAAAATGTTACGAGACTGTGTCGATCCTGGAGCCATGTAAGTAAGAAAGAAAAGTCCCCGTTCTACACGTCATGGAACGTATTGCGCGTGTGGTGGCAGCCACATGTTTTTATAGACCAATCGGTGCTTGACGATTGATGATGTGGTCGGTATCATGCATCCACTTTTACTTTCCAGGAGTTTTCCTGGTACCCATTTTAGGGTAGATCGTCATAGGAGCCTAGGTCCATCTTAACACACACACGCGCGCGCGCACGCACGCACGCACGCACACACAGAGGTACCGGGCGAGTGGGCAAGCATAAGCTTCAAATGAAAACCTAACATTGTGATGGAAATTACAATAACCATGCCATTGTCTTGTAACCTGCCACTATTTTTTGTTAGGGATGTCAAGAGTATGGGAATAGTCAAGCTATCTAGGAACAGTCATAACATCTGATGGGAGGTGCCTTGAAGAGATTAGAACAAGAATTGCCATTGCGAAGGTAGCCTTTTGCAAGATGAAAAATATACTGACCAATAAAAAGATATCAATTGAAACTAGAAAAAGAGTGTTGAAGTGCTACATAGAACTTGCACTTTTATATTGATGTGAGGCGTGGACAATGAGCAGACAAGCTGAAAATCATCTGATGGCTGTGGAAATGTGGTTTCTGAGGAAAATGCAAAGAATACAACGGACAGACAGAAAAACCAATGAACAAATCCTACAAGAAACAACTTTACAACTGATTAGAGACATTAGATGTAGAAGAAATGAACTGGAAATCTTGGTGACAACTGGCAAGATCGAAGGGAAGAGACCAAGGAAAAGAAGTAAATACCTGGATGGGCTTGGCCACGTAGCATGGTCAACACGGAGCTGATCCACGACTCTGGTGATCGAGTGAGATGGCAAAACATGACCGCCCACGCTTATCGGTATGGCGCATGATGGATGGATGGTCAAGAGTCACGGTGCAGACCTACACGGTGACGTCATAAGGACAGTTTAAAGATGGTCGCCCCACTTTTGACATGCACCAAAGGGAAGCAGCGTTCTGATATCAGTTTTTAAGATTTTTCTTTTTAAAAATCAGAGAAGGGAATCAGAAATCTATAGAAATTCATCGGCGAATGAAGGTCCAGTTTGGTGATGCATGGCTATCAGTCCAGCAAATGTATGAGTGGATTAGGAATTTTCATAACGGCGTGACAGACTGTTTACAACCGGGTCAGGTACACTACAAGGAGTAGTGACCCCAGACACTTTCTTTTATACATGAATCCAAACACTTTATCGGCGCTGGAGGACTTGCATTGAACGCCGTGGTGACTACATCGAAAAATGATACATTTGTTCTTTACTACTTTTCCAAGAATATATTCACCCCAGAAAACAAAATTAAGGTTTTCATTTGAAGCCCCTTCGTATAATCCCGCCACGGGGTAGATTTGAACCTTGAACCAACAGGATAGCAGCCAAGTTCGCCTGATTCTGCGCTTTTACATCTCTTCTTCAGCATACATACCTGCCCTGTAGTGTATTTGTGTAAGCCTTTTAGAATCCTTTAAAAAAAGTCTGAACATTTTTTTCCAACACATAAGATGGATCACACGGATTTCTCTCACTTGAATTCTTACTAATTTTATTTTGATAGTAATTTCACGTGTCTATGTGTTTTCAAGTTTAATACGTTTTACGTGGTTCCAGGTTCTTTCCCACTGTCTTTATGTGATTTGTGAACTTTTTTTATCAGGTGATATTTCTTTATTTTTTCATTGGCCAAAATAGTTT
This sequence comes from Cepaea hortensis, assembly GCA_963921405.1. Classification (NCBI taxonomy): domain Eukaryota; kingdom Metazoa; phylum Mollusca; class Gastropoda; order Stylommatophora; family Helicidae; genus Cepaea; species Cepaea hortensis. The sequence continues at coordinate 56,115,305 of OY992880.1, read as the reverse complement.
ATAATTTGCTTGTGCATTATATTTTTTTTATGTGTTTACAGGAAAATATCGATTAGTTTTCACCTGGAAAAGATCATTTATTATTTTAAAATGCGTTTAATCATGGAGATTTTGTTCACAGATTTCACTAACATAAAAGGGCAGGGTAGGGGTATTCCCTATCAAAGGTGAGGTAAGGTACCTCCTTCCCTCCGCTAGCCTACGGGACACCCTTGGGCAAGGTGGTGTACCCGTTTAGCCTCTAGATCAGGGTTACGTGAAGCCGTGGGTGCAGGTGGTGGATGAAGTTGAAGAGCAGCCAACAGATAGTTGTAGGCTATGGTCTCCAGATTCACGACAGTAGGCAGAGAATATCTCTTCTTTTGGGGGAGACTATGGCTACGGTCATCGACCAGTATGGTCACTGCTAGGGAGGAAAGCGATGGCAAACTACCTTCTTTACAGATGCCAAGAATATTACGTACTAGTCTTATCGATAATCAGAGAAATGGCGTAAATGGGCGCTCCTTAGGAGCAGCCTCGCCGGGTAGGGGTAGTCATGTGAACACGGAGCTGATCCACGACTCTGGTGATCGAGTGAGATGGCAGAACATAATCGCCTACGCTTATCGGCACGGCACATGATGGATGGATGGAAAGTGGCTTATGATTGTCATATTTTTATCTGCACTTCATAAACATCTAATAAGATATATTGTATAATTTATACCTTAATTTTGTTGTCTTATATAATGTATTTACTGTTAAAATGATTCTGTTCGATTATGACCTTGATTACCCCGTGAACCTACATTAGATCATCACGAACACATACACTTCCAACACATGCAAGAACACATGTAAGAAGAAACCAGTTCTGAAACAAGTTAAGTTCTCTCTGGTATCCCCCAACATCATCATGTAGCGGCTCCTGTTCAGAACATCTCCGTCACCATGGTCACCGCAGAAACCCCGTCTTCCTTCTGCTACCCTGTCTCATGCGCTTTCATGCGCAAGGTTTTTTTAATGCCGTGCGTCAACCTTCGTGTTGGTAGATACCCACCTCTTTTTCCCGAAACCATTCCTTTCAATACTTTCTAAGACACTGAGACGCTTAATTTGTCCGAAGCCATTCAGTTTCCGAGACATGATCCTGTTTATGGGCCAGTGTCTTTGATGTACAGATCTTGTAGATTATCCGTATAGTTTCTTTCTTTCCTGTGTATGGGCCAGTGTCTTCGATGTACAGATCTTGTAGATTATCCGTATTGTTTCTTTCTTTCCTGTTTATGGGCCAGTGTCTTCGATGTTTAGATCTGGTAGATTATCCGTATTGTTTCTTTCTTTCCTGTGTATGGGCCAGTGTCTTCGATGTTTAGATCTGGTAGATTATCCGTATTGTTTCTTTCTTTCCTGTGTATGGGCCAGTGTCTTCGATGTACAGATCTTGTAGATTATCCGTATTGTTTTTTTTTCTTTCCTGTTTATGGGCCAGTGTCTTCGATGTTCAGATCTTGTAGAATATCCGTGTTGTTTCTTTCTGGCACCAATGTATATTAAGAACTTTTCTGTTAAATATAAGCTTTGCAATCCCAATTGTCTTGCTTAATAACTGTACAACTGGGCACGTCTCACATGCATGTGCTTCCGCAGAAAGACTCGTGCTCTCCAAAATGTTACCTTAACTTGTTTGTTTGTTTTGTGCCATGGGTTCTTAATATATTAACAGCGCAATGATCTGACCAGCCTGCGTTTGATTTCTTGTGAACTACCATCAATATTGGTGATTAGGAAGCGAAGATTTTCAATGTTTGTGATATTTTTTATTTTCTTCTATGTTAATTGTGATCTTTATTTGACGTCTAGTTTTGTCATTGGACATTATTTTTATTTTTTTTTAAAGTTCAAAAACATTTTTAAATTTTTACTGTCTTTTGACAGACAGGGTCAACACTTAAAATCCTTTATCTATTGAAGAGGAGTGCCGTGACATCTGCATATCTAGGTTCTAGAATTGGATTTCCATGAATGAATCCAAATTAACTGTGGTCTTATCATTGTTGACGTTTCTCATTAGATTTTCCACATGCATATTGAATAGGTATACAGAAACAAATGCAAGCAATATTTACTCCCCCTTACATCTCATAATAGTTTGATGTTTCAATAACTACTCTGATATCTGCTTGCTGATCATGACATAATGATTCTATTAAGTGGGTTAAATGTGTTGGAAATCACATTTCTCTCGTGATATTTCACAATGTCTAAAGTTAAACACAGTACAATGGCTTACTGTTGTCAACGAAGCAAGTGTGGCGATTACATTATTATAATCTCTGCATTTCTCTAAGTGTTTCGTAATTATTGCACAATTTTAAATGTCCTGTATTTATGAGAGGGGTGTAGATTGCTCTCTTCCGTGCTGTGGGAGAAATAGCGCTATTCCAGATCTTGATCAGTGCTTGCTTCTCCTCCTGCCTGTATTATTTCCGCTGATATGTCGTCACAACCTGCTGATTTCCTTTCCTTAAGACTTTGGATTCCTGATCGTACTTCCTCTAATAAAGGATATGGTTCTTTCTCTACACTTCCATGTATAAAATCTAGACTCTTTGTTTCATCCCCCCGAAGTAGCCTTTTGCAAGCTGGAAAACATAGTGACCAATAAACAGATGTCAGTTGCTATGAAAAAAAAAGCGTTGAGGTGCCACATTAGAATGGATGTGAAGCGTGGACATTGAGCGGTCAAGCTGAAAAACATATGATTGCTGTGGAAATGTGTTTTCTGAGGAGAATGCAAAGAATACCATGGATAGACAGAAAAACCAATTACCAAGTCCTGCAAAATAAAAACATGAAAATAGTAAACTGATTAGAGAAATTAGACATAGACGGTTCAACATATTTTGGATATGTTATGAGAAGAAATAAATTGGAGAACTTGATGACAGCTGGCAAGATCGAGGGGAAGATAACAAGCAAGGGGAAGACAGTGAAGTAAATACCTGGGTGGATTCACCATGTGACATGGTCGATACAAGAACACTGAGGTGATCGACAACTCTGATGATCGAGTGAAATGGCAAACCAAGGCCGCCCACGCTTACCGACATGGCACATGATGGATTGATTACGTCATGGTTCAAGCCCCATTTAAACGTTAGTTCGGGAATACCACTGCTACATGCAGGTGTTTTAGTAATTGATCACAGCTACAATGGTGTTGACTATTGAAGAAAGAGTATTTTCAGTGAAGCAAGTGTTACTTAAAAGTGGCAGGTATTCTTTAACGACACTGTAAATTATGAAAGATACAGGGCTAGAATTCTGGAACCATTCGTAGCCCAACTTTCTCAGCGGGAAATTGAACCAGTCTGGATTCGTCAAGATGGTGTAACTGCTCACACAGCTGTAAAAGCACTAGCTTTCTTAGATGGCATTATTGCAAATCGCATAATTTCTCGTGAAATTTGGCCTGCACGCTCTACGGATCTTAATCCCCTGGATTACAACCTCTGGGTGCGCTTAAAGAATAAGTGTACGAAAACAATTCCCATACAATCAATTAAATTCAAGTTTCAATCGTCAACAAAGTTAATAACATTACACTGCCCGAACTGCATAAGGTCTGTGACAACATGGGGAAAAAAAGTATCAATACTTGCCAACCGAACTGCTGTGGATATTTCCAACACCTTTTGCGATTGATTGATTGATTGATTTAGGAACAGACATCACAGCATTCGGGGCATTTTGTGAATAGAGCTGTAATGTGGAAAATATCTCAAACACAGTTTGTGAATAGAGCTGTAATGTGGAAAACTCTACCAAAAAAAAAAGACTCACTATGGCAGGGTGTCATTAAAAATACAATTGTAAACTATATACAGGACGTTGCAATTAACGACAGCATAGTTTGGATGATTGTGATTTACTAGGCAATGCGAGTACATTAGTGTGCCATGGTTTTCTGTACGACTGACGCCTCATACGGTGGAAATCAAGCTTCCAAGTCGTCCGCAACTAATTTCGAACACTTGACACGGTAAGACGGGGAATGATGAAACTCCGTGGCTCAATACCCCTAAGCCACAGCACAAGGGAAATGTCAGAAACAGAACTCAGAAATATTATCCACTGACATTGACCTTACCAAGACTTTTGATACAATCAGCAGAGGACTGTGGAAGATTATGGCGAAACATGGCTGTCCACGAAAGTTTGTCCAAATAGTGCGGCTATTTCATGATTGTAGGCAGGCAAGAGTGCAGGAAAATGGTGAACTGTCTGAGCCCTTTCCTGTCACCAATGGAGTGAAGCAAGGAGTGTTCCGACACCAACACTGTTCAGCTATGCTAACGAATGCCTTCGAGAACAACGACATTGGAATAGACATCAACTACCGCATGGATGAAAAGTTGTTCAGTCTCAGAAGGCTGAAAGCTAAAACCAAAACTAATATAGACACCGTCAGAGAACTGCTGTTTGCTGATGATTGCGCTCTATATGCCAACTCAGAAGCAGACATGCAACAGAATGTTACAGCTTTCTCACATGCCTGTGCCAACTTCGGGCTCATTATCAACTTGGAGAAAACCGTAGTTATGTACCAGCCAGCTCCAGGAAATAATCACACCGTGCCGAATATCAAAGTGAATGGTCATAGACTAAGTGTTGTGGACAAATTCACCTATCTTAGCAGCACTGTGTCACAAACTGCCATAATTGATGACGAGGTGAATGCAAGAATCTTCAAGGCCAGTGCGGCCTTTGGCAGACTGTACAAGAATGTATGGGACAGAAATGGAATAAGCCTGCAAACAAAGCTGAAAGTCTACAAAGCAGTGTATTATCCACACTGCTAAATGCTTGTGAAACCTGGATTGTTTATCAGCGATACGCTAGGTAATTAAACCACTTCCACACAGTCTGCCTTAGGAAGCAATTTAAAATTAAATGGCAAGACAAAATCCCAGACACTTAAGTTCTAAAAAGAGCGTCCATGCCAAGTATACACACTGTACTAACGCAGAATCAGATTCGCTGGGCCGGTCACTTAACTTGCATGCCCGATTACAGGCTCCCTAAACCAATTTTTTTTTTTTTATGGCGAGCTGCGTTGTGGTAAACGCTCCTAAGGCGGCTAGAGGAAACGCTTTAAAGACACTCAGAAAATCTAACTGAACGCTTTTGGAATTCGTCTTGACACCTGGGAGACTGCTACCAAAGACCGAAATTCGTGGCGTACATCGTTACGCAAAGGGTGCAGTCACTTGTGAAGCAACCATGACTGTAACAGCTTTGAAGAAAATACTGGACAGAAAAACCATTGCAGGACATCCTCCTCCTGGAACATGAAGCATTCTTTGCCCACATTTTAGAACTAACGGCTCCATACCTTCAACCCCAATGGATGAAATGAATGGTCATAATCATTCTTGACGGATAGACAACAACAAGCCACAGAGCCTGTTTTATGCACATCACATTAAAATAATAACTGTCTGAAAAAGATGTTTGTCCATTGTAGCCGAATTGAAATAAAAACCGTCTGAAATAGTTGTTTGTCCATTGTAGTCGAATTGAAATAATGTCTGAATTAACTGTTTGTCCATTATCAATCAATCAATCATGTACCATGCCGGAAAGCGTGGGCGGTCATGACTAGCCATTTCACTCGATCACCAGCGTCGTGGATCAGCTCAGTGTTCCTGTCTCGTCCATGCCATGTGGCCAAGACATCCAGGTATTTTCCTCTCGGTCTTCCTCTCGGGCTGTTCCCTTCGATCTTGCCAGTTGTCACTAAGTTCTCCAATCCATTTCTTCTCATAACATGTCCAAAAAATTTTGACTGTCTACGTCTAATTTCTCTAATCAATTTACGATTTTCATTTGTCTCCTGTAGTACTTGGTCATTGGTTTTTCTGTCTGTCCATGGTATTCTTTGCATTTTCCTCAGAAACCACATTTCTACAGCCATCAGATGTTTTTCAGCTTGACTGCACATTGTCCAAGTTTCACATCCATACAAAAGAACAGGCTCTATGTATCCCCTCAACACTCTTTTTTCTCGTTTCAATTGACATCTTTTTATTGGTCAGAATGTTTATCATCTTGCTAAAGGCTACTTTCGCCATGGCGATTCTTGTTCTAATCTCTTCCAGGCATCTCCCATAAAATGTTATGACTGTTCCGAGATAATTGTACCGATCCACTTGATAAAGAATATTCCCATTTACTTGTATATTACATTGTGGTACTTCGTTCTTCCTAGTGACGACCATAACCTGTGTCTTCTTACAATTTAATTCCAACCCCAGCTGCTCACTGTGAACAACAACCGCGTCTACTAATTTGTTGTAGATCTTGTGCATTGTCTGCAATCAAGACTGTATCATCTGCATATCAAATGTTATTGATGTTTCGTCTTCCAATAATGATTCCATTTATATCTTCAACATTTCTGAAAAGTATTTTCACTGTATAGGGAACTGAGATCTGGATACATTACACATCCCTGCCAAACACCTCTCTTAACAGGTTGATATTGTCCCACTTCATTATCAATCCTTATGGCAGCTTGTTGTTTCCAATATATGTTTTTTATAAGTCTAATGTCTTTCCTATCAATTTGTAGATCTTCAAGCATATCTACCATGTTGACATGTCTAACTCTATCAAAAGCCTTTGTGTAGTCAATAAAGCGAAGGTGTATATCCTTGTTTACTGCTATAGCACGTTCAATAACTGTTCGCAGCATATACACAGCATTTACTGTACCCTTTCCTTCTACAAACCCGCATTGTTCTTCCCCTATTTCAGGTTGTATTTTCTTCCTCACTCTTTGCATGATAATTCGTAGCAAAATCTGTGTGATGTAACTCATTACACTAATTGTTCTACGATGATCACATTTCAAGGCTCCTGATTTCTTTGGGATTGCAATACATACTGAGTTATATCATTCAGAAGGTATATCTCCAGTATCATATAATGTGTTCAGCAGTCTGGTGACTTGCTCTAGTCCAAATTCTTCTAAAGCTTTAATCATTTCTGTTGTGATGTTATCTGCACGGGGGGGGGGGGGGGGGGGGGGGGGGGGCTTGCCAGCTTTTAGATGCTTAAGAATATTTGGAACCTCCATCTTCAAAACTGGCGGTCCTTCATTATTAAATCTAATATCATACTGTTCCTCTCTGTTATCATTATAAAGGTTTGTTTTTTTTTTTTTTTTTTTTTTTTAAACATAATCTGTCCATACATGTGGAATCTGATCTTTTTCTATTATGATTTTGTCATCTTTAGTTTTTAGACAGCCTCTTGATGTACTTGTTCTTTTATTGGTAAGTTCCTGAATTCTTTTGTGCACTAATTTGGTATTTAGACTGTTGTGTTGTTTTTCAATGCCTAAGCACTTTTCCTCAAGCCATGCTTCTGTTGCCTCCTTACTTAATATTCTGACTTGTCTGTGAATTTCTTCATATTTGGCAGAATTATTTTTGTTGAGTCTTCTTGTTTCCATTAGGTGTAAAATTTCTTCTGTCATCCATTTCTTACGACCCACCTTCTTTAATTTTGGAATAGTTGTTTCTTCAGCCAAACTGATGGAATTCTTCAACATGTCCCATTGATCATCCACATCCTGGAATAATATCTCTAGATCAGACAATATATCAAATCTGTTCTGTACTTCTATATTGAATTTGTTTTGTATTTCTTTGTCATTACTCAATGTACACAAATCATATTTACCGTTTCCTGTTATATACTTGACTTTCTTCAACTTTATCCTCAGTGTTCCTGTAAGTAGTCTGTGGTCACTATACCAATCAGCACTGGGAACTGTTTTTGCTATTGTTAATGCGTTTCTAAATCTTCTGCTAATCAGAATGTAGTCAATCTGGTTTCTGAACCTGCTATCAGGACTCCTCCATGTCCATAATCTTCTAGGGTGTTCTTTAAACCAGGTGTTTCCTACAATCATTTCCTGTTCGTTTGCCCATTCTACGTGTCTGTATCCTCTTTCATTTCTCTCTCCTATACCATAGTTTCCTACTGTGTATCTATCACCTTGATTTCCTACTTTTGCATTGAAGTCCCCTGTTATGATGTTTATTTCTGAATTTTTACATTTCTTTAAGGCAGACTCTATGTCATTATAAAATTCCTCTACACTATCTTCACTGGATTCTCCTGTTGGCCATATACTTGAATAACATTTACGCTAAAAGGTCTGCCACTAAATTTAACTAGTAGAACTCTGTCCGACACGGCCCAATATCCTTAAACAGATTTCGATGTTTTCCGGTCCAAAATATTGGCCACTCCCCTTTGTCGATCATCACCTCCAGAATAAATGATCCTAAAATCTTCATCTATCTTGATTCCTGCTCCTGTCCATCTCGTTTCGCACATCCCTAAAATATTAACTTTTTCTCTTTCTATTTCTTGTTTTAGGGTCTCTAATTTTTCGTCGTCGTTTAACGTCCTAACGTTCCATGTTGCTAATTTTAATGTCTCTGTCTTTTTCTTGCGATGATCAGTCTTAAGGCGAATAATAATGTACTAGGCATTTTTAAAGAGGTAGTTTACCAGTGCAGTAACTGTACTGGTCGTTTGACCGCAGCCATTGTCTCACGAAAGAGATCCTCTGCCTGCCGTCGCGAAACTTGAGACCATAATCAACAACTATCTGTCGGCTGCCCTCAAAATTTCATCCACCACCTGCCTTCCGTGGCTTCTTTTGAACAATTCCAATAAACGAATACGAAATAACATCACATAATCCAAAGGAAAACACTAAACAGCGTCTCCTTGAAGAATAAACACGTCACTTCGTCGCCATTTGTATCGGAAGTCCATTATAGCCGAACTGAAATAATAACTGTCTGAAATAACTGTTTGTTCATTATAGCCGAATTGAAATAACTGTCTGACATGGTTGTTTGGTCATTATAGCCGAATTGAAATAATAACTGTCTGAAATAGTTGTTTGTCCATTGTAGCCGAATTGAAATAATAACTGTCTGAAATAGTTGTTTGTCCATTGTAACCGAATTGAAATAATAACTGTCTGAAATAACTGTTTGTTCATTATAGCCGAATTGAAATAACTGTCTGACATGGTTGTTTGGTCATTATAGCCGAATTGAAATAATAACTGTCTGAAATAGTTATTTGTCCATTGTAGCCGAATTGAAATAATAACTGTATGAAATAACTGTTTGTCCATTGTAGCTGAATTGAAATAATAACTGCCTGACATGGTTGTTTGGTCATTGTAGCCGAATTGAAATAATAACTGTCTGAAATAGTTGTTTGTTCATAGTAGCCGAATTGAAATAATAACTGTCTGAAATAACTGTTTGTCCATTTTAGACGAATTGAAATAATAACTGTCTGAAATAGTCGTTTGTCCATTGTAGCCGAATTGAAATAAAATATGTCTAAAATAGTTGTTTGTCCATTGTAGCCGAATAGAAATAGTAACGGCCTGAAATAGTTATTTGTCCATTGTAGACGAAGGGGGCCATATTGTCACCTGTCAGTTCTGGGATATATCTGGGTGTTGAAGTTAGACTGATCCGAATTCACACACGTTTGTTACAAAGAGGACAGAGGAATTCCTACTGTCGACCATATAGTTACAATTCTAGTTGCGATTATCCGGCAGCTTCTTTGATTGTCAAAAACTTGGAAGTCATGATGCCAAAATAAATATGACTACGCCAGGGAAGGAAAATAGTAGAATGTTTCGTCAGTTTTCGTAATCACTGTCATATATTTTCATAGACTTCTTTGGGGTGTCTGTGTGTTACCGTTCCAGTTCGTAGCGACATTATCCGCCTGTTTCGAATCAATCATTTTATTTCGACTTTCTTTTTTTTTGGAAATCGCTGAAGTGGCAAGCAGGCAACATGACCGGTCTATTTCAATCGTGATTCTTACAACAGATAACCTGAGTTATAACAAGCTCAAGCAACAACGGCCAAGACTAAAATAGTTCAATGTAATGCAGTTGTTATTTCCTTATATGCATATATATGCGGTTCAGTTCAGGCTATTGTATGATGTGTCACGTAAAATCGTTAACAGAGGCAGATTTCACGCTTACTCTTTCAAATATTTAATTAATGGCATTGTAAGAGGCAGGAAAAACCATGTCACGGTACTTGCTTATTTCATGGAATATTCTACAAACGTAGATAAAGCATCATGATCATTATGATGGTAATCATCATGTGAAATGCAGCTTGGCGTACCCATCTCTCCCAATCTGTATGGGTTGCCATGATTCGCCATCTCACACGATCACCTGTCTTGGACCACGTCTATGTTCTTGTTCGGATTATGTTAATTGGGCAAGCCATCCAGGAGTATATGATTTTCTCGTGCTTTATTCCTAGCATTTCTGACGTTGGTCACAAAATTTTCCATCTTGTTTACTCTTCATAATGTGACCAAAACATTATGACTGTCTACGTCTAATCTCTCATATCAGTTTACTGTTTTGCTTTGCCCATAGGAGAACTGTCTCATCCATTGTTCTGTCTACCCGTTGTACATTCTGCAATTTTCTCAGAAATCACATGTCCAATGCCATACCTTGTTTCTCAGCTTTTCTGCTTCTTGTCCATATTTCACATGCATAAATCAGTACAGTTCTATATAGCACTTCAACACTCTGTTTCTCATTACAAATGACAAATTTCATTGGCGAGTATATGTTCCATCCCGCAAAAGGATATATTTGCCATGGCGATTCGTGTTCTAATCTCTTCATGACATCTCAACTCAGATCTCTTCCCTCAGATGTTACAATTGTTCGAGGTGGTTGCACCGTTTCATTTATTTAAGAATAGTTCCATTTACATGGATGTAAAGGGTATACAGACAACATCTATATATATAAATATACAATAAAACATCTACAAACTAAAATGTATGCTGAGTCCTGCAGAGAAACACATACAAACCACATATTTTAAGTTACAAAGATGTCAGCTCAAGAGAAAATCACAGACATACAATATACTTATTACATTTTTCTTCATTTATAAGTGTCCTGCCTACACCTGTAGAGGTTGATTCGGTGGGAGTGAGCAGAGGGTCCGGAGGAAACTCAATATGTCGAAGACAACGTAAATGAACGTGGAAATGTTCTGAGTGCAACGATGCTGGTTCTTGATGTCATTTGTCATAGTTCATATTATGAGTGAGGTTTGCCATGTTTTGATACTCACTTGGCTTGATGACTTTCTTAGGTATATGCGTTTCTGTTTGCCGTTTCTTACATCATCATCATCATCATCATCATCATCATCATCATCATCATCATCATCATCATCATCATCATCATCATCATCATCATCATCATCATCATCATCATCATCATCATCATCATCATCATCATCATCATTAAACAGCAGATCCTTTGCAGAACGTCGCTCTCATCACTAAAAGCCTCTTTATCTCTTTCCATATCTAACGTCTTATCCACTCTCATGCCAAGGGTGTTTGCAATGTACTGTGTCCGTCTTCGTGCTGATCTGCCACTGCCTCTTCTTCCATGAACCTTACCTTCCTTCGCTGTTCTTTCCAAATCAATGTGCCGGTTAATATGGCCAAAGTACTCGTATTTTCTTATCTACGCCTGGATTACCTTCCGTGGAATAGCCAATAAAGTGACACGGTTACTCCCTCCTACTTCATACACCATTAATTAAATATTAAAAAGGGTAAATGTGAAATCCGTCTCCAGTAACGATTTTCTGTGATAAAAGCGCCAACAGAGGAGCCCAGAATAGACCGAAGCAATTACACATAATTATCAAGAAATAGCACAATCAAATGAGCAGGTTGTAGCTGGCACTGAAAGTCTATGGGAACACCCAGAAAGTCAGCAAGACTCGGCTTCTAATTTTGATTCGCGTATGGTTGTAATCAGCGACAGATGAAATGCCACTGTTGTTAGCCATGAAATTCCAATATTGACCTTGGTGATTTTATGACGCTTTTACAGCTTTGCGGCGTTTTGTGTTTATGGTGTTATTCCAGTTTTTATATGTCCAATCAACATTCAATGGGTGATGTGATTAATATAGATGCGGCTATCTTTATTTCCCAAAACATTTTAAAGTAACCATCTTACGCTACAGCGACTTGAAATCTCCAGCTAATGTAAAACAAAAAAAACAAAAAAATTCCCACCTCGGAGGGGATTTAAACACATGACCGACAGAGCGGCAGGCAAGAGTGTTAGCCAGAGTGATACCGCGGTTCCTCGTCGGAATAAGGACTACAAGAAGGAACACATTAGGCAGAGAGAGAGAGAGAGAGAGAGAGAGAGAGAGAGAGAGAGAGAGAGAGAGAGAGAGAGAGAGATTTATTGATTGATTTAGGAACCGACATCACAGCATTCGGGGCATTCCCATAAGCGCTCCGTCCCCATCCTCAGCAGCCAGCGAAGAGAAAGAGAAAGAGAGAGAGAGAGAGAGAGAGAGAGAGAGAGAGAGAGAGAGAGAAAGAGAGAGAGTGAGAAAGGGAGTTAGAGGGAGAAAGAGAGAGATAGAGAGACAGAGGGAGATAGAGAGGAGGAGAGAGCGCTAGAGAGAGAGAGGAGGGAGACAGAGTGAGAGAGGGAAGGAGACAGGGAGATAGATAGAGAGAGAGAAGGAGAGACTGAAATAGATAGATATATATAGAGAGAGAAGGAGAGAGGGAGAGACAGAGAGAGAGGGTATGAGAGAGAAGGAGTGATGGAGATAAAGAGAGAAGGAGAGAGATGGAGTGAGAGAGAGAAGGAAAGAGGAAGATAGATATATAGAGATAGAGAAGAAGATGGGGATATAGATATATATTGAGAGAGAGAAGGAGAGAGGGAGATAGAGAGAGTGATAAGGAGAGAGATAGAGTGATAGAGAGAAGTAGAGAGGGAGAGAGGGAGATAGAGAGAGAACCACACATCTGAGATTCTATTGCAGTTTATCTAAAGAAATGCATTATGTAACTTTAACTTTGTATCACAACAACAGAAATGAGGTTCCTGAGAAGAAAACTCAACGTATCAAGAAGAGATAAGATCAGAAATTAAGAAATCAGAACTAAAGTGGGGGTTAAAGCAGCACTAGATTTTATTAGAAAGCAGCAAGTCAAATGGTTTGGCCATGCAAGTAGGTTACCAGTCAACAGCATACCACAACAAGCAATGATGTACAGACCAGATGGAAACAGAGGAAGAGGCTGACCACGTAAACTTTGGACGGAGGGAATGGCAGAGTCCATGGGAATATCGATATATGAATCCCATAATCTGGCACTCTCACGATGTTTATACTTCACCTCGACACCGCAAAGTACCAGAGGAACATGATGGGATGAGAGATGAGATGAACTTTGTATGATCTAGTTCGGTTGCGCGTTTGATCATTTAAACATACATTTTGTTTCGCATATCCTTTACAGGACATTGCAGCCAACAGCAGAGTTTTTCAGCTGCTCTTGATGTTTAGGCATGCTTTACCTTCAGTAGTTTGCCAATGCTTTCTGAACGACTGGCTCACATACCCTCCGTAAGTAACCAAGGCGACGCGATTCGCTGCCGAATCTCGCGCAGCTGTGTTTCGTACGAGAGAATACGAGATTACGAACAACGTCCTTAATACCTACGCCAGGGAGACGACAAACAGACATTAGCGACAATATTACCTTCACATCTACATCGCCGAAGCTAATAGAAAACAGTAAACGAAATGCAATGTCACAACAGGAAATTGAGAAGAAATCACAGTGTTTTTCTGTTTAATAAAAGGTTCACACACGCCTTTTGATAGGCAAAATGGTTCCAGCCTTATTAGAAAATCCAGAGCCGATCGATTTTGCGATCACAATGTCTTGCTTGTCCATGTTTATTTACCTCATCTGATGTGCATGATAATCGTTGGAGTACAGTGCGTGTTCTTCAGGCTATCAAGGGAGCACTATAATTTCCAGTGAGACCAGGAAGCTCAGACCAATCGTTGACAACACCAGTTTCTACAACTGAATTCTTTCACTAAAACACTGCCTTGCTTGTCCGTGTGTTATTTGTCTCATCTGATGTGCATGTCTATCGCTGGAATATGGCCAACACATTTTGTAGGCCTGTCTGCACGAATGCATAGATTGCCAGTCTTTCAAGCCGGCTCTGTGACGAAAGTGTCACCGACACAATTCGTAATCCTGCACACCGCGTATGAAGCACAGTTGGGAGTGATTTGGAAGCAGAAGACCATGCCTTCGTTTTAATACAATGGTATGAGTACCGGTCGTTCAAAAAGCAATGGCAAACTAGTTAACGTAAACATGCCAATAAATCACAAATAACCAAAAAATGCTGGGGTTGACTGCGACGTCCTATAAAGGTATAAACCTAACTAACTTTCCATCACTTATCGAGACGACGAACGCAGGAGTCGAACTCTCGCCCAGCCGCGCTCATGACGTTATCAGCGTAGCTCCTTATCAACAACGCTAATGCACCCCCTGCTAAGACCAGAAGATCAAGCCAGGTGTTGCCAGCATCAGTTTATACAAGTGAATTCTGTCAGTGCCAGGGAAACACACACCTTCTGGCATCTAGGTGGGGGTTTCACAGTGACCATTCTCAGTTCGAAACATCACACAATGAGTACGGGGATATCTTGGGAGATGGACGACTATATTGATTACATCACACAATGAGTAGCGGGATATCTTGGGAGATGGACGACTATATTGATTACATCACACTGATGTGCCGAGTGGTCTATACAAATATGGATCTAACACCATATGCTTAAACGTGTGTTCAAATGGATCTTTCCTTAGTACTAGTAGTGGTAGTGGTAGTCGTAGTAGTAGTAGTAGTAGTAGTAGTAGTAGTAGTAGTAGTAGTAGTAGTAGTAGTAGTAGTAGTAGTAGTAGTAGTAGTAGTAGTAGTAATAGTCAGGCTTGTCCATGGGACACATTTTTCAGTCCCATCCCATCCCATGGTAATTTATGCCTGTCCAATGCCATCCCATCCCATGGGATTCCCATGATAATATTAACATGGCATACAGTTCAAATAAAATAAAATTATGAAATTTATGAACGTTTAGAGTTAGTGTCTACTAAATATGACTATATGTACAAAAAGACATGTAAATCAACATAATTTATTAATTTTAATATTCAAACGTATTTTATTAAAACAATGTTTAATCTAAATATTCAGTGTCATTTTGACACTCTCATTCTGTTTCTGAGTCATTCAGAACATTATCAATTTCCTGCTGATCGACTGTTTCTAATAATTCAGTGAATCCAGGTAATCCATGAACCATTTCCACAATTTTCATCGTACATGCAAATCTGATAAACAGAGAGTTTAAAACGAGAGCTGGTAACATCCGTTTTCGTAACTTACTCAACAACAATCCAGCTGCACTAAATAACGTTATACTGCTGCTGAGGACACTTGTATGGCCAAAACAATTTTCGCACTTGCTGTTAGCAGTGGAAACCTAATTTCATTTTTCCAATAATTTAATGGTTGTGAAGTTGGTTGCCGTAATTTTTGAAACATGGTGACTTCATCCTCAAGGCATTTGTTTCTGGTGTTTTGTTTGGTGGAGGATAAAAAAAAAGAAGTCAATATCACTTTTCGGCTTTTGTTCTACAGTTCCTGCTACTTCACATACATCAGATGATTCAGAAGAAAGATTTCAATCCTTGATTAATGAAACAACAGCTGGAACAACAGAATTAGAAAAAGCGATCTAATCATTGGCCATTTATTGGTGTCCACATTCCCATTCTTCTTCGTAACAACTTACTTGACCATGTCTTCTATTTTGGATTTAATGTTAACGTCAGTAAAGAATGCTGCAGTAACTGCCAGAGAGCTGCCGCAATATGGCCAAAGTTTTTCTCCAATAATTTTCTAAAAGTTGTGACAATATTTCTTCACCATGCTGCTGGAAGTTTCTTCATCAATATCAACAATAACTTTGTACAACTGGTAGTCTAGGGGGAAGTATAACAGACAAATAAAATTAGATGTAGGACCATCAATTTCTAGTTTGTCAACAACAACAAAAGTTTTTAATTTCTCATATATGTACACATTGGCACCTTGCCGTCTTGACAGACGATAGTTTGTGCTTTAAAAAGGCATAATAACTTTTAACTATGGCGGTAGCGAGTGTGACTGATAAGGCCAATTTGCGCTGTAAATGTCCGTTCACAGTGGGTGCATGTGAACACGTGGTCATTTCCACCATCATGCACCATCTTACGTCTCAAACGCTTGGTGTGTGACTTTTCTGCAATAATTTTCTCCTTTGACTTTATTCCATTTCTGATATTTGCCCTCCATGCAACACGTTCAGCGGCGACTTGCTCCTAATGTGCATTATCAATGCCTGTATCAATCATGTCCCGCTTACACACATCTTTGTATCGTAGTAGAGGCCGACCCTGAGATCTCTTACCCATCTGTAATTCACCAAAAAAAGATATCCTTTGGTATTCTACCATCATCCATCCGCCTAAGATGTCCTATCCATCTAAGTCTACGAAGACTGAGCATGGAATAAACTGTCACACAACCTGATCTTTCCAATACTTCAGTATTTGTGATTTTGTCTTGCCACTTAATACCAAGAATTCTTCGCAGACACCGCATATGAAAGCTGTTTAAATTGTTCTCTTGGTGTGAGTAAGTTGTCCAGGTTTCACTGCCATAGAGAAGAGTACTAAGGACACAGGCTTGATAGACAAGGACTTTTGTTTTGGCAGTAAGCTTCCTGTTCTCCCAGACTCTTTTTCTTAACCTGTTCATTGTTGTTGCTGCCTTACCAATCCGGATGTTGATTTCCTGATCTAGGGATAATTTGCTATTTACCACCGATCCTAGATATGTAAAATGGTCTACTATCTCTAGTTCGGCGTCGTCAATAAAGATTGATGGTACCCCATGTGCACCTTGTGACATAATCTGTGTCTTCTTTTTGCTAATTGTTAAACCAAATTCAGAACAAGCATTGGAGAATGCAGATAGTAGACATTGCAATTCTTCCTCAGAGTGGGTCGTAACTGCAGCATCATCTGCAAAAAGCAACTCTCTTATCAGTACCCTCCTAATTTTGGTCTTAGCCTTCAATCTCTGAGCATTGTAGAGGCCGCCATCTGAGCGTGAGTGAATGTATATACCACCATCCTGATCACGAAATGCACATTTCAGTAGAAGTGAAAAGTATATTCCAAAGAGGGTGGGAGCTAGTACACAACCTTGCTTAACTCCACTCTTGATTTCAAATTCTTCAGAAGTTGCACCATCAAACTTGATTATACCCTTCTTGCCTGTGTGGAACGATTCCACAATGGACAGAAGAGTTGGTGGGCAGCCAATCTTCTTTAGTGCCTTGAACAGACCCTCACGACTGACCAAATCAAATGCCTTTGTGAGGTCGATGAAGGCAATAAACAGTGGTTGATTCTGTTCACGGCATTTTTCATGCATTTGTCGCAATGAGAATATCATATCAGTGGTAGACCGGTTCTGTCGAAAGCCACACTGTGATTCGGGGTAGACTTGATCTCCTAGGACTTGAAGTCTGCGCAGAACAATTCTGGCAAATACTTTTCCAACAATATACAGAAGTGAGATACCCCTATAGTTGTTGCAGTCGCTCCGATCGCCCTTGTTCTTGTACAGTGTTATGATGCTTGAATCTTTGAAATCCTGTGGGACTTGTCCTTCACGTCAGCATAGCTCTATTAGCTGGTGGATCTGTATAGTGAGTGTGTCTTGCCCACTCCTGATAACCTCTATTGGAATCCCATCCTTACCTGGAGCCTTGCCAGATGCAAGTTCATTTATAGCACACTTAACTTCTGTTATGGTGGGAAGTGTGTCCAGGTGGTCAAGAGTTGGTAGAGCCTCTATGGCGTTGAGGGCATTATCCGCTAGTTAGGTCTCACTTGAGTAAAGCTCCAAATAGTGCTCTACCCATCTGTCCATCTGCTGTGTCTTATCAGTGATGACTTCTCCAGTCAAGGTTTTCAATGGTGCACTTCTTTTGATCACTGGACCACAGGCTTTCTTTATTCCTTCATACATGCTTCTTATGTCTCCCTTATCACTTACGATTTGAATGGACTCACATAACTTGATCCAATAATCATTTGCACACTGCCTGGCAGCCTTTTGCACATCCTTCCTAGCTTGCCTTAGCTCACTCAGAGTGTTACGCGTTGGTCTTTCCTTGTTTCTTAAGAGAGCTTTCTTCTTCTTATCAATCAAGGGCTGCAGAGTCTCGCTGTTGGCCGCAAACCAGTCCTGCCTCTTATGATCCACAGTGCCGTAAACCTTTACGGCAGTTTTACAAAGAGTTTCCTTAAGTTTATTCCATTTATCATTTACTGTACAATTTTCTGGTGTATCAGTGAAAGCGTCTTCAAGTTGCTGTTGAAACTGAAAGCACTTTTCAGGATCATGAGTGTTAATAATATTAATCCTGGGGCTAGATTTGTGTTTAGCTGTGTAGATTCTCTTTGGTCTCAGTCTAACCCTTGCAACAACCAAAGAATGATCCGTATCACAGTCAGCACTGTGGTAACTACGAGTCAATGATATATGGTTCAGATGTTGTCTCCGTGTGATGATGAAGTCCAGCTGGTGCCAATGGCCGGATCTTGGATGTTTCCATGTGACCTTATGCATCTCTTTTGTTTTAAAAAAAGAGTTTGTAATACACAGGTCATTACTGGTGCAATGCTCCAGCAGCCTTTGCCCATTTTCATTCATGCGACCGATGTTGTATTTTCCAAGGCACACTGGCCATGAACTCGAGTCCTTGCCCACACGAGCATTGAAATCACCGAGCATATAAATGTAGTCGGATTTTGGAACTGCCTTGATCACAGAGTCTAACTCCTCATAGAACAAATCCTTCACATCATCAGAGGAATCGAGTGTCGGTGCATATGCAGTAATAATGGTGGCAAACCCACAAGAGGTTGCCAAGCGCAGGGATAATAGTCTTTCATTTCCTCCTGCTGGAATTTCAATCATTCCCAGTAGCGAATTCTTCACTGCAAAGCCCACACCGTGTTGCCTTTTTTCTGCCTGCCCTTTACCCTTCCAGAAAAAGGTGTAGTTGTTTTCCCTGAGTGACCCTTCCTCAGCGAGGCGGGTCTCCTGCAGGCCAGCAATATCAATGTTAAGACGATTGAGTTCGGCATCAATCACAGCCGTTTTTCTCACATCGTCAATATTGGTCAAGTCAGTGGAAAATCCTGGACACATGGTTCTCACGTTCCAGGTTGCAAGCCGTAGCTTGAGGTTTCTATTTATATTTTTGTTTGTACCTGGTGCATTGGTTTTACAGCCTGCGATTCAGATTTTGTCCTAGCCCCAAGCACCCATTGAAGCAGGCAGGCTGTGGCGGATCAGCACCCAGTTGGCTGGGGGCTGCCCAGCTTGAGGCGGGCGGTAGCTGATCAGTGACACCTATAGGTGTCTCCCACCGTCAGAGGCAACGCGTGGCGCCCCATGTCTACGCCAACTGACAAGGACTTATAACCCGTAACAGTTGCCTCTCGCTTTGATTCCGAGACCAGTTAAGACCAGGGATGGAGTTATTGCCTCTCCATAGCACAAAGCCTGGGCTAAAATATAGAGATCATGTGTTGCCCATGCAGCACGATCCCTCTCTCGGCCTGCCTAGTTCACTCCAGAGGAAAGGTAACACCCCTACATCTGGAACAAGACAAGCTGCAGAAGCTGCCGGATCAGCAAAGCAATGCTCTAACTGTCCGCCTGTCGGAGCTTCGATCCTAGACCAGTCGCCAACCAAGGCTTAGGGCCTGGTCTGCCCTGCCATGACAATTTTGTCTTTAGCTTGCATTTCCTCGCACCAGGGTAAGGCTTGTGCCCTCCCAATTGCGCTCTTCCGCCCGAAGCCGTTGGCACAATGTGGGGTGTCGGGTTTGGTAAGCGCCGCCCAACGTTCGGCGCTAACAGAAACCAGGTAGTACCGTCTACTGTTATACGGTAGCTCAGTCATATCTTACTAAGACCTGACTGTACAGCAGTCCTTTAATATGAGCAATATTCGGAATGTGGTTTAAGAATTCATCATCATCTTCATTAAAGTAATGCGAGTATTATTTTAATGGGCATTGAATCGTTGGTAGTATGATCGCCATTCACGTGTTACAGATTTTATTATGGAAAATGGCAGCTGTGAGGCCTTTACCTGGCGTGTATTGTAGTATGTTTCAATAAATGAAAGTTGATCCATGAACTGACCCAGTTCAGAAATCACGCCTCTGCTGAAGCTATCAGTAATGCATGTTGATAGCCTGTGCTCATTACAACCAAATCGGTGCGTTTCGGTAGCAGTATCAAACCGTCCATCAAATGCTACAGTCACGCCTGCTGCATAATCAGTACACACAAACAATGGACTGAAGAATATTGTAGATTCGGCAAGAAATTCACGTGCAAAAAATTTAAAAAAAAAAAAAAAAATTGCGTACATTGCGCCCCACGAGATAAAAAATTGATACAAATATATAAAGAAAACAAGAAGATTAAATGGCTTTAAAATGTTAAAAAAAACAATTAAGGGTAGCTCTGACGTGGATCAAGTTGCTATGACATGGCTACTGTCCCATGGGAAATACAAATGTGTGCTGTTCCATCCCATCCTATTCCATGGGACTTTTCCTATTCCCATGCACAAGCCTGGTAATAGTAGTAGTAGTAGTAGTAATAGTAGTGGTAGTAGGAGTAGTAATAGTAATAGTAGTAGTAGTAGTAGTAGTAGTAGTAGTAGTAGTAGTAGTAGTAGTAGTAGTAGTAGTAGTAGTATAAGTAGTAGTAATAGTAGCAGTAGCAGCAGCAGCAGCAGCAGCAGTAGTAGTAGTAGTAGTAGTAGTAGTAGTAGTAGTAGTAGTAGTAGTAGTAGTAGTAGTAGTAGTAGTAGTAGTAGCAGTAGCAGTAGTAGTAGTAGTTAGAAATACATGGTTTTGAGAAGTACTAAGCACAAGTTCAAGCAAATTTATGATATAAGTAAATTCAATAAGATATTCTCATTTTTGTAATTTTTAATCATCTGGGAAATTTCGTCCCTTTCACATTGTACTTCCGAATAAAAAACTAAACATAAACATACAAGTAATATTTCGTTCTCATAGCTTATTGTCTGAGAATAGGATAAGTACTGAACTGAATTTCTGCGACGCCTTCCTAAAAACGAAGGATTTGTGTTATAATATTACATTTTCTAATTTCATGTATTTCGTTACATATGTTTGTGTTGTTCCGTTCCTGATAAAGATAATTATAATCGAAACGTCGTTCGTTGTGCCGTAGAATACTTTCCGTATTTTTATTTAAATATATTTTGGGATTTCCGCCATGTTATTTATGTTCACCCCTGTAGATTTCATTGTAAGGTATGTACACTGTGCCTATGTTTGGTACATCTCACTTGTTTTCAGGAGTTACACATACCTAACTGCTTTTATTTCCTAATTGTTTGGGACTTTTCTATAGTTCCTTGATTCTTCCTCACGACCCAGTGGCTTGTTCAAAATGTTCACCCATATAAGTCTGTTAAAATTCCTCTCTGTCACAAGCCAGATATCCTGTCTCTGTTGCTGTTATATATCAATCAATCAATCATGTGCCATGCCGGAAAGTGTGGGCGGTCAAGACTCGCCAGTACACTCGATCACTAGTGTCGTGGATTAGCTCAGTGTTCCTGTCTCGTCCATGCCATGTGGCCAAGCCATAAAGATATTTTCCTCTCGGTCTTCCTCTTGGTCTGTTCCCTTCGATCTTGCCAGTTGTCACCAAGTTCTCCAATCCATTTCTTCTCATAACATGTCCAAAAATTTTGACTGTCTACGTCTAATTTCTCTAATCAGTTTACGATGTTCATTTGTCTCCTGTAGTACTTGGTCATTGGTTTTTCTGTCTGTCCATGGTATTCTTTGCATTTTCCTCAGAAACCACATTTCTGCAGCCATCAGATGTTGTTCAGCGTGACTGCTCATTGTCCAAGTTTCACATCCATACAAAAGAACAGGCTCTATGTATCCCCTCAACACCCTTTTTCTCGTTTCAATTGACATCTTTTTATTGGTCAGAATGTTTTTCATCTTGCTAAAGGCTACTTTCGCCATAGCGAGTCTTGTTCTAATCTCTTCAAGGCATCTCCCATCAGATGTTATGACTGTTCCAAGATAATTGTACCGATTCACTTGTTGAAGAATATTTCCATTTACTTGTATATTACATTGTGGCACTTCTTTCTTCCTAGTGACGACCATAACCTGAGTCTTTTTACAATTTAATTCTAACCCCAATTGCTCACTGTGTACAACAACCGCATCTACTAATTGTTGCAGGTCCTGCGCATTGTCTGCAATTAATACTGTATCATCTGCATATCTAATGTTATTGATGTTTCGTCATCCAATGCTGATTACATTTATTTCCTCTACATTTCTGAAAATATTTTCACTGTATAGGGAAAAAAGATCTGGAGACATCACACATCCCTGCCTAACACCTCTCTTAATTGGCTGATACTGTCCCACTTCATTATCAATCCTCATTGCAGCTTGTTGTTTCCAACATATGGTTTTTATAAGTCTAATGTCTTTCCCATCAATTTGTAGATCTGCAAGCATATCCACCATGTTGACATGTCTAACTATCAAAAACCTTTGTATAGTCAATAAAGCACAGATGCATATCCTTGTTTACTTCTATAGCACGTTCAATAACTGTTCGCAGCATATACACAGCATTTACTGTACCCTTTCCCTTTAGAAACCCGCATTGTTCTTCCCCTATTTCAGGTTGTATCTTCTTCCTCACTCTTTGCATGATAATTCTTAGCAAAATCTTTGTGATGTGACTCATTATACTAATTGTTCTATGTTGATCACATTCCAAGGTTCCTGATTTCTTTAGGATTGCAATAAATACAGAGTTACATAATTCAGGAGGTATATCTCCAGTATCATATAATGTGTTCAGCAGTCTGGTGACTTGCTCTAGTCCAAATTCTTCTAAAAGCTTTAATTATTTCTGTTGTAATGTTATCTGCACCGGGGGCCTTGCCAGCTTTCATATACTTAAGAACATTCCGAACCTCCATCTCCAAAATTGGCGGTCAAAATTTGCCTCCTTACATAATATTCTGACTTGTCTGTGAATTTCTTCATATTTGACAGAATTATTTTTGTTGAGTCTTCTTGATTCCATGAGGTGTAAAATTTCTTCAGTCATTCATATCTTATGACCCACCACCTTTAATTTTGGAATAGTTGTTTCTGCAGCCACATTGATTGAATTCTTCAACGTTTCCCATTGATCATCCACATCCTGGAATAGGATCCCTAGATCAGACAATATTTCAAATCTGTTCTGTACTTCTATGTTGAATTTGTTGTGTATTTCTTTGTCATTACTCAATGTACACAAATCATATTTAGTGTTTCCTGTTATATACTTGACTTTCTTCAACTTTATCCTCAATGTTCCTGTGAGTAATCTGTGGTCACTATAACAATCAGCACTGGGAACTGTCTTTGCTACTGTTAGCGCGTTTCTAAATCTTCTGCTAATGAGAATGTAGTCAATCTGGTTTCTAATCCTGCTATCAGGACTCCTCCATGTCCATATTCTTCTAGGGTGTTACTTAAACCAGGTGTTTCCTACAATCATTTCCTGTTCTTTTGCCCACTCTACGAGTCTGTATCCTCTTTCATTACTCTCTCCTAAACCATAGTTTCCTCTGTGTATCTATCTCCTTGATTTCCTACTTTTGCATTGAAGTTCCCTATTATGATGTTTATTTCTGAATTTTTACATTTCTTTAAGGCAGACTCTATGTCATTATAAAATTCTTCTACACTATCTTCACTGGATTCTCCTGTTTGGGCATATACTTGAATAATATTTATGCTAAAAGATCTGCCACTTAATTTAACTAGTAGAACTCCAAAATAATTGCCACTCCCCTATGACGATCTTCACCTCCAGAATAAATAATCTTGAAATCTTCATCTATCTTGATGCCTGCTCCTGTCCATCTGGTTTCGCACATACCTAAAATATTAATGTTTTCCCTTTCAATTTCTTGTTTTATGTTCTCTAATTTTTCGTCGTCGTTTAACGTCCTAACATTCCAAGTTGCTAATTTTAACGTCTTTGTCCTTGTCTTGCGATGATCAGTCTTTAAGCGAATCATGATGTTCTAGGCACTTTTAAAGAGGTAGTTTGCCGTTGCTTTCTTCTATGGCAGTGACCTTACTGGTCGGAGACCGCAGCCATTGACTCAAGAAGAGCTCCTCTGCCTGCCGTCGTTAAACTCGAGACCATGACCAACAAATATCTGTCGCCTGCCCTCAAAATTTCATCCACCACCTGCCTTCCGTGGCTTCTTTTGAAAACTTCCAATCCAAGAATACAAAATAACATCACATAATCCACAGGAAAACACTATTCACAGTAAATCCATAGGAAATCACACGAAATCTAAAGGAAAACTCTAAATAGCGTCCCTCCGAAAAGTACCGCGTCATCCTGTCGCCATTGTACCGCATTATATTACCGTTATATACCGTATTTTACGGACTATAAGACGCTACGGACTATAAGACGCACCTTAATTTTTAAGCAATTGTAAAAAAAAAAAATAACATTATATTATTATATTATATTGATTTCGAGTATAAGACTCACCTGAATTTTGGAGGCAATTTTTTGAAGAAAAAAGTGCGTCTTATACTCCGTAAAATACGGTATACATCTTATTTATAAAAGGCGATCTTCGTCCGTATTTATGTACGTCTGTATGTATCTCTGTATCTATGTATCTATGTATGTCCTTTATTCGTTCGCGAACGGCCCATCCGATTGAGATGAAATTTTCTACACGCCTTCCTTTCATTCCAGAGCTGTCAACTGTGATATTTTGTTAGTGTGAAATCGCCTGCTTACTCAGTATTATTTCATTTTTCATTTTTCATCATAATTTCATATATCTCAGGGGACCTAACTCTGTAAAAGTTATTTCAAGGGGCATAACTTTTCTGTATAACTTATAGTCATATTGTGGCATCGTTTTCAAAGATTTATAAACTCTTTGTCCATAGTTATGTACCGGCATATGAGTTATAATAAATAATGATACAATCTGTAAGGCATTTTCAAAGTTTTCATAAAAATGATGCACAATGCATAACATTGTAACTCATCTTTTTTTGCTTAAGAAGTTACTGTAGTCATGCAGGTGATTAGAAAGAGTTTTCATTAAAAATAATGGATGGTGTGTGGTAGAACGTTCTTTTAAGTTACATTTTTTTTTGTTGTATGAATTTAATGAAGCCGGACAGGGTCAGGCAGACAGATAGACAGACAGACAGACAGATAGACAGTTGGGAACAGGAACTTATATGACTACTTATATGAATTAAATGAGATGCTTCCCACCAGGGACTGGGCGAAGCCGGGCAGGGTCAGGCAGACAGATAGACAGACAGATAGACAGACAGATAGACAGTCGGGAACGGGAACTTATATGACTACTTATATGAATTAAATGAGATGCTCCACACCAGGAGCTGGGCAATGCCGGGCCGGGTCAGACAGACAGACAGACAGACAGACAGACAGACAGACAGACAGACAGACAGACAGACAGACAGACAGACAGACAGACAGACAGACAGACAGACAGACAGACAGTCGGTAACGGGAACGAGAACTTATATGACTACTTATATGAATTAAATGAGATGCTCCCCACCAGGGTCTGGGCGAAGCGGGGCAGGGTCAGCTAGTTATCTATAAAATCTTTGACCCCTCTACATATGATCTTCCTCTTTTCCGTCTACCAGACATAGCACCACCCTCCATAGATACCTTTTCCAGACACTGGTGTCATTTTTTAACATGCTGAAAATATTTTATTTTCCTAAATTGTATTTGTCTGAACAACCAGTCTTTTCCAATATTCATATTTTTGGGTGTATGTCTGTGCTTGAGTGTGCAGATGGCCGTTATTTACTGTTGTTTTTTGTGAATACTAGTATGTTTCTTTTGGCTCACTAAGATACGTTTTAGTGTCTATCATAGTGTAATAATTTCCTCGCAGAACTCTTCTCTCATCACGCCCCGCAGGAAAAAATCATCATTATCTTTAGTCAGTGTGTGTGTGTGTGTCTGAGAAACTGCAATAGTTTGGGAATATTGAACGATCCTGTGATATAGAACAAAAAAGAATCAGTAATGAAAGCCATATTTCCAGAAAGAAGAGTTACATTTTGACCAACTTAACGAAGAACACATTACATACATCCGGGCATTAAAATGCATGAAGCCGGAGAACTGGCGTAGGATGGAGAAATTAGACGATGATGAGGTTTACTACGTCCATTTCCATTAACCTCATACTCGTAGCTGTGAGGTTGATAGGGTTTAATGTACGTCAGAAGCAGATTATGGGCACCGACAGATTATTTTATGTCTGTGTTGCATAAGTTTGTAGGATTATATACCTGTCAGTGCGTCTATCTTGCAAGTTAACAAAAAACAAAAACAAAAAGAAAGACTGACGTCAGAATATTGCAGTCATCGTGGTCTTTACTGATTAAATCCTAAAGACCGATGAGTGTTTTCTAGTGTCATCTCTCTCTCTCTCTCTCTCTCTCTCTCTCTCTCTCTCTCTCTCTCTCTCTCTCTCTCTCTCCTTATTTATATGCATATCCTTTACAGGCCATCTCGGTCAACACCAGCATCTTTCAGCTGTATGTTGATTTCTTGGCAAGATTACTCTCAGTAGTTTGCCATTGCTTTCTGAGCGGCCGGCTCACATACCCCGTAAGTTACCGATGCGATTCAAACCACTGCTGATTCTCACCGTCATCACGTTACCTACGAGGGTATACGAGATTACGGAGAAAAGTCATATCCTCTAAGCCACGAAGCCGGCATATATCTTATATATAAAAAAGACTTGTGCGTATATATCTCTGTATGTATTTATGTATCTCTGTCCGTATGGCCTTTATTTGTTCGCGAACGGCCCATCCGATTGAGATGAAATTTTCTACACGCCTTCCTTTCATTCCAGAGCTGACAACTGTGATATTTTGTTAGTGTGAAATCGCCTGCTTACTCAGTATTATTTCATTTTTCATTTTTCATCATAATTTCATATATTTCAGGGGACCTAACTCTGTAAAAGTTATTTCAAGGGGCATAACTTTTCTGTATAACTTATAGTCATATTGTGGCATCGTTTTCAAAGATTTATAAACTCTTTGTCCATAGTTATGTACCGGCATATGAGTTATAATAAATAATGATACAATCTGTAAGGCATTTTCAAAGTTTTCATAAAAATGATGCACAATGCATAACATTGTAACTCATCTTTTTTTGCTTAAGAAGTTACTGTAGTCATGCAGGTGATTAGAAAGAGTTTTCATTAAAAATAATGGATGGTGTGTAGAAGAACGTTCTTTTAAGTTACTTTTTTTGTTGTATGAATTTAATGAAGCCGGACAGGGTCAGGCAGACAGATAGACAGACAGATAGACAGTCGGGAACGGGAACTTATATGACTACTTATATGAATTAAATGAGATGCTCCACATCAGGAGCTGGGAAATGCCGGGCCGGGTCAGACAGACAGACAGACAGACAGACAGACAGACAGACAGACAGACAGACAGACAGACAGACAGTCGGTAACGGGAACGAGAACTTATATGACTACTTATATGAATTAAATGAGATGCTCCCCACCAGGGTCTGGGCGAAGCCGGGCAGGGTCAGCTAGTATATATATATCTATAGGGAACCGCAGTAGTACAATGGCTTGTGGATTATTTGTTGGGATCCCTCTAGAGGAGGAGGACATGTTTCTTCACTGGCCAGGCCCACGGTTAGTGCCACCATATATACATCATTTACTGTACCCCTGCCTTCTATAAACCCAAATTTTTCTTCTTCTATTTCGGCTTGTATTTTCTTCCTATCTCTGTGCATGATAATTCTTAGCAAAATCTTCGTGATGTATTTAGATGTTAGTTGCATTTACTTTATGGTGCATTGCAATGAACCCCAGCATTTATTGGCTGATTATGATTTATTAGGCAATGTTAGTTCAGTAGTTTGCCATTCCTTTCTGAACGACCGAAGCCTCATACCATCGAAATCAACGCAAAGCAGTCTGCTTCAATAACTCCCACGGCTGATTTCGAACCCTCGGCTCTGTATGTCGGGGAATTGTGAAACTCATGTTCCCTATCAGCCAAGCTGTAGCACCGGTTGTGTTTTGATGTAGCATTACACACACATAACACGTACTGTAAGAAACGATGCATTGTTACTGTGTAAAACAAAAATAATGACACAGAGACAATCCAGATTAATGATGAACAGTGTGATACTTAATTGAAGCCAATACAAAAACAATAAACATAAATCATCGCTCCCATGCATAGCAAGGGTTTGCGTAACGGCTATACGCTCGCCTGCCGTAGCCGTGTGCTTGGGTTCGAACCGCATCAGTGCGGTTTCGAATGTTAAAATTCATTTAGGTTTCCAAGATCGACACATCCTAAAATGGGTACCAGAAAGTGCCTTGGGAGTAAAGACAGGCGTAGTGATACTGACCCATCACCAGCGAAGTGTGTTTGGTCTATACAACTATGAATCTAGCTCCATAGGCGCAATGTGAAAGAACGAAAGAACGAAAGAAAGAAAGAAAGAGAAAGAAAGAAAGAATGAAAGAAAAACTAAGGAAAGAAAAAAAAAGAAAGAGAGAAAAAGAAAAGAAAGAAAGAAAATGCAATAAACAGAAATCATCTATCTGACGGATAAAAGAAGAAGAAGAAAAACCATGTTAAGGAGTAATTTAATAAAATACACAAAGAAATGCACAAGCATGTAGGCTAAATTAATCTGGCTGAATCTGAAATGCACGGAAACTGAGGCAAATCACATTTCATGCATCAGCGAATAAATATCTTAGCAGAGAGGAAAACACGAACTACCGCTGCTTGTTTATGTCACAGACTGCAACGATAGTAATATGTGTTGAGTGTAAGTTGAGTGGTGAGATAAACATCCATAAATAGTTATTGCCGACTACTAAAAGAAAACCAGAAATGGCTTGTGAGACTCCTTAGTGAACTGGATCAGACAAGTCTGGCAGGATTACACTAAGGGATCACGTAAGGTTTTCAGGTAGAAGGCCAAGAGAGCACAGAAAAGGCACTGCCGTCAGAGAGGAGGATGCTCACACTTCACTGCAGTAACAACTGAAGACTAGTATTCTTCCAGCCACTTAGCTCTCCTGATCTGCAGCCCCTAGATAGCGTTGCAGCACTATCACACTGATATGTAACACAGTTACACACACGTAAATATGATAAAGAATGAAGTAACTCCTTCATGATAAGTTTAACAG
The DNA here is from genome assembly GCA_963921405.1 of Cepaea hortensis. Classification (NCBI taxonomy): domain Eukaryota; kingdom Metazoa; phylum Mollusca; class Gastropoda; order Stylommatophora; family Helicidae; genus Cepaea; species Cepaea hortensis. The sequence goes on along the minus strand of OY992880.1, from coordinate 56,085,813 downwards.
ATTATAATGGATGATTGGGATGATATGAACAATGGTTATGTCCCGAAACAACACAATTGATATAAGGACAAAGAATGGTAATGATGTCCGTCATCAACAATGCTCCGTGGAAACATACAGTGGCTCTGGCTTAGTGGGATGGTTGGTGAATTCTTCCGCTCTTAGATTTAGAGTTCTTATTGGCTTTAATTGGCGACTGGCTTGGTGCTGAGGTATCTAAGGTTAGTATGTGTATACTCAACTTTGTTATAAGGCAGTTCTTGGTGGAACAGTTGAGCTCTGGTTAGTCAGTGGCTGATACAAGGTCTTCACTCTTTGCTGCTGTAGAAAGGCGACATCCTTCAGCATTCAATATATGCCAAACGTAGGTGCAACGTAGGACTACAGGCACAAACCAACACCTGTTTGAAAGAAAAGAACAACCACCATGTACCCGCCCTCATCATTAAGTTGGGTACCGTATTATATTCCATAGCGAGGTTGGCCAGATCCGTGTATGCTGCCTGCGTTAGGTCAATAGCGCAGTAGTCGCAAAATAAGTTCATGCACCATCTGCCCTTTAACCTTTTTCTATCCCTAAGGTCAGGACTATAATAATCTCCTCCGGTCCAATGAGTTGATACGATTTATATTCACACGCGCGTGCACACACACAGACACAGACACACACAGACACACACACACACACACATATATATATATATTGATAGATGTAGCCAACACCTCATGTCTAACAAGACATGCGCCATCACACATTCATGCAATGAGTTTCTCAATTATCCATAATATGCGCATGTCCAATCTCCTAGAGCACTGGGTGGCATCCAGATAATGAAGATATTCATATAAAGTCCTGGTGATACCCCTTTACAGGGTAGATGGTTGAACATAATTATAATATGTTCACATCTCATATTTTGTTGTTGTTGCATATCCCTTACAGGACTTTGCAGTCAACAAAAGCAGTTTTCAGCTGCTGTTGATGCACTAGGCAAGATTACGCTCGGTAGTTTGCCATTGCTTTCTGACCGACCGGCTCACATACCCCCGTAAGATACCACCGCGGCACGAATCGCTGCCGATTCTCGCACAGATGCGTTACTCACAAGAATATACGGGATTACGGAGAAAGACGTTAACTTCTAGGCCACGGAGTCCGGCCACATCTCATATATGTCCGTGTAATACACCAAAGGGATAATAAAGTAACGAATAAGCTTCTTATTAGAAGATTATCTCATTAAGTGCAGAATAAGCAAAAAAGATAATAAAGTAACGAATAAGACACCATACAGTACCAGTACTGATCGTACCAGTTGCAATTTGATTATGTGTCCGTTTTGGCCTTTATTGCAAGCACTGAGTGTGGATTTCGTGTGGAGTACTTTTACATCAGTGTCAGAATGTGTCAGTTCGTGTGCTGAGATTTTTGCATCTCGTGTTTAAAGGCTATTAAGAATCTTCTCTCGCTGTCTTACCCTATCTCTATTTCCATTCATTTTGGCCATTTTCTGGTGGTTTGCATGTGGATTAGCTTTCCCTATTAACAGTGTTCCTCGCCATCAGACCCAACTCCGACTTCAGAGATACGTGTAATGTACGTCCCCAAGTCAAGGACGATAAGTCAACACGGGACAAGGATGTGGAAGGTGATCTCCAGATGGGAATATCTTGCTTATGACCAAGAAGTTTTCCGGATGGTTATTATTGGAGCGAAGTTCTACAATAGACATACTACTGAATGCATGAAACATAGTGAAGATAATGGTGACGGTTCACAAATACTTGCTGCAGGAGCTAAGGACGAGCTAAGTAGGCGCCTTGACCACTTGACATTACAATAAACACGTTCCTTGTGTAAACATGCTGGAGGTATATGCTATGTCAGGACTATCACATCATGTCGGTCTAGTGTATAGGTGGCCAGTCTTTCTTTCTCTCTCTCTCTCTCTCTCTCTCTCTCTCTCTCTCTCTCTCTCTCTCTCTCTCTATCTATCTCTCCCCCTCTCTCCCTCTCTCCCTCCCCCTCTCTCTCTTCTCTCTCTCTTTCTCTATCTCTCTCTCCCCCTCCCCCTCCCCCACCCCGTAGCGAAAACGAGAGCTGATATCGAACCTTCAACCGACTGCGCTAAAGCCATTGTCAGCGTAACTTCCTAACTAATACATTTTACATTCTTATTTTTCTGCCCTTTGTCCCTGTTGGGGCATAAGCCGTTTCCCAAACCACGAGAAGACATTCTATCTCTCTCTATCTCCTGTCGCTATCTCAATGTCCTCCCAATATTAATCTGTCTAATTCTCATCGTTGTGTGTTGTTAGGTCTCCCGCTATTGTGTTTTCCTTCCGGATTCCAAACAAGAGAGTTTGTGGGTACATTGTACTCAGGTTTTTTCATTGTGTGTCTTATCTTGTGGATTCCAGACAAGAGAGTTTGTAGGTACATTGTACTCAGGTTTTCTCAGTGTGTGTCTTATCTTGTGCATTCCAGACAAGAGAGTTTGTGGGTACATTGTACTCAGGTTTTATGATTGTGTGTCTTATCTTGTGCATTCCAGACAAGAGAGTGTGTGGGTACATTGTACTCAGGTTTTCTCATTGTGTGTCTTATCTTGTGGATTCCAGACAAGAGAGCTTGTGGGTACATTGTACTCAGGTTTTATGATTGTGTGTCTTATCTTGTGCATTCCAGACAAGAGAGTGTGTAGGTACATTGTACTCAGGTTTTATGATTGTGTGTCTTATCTTGTGCATTCCAGACAAGAGAGTGTGTAGGTACATTGTACTCAGGTTTTCTCATTGTGTGTCTTATCTTGTGCATTCCAGACAAGAGAGTTTGTGGGTACATTGTACTCAGGTTTTATGATTGTATGTCTTATCTTGTGCATTCCAGACAAGAGAGTGTGTAGGTACATTGTACTCAGGTTTTATGATTGTGTGTCTTATCTTGTGGATTTCAGACAAGAGAGTGTGTAGGTACATTGTACTCAGGTTTTATGATTGTGTGTCTTATCTTGTGTATTCCAGACAAGAGAGCTTGTGGGTACATTGTACTCAGGTTTTATGATTGTATGTCTTATCTTGTGCATTCCAAACAAGAGAGTGTGTAGGTACATTGTACTCAGGTTTTCTCATTGTGTGTCTTATCTTGTGCATTCCAGACAAGAGAGTTTGTGGGTACATTGTACTCAGGTTTTATGATTGTATGTCTTATCTTGTGCATTCCAGACAAGAGAGTGTGTAGGTACATTGTACTCAGGTTTTATGATTGTGTGTCTTATCTTGTGGATTCCAGACAAGAGAGCTTGTGGGTACATTGTACTCAGGTTTTATGATTGTATGTCTTATCTTGTGCATTCCAAACAAGAGAGTGTGTAGGTACATTGTACTCAGGTTTTCTCATTGTGTGTCTTATCTTGTGCATTCCAGACAAGAGAGTTTGTGGGTACATTGTACTCAGGTTTTATGATTGTATGTCTTATTTTGTGCATTCCAGACAAGAGAGTGTGTAGGTACATTGTACTCAGGTTTTCTCATTGTGTGTCTTATCTTGTGGATTTCAGACAAGAGAGTTTGTAGGTATATTGTAGTCAGGTTTTCTCAGTGTGTGTCTTTATCCAGAACCAACGTCTTCTCCTCACCTCTTGGTTCACTTGTTTAGTTCTCTTCACGGGTTCTGCATTTGTAATTCTGTCATGCCATTTTATTCCCACCATTTTGCACAGGCTCCAAGTACTGAATGTTTGTAGTTTATTAGAAACTATTTTAGTGCATATTACATTATCATATAGGAAAGTTAGCTCTTAAGGGATTGTGAGTTCAAAGTAATAAGACAATTTCTAAATGGCATCTGTCAAGGTCCTATAGGGGACATAAGAAAGGACAGATGTCAGAGATAGGGACATGGGGTGAGTAAGGGGGAATGGGAAGAATCTCGATGCTGAAAGACCGGACTGTACCCGTGAAGGGCAGGTCACTACGCAGAACGCCTGGTCTCAACCCGGCGTATGCGAGACATCTGACTTCCCACGGGTTGCACGAGGGGCAAGTACCTCGTGACCACTGGGCAGTTGAAGGGAAGCCAGTCGGGCTTTAGACTGGACTGAGAGAGGACGTGTGTCTGAGAGTGTGGCAGGATAGACTTTACTTAGTACTTCAGAGCTACTGAATAGCTGAGCCGTGTGACTTATGTCTGTGTGTGGGGCTGTGATATGCGAGTGTAGAAATTGATATTGTAATATTGCATTTGTAATAATTGCGTTTGCAGATGACACCAAATTGAACAGCTACGTTCTTGAAAAAGTCAACAGCTTCACATACCTAGGAAGCAAAATGACATATACAGGGGACTCAACACCAGAAATATCATCTAGAATCGCACTGGCATCTGGTGCCTTCAATAAACTGTCAAACAGCTGGAAGTCAAAGACACTCAGCAAACACACAAAACTTAAAATCTTCAACTCTTGTGTGATTCCAGTGTTAACGTATGGATGTGAAAGTTGGAAATCAACGGTAGCTTTAGATAAAAAATTAGATAATTTTGAGATCAAATGTCTTAGAAGACTTCTAAACATCCACTGGACAGACTTCAGAACCAATACGCAAATAAGACAAGAGACTAAGTAAGATACAGTATCCAATTTCATAAGAAGACGCCGTTGGAACTACATCGGCATGTACTCAGAATGGTCAAGACAAGACTCCCCTACCAAGCCCTCATATGGTCACCAGTAAGGAAAAGAAAACGGGGAAGACCAAGAGAGACCCTGCGTAGAACCATCATTAGAGAAGGCTCATTCAATGGCCAAGTGAATATCCAAGATCTACAACAGGTAGCAGCGAACCGCCAAGCATGGAGAGACAGGACTTCTGCCCTATGCGCCGCCTTAGGCTCAAGAGGAAAGACTAACTAAGACTAACTAAACTAATATTGCATTGCCGCATGATTGCTGTATATTGACTAGTGCGAGAATAACCGCTGTTAGCGAGTGATGAGACAATATGATGTAATTATATTCGAGAATAATAAATCATATGTTATTGACGCCTGAATTTATGTTTCATCTGTGCTCGTACTATTTACCTGTCTTGAACCTTTCACTTTCAAATACCGCTAGACGCTGACAGCATCTATGACTGTTGGTGAATTCCAAACGATACCCTTAATGTTAAATGTATTGCTTTTCCAAAAAAAAAAAAAAAAAATGAAAACAATGAGAGCAGGCAGGCAGACAGACAGACAAACCGACATACAGACAGAGAGACAGACATACATATAGTGAGACAGATACTTCAACGTCTCATAATGGTATGACGGTTAGTGGCCTCGCTTACTAACAAAGTGGACTGTGATTCAACCCTCAATAATTGTGAAATGTATATCCCCAGGAGTACAGTCCTGGGGTCGACCAAGAGACGAATCAAAAATGTGTCTGGAAAACAAAGTAAATTCGGCTAGCGTAAGATTGATCACATTACTATAGTAATGGAAAGTCTGGCCCTAATACCACATCGTCTAGATGTCATAGAGACAAAAAGGGTTTTAATTGACATCATTAGTTGTTGTTCGTTCGTGTGTCTGTGATATATAATAACTTAAAGGCTTCGTATTTGACATCTGAACTGTTGAGTTGAAGTGAGTTGAGAACCGACATCAAAACACCCGGGAGATTCCCATATGTGCTTCATCTTCAACAGCCAGAGAAGAGTCCCAGTACTAATGGTACCAGCTACAGTCTGATTATATTTTCATCTGGCCTCTCCTTGGAGTACTGAGTGTCGGCCAAATCATCTAAACCAATCTCTTCATGACATGTTGATTTATCTGTTCTTAGACACTTTACATCGTTCTCCGTCGCGAAGGCGTTACGAACGCGGTTCGTTATCCCGCATACTCGCGTTCGAAACACAGCGATTTAGCAGAAGACCGTCTCGCGCTGTCTTTGTTTTTACGAAATGGTATGGGTACCGGTCGTTCAAATAGCAGTGGCAAACTACTGAACGTAATCTTGCCAAGATATCAACAACAGCAACATATGCTGGTGTTGACTGCAAACGCCTTGTAAAGGATATGCAACTAACTGTTTTATTTTTGGTTCTCCCAAAGAGACCTGACTATCTTCGCCTCATCTTGCACCAATATACCACCCAACGGTGCAGATCCGTCCAATCTGTCGGCATGCTCGATTCCCACCACACCAGCATGTCCCAGGGAACTAATCTAACAGATGCTCACCATCTTTGATATTTTTAAATTGAAACATGTCATTCTGCACGCAGTATGCCTTTCTTCACCCTTCCTATCATGATCCAGGAGTCAGTTACAATCATGATACGTGTGTGCTGTTTATCCTCCATCCAACGGACAGTCGCAGTGGCTGCCTCCCCCTCTATTCTCATACCGCATGTTGTGGTTTTATCTCCTGCACTAAACACCATCCATTAATCTTTGTCTTAACCGTTAAGAGCCATGAGGATAGTATTTTGCACTGATATTACTAGAATCAGTGCCAAGATAGCCTTGTGGCCCGGCCAGGTGGTCATAGGTTCGAATTGGCATCGGGCGAATTTCTAAAATTGCCCTGAGTTCTTATTCTGATCTACTCTAAAATTTCTATGTGTTCTTTTCTGATCTACTCTAAAATTGCCCTGAGTTCTTATTCTGAACTATTCTAAAATTTCCCAGAGTTCTTATTCTGATCTACTCTAAAATTGCCATGTGTTCTTATTTTGGTCTACTCTAAAATTGCCCTGTGTTCTTATTCTGATATACTCTAAAATTGCCCTGAGTTCCTATTCTGAATTATTCTAAAATCTCCATGATCTCTTATTCTGATATACTCTAAACTTGCCCTAAGTCCTTATTCAGATCTGGTGGAACAGACAGAAGTCTCGACAAACCAACAGCCCGCACAGGCATACGTTACATACGACCACTGCCAGAATGCCAACACAAAAGTCCGCTACGAAAAGTACAGTTCATCGTCGACGGAAGCGGCAGTCACTAGAAAACCAGAAGCCACACATTATTGCATACGGCAAACCCAGTTAGTTCAGCAACGGGTTGGCCGCCATGTTTCTGAACACGCAGTTAATGATACAAACAATAGCGGACAGATGGAAATGCACTCCATACGAAATCCACACTCAGTACTTCCAATAAATGCCGAGACGGACACATAATCAAATTGCAACTGCTAATATTAGTATTGGGACTCTACCTTGGTTGTAGAAGATGAGAACTGTGTTTAGCTTCACTTATCTAAACCAACCGGCTCTGTGGTGCAGAAGTTACGAACGCAATTCGTTATCCCGCATACCACGCCCGAAACAGCTGCGGGCGAATTGTAAGCAGACCGCCTTGTGTTGGTTTCCATACAGTGGTATGAATGGATGTCGTTCAGAAAGCAATGGCAAACCACTGAATCACAAACAGCCCCAAAATTGCTGGGGTTGACTGCTACATCATGTAAAGTATACGCAACTAACTTGTATCTAATCCGTCATGTATATGAGGCAGAGGTTGAATCCTCGGAGTATGAGTAATGTTTAACCCGTCATTTATGTGAAGCGTTCGAATGCGGGGTGTTTCTGCAGAGCTTATCGAATACCAAATAATCGATGGAAGAGTTTGCACATTAGCTGCAGGGGACACTTCGTTAACTGAAGGATGGTGTTTTAAATTGTGCCTGTGAGCTTTCACAATTACAGAATTGCGACATCCACCCAACTGATTTATTTATCAAACACAGTCGAATGCGTATTTCCAAATCTAAACGAATACTTTGTCCTTCATTTATGTAAAAGGAAATGATTGAGGACTGATATTATGTTTTAGGCAAATATATACTGTTTGTGACTACACAAAAAGCTGATTCTATTTGGTAGTCAATTAATATTGGGATATCTCCTTCATTTTACATGCTAATTACGTTTTCTAAGCCTTGCTTTGTCTATTCATTTTTGAACCAGTAGAAGAAATAGTTTGTTCGTTGTACTGATTCAGGCCTTGCCGCGTAGAGCTGTGGGAAGTTTTGAGTTTATGGCCTAGTACCACGAGTCCAGTACTGGCTAATAGGAGAAGGCTGTTTCATTGTAATGTGTTGTTGATCTTGTCAATCTATGCGATCCTTGGTCTTCTCCTTGCGCTGTAACCCATCTGTTACAGATGAAGGCGACTTCTCTGATGTCACAATGTCTTAGTCTACCTCTTTTGGCACCCTATCGCAGGCGTTGTAATCTCCCTGTCTTTGTTAGTGGCCAGGTCTGACATTGGTAACAAAGCGGTTGGGAACCAGGAAATGTCTCGGAAAGTATCCATCTTGATATTAGAGTGTGGGAGGAGTGGTGAGAGCTTATAAATCACTGAATTACTCTTCTGGCATGGAATTTCAATTTTCCTGTCAAGTTACCCATATGTAAAAACACTCCTCTAGATATTTATATTGGGGAGTCGTAACTTTGAGTCGTTAATATTAATGTAAAGTGGACTCTGCCGTGTAGATATCTTCAGAGTTTGCGCCTTAAAAATGCTGATTTTCATATTTTATTTCTCAGAGGTCATATTCAGTGTTGCCATGTGATTTTGTAATTTTTCCGCAGATTCATAGATTATGCATTATCGTTTGCGATGAATAATTCCTTCGGAGCAGGTTTTTGTATGTTTTCTCAGCTTCCAACGCTTTCTATTTCTAGTTCTAAATTTGCATTTGAAGTTATTTTACCCATGTAGACAATGGATAGTTATAGCGAAAGTACACATTCCTGTTTTACTGCAATGGTAATTTCTTAATAGGGAGTTTCCTTCACTAGTACTTTCTACTCTGTTCCATGTTCTGTATTTTTTTTTGGTTTTTTTTTTTTGCATATCCTTTACAGGACATCGCTGTCAACACCAGCATCTTTCAGCTGTATGTTGATTTCTTGGCAATATTACTCTCAGTAGTTTGTCATTGCTTTCTGAGCGGCCGGCTCACATACCCCGCAAGTTACCGATGCGATTTGAACCACTGCTGATTCTAACCGTCATCACGTTACCAACGAGAGTATACTAGATTACGGAGAAAAGTCATAACCTCTAAGCCACGAAACCGGCATGTTCTGTATAGATCTCTGATATTCGCTGTCATAGTCTTTTCCTCAACTACAGATTTGCCGCAATATGTAGTTTTCTCCCTCGGTCTGGCTGGTGTTGTTTGTAGCTAAAGCTTTCAACGACATGGGGTATTCAGACTCACGCCACCCCTCCTTAGTCAGTCGTTAACACATGCACGACAAGTTACAGTGTTACTTACTATTGTTTGCTTTCAAAAGGGTCTCAACAACACGTGGGCGCGAGTTGATCGATGTCATCAACACAGGTAGCACTTAGTTGTCGTAGAGTGAATGCATTTTCCTAAACCCAAACTGGCCTTGCTTATCCCTGATATTTCTGCATACATTTTCCCACTGTAGTTTAACCACTTCCCCCTCCCCCACCACAACGATATCCGCTATGGTCTGTCTCATGCGATCTCCCAACAAATTCTTCCTTATAATCTCTGCTAAATGTTGTGAGCATGTGTAGATAATTTGCTCTATCTACGCGTACGAGAATCCGCTGCTCTAAACCAGACAAACCTTTCATGCATCTGACGTTATTTTACCCATGTAAACGATGAAAAGCTATTTTGGGATTGTCTTCTCTGCCATTTCTCTCTTGCATCTTGCTAGTTGGCTATTTGTGATTTTCCTATGTAGGGGTGTGGGATATGATTTATGGATCTTAAATTAGCCTTAGTCCGGGGCAACGCATATAATAAGACTTGATTGAGAGGAACCCAAGCATGTACCGCATTGTTTTTATGGAACCATTTCTAATATAGTCCAACACTATTTACAGCTCTTAATTTGTACTGTATTGTCAACTGTGTGAGTACACTCAGCCCGTAAACGATAAATTACAAGGACTAGATAATGAAATATGTTGTATAGCAGTCTCCGTTTCAAATGACCGACTGTCACTGTTCTCAGAGGTGCCAGCCCGTGTTGGTTACGCTGTATAGTGACATCAGTCTGGTATTTGTGTGACAGGCTTCGGTCAAAGTGTCATTCACATATTTCAGCCTGCCGTGAGAGCCTATCAATACTATTCCTGTTGAAGTATACATCAATGATGCTGGCTTTCCCTATGCCTCTGTGCAAGAAGCACCATGCCACATATGCCTCGTCAGGATTCATTTTTGAGTGTTCTCCTCATCCACTGCGTTATTTCGCGTAATGCTTCCTGCATTCCCCTGCTAATTTAATATCTGAAACACTTCTATAAATGAGTACATAATCAGGAAACAATAGAACGTATCCTGGTCCTAACGACTATATTGAGGCTAATCTTGATGTGTAGATTTTACAGGGAGCTTGGAACATCGGAGAACAATGTGGTAGTGCTGGGCATTTGCTCAACAGTTCACATGTCCATCCTCTTTCCCAATGTATCCTCTGAAGTCGGAGTGGCCTGATTGGCGAGGGACACTGGTAATAGGGAAAGCAAATCCATACGCAAAAATCAGTCCACTGCACTAAAAATAGTAGCACGTTTATGGACCACGCTGGTTCAAAGCGAGCGAATGCAGGGAAAAACATCTATAGACATTGAAGGACCAGTGTTGTACTAGTGCCATCACTTGCTATGTGTTTCTCTGTCTTGTTGCATAAGCTTCCTGTGTTGTAATGTTTTTTTTTTTTGCAGCCTTGAGAAATATGACTAGCATGTAATCATGTGTGTGTGTGTGTGTGTGTGTGTGTGTGAGTGTGTGTGTGTGTGTGTGTGTGTGTGTTGCGCAAGCACTTATGTTGTCCTATTTCTGTGTGGTACAAGCGTATACGTTGTCCTACTTCTATGTGGTTCAAGCACATACATTAACCTGTTCTATTGTATGTGACGCAAGCACATACATTGTCCTGTTCCTGTGTTGAACACTGACACACTGTTTTGTTTGCGTGTGGTTCAGTGACACACAGAAACATCAATGAATTTAATAACTGGTGTTGTTCCAATTATTTTATAAATCTCCTTGTTTCTAATATTGTCCTTTCTTGACTTGTTAGCTGCTTTCTCCAGGTATCTCATATCACATGTAGTAAGTTTTCTTTCTCATTTATAACTTTCGTTATTTTGCTAGCTGTACGGATCCAGCCAATATGTTATCTATTTCACGATAGCAATGAATGTCCACTATCATAGAATAATTATGTTGTGTTTTTGCTAACTGTTCATGGTTCATTACACTGCAGAAGACTTGTCATTATTTTTGCTAATAGCACATGTTCTTCCAGCGCAGAGCATTTTTTCAGACATATTTACATGCACACGGAATTCATTCATTCATTCATTCATTCATTCATTCATTTATTCATTTATACATTCATTCATTCATTCATTCATTCATTCATTAATTCAGTAGCATGTCCATTGCAGAACCTCGCTCCCATAACAACCTTCCAGAAAACTTCTGGATCATAGGCAAGATGTCCCGCGTCCGATACACCCATCTAGAGATCATCTGCCACATCCTGCACCTATCTTCTCTGTTGTCTTCCTCTTCCTCTCTTCCCGGGCAGAATATATTGCAACCACCGGAAAATTGCCAAAAAATGAAAGGACATAGAGATAGAATAAGACAGCGAGAGAAGATTCTTAATAGCCTTTAAACACGAAATGCAAAAATCGCAACACGCAAACTGACACATTCTGCTGGAAATAGTGAGACGGTTAGAAACGTAGACATTCACGCAACTCGGCATGGCACGCTATCGTATGATAATGATGATAATGGTGATGATGACACAATCTTAATTCATTTACATAGGTGCAAAACTCGTCAAACAACATGGTGGCACGGAGTTCAATATCAGAAGAGGTAAAGTTTTATTTGTTCTGACCAGTGCGGTTTTGAAGTCAACCAAACTTCTTAAAATGGGCAATAGAGTTTCGAGGGGGAAGGAGTTGGTAATGCCGATCGAAAACCCCAATTTGCAGTTCGTTCATGGAAAATATGCGCATGACATAACAGCTACACTATGGTGTAAGGCGTTTAAATGGACTTGACTATTTTATTTCTTAATGACACATTCTTTAAAGGGCCATCTTCGTAGTGAAGGTTAGCTACAATGAGTCCCCAGCAGTTGATGGCCGACGCTATTCCAATCCAATTCATGATGTGTTCCGCCCAGGCGTCGCACGCCTCACCCTCACATTTATCTCCACCACGTTATTTAAAAATGAATATCGATTTGGGATGCCCTTTGAGGACACTAAGAAAAATACACACATATTCTTTGTCGCTCATAGTAGTAAGGGAAAGAATTAGAAAAGACTAGAGGACGCACTAGACAACATAAAAATTGAAAGCTTTAGTTACCGGCCGGAATTCCAACCTTCACCTCCAAATGAGGACAGCGCCTCGCTGCAGGAACAAGTGTACTTCTCTACGCATGACCAACTAGACACCCCTGAAAAAGGTATCTTCATTAGCCAGGTCTATCATCCACACGAAGCCAACACTATGCAATATGCACTGACGTCGTATCTAACCGTTGAAATAGCACCATATGTCTCAGAATTGTATATTACAGCAGCGGCAGCGCAGTGACTAGAACGCTAGCCTATCAGCCCGGAGGTCATGACATGTCTTAGTGAGTTAACGTGGTCGGCATAATATTTAGCACTTGAGTACCAGTTGTTTTATTTTAAAAAATATCGGACTAACACAACATGCTCATTTCGCCTGAAAGAGTGTAAAAAGCTTCTTTACTTTTAGCTTACCTTATACCAAGTTCTGCTCATTTCCTCCACCCCCATAGAATGAAAAGCGAGATCCTTTACATTCGATACCATTCCAATTCGATAGCATTCACATTCGATAGCCTTCACATTCGATAGTTTTAACCTTTATTTCGGCTCCATCTGCTAGTGTTTTCTTTCGTAATTATCACAACCCATGCTAGCCTTTACCTCCTATGTACAACAATTCCTTTCAAATTATTTTCCAAAATGTGGCTGACGTGGTCACTGAATTATTAACCCGAGGTTGGGATCTGCCCTAATGATAATTTCGCTTATGAAGTTGAATGGATGTAGGGGTAATGGAAACAAATGACCGACCTGACCGAATCCATGCTGCGCCTTCAGCAATCAGTTTTTTACAACATTCGTGAAATATTGTTGTTTCCCATCTTCGCTGTCTGCTTTAAATAATCGCTTTCCTTTTCTCTTTTCAGACTCTATATAACTATGTGAGTTCTTTATATGTATAAAAAAAAAAATGTCGTATTCATTAATATAATGGAAACGAAATGATATCATTTGGCATTTCCACGATCTCCGCTCCCTTTCACGTCTCTTTAAACAGTGCTAGAATGCCGCTACTTTTTGCTCAGTCAATAGCATCAGCCATAGATTGATTTTCAACAGCTCTTGGCTAGATAAAGTAAACATCGGGTCATCTGGGCTAATGTAATAGGCCTACATTGCGAGGGCAGCGGCGGGGTCTGTAGTTATTTTGAGTGGCTACATATGCCGTGGCTAATGTAATACTATAGTGATACTATGAACAGGCTGTGTTACACAGCTTACAACAAGTTTCTGCTTATCAACGATGGTGAAGATTGCATGAACAAACATACATCCCGCCAGGGATGGATGATTTTTTTTTTTAGGTCGGCATGGCCGAATGGTTAACGTGACTAGATAGCTGAGTGTTATCAATGAGTCCCCTGGCTAATGGTGTATTCTGTGGTTGGGCTTGTGGAGTAGACTCTACGTCACCATCGTATGTTCGTTTTTACTGACAGTGATAGTAGGCCAGCATGGCCGATTGGACAAGAGCGATAATTCTTAAACAGCAGGTGTGCTGATGCCGAGGTAGGTGGTTCAACCTCTACTCCGGTCAGTTGGATGAAATGTTGACTTCTTGTCCTTGAAATGAGGATGTAAATACAAGTTCCTCTGAAGTCGGAGTGGCCTGATTGGCGAGGGACACTGGTAATAGGGAAAGCAAATCCATACGCAAAAATCAGTCCACTGCACTAAAAATAGTAGCATGTTTATGGACCACACTGGTTCAAAGCGAGCGAATGCAGGGAAAAACATCTATAGACATTGAAGGACCAGTGTTGTACTAGTGCCATCACTTGCTATGTGTTTCTCTGTCTTGTTGCATAAGCTTCCTGTGTTGTAATGTTTTTTTTTTTTTTTTTTTGCAGCCTTGAGAAATATGACTAGCATGTAATCATGTGTGTGTGTGTGTGTGTGTGTGTGTGTGTCAGTGTGTGTGTGTGTGTGTTGCGCAAGCACTTATGTTGTCCTATTTCTGTGTGGTACAAGCGTATACGTTGTCCTACTTCTATGTGGTTCAAGCACATACATTAACCTGTTCTATTGTATGTGACGCAAGCACATACATTGTCCTGTTCCTGTGTTGAACACTGACACACTGTTTTGTTTGCGTGTGGTTCAGTGACACACAGAAACATCAATGAATTTAATAACTGGTGTTGTTCCAATTATTTTATAAATCTCCTTGTTTCTAATATTGTCCTTTCTTGACTTGTTAGCTGCTTTCCCCAGGTATCTCATTTCACATGTAGTAAGTTTTCTTTCTCATTTATAACTTTCGTTATTTTGCTAGCTGTACGGATCCAGTCAATATGTTATCTATTTCACGATAGCAATGAATGTCCACTATCATAGAATAATTATGTTGTGTTTTTGCTAACTGTTCATGGTTCATTACACTGCAGAAGACTTGTCATTATTTTTGCTAATAGCACATGTTCTTCCAGCGCAGAGCATTTTTTTCATACATATTTACATGCACACGGAATTCATTCATTCATTCATTCATTCATTCATTTATTCATTCATCCATTCATTCAGTAGCATGTCCATTGCAGAACCTCGCTCCCATAACAACCTTCCAGAAAACTTCTGGATCATAGGCAAGATGTCCCGCGTCCGATACACCCATCTAGAGATCATCTGCCACATCCTGCACCTATCTTCTCTGTTGTCTTCCTCTTCCTCTCTTCCCGGGCAGATAACACTCACCCCCCGCTCTCCCATTATTGTACTTTCCAAACTTTGATAACGTTTCAAGTGACCAAAATATTGCACACGGGATACACCGATGAAATGTTGCTATTTATTAACATTATTATATCAGTTATAACCAATACAACCCAAGCCCTGACTTAGGGGATAGTGAGAAGCATGAACCAGACAGTGCGATGTGCTGTCTGTTTATAATTGTCTTCATGTGATTCCATCCTGCAGTTATTATTACTTGCGTAGCCAGGCTACGTACCTCTTAATTGGGCCATCGATCCATTCAATCAATCAGTCTTCATTTATGGCGGTTCTTCATTGTGCTCCAGTAACTCCTTGATCTATTACCTTAATGTTGTTTGTAATGTTTCAGCATTTATGTTGGCTTTGGCCAGACCATTCATGTCATCCATTCATCCACCCTGTCCGTCCGTCTGTCTGTCTTTCTATATTTTTCTAACTGCCTGCCTGCCTGCCTGCCTGTCTGTCTGTCTGTCTGTCTGTCTGTCTGTCTGTCTGTCTGTCTGTCTGTCTAATCCATCCATCCAACATAAGTCATGGTTATATCAAAGAAACAGATTGGGCCTTCATGTACAGTTAAAGTAAATGACGTTATTTTGGGGCAAGAGCATACATTCAGATATCTAGACCCATGGATAACATCAGATGGTAGATGCATCATTGAGATAAAGACAAAATATGACAAGCAAAAACTGCAGTCTATCAAATGAAGAACGTTCTGTGTGGTAAGTCCTTTTTCTTGAAAGTTAGAAAAAGGCTTATTGCATGCTACATAGAAACAATTTTAACATATGGTTGCAAATCCTGAACAATTAGTAAAGAGACGAAGAAATAATCACTGGCAGCCTTAGAGATGTGGTTGCATAGAAGAATACTGAAAATTAATTAGACAGTCAAAATAAGCAATCTGGACATTTTGAGGGAAGCTGAGTCGCAAAGACAACTTATCACAAACATCAGAAAGAGGCAGTCATCGTTATTTGGCCACCTTAGATTCTTGACAGTCTTGTGTCATTGCACGAAAAGGAGTCAACACACGAGCTGGTCCATGCCGTCGGAGATCGCAATGTGTGGAGAAGCATGATCACCCACGCCAACCGGCAAGGCACTGGATGATGATATAAACAAAATAGTTAGGATATTTACTGTGACAGGCAGCAATGAGCTTCTACACTATTTTATTCCTCAAAACAGCAAAGTTCTCATATATCACCACGTCTATACACAAGTCACCAATAAAATCAGAATATAACTCTTAGTTAGCCTACACAATACTTCTTACTGTGACCCCAAACAAATCCCATTGTTGATGACGTTATTAACATATAATTCCAGGCGATATTTTAGCTCGGAGGATATGGTTCTACAGACAATTTTAGGACATTGAATAAATTAGTTCTCTTTGTCCCTACATGGCATCTAATATGCAAAACTACACGTTTCAATCTCACATTAACCCAGATGTTAATATATTTTATAAATCACTTATTCTAAAGTAAATAATGGCAAATTACGACTGGCCGATGCCCGCCGTTCATTTATGAACTTTGTGTTGACTATATACAGAGGCCTCGAGCCACGTCTCTTTAATGTTGACAGATGATACACAAACTGACCAGCTATCTTTGCTTCCATTTCACTTACAGTCGTCACATCCGGAGGTTGCCAGATTTTTTTAGTGTTAACAGGACAAATATTAATTATCTCCTCATTTTGCACCGTTGCATATAGAAAGACAGACAGAGACAGACAGACAGACGGACGGACGGACGGACGGACGGACGGATAGATAGATAGATAGATAGATAGATAGATAGATAGATAGATAGATAGATAGATAGATAGGTAGATAGATAGATAGATAGATAGATAGATAGATAGATAGATAGATAGATAGATAGATAGATAGA
Source organism: Cepaea hortensis (assembly GCA_963921405.1). Taxonomy (NCBI): domain Eukaryota; kingdom Metazoa; phylum Mollusca; class Gastropoda; order Stylommatophora; family Helicidae; genus Cepaea; species Cepaea hortensis. The sequence continues at coordinate 56,068,800 of OY992880.1, read as the reverse complement.
TAGATAGAGCGTATTATTAGCGTGCTAGAATATTCAAATGACTATATGGTTACGTGTTGTTGTATTTCAGCTTGAAGGAGTTATCTTATTGATTTACTTTATGATGTGCAATCTATTGAGTGTTTCTTTTCCATGAAAATTCACTACGAGAAAACATTGTTTTGTATGCACATTATTTATCTGGTGGGTCTTGACCCAGTTCTCTCCACCCTGAAATCTTTTAATACTATCAATATTTTAACATCAGCGCACATATGTGTGTGTCTTTAATCATTCCTCACCGTTTCCTTAGTGGCGTGGTATTTAAATAATTAAAATTGTGTGATTTAGAGAAAAACAAATCAAAGTAATCTCCATTTCTTTTACCCAACATTCTCCTCTGTTAACTTTCATCCGTTTATATTACTCTAGCTTTCAGGGGGCTTAACCCGTGGCTCTAGTTTATAATTCTTTTTATCAACTATTTAAGGGGGACGGAAGACGCTAATGCTAAATTATTTTTACTTTCGGGGGAAATGTTTATTGGGAATGAAAATTGATTGTATTGAATAATATAAGATAATGGAAATTATAGTTATTTGTGTCATTTAATTTAAATAAATTGCAGCTATAATAACTCGTGTAGCAAAATCGGGAACCCAATTATGGATAGAGGGAATATGATGTAAAAATATACCGACAACATAACAGTGAGGGAAGAAAATAGAACTAACGCAAGCCATTAGATCGGAGAGAAAGCAGAAGAAATCAATGTATCAGACTGTCTGTTTGCGGTATGAGAGAAAATTACTTGAAATAGAAGTTAGTAACGAGGAAAGAAAGTAATTTTTGTTCCTTTGCGATTGTAACTAACTGATCATTATTTTGGCAATATTAAGCCAAACAACATCCTATGCATTAAAAATCGACTTAAAAATCTACTTTTATCGCGGTATTTAAATACTGGTTTTAGTAATCTGGGCACACTTCATCAGTGGTACAAAAGATATTTGCTACTGCTAACACTCGACAGCCAGGGTTTACATTTCTTGCCTAAAGGAAAAATACCTAATAATAACAAGCAAATGACACCAATAATTTTTTTTTCCGCGTTTCCATCCTGTTTCAGGATATTGCGGTCAACACCAGCATCTTTCAGCTGTATGTTGATTTCTAGGCTAGATTACGCTCATCAGCACGCCACACTTTCTGAGCGACCGGCTGCTTGCTCTCATAAGTCACTAGGGTGACTTATAACCACTTCTAATTCTCGTCCGCTCACGTTGACTACAAGAGTATTCGGGATTAACGGAGAAAGCTGCTAACCCCTCGGCCAGGCAGATGGCTGACACCGATAATGAATCACCCAAATATAAATATAACCGCAATACGACAGATAATATGTTATGCTACCAATGTCAAACTTTAACATTATCCAACTGACACATACAAAAAATCAACACCAGCGAAATGAGATGTCTGCCAATTTAAACATCCGAGACCGATTAAGAAATGATGTTATCAGACAGGCAGTAGAATCTACAAATAGTACCACAGATATTGAAAGGCAGAAGATCAAATGGTTCGGCTATCTTATTAGAATGCAACACCATATGTTACCAGGACTGGTGATACATCAAAGAAGATCTGATACGAGAGCAAAGAAGGCGTCAGATAAGAAAACGGATTGACGATATCACAGACATTGTCCAGTCACACGGAATGATACTATTCAATGTCACCTATTGGACCTGGAACCTCAACTACTCAGGACGCCTAATGTCAAAAGTGGTAGATGATAATGATGATCATGATTGAATATAAGCCATGGACATGCATTACTGAAATTGCTAGAAGGCAAGACCTAAAGCAAAAGAAACAACTGCAACACGCAAACATGCAAGAATGTACAAAGATTTGGAATACCGACATATACTCACTTGAAGAGAGTTAATAAAACTGAAGTCGGTGAAGGATCTGACCAGAAAACTCCAGCACCACACCTCGGACTGACTAACCCAGTGAAGATGAATGAGACCTGGTTCCTTCTCGATGTTGAAAGGGATAACGAACATTCATGCGCTAGGACAACACATTGTATTAAGGCCTCCCTGTACCCCATCGCGAGGTATGCGAGAAACAGCTGTCCAGTTATCGAAAGGAAAACAGTAAAACCCTTTACAAGACTTAAGGTTTATTTGGCAAATGGTGCGAGGCCCGTGTTTTTTATAGACCAATCAGTACTCGAGGGGTGATATTTTAAATAGACACCAGCTGCCCTCACTTCCCAGAACATGTTCTGGTCTCAGCCGTAGGATGAGTGCCCAGGTCAATATGAAAAAAAATTCGCCTCAATGCGAATTATAACCCACGACCATCGGCCGGCAGGTAAGGTCTAGCTACTATCGTAGTTCCCTAATTATGGCTATGTTATAGAAGTGATGCCTATATCACACGGGCCATCTGAACTACCCTAGACATTTTCAGCTACCATTCAGGCTATGTCGACGAGAAGTCCAAGTTAACTTTTAAAACAAATCCTCCTCGGTGCAAATTGTAACCCACGACCACTGGGCCAGGAGGAACACGTTTGGCAACTTTGCTGTCGCGGCTCTCCAATCGAAGAATGACTCGGCCATAGATTCCTCTGATGAAGTCTGTTAACGATGACAGACTTGGTGCTTTGCGAGAGTAGAAGACTCGGAGTAGTTCCGTAATTTGATGGTAAACGACCATTAATCGTGTATTGCACACCCCGATTGGAACACCCGAATCTAAACTGAATGATGGTTTTTAGAACCACAATCGTTCCCCGATGTTTGTTTGTTGGATGTGACAACTTGGATGCGAGTGAACATCTCGATTAAACGATGTTCGGAAACAAACATACAAATAAACAAACAAACAAACAAACAAACAAGCAAACAATAAGAGCAGCGTTAACAATAAATAAAGGGAAACGATGTATTAATGTGTCAATGTATTCAAACTTTAAAATAGAAATTACGTTTATAGAGCAAATATCGCCAATAAATCGGCACTTCCCTACACAATGTGAACAAACAGTTCTGTTGTCACTTGTACAATTCTACATCACTAGTTGCTTGGTTGGTTGGTAAATCCCTCTGGAAGATTGAGCTGTTAACTCTAAGTCGGGAGCATTCACACTCAGATCGTTTTTGCCGTGAAAAGTGTTTGCATCTAAGTGAGATTGATGTAGAGACTTTCCTGCAGACACAGTACAGAAGTATCATCCCCACGGGCATTGGAATCCCCCCCTCCCTTCCTCTTCCAAACTCAGAAAACAATGGGGTGTGCATTACTGGTACTGTAACTCCACATCTACGAAGAGAGATTAGGATGTAGCCAAATCCCGATTCACTACAAACATGGGAACTGACAGGGATTAGGCATAGGCTGGAATTGTATCTTCCACGGAGTTTAGGTATTTCATTGTGAGGAAGTCCCAACCTAATGTCCAGAGGAACACGTCAACAGGTAAACGTGGCTTCAGCAAATTTAGAAACATGTATTTGTAAGTTTGCAATAATGGCACTGCTATTTACCGTTATAATATAAAAACTGATAAACATGAGTTTATGTGTGGTTCCAGAAGATTCAATGAGAGGACGAGCCCTGCGTGTTTATAACCAGTGTGTTAATAGACCGATCAACATCTACACTGTATATTTGCTGATATTTGCAAAGTCATGCGCATCTAAGACTGCCTGCCGAGCACTCTTACATTATAAGATGTACTGCCATGGATGATATTGCGCCAGGGTGGGAAGTGTTAAGCCATCACACATTCTAGGTATGGGCATAAAGAAGTGAGTTCCTCATTCCCTTCCTTCCTTCGCATCATCATGAAATATCCTACCAACTGGTGTAGGCGTTCATGCATCTTCATAGATCTCGGCCCATAATGTACTGAATACTGACTTGAAAATGTGTCTCAGCATGAGTTCTTATGGCACCATGTGAACATTCAATGTAATACAAAGATTATCACCCGTGTATTACCGGGGCCCACAAGGGAAGTAAAGAATATTAATCCGTTTCCTGTTGGGGGTTACCATGCTTGCACTCCGGTCAAGTCCGTAGGTGCTCACCAATATTATATATATATTGGCACCTTTCCGTCTTGACAGACGATAGTTTGGTACATTGTGCTTCAAAAAGGCTTAATAACTACGAACCATGGCGGTGGCGAGTGTGGCTGGTAAGGCCAATTCTTGCTGCAAATGTTTGCCCACAGTAGATGCATGTGAAAACATGGTCATTTCCACCATTGTGCACCATCTTACGTCTCTCACGCTCTGTGAGTGCTTTATCTGCAATCATTTTCTCTTTTGTCTTTATTCCATTTCTGATGTTTGCCCTCCATGCAACACGTTCAGCGGCGACTTGCTCCCAATGTGCATTATCTATGCCTGTATCAATCATGTCCCGCTTACACACATCTTTGTATCGTAGTAGAGGCCAACCCTGAGATCTCCTACCCGTCTGTAATTCACAAAAAAAGATGTCCTTTGGTATTCTACCATCATCCATCCTCCTAATATGTCCTATCCATCTAAGTCTACGAAGACTGAGCATGGAATACACCGTCACACAACCTGATCTTTTCAATACTTCAGTATTTGTGATTTTGCTTTGCCACTTAATACCAAGTATTCTTCGCAGACACCGCATATGAAAGCTGTTTAAACGTTTCTCTTGGACGTGAGTAAGTTGTCCAGGTTTCACTGCCATAAAGAAGAGTACTAAGGACACAGGCTTGGTAGACGAGGACTTTTGTTTTGGCAGTAAGCTTCCTGTTCTCCCAGACTCTTTTTGCTAACATGTTCATTGTTGTTGCTGCCTTGCCAATCCTGATGTTGATTTCCTGATCGAGGGATAATTTGCTATTTACCTCTGATCCTAGATATGTAAAATGGTCTACTATCTCCAGTTCGGCGTCGTCAATAGAGATTGATGGTACACCATGTGCACCTTGTGACATAATCTGTGTCTTCTTTTTGTTAATTGTTAAACCAAATTCAGAACAAGCATTGGAGAATGCAGATAGTAGATGTAATTCTTCCTCAGAGTGGGTCGTAATCGCAGCATCATCCGCAAAAAGCAACTCTCTGATTAGTACCCTCCTAATTTTGGTCTTGGCCTTCAATCTCTGAGCATTATAGAGGCCACCATCTGAGCATGAGTGAATGTATATACCTTCATCCTGATCACGAAAGGCATATTTCAGTAGAAGTGAAAAGTATATCCCAAAGAGGGTGGGGGATAGTACACAACCTTGCTTAACTCCACTCTTGATTTCAAACTCTTCTGAAGTTGAGCCATCAAACTTGATTATACCCTTCATGCCTGTGTGGAACGATTCCACAATGGACAGAAGAGTTGGTGGGCAGCCAATCTTCTTTAGTGCTTTGAACAGACCCTCACGACTGACCAAATCGAATGCCTTTGTGAGGTCGATGAAGGCAATAAACAGTGGCTGATTTTGTTCCCGGCATTTTTCTTGCATCTGTCGCAATGAGAATATCATATCAATGGTAGACCGGTTCTGACGGAAACCGCACTGTGATTCGGGGTAGACTTGATCTCCCAGGACTTGAAGTCTGCGCAGGACAATTCTGGAAAATACTTTCCCAACAATACACAGAAGTGAGATACCCCTATAGTTGTTACAGTAGCTCCGATCGCCCTTGTTCTTGTACAGCGTTATGATGTTTGAATCTTTGAAATCCTCTGGGACTTGTCCTTCTCGCCAGCATAGCTCTATTAGCTGGTGGATCTGTAGAGCGAGTATGTCTCGCCCACTCCTGATAACCTCTATTGGAATCCCATCCTTACCTGGAGCCTTGCCAGATGCAAGCTCATTTATAGCACACTTAACTTCTGCTATAGTGGGAAGTGTGTCCAGGTGGTCAAGAGTTAGCAGGGCCTCTATGGCATTGAGGGCATAATCCGCTAGCTTGGTCTCACTTGAGTAAAGCTCTAAATAGTGCTCGACCCATCTATCCATCTGCTGTTTCTTATCAGTGATGATTTCTCCAGTCAAGGTTTTCAGTTGTGCACTTCTTTTGATCATTGGACCACAGGCTTTCTTTATCCCTTCATACATGCTTCTGATGTTTCCCTTATCACTTGCGATTTGATTGGACTCACATAACGTGATCCAATAATCATTTGCACACTGCCTGGCAGCCTTTTGCACATCCTTCCTAGCTTGACTTAGCTCACTCAGAGTGTTACGCGTTGGTCTTTCCTTAATTCTTAAGAGAGCTTTCTTCTTCTTATCAATCAAGGGCTGCAGAGTATCGCTGTTTGCCGCAAACCAGTCCTGCCTCTTATGATCCACAGTGCCGTAAACCCCTACCACTGTTTTATAAATAGTTTCCTTAAGTTTACTCCATTTATCATTTATTATCCAATTTTCTGATGTATCATTGAAAGCATCTTCAAGTTGCTGTTGAAATTCAAAGCACTTTCCAGGATTGTGAGTGTTAATAATATTAATCCTGGGGCTAGACTTGTGTTTAGCTGTGTAGATTCTCTTTGGTCTCAGTCTAACCCTTGCAACAACCAAAGAATGATATGTATCACAGTCAGCACTGTGGTAACTTCGAGTTAATGATGTATGGTTCAGATGTTGTCACCGTGTGATAATGAAGTCCAACTGATGCCAATGGCCGGATCTTGGATGTTTCCATGTGACATTTATGCAGCTCTTTTGTTTTAAAAAAGGAGTTTGTAATACATAGATCATTTCTAGTGCAATGCTCCAGCAGCGTTGCCCATTATCATTCATGCGACCGATGTTGTATTTTCCAAAGCACACTGGCCATGAACTCGAGTCCTTGCCCACTGGTGCTCACATCATCCAAACAACCCCCCCCCCCCCCCTTCCTTCCTCAACCAAAATATTAATCAGCGTCCGGCAACTAATTGTGCCACTTCTGTGTTGGATGACGAGGCTGTTCGTTCTCTCAATGTTACTCTCGTGTCCAGCCGTGTCAATTCTTACTCCCGAATCTCTCATTCTAGACAACGATGTGGATTCACTGACGTCAAAGTCCACCACTCTCGACATATTAATACTGCACACTAACATGCTGAGGGTTGGTGTGAGACTGGTTATCGCATCCAGTCATTCTGCAGAAAACCTTAGCTGCAGAATTCAAACAATCATGAATAAGTCTATAAAGGACATGGCGGGAGTTTGGTGAGGGGCTTTGCGCTATTGAGAGATGGGAGACAGCAGCAGCAGCAGCAGCAGCAGCAGCGACTGCAGCAGCAGCAGCAGCAGCAGCAGAAGAAGAAGAATTAGAAGAAGAAGAAGAAGAAGAAGAAGAAGAAGAAGAAGAAGAAGAAGAAGAAGAAGAAGAAGAAGAAGAAGAAGAAGAAGAAGAAGAAGAAGAAGAAGAAGAAGTTGGAGAAGGAGGAGGAGGAGGAGGAGGAGAAGGAGGAGGAGGAGGGAGAGGAGGAGGAGAAGGAGAAGGAGGAGAAAAAGGAGAAGAAGAAGGACAAGAAGAAGGAGAAGGAGGAGAAGAAGAAGAAGAAGAAGAAGAAGAAGAAGAAGAAGAAGAAGAAGAAGAAGAAGAAGAAGAAGAAGAAGAAGAAGAAGAAGAAGAAGAAGAAGAAGAGAGGGAGGATGAATAAGAAGTAAAAGAAAAAGAAGAAGAAGAAGCAGAAAAAGAAAAAGTAAAAGAAGAAGACGAAGAAGTAATTACAGAAGAAGGTAAGAAGGTAATATTACATCGTTAAATGGGTTAGAAAAAATAGGGCTACTGTTAATGATAATAATTTCAGTTCGAAACGGGGAAAAAAAAACTGTATTTGTACTAGTTGCAAGTATAGGATTGTTATCATTTGGGACAACCTACAACTATCTTTTTTTCTTCTTTTAGTTTAGTTTGAGAAAATGACTAATTAATACTAATTATTGTTACGGTAATTGTAACAACCCTGTTGAACGTATACCGTAAAAGAGTCAAGAAGAGTTTTGTTTCCTAGTTTCCTGCCATGTGTTGATTTTCACAGGGGAACATACAGCATGTTGTTCACGATGGTCTTCAACGTGCATGGATGAAACAATTGCAAGCTCTATCCGATGCTATACTGGCATTCCTCTAACAAGACTCTTGTGTTTATTGAAGCCACATTAGTATTCATCCACGACAGCTCGACCTGGCATTCCATGATTAAGCTCTCAAGCCATTTTGCTGACATTTTTTTATGCTGTAGAACGTTAAATATTTAAATTGGGCTTAATTATTCTTTCATAGGCAGAACATCATTTTGAGATGCTTTCTATCATGAATAAATCTCACTTGTGTATTTGTTCTTTTAAGGTAGTCTGTCTGTCTGTCTGTCTGTCTGTCTGTCTGTCTGTCTGTCTGTCTGTCTGTCTGTCTGTCTGCCTGCCTGCCTGTCTGTCTGTCTGTCCGTCCGTCCGTCCGTCTGTCTGTCTGTCTGTCCGTCCGTCCGTCCGTCTGTCTGTCTGTCTGTCTGTCTGTCTGTCAATTTGTTACCCTTTGAAAATAAAGTCTGTTCGTTCGTTCGTTCTGTCTGTCTGTCTGTCTGTCTGTCTGTCTGTCTGTCTGTCTGTCTGTCTGTCTGTCTGCCTGTCTGTCTGGCTGGCTGTCCGTCTTTCTGTCCATCTGACTGTCCGTCTGTCTGTCCGTCTGTCTGTCCGTCTCTCCGTCCGTCTGGCTGTCCGTCTTTCTGTCCATCTGACTGTCCATCTGGCTGTCCCTCTGGCTGTTTGCCTGTCTGTCATATCTATCCTATCTATCCCATCTCTCTCTCTCTCTGTCTGTCTGTCTCTCTCTCTCTCTCTCTCTCTCTCTCTCTCTCTCTCTCTCTCTCGCTGCCTGCCTGTCCCCACTCCGTATGCCTGTCTATGTGTTTGAGTGCCCTATTAGTGTCTGTGTTAGAACGTGAATGTGTCTACCAAGTTGTTACCAGTACATGTTTATAGGCATTTAGGAAATAAATATTCCAGAACATTTTGAAAACCAGGATATTGCTTTAATTTAATCATACAAATGTTGAACACATATATCTCAATATTTATGAGATCAATACCCTCGTTTTCAAATACGAAAAGAATTGATTCCAGCGGGTATGACAATACAAGATGAATCAAATACAGTATAAATAAATCGTAAAGAGGGGAAAAAACCCAAATTCAGTTTCATTTTTGTATTTTATAAAGACACGATGCCAAGTGAATAGGATAGTAACACCAGCATCATCATAACTATCACCATATTTGTCAGCATCATCTTTTAGTTTATCCTGTGCTGAACATCCCCATAATCCCACCCCATAACAGCCTTTCTAAATGGATAAGCTAGATAACATATCTGTGATGCAGCTATGTGTACACTTTCTATCACATTTTTAAATCCATCTGGATGTGGTCTTCTGTTTTTCCGCGCTGCCTTTGTACGCATCCCTTCACAATTATATTTTGCATAATTAATTTTTACATGCCTAAAATAACACATTTACCTTGAGTTTTTTTTATTTCCTTCGACACTATCACAAATTAAAAGCACGTAAAAACGAACACAGGATTACGCAAATGAACAAAAGATCAGACAGAACGGCCATAATCAAAATAACTGACAAGCTATCGGCGATTACTCCAAACACTGACACTATTTCTGCTTCTGAAAGTTGCAGTCATCATTTGTTTCTATACGTTGTTCTATGGAACATTAGACTTATATGTTTTTATGCAGTCATTCTTACAGAAATCATAAACTATGTTAGTTCACCTACAGTCTGAAGCACGAAGGAAAAGAACATATTTAATACTTAATTTAAGAATCGATAACATTGCACTCGGGAAATTCCCACACAATCTCCGCCCTGCTGCTCTTCAAGAGTCAGTGAAGTGTTTCAAAGCTGATTATGGCAGTTGCAATGTAATGTAAAGTGCGAATGGCTTTTCTTTTACGCCTTGAGTATCGACCAAACCCTCAACTCACTGCTTTCCGAGTCAATCTTTTCAGATATGGATATTCCGTCTGTCAAGCTGCACTCTTTACCTGATCCAGAAGAGCCTTCACCACATCACCTTTAAGGTAGGTTTCCACCCAGAGGTGCAGCTGTGGCTAATCTATCAGCCTCTTCGTTGCCTCGCACAGCCGCATGTCCTTGACAGAAAATCCATGATTTGCTCACAGTTTCCGCCCTATCGAGTGATGCGAACCGTTTGCACTTAATATGCCAGTTTCCACATTCCGAAGCATACTCTGTGAATCCGAAACAAACACAATATGTCTGGCTGTGCTGTCCTTCAATCATTGGAAGCCTGCCGCCAATGTAAGCATGTGCGCTAACAGCAGACAGTACAGAAGAGGATATAGATATACGTGACAACGAATTAGACATGGGCATGGACCAGTGTAAACATTGTGAAATTACTTTTGTACTCGGGGATTGTAATGCCCAAGTAAGCAACGAAAAGGTGAGTGGTGTGACTGGTGGCTATGGCCTAGGTGATAGGAATGAGAGAGATGACAGATTAATATCATGAGCAGAATATTATGAAATAACGTGTCACATCTGATTCAAACACCATACTCGACGTTTATGTATGTTGAAAAGTCCTGGGGAATAACAGTCACAATGAAATTCACGATATACTGATTCCAAAGAGATTCAGAAGAACTTTAGTGGGAGTACAAACTATAGCAAGATCAGATGTACATAGTAACAATGTTCCAGTTATAGGAAAGATGAGGTTAAGACTTCAAGAAACCCCAAAAGAACATAACGTTAAATCTAGCAATAATTATAACAGACAAAAAAATTAGACAGCTACTATGTTACTGTAAAGATTATATATGATGCCATGGAGATAATACAGACTATACAACCCAACAAACAATTTTGTTTTGTTTGGGTGCCACACATTTTACACCAGATTTTGCATAAATGAGGCCTGCTACATCCAAATATCACACTTAGTTGTCTTTAGCAGCTCTAGTTTGTGAGATACTGGCATTTGTGTATTTAATTAATATCATTACAGTATTTTCTAAATAAAGCTCTGGAAAAACATGGAAAAAAAAACTAATGCTTTCTAGTCCCTTAAAAAATTTGGAATTTCAATGGTTTGGGTGAGCCCAAGAACCACTATGCTGGCTGTTATTTCTGTGTTGTCAATATCAAGCGAATTATTGGAAACAAATTACAAAAGATACAAATATCCAGATTTAGAATCTTCTAGACTACCTGTTCCACACGGAGATGGCATACCAATTCCAACTTTCAGTCATATTTTGGATTCCCTGTTAGAAGATGAAACAGCAGTGGCGTGTTGAACGACAAGTGACAGTGATAGTGATTTCGAAGATGATTTTACAGCTGCTCAACACTTCGACCAGCGTGAACTGAATAATCTAATCTGAGATATATATTTCTTCAAGAAATTTTCAGAACTTTTGGATTCAAGATTGAAAGAAAAATAAATTACTGACTGCTGAAACATAGATTACATGTTATCGCAGCAGAGAGCAATGTTTTCTTCCAATATTTTGTAAAGAAAACAACCTTGTGGTTTGTAAACGAAATTGGTGTAAGTTATACTCCAGATGAGTGGCGAATTTTCATTGACATCTCTAAAAGAAGTTTGACAGGTGTTCTCTTACACAGTGGTAACAAAAATAGCTCAATTCAAATTGCCCATTCTATTACAATGGAGGAGTATGCAACAATAAGCACAGTTCTGATCAAATTGAAGTATTTAGAACATATCTGGATGGTCTGTGCACATCTTAATATGATGAACTTTGTGCGTCGACAGCAAAGGGGATTCACCAACTATCCATGATTTATATGTTTGTGGGATAGCAGGGCAAAAGATACGCACTGGACAAAGACACAGTGGCCGTTTATGGATGAATTTAAAGTTGGAGAAGAACATATTGCCAACAATCCTCTCATTGATCCAAAAAGAGTTCTACTGCCACCATTACATAAGAAGCTTGGCTTGATGAAGCAATTTAATAAGGCATTGGACAAAGATGGTACCTGTTTTAATTATTTATTCAGAAAGTTTTCGGAATCGATCATAAACAAACTTAAAGCTGAAATTTATTATGATGGACCACAAATTAGAAAGTTAATAAACGAGCCACATTTTATTGATTCGATGAACATAACAGAGTCCACAGCCTGGCCATCATTTGTTTTAGTTGTGCACAATCTTTCTGGGTAACTTTAAAGCAGACAATTATTCTGAATTAGTAGACAATATGCTGTGGAGATTTTGTATGCTTGGATGCAACATGAGCGTAACATTGCGCTACCTCCATAACAATTTACATTTCTTTCCAGAAAATCTTGGCGACTTTATTGAGGAGCAAGGTGAAGAATTTCACAAAGATATAAAAACAATGAAAGAGAGATGCCAGGGAGTTTGGGATGCCCACATGATGGCAGATTACTGTTGGGCCCTTAAGCATGACTGTCCCGGCATATCACATTCCAGAAAGTACTCGAATATAAGCTTTTCTTCTTTTTTGAGTCGACTACAGATCAACAAATCCTAATTATAAAGTGTTAATACATTTTTGGTGTTTTATATTAAGGCAATAAATACATTGTTAAAGTCAAAGTTAGTTGCATATCCCTTTACAGGACGTTGCAGTCAATACCTGCATGTTTGCTGCTGTGCTCTCTTGGCAATGTTAGGTAGTTTGCCATTGATTTCTGTACGACCGGCACCCATACCATTTCGTAAAAATCCAAAGCAGGGCGATCTGCTGCCAAATCGATCGCAGCTGTGTATCGAAAGCGGATATGCGAGATTATGAACTGCGTCCGTATCTCATTCGCCACAGACCAACTATACATTAATTACGTATACTATGAATGCAGATTACAGTCAAAATGCCACTGATGGCACCTAACTCTAGGCATGTACATAACAGTTGCCATACTAAGAAGGTCATTCGTAGTTATCTCACCAACTAGAGCTGATAGAAAAAAAAACAAAACGATTACATATCTGGAATCAGCAACACAAAATTACCCACAAAAAGCTATACAATTTAAGGCACCTAAATGTGTGTAGACCAGTGCTATTAATTAACAGTTGGACGTGTTGCGGTATCAATCCAACATAAATCAAAAGAAAACATTCCACCAAAACATAGAAATGCAAAATAAAAATAAAAAAATCGATGACAGATGAAAATATGCAGATGAAGGATGAAAAACGAAAGAAACAGCAAGATAAAGAAGAATATAATACGAGGGGGCTTCAAATGAAATGTGATATAAATTGTCTTATACAATAACCATGCCATTGTCTTATAACCTGTCAATAATGTTGTCAAGGATGTCAAGAGTGTTCGTTGCAGACGAACACTTTGACGTCATAACGACAGTTTAAAGATGGCTGCAACACTTTTGACATGCACCAAAGAGGGGCAGCATTCTATTATCCACTTTTAATCAGTGAAGGGGGTGAAACCTATAGAAATTCAGCAGCGAATAAAGATCCAGTAGGGTGATGCATGTCTGTCAGTTCAGTAAGTGTATGAATGGAGTAGAAAGTTTCAAAATGGCGTGATTTCTGTGATAGATTGTTCACAATAGGGTCAGACACAATAGGGTCAGACACAATAGGGTCAGACACAATAGGGTCAGACACAATAGGGTCAGACACAATAGGGTCAGACACAATAGGGTCAGACACAATAGGGTCAGACACAATAGGGTCAGACACAATAGGGTCAGACACAATAGGGTCAGACACAATAGGGTCAGACACAATAGGGTCAGACACAATAGGGTCAGACACAATAGGGTCAGACACAATAGGGTCAGACACAATAGGGTCAGACACAATAGTGTCAGACACAATAGGGTCAGACACAATAGGGTCAGACACAATAGGGTCAGACACAATAGGGTCAGACACAATAGGGTCAGACACAATAGGGTCAGACACAATAGGGTCAGACACAATAGGGTCAGACACAATAGGGTCAGACACACAGTGTAGTGATCCCAGAGTCGTTTTTTCCCCAGGTATCCTAGCACTTTGTCGATGTTGGAGGACTTGCATTGAGCTACATCGAAAAATGAAACATTTGTTCTTTACTTTTCCAAAATATATAAAGAAATAATAAACATATACAACTTGGCTAAAGAAGTATGGCTGTCAACAGTGCTTGGAGATTGGGACAAACAATGGAAAATACTCACATTCCATGTTCAAAGTTAGTTACATGTCCTTTATAATACGTCGCAGTCAACCCTATAATTTTTTAGCTGTTTGTGATCTCTTGACAAGTTTACTTTCAGTAGTTGGCCATTGCTTTCTGAAAAGACCTGAACTCATGCCATTTTATAAAAAAGAAAAAACAAGGCGGTCTGCTGTAAAATCGACCGCAGCTGTGTTTCGAACGCGTCAGTAATACCTTTGCCACTGAGCCGTCCTGTACATGATATGCAATATTCCAAGTATTGTCGACTAAATACAATAACAGTTAAGAAAACAGAAGACACCACTGGATGTTTAAAATCTAGGATGATGCAATATTGATGTCACAAGATGCTATAGTCAATAGAACGAATGACTATGTGGAAGAGCTGTATGATGATAGGAGACCGGATGTACATATTCAAAACAATGTCTAGGGTTCACCAATACTAGCAGCGAAAGTTAAAGATGCACTACTGTGCACAAAGAAAGAAAAGGCACCCGGTCCAGACAACGTTACATTGGAGGAAATTGTGGCTCTAGGTGATTTTGGAATCGATATATTGACAACATCCCTAAATGATAGCTACACCAGAGGGTACATTCCTAGTTATCGACTGAAAGACATCGTTACAGCTCTGCCAAAGAAACCTGGCGCCCTAGAATGCAATGAGCATCGCACAATAAGTCTCATGAGCCACATGGCAAAGCTGTTCATTCATTCAGTAGCATGTCCATTGCAGAACCTCTCTGCCATAACAACCTTCCGGAAAACCTCTCGATCATAAGCAAGATGTCCCGCGTCTGATACACCCATCTGGAGATCATCCGCCACATCCTGCACCCATCTTCTCTTTGGCCTTCCTCTTCCTCTCTTCCCAGACATATATCCTTCCAATATTATTCTCTCCAAACTTTCGTGACGTTTCAAGTGACCAAAATATTTCAATTTTCTGTTTTATCGTCTTTAATAGCCAACCTTCTTCAAAATTCACTTCTTTAAGTATGGAAGCATTTGTTCTTTTCTTTACCCAAGATATTCTTAGAACTCGTCTATAACATTTATATTCAAAGGCATTTATGCGCTGTTCAGCTTGTTTAGTAAGTGTCCATGTCTCACAGGCGTAGGTTGCAATGAGAAAGATGCATGCTCTTAATAATCTAATTTTTGTAGTTCTGTCTGTCCATAATTTATTCAGCTGTTTTAGTCTTTGAAAAGCAATTGATAGTCGCCGTTTAATTTCTGTCATTGTGTCACCATTGTTGGTAATCAGTGACCCAAGATATTCAAAATTTTCCACCACATCCAATGTTTCCCCATTAACGTATATTTCTTTCTCCATAGTAGTTTTGTCTGTATGCATTATCTTTGTTTTTGCTATGTTAAGATATAAGTTGTGATTTTCACTATTCATTTGGGTTGAGGCAATTAGGTTTTCTATGCCATTCTGTGTTGTGGATAGTAATACTGTATCATCAGCATATCGAATCTCTGGTATGTCATGACCGCCAATATTAAGGGCTTCACATAGTTCCCTGTTTATATCATCTCTTACATTTCTCATTATATTTTCGGCATGCAGGTTAAACAAATATGGTGACAGCACGCAGCCCTGACGGACTCCTTGTTTGATATCAAACCAATCTGATGTCTCGCCATCTGTTGTAATAAGTGTCGTCCCTGGGGTGAGGGGAATCAACACCCACATTCTTTTAACCCCATATCATTATCTTGAGGATCTCCTAGCTTTCTGTCAACAACACCCCGTCAGTCCTTGGATCACTCTCACTCTCTCTCTTCTCTCTCTCTCTCTCTCTCTCTCTCTCTCTCTCTCTCTCTCTCTCTCTCTCTTTTTATCACTGGACCATGCCCCCTCTCATTCTGTTCCAAAACATACCACACAACTCCAGCTTCTAAAAAAATGACAAATTAATTTAATAAAGAAAAGTGTCAGGTATGTGCAAAGTGTATGTGTAGAATGTCTGTCGTATAATCTAGAGTGTATGCAGAATCAGACCGAACAGCTCAGGAGCAAAGTCTGCTTCATCACAGTACTGGCCACACAACAGCATCATAGATCAAGTACAGAAGACCTCACCAAATGCTGCGTCGCTCCGGCCAAATGTCGACTTCCTTCAATAGCTCTTGGATAGTCCGGATGCCTGGTCGCCAATAGTGGATATAGTCCAAGTCCAATACTGACCGTGAATCTGGCACACACAGTGTAACTAATATGTCACTAAAAGTTCTGGGATCTGATAACACTTGTACAGTAAAATAATGTTTACTGTCACTTTGACACAAAATGTTAGTAGTTAATTTCACACTGGAATTCACCAATTGGGAAAACACAATGTTAATTTTCAATGTATCTGTATAACCCCTATTGTTCCTGTTACTGGTGGTATTTAAGTATCTTCACTATACTATGCTGATAACTACCACTGAGGAATCACTCTTATATCATCATCGGTTCCTGCTCAGCAGAGGCCAGGTTCTTGCAAACTCTCTGGGTTATGGGCCCAGTGCAAAAGCCGCTGAGTAAAAAAAAAAAAACGCCTTCACTGATCTAGTCATACTTTTCTGCTACTTTTTGGAAAACATAGTGAAAAAGGTTGAAGAGAGAATACACCTGGTGAGAGCAACCCGATTTCGACCTTTATTAGGTGAGTGTAGGCCGACGGCCGCACTCAGATTTATAACAGAGAACTAAACTCTGTCATAAGGCAGAGGAGCTCATCACATCGGTCTGAGTCATGGTAAGACAATGAAAGACTAAAGGAAAAGTGCAGAAACTCAGTAGATACCCTACTGGAAGATCCTACCACTTGACATTTCCTTTATCCCCCAAACCATCCTCAGTCTCCCTAAATATCATCCCACTACATTGTTCTTAACTCACTGAGTTAATTGATATCTCACACTAGCTAGTTTAAGCACCGTGATAGCCTACTGCTGCCGACACTCCTATAATACGTTCTCATCACGCACATTACCACACTCGATTCCTAAGAATAATCTAATTTGGGTCTATTTAATTAAATACCATATATTTATTCCTGTTTGAAATTGAGACTACGAAATCACACACTGGATAAATGTCCGCCGATGTAAATCAACATAAGACACTGTAGTCTCTCTCCAGAATCAAACCAGGAATATCACACACGTCCTTATTGATTCACAACATTTGGTCGACTCCCGCCAAAGTTGTTTATCCAGACTGTTTTAATACTGTGTCTGAATGACGTCACAAAGCTGTCTAGACAGTAGGCGTCTAGAAACTATTTTCCTCTCTCCTTTTTCGATTGGATGGAAACAACTGGCCGTCTATTCCGCTTTCATCTGGGGAATTGTCCCGGTACTTCAAAAAGTCTTGCCGGCCTGTGATCTAGAGAATCTTTTCTCCACAACAAAAGATCTTGCCGACTTTCACCAGGACCGTCTGTCTACCACATCAAAGGATGGCTGCCGCCTGTAGACTAATGGCGCGACAGTCTTTCATCGATCGACAACTCCAAAAATTTCCGTGACACCATCTATTCTAACTGCTGCTTGTTGGTCTAGATAGAGCATTTTTATGAGTTGTACTACATGTAATGGAGAGCCCATATTCCTCCTGATTTCCCAAAGTTTCTGATGTTGTATACAGTCAAATGCCTTTGAATAATCCACAAAACATGAGAAGAGGTTTACATTAAATTCTCTGCACTTCTCTATTATTAATCGCATGTTGAATATGTGATCTCTTGTTCCTCTTCCTTGTCTAAATCCAGCTTGAACCACGTTAATCTCTTCTTCCATTTTCTTACGAAGTCTTCCCATTATGACTTTTAGTAGAATTTTACTTGCATGACTGATCAGGGCAAAGCTGTTACTGAGAATAATTATGAAAAGAATAAGAAAGAAAACTAAACTAGACATTAATGGTGAATAGTGGATTTGTAAAGGGAAAGTGCACGCACAACGCTGTTTTTATTCTCAGGACACTATTAGAAAGAGCTATAGAAGTAAAAACAGATCTGTACTTATGCTTCATAGACTATACGAAAGCACTTGGCAATGTAAAACATGAGGAAATAATAAAGTTACTAAAGCAGCTGAACATTGACGGTAAAGATCCACGAATAATAAAGAACATATATTGGCAGCAAACAACAGCCATACGAATCAATAACGTGGGAGGATCATTTCAGTGTTCAAAATAGGGAGTCAGACAAGATTGTGTAATGCCTCCAGATTTTGTTCTCACTGTACAATGAGCATACAATAAGATCCACAGAAAATATGTCAGGGATCCTGGTTGGTGGACATAAAATAAATAACTTACTTTATGCTGGTAACACCGTCTTGACAGCAACAAGTTAGAGGGAATTACGGGAAATTGAAAAAAGGGCTTTAGCTTGAATAATAGAAAGACAGAAGTCATGGCGATATCAAAGAAACATATGGTGTCTAAATGTATAATTAAAGTAAATGACGTTAGTTTGGGGCAAGTGCAGAAATTCAGATATCAATGCACATGGATAAAATCGGATGCAAGATGCACCACAGAGATAAAGAACAGAATAGGACAAGAAAAAACGGCATTGTATCAATTGAAGAATATTTTGTGCAATAAGTCCTTGTCCTTGAAAGTTAGAAAAAAATATTCTTGAATGTTATATGCGAACGAGATATACGAATCCTGGACAATTAATAAACCGGCGAAAATATCACTGGAAGCCTTGGAGATGTGGGTTTATAGAAGAATGCTAAATATTAATTGGACAGCCAAAATGAGGATTCTGGACATTTTAAGGGAGGCTAAGTCGCAAAGACAGCTTATCACAAACATCAGAATAAGAAAGAGACAAATATCTTTCTTTGGTCATGTGATGAGAAGAGAGACATTGGAGAACATCGTGACAACAGGAAAGATCGAAGGGAAGGGAGGCAGAGGCAGGCCAAAAGAAATGATGCTGGATGGACAGAAGGTGGCATGAAGGTATATCATCAGCAGAGTTGATCCAGAACACCAAACACCGAGGTCTGTGGAGAGCAATGAACGCCTTCGCCAGCTAGCTGGGCACTTGGTGATGATGATGATGATGATGATGATGATGATGATGATGATGATGATGATGATGTGGTAGTGGGAGAACTGAGAAGTCCAAGGATGGGGGAAAAGGGGAGGTGGGTATAGAAAACATTTAGAAACAGAAAGAAAAAAAAAAAAAACAGAACGAAGCACCGCAGATAGACAGATTATTATGTTAGTTAGTTAGTCGACAGATCATCCTCGTTGCACATCGAACCATTCAGTCCATAAGTGCTCGGATCCCCTCCTCAGCAAATCCCGCAGCGTGTAGCGGCTAACGACGCCAGTTCTGTGTTGGTTTATCAATCTTCTTTGGCTTCCTGCGTAGTGATCTTGTTTGGCCACCCCTCTTTTAATTTGCTGCTCTAGCAGTCTGGCCATTGTTGTAGATTCACAGTCATCACTTGGTTCTCGCAAAAGTCTCACATCACGTAGAGCATTCAGAATGTCAGCCTGGTCCTTGGCGCGTCCGCCCTCCACAGTAGCCTCACCTGCGAGCTTGTCAGCCCGCTCATTTCCTTGTACTCCCGCATGCCCTGGCACGAAGATGAAACTAATCTTTGCCAGCCGAGACCGCTTCAGAGGCAGCAACCATTCTCTTCGGATCGACCCCTCCTCTATCCTCTTGATCATGTTCATTGAGTCGCTAAGGAAACAAGCCCTGGTGAATGTCTGTGTCTCGAGCCATGTTATTGCTTTACTTACTGCCATGACTTCCATGGTCAGGCTACTTGTGGTTTCAGTGAAAGCACCAGAGTCCTCCTTCACAATTCTCTCCCCGGCATGAGCTGTAAAGGCCCATGAGCTTCTCACATGTCGGACGACCGACCCATCTGTGTAGATGACCGCGTCACCGTCTAGCGAATTCTCGAAAATTAACGCTTGTACTTCAGCCTCAACAGAAGCCGGATTTTCTTGTCTGCATTTTCTATCTAGTTGGATGCAAACTGAAAAGGATGTGCAGAAGTCTGTTGGCACTTGCCCCCACTCCTCGCCAGGTTCTAAGTCCTCAAGTGAACACACCTGTTGAAGAATGTCTTCGGCTTGACCCATCCACGACCGTCCTCTTTTTAACCTGCTGCCTTTCACCTTCCTAATTTCACTATGCAGTGGATGTTGTGTGTTTGCGTTAATTCTGAGGTAGGCGCGTGCCCTGCAAACTTGTATTCTCTCTTCAATGGTTGGAAAATCAAGAAGGTAGTGCATCGCCCTGCATGCTGTATCTCTTGTACATCCAAGAATAATGCGCATAGCTTCATTCTGTATCCTTTCCATCCTTTCTATCTGCTTATGGCTGAGAGTCAAGATTTCCATTGCATACTCCAAAACAGACATGACCAGCCCCTCGTACAGAAGACATAGATGACGCTGCTCACAGTTTGCTGCCGCCATCACCCGCATCGCTGCCAAACCCCGCTTGGCCTTTGTTATCACCTGGTCTATGTGCACATTATAAGCAAGGCTTCGATCAAACCGTATCCCCAGGTAATTCATTGCCTGCGTTCTTTCCACCGTCTCTGAACACAGCATTACAGTTGGTGTTGGATTGTTGACAATATGATTATTCAACGAGAACCAAGTCACTGTTGCCTTTGTTGGGTTGACCATTGCCCCAGCTTCATCACACCAAGTACTTATGCGATTGAGTTCGGTTTGTAGTTCCCCAGCAACCTCCTCTCTATCCTTACCCTGACGATACACTAAAACATCATCGGCATATGACAATGTCCTGCCAGGTCCAGTGATCTGCTCACTGGTGATTCTCACTGTGTAGGCGTTGAACAGTACTGGAGATAATGGTGATCCCTGTTGTAGGCCAGGATATATTGTTGTTGGTTCCGAAGTCCAACTGCCACATCTAAAAACTACTTTCCGTTGGAAGAGGGCTGCAGCGATCCAACTAAGGAGGAATGGACTTACGTTTAGTTCAAGAAGCTGAAACATTAAAAAATCCAGTGGTACTCTGTTGTATGCGTCCTCAAGATCAATCGCTGCAGCAACGGTTTCAGTGCCTGAGTGGAAACCTTCATAGACATCATGGGCAAAGACTGCTGCATTGGTCCAGGTTTCTCTTTTTGGACGGTACCCACCCAGGGTAGGTGGGAAAACACCTTGCCTCTCTAGTTGGCTTGATATTTTCCTGGCAATTACCTTCTCCAGCAGCTTGCCTATTGTATTCTGCATGGTTATAATTCGATATCCCTGAATTTTTTTGTGGTCTTTGTCAGGCTTCGGCAAGGGAATCAGATAGCTGTGTAACCATTTCTCCTTGATGCTAGCACTCCCTATACTGTTGTTGTACATGTCTGCTAGTTTCTCTAGCTCATTGTCGGTACACCTATTTATGTCGTCGTATCTTATGCCATCAGGACCTGGAGCACTGTTTTTTGATCGTCGAAGCACAGCCTTGATTTCTTTCACTGTCACTGTGTCTTCATCCGAAGTGTTCTGGGCCTTGCATCTGTCTGAGGTGACCTCCTTGGCCAGATTTCGACCTCCCATGTCTGTCTGGTTGCTCTGCTCAAGGTAGCGTTCAAAGAGGGCTTTACCCTTGTCCTCGTCAGTCCTCTGCCAGATGAGGTCAGCACCTTGGAAGTCAGAAATGCTCTTATTCTTGACTACACCACTCATGCTTTTATGTAGTCGCCAGAACAATTTCAGTGACTTGTCTGTGCTTACTCTTTGACACACCTCTGCCCATTTTTCGCTTTTAACCACAGTGACCAGTTTTTTTTGAAATAGCTTACTTTTGTGTGCATCTCTCTTTCTAAGTGCAAGCAGGGACTAGGATGACCAGCTCTGTTCTTCTTGGCATTTTGCCATCTCCTTACAGCACTACGCTTATCCACCCAAGCCTTCTCCACCTCGAAACTCCACCACGGTGGCTGCTCCCATCTTTTTTTCCCGCCCTGAAACGTTCTGCGCTTGTCACGTCTTATTTTACTCACCACATCTTGCCCTGTACTGTCATACTGGAACGTCTTTACCTTTAGCTTGTGCTGCCTGGTTCTGCCTTTCTCCACCAATATGCTGCAAGGGTAGTGGTCGCTGCCATGGTGTCCTAGAACACCCCATCTACACACTGTAGTGAGTAAAGGTGAAACTAGCGCCAGATCAATAGCACTGTCCTCATCGCCTGGACGGCTTGCTGTCCTGGTGACACAGCCACTGTTGATACAAACCAGGTCGATGGTTTCCAGTGCAGTCTCGAGCTCTTCCCCTTGTGTATTGGAGGAAGTGTTTCCCCATGATCTGCCTTTAGCGTTGAAGTCACCACAGAAAATAACATTTCTCTCGTGGCCTAATATGCCACTTAAGCACTGCCACTTCTGTGCGTCCACACTCGCATTGCGGGCATAAACATTAACCAACACGAATGGTATACTGGATTGGACTCTCAACGCCTGTATTTGTATATCATCACTGTCCCAACTGGACATGTCTAGCTCTGACGCCACCATGCTGTCGCGAACGAGAATCGCCGTTCCCAGATGTCGTCTGTTGTAGAAACATTTGAAGCCGGCAATTCGGAGTGGCTGATCGCCCAGTCTCGTCTCCTGGAGTGCTACAATGTCGTTCCTGTAAACCAGGGTTTCTAAAATAGAGCCCCGTTGTTTTACACTGGCACAGTTCCAATATAGAATACGGATGTTCCTGAGTCCTAGACGGTGACACTTGAGTCTAAAACGTCTCAAACCACCGCGCTTACCTTGTTTCTTCCTCCCTGCGCGGCTACCACGCCGCTTCGTTATGTTGACTGCTGAACCCTCGGAAAACACACGTTGTTCCGCCATGTTGAAAAAACGTAAACACAGACTGCTGAGAACCACACACGCTGCTGAAAATTCACTCAAGGAAGGCTTCGCTCGATGCACGAACTCCGTAGCACCCGCGCAGATCTTGAGTAGAAACTCCTGGTTTTACATCCTGGCACACCAATTACACGCAAGAGATGAATAAATCCACCCCCTACGCGAAAAAGTTAACGAACACAAAATAACACGACCGTCCGTCGCCATCTTGAAAACGGAAGTCTGATGTATTATTATGTAGCTAGACAGATGAATTGACATATATAGGAGACTGGCTGACCCGGCCCGGCTTCGCCCAGGCCCTGGCGGGGAGCATCTCATTTAATTCATATAAGTAGTCATATAAGCTCCCGTTCTCGTTCCCGACCATATGTCTGTCTGTCTGTCTGTCTGTCTGTCTGTCTGCCTGTCTGTCTGTCTGTCTGTCTGTCTGACCCGGCCCGGCTTCGCACAGACTCTGATGGGGAGCATCTCTTTTAATTAATATAAGTAGTCATATAAGTTCCCGTTCCCGACTGTCTGTCTGTCTGTCTGTCTGTCTGTCTGTCTGTCTGTCTGTCTGTCTGTCTGTCTTTCTGTCTGTCTGTCTGTCTGTCTGTGTCTGTCTGTCTGTCTGTCTGTCTGTCTATCTGTCTGTCTGTCTGTCTGACCCAGCCTCGCTTCGCCCAGTCCCTGGTGGGGAGCATCTCATTTAATTCATATAAGAAGTCATATAAGCTCCCGTTCCTGTTCCCGACTATCTACTTTCTATCTGTCTGTCTATTATTAGAAAGAGCACTTGAAAGATCTTTACATCTTCCCCCAACAATTAACTTGGGTAAATGGAGCGTCTCATATTCGGCCCCTGCTTCCGTTCCTGTTCCAAAAAAAAAAAAGACGGCCCGGACCGGCTTCGCCCAGACCCTGGTGGGGAGCATATAATTTAATTCATATTGGTGGAGGGAGGAGGAGAAGGGAGGAGGCAGGAGGAGGAGTTAGGAGGAGGAGGAAGAGGGAGGAGGAGGGAGGAGGATAAGGGAGGAGAGAGGAGGAGGAGAGAGGAAGAGGAGGGAGGATGAGGAGGGAGGAGGAGGGAGGAGGAGGTAGGAGGAGGAGGAGGGGAGGAGGAGGGAGGAGGAGGGAGGAGGAGGGAGGAGGATGAGGAGAGAGGAGGAGGAGGAAGGAGGAGGGGGAGGAGGAGGAGGGAGGAGGAGGAGGGAGAAGGAGGAGGGGAGGAGCAGGGGAGGAGGAGGCGGGAGGAGGAGGAAGAGGGAGGAGGAGCGAGGAGGAGCGAGGAGGAGAGGAGGAGGGAGGAGGAAGAGGGAGGGGTAAAAGAGAGGAGGAGGGAGAAGGAGGAGGAGGAGAAGGGAGGAGGAGGGAGGAGGAGAGAGGAGGAGGAGAAAGGAGGAGGAGAGAGGAGGAGGAGAGAGGAGGAGGCGGAGGGAGGAGGAGGAAGAAGAGGGGAAGGAGGAGGGAGAAGGAGGAGGGAGGAGAAGGAGGGGGAGGAGGAGGGGGAGAAGGAGGAGGAGGGAGGATGAGGAAGGAGGAGGAGGAAGAGGGAGGAGGAGGGATGTGGAGGGAGGAGGAGGAGGGAGGAGGAGGGAGGAGGTAGAGGGAGGCGGAGGAGGGAGGATGGAGGAGGAGAGAGGAGTAGTAGGGAGGAGGAGAAGGGAGGAGGACGGATGAGGAGGAAGGAGGAGGAGAGGGAGGAGGAAGGAGGAGTAGAGGGAGAAGGGAGGAGGAGGGAGGAGGAGGAGGGAGGAAGAGGGAGGAGAAGGAGGAGGGATGAGGAGGTATGAGGGGGAAGAGGGAGGCTGCGGAGGAGGAGGAAGGAGGAGGGAGGAGGAGGAGAGAGGAGGAGAAGGGAGGAGGAGAAGGGCGGAGGAGGAAGGAAGAGGAGTGATTAGGAGGAGGGAGGAGGGCGAGGAGGTATGAGGAGGGATAAGGAGGAAGAGGGAAGAGGAGGGAGGAGGAGGAGGAAGAGGGAGGGAAAGAGGAAGAGGGTAGGAGGAGGAGGTGGGGAGAGGAGGAGGAGGATTATAACGCATATGCCTGTAGATAACTGCAGCGAAAAGGTGGGGAGCATCTCATTTAATTCATATACGTAGTCATATAAGCTCCCGTTCCCGACTATCTGTCTGTCTGTCTGTCTATCTGTCTGATCCGGCGTGGCTTCGCCCAGCTCCTGGCGGGGAGCGTCTCATTAAATTCATACAAAAAAAAAAAAAGTTACTTAAAAGAATGTCCTTCCACACACCATCCATTATTTTTAATGAAAACTGTTTTTAATCACCTACATGACTGTAGATAACTTCTTTAGCACAAAAAGATGAGTTACAATGTTATGCATTATGCATTATTTTTATGAAAACTTTGAAAATGCCTTAAAGATTATATCATTATTTATTATAACTCATATGCCTGTAAATAACTATAGACAAAGAGTTTATAAATCTTT
The DNA here is from genome assembly GCA_963921405.1 of Cepaea hortensis. NCBI lineage: Eukaryota > Metazoa > Mollusca > Gastropoda > Stylommatophora > Helicidae > Cepaea > Cepaea hortensis. The sequence continues at coordinate 56,043,252 of OY992880.1, read as the reverse complement.
GAAAATGACGCAACAATAAGACTATAAGGTATATAGCAATGTTATTAAAAGTTATGCCCCTTGAAATAACTTTTCTAGAGTTAAGTCCCCTTGATATATAGAAATTATAATGAAAAATTAAATATTAAATAATATTAAGTAAGTAGCCGATATTGCACTAAAAAAATATAACAGTTGGCAGCGCGGGAATGAGAGGAAGACGTGTAGAAAATTTCATCTCAATCGGATGGACCGTTCGCGAACGCATAAAGGACATACATACAGACAGACATACATAAAGACAGACGGAGATTGCCTTTTATATATATAGATTAATGGACAGGTAAAGGCCGACCAGGCATTTTGCCACAGGGTTTTTTTGTTTTGTTTTGCATTTGGCAAGTTTACGTTCAGTAGTTTACCATTACTTTCTCAACAACCGGCTCCCATACCAACACATTAAAACACAGCGCGACGCGGTCTGCTGCCCAATCGGTCGCAGCTATGTTTCGAACGCAGGTAAGCGGTCTTATGAATCGCGTCCGCAAGCTCTTAGCCATGGAGACCGGCAGATGCTTGTCTACCGGTCAGATTATCATTGATTCGAACTTTCATCGGGCCGGATGGAATTTTATACATTTTATCTGGGCTCCCAGATCGACCCATCCTAAAATGAGTACCAGGGAATGTCTTTGGAAGTAAATTCGACCAACGTGATACCGACACATCGCCCAGGGAGTGCCGATTGGTCTATAATATACAAATTTGGGTCTAGAACCATACGTTAAATGTAGTTCAAGGTGTGTACAAGACTCCTTTACTTCTAAATTTTACACATTGACTAACCGACAGACAGAAAAACGGATAGCCCAGTACACAAATCGTGAGGCTCCATGATCGATGCATATTAAACAGACGTTCACAATCCATTCTACATATAGAAATATTGGCAGATTGATAGAACAGCTTTCTTTCCAACTACAGCCCAACTTGATTGCTTTAAATTGTCATTGAAAGATTACCATCGCAGGCAACGTTCTGCTGAAATGAAAGCAAGCAGAATGAAGGGCCGAAGACACGGTGAGATGCCGAAGAGAGGAAAGGCCAAGAGCGTTAGGAGCCAGGAAGATCAATGAAAACTTGGCTAACACGTTTTGGCATTTATTTCATGACAGGCTTCTGTTGGAGTATTGAAAGAGTGGTAATCATGTTTATGCTCGTGCCGGCTTGATGTCGGTTATTTCCTTATCTCTAGCCGCACCTGTGCTTGCACTGGTTAGGGTAGTATGGATGCATACAATTGCATGGAGTAGATGACTTCATTAATAAACATAGGAGTAGAATGTAATTAGAAATAATCATTCTGCGATTAATACGTTTAATAATTATGAAGATATCAGTTGGTTTCGAACACTAAAACGCTTTCGTATTTCTTTGAAATCAATATGTCAGCCGCACTGGTTGAGCTGTTAGTACCCTTGCCTGCCAAACCAGGGGTCCGGGTGACATGAATTAATTTTCCCTAGTAGTACGGTTATGCGAAAATCACAGACTCATACAATTGGTACTAGATTGTTATTTTAAGAAATTTCCTGAAAATTATTTGGAATGTGGGCCTGCGAGTCCGAAAACTAACTATCCTACATTAATATTCTTCTTTGTTTTTTTCTTTTGCCTCTATTCCCGTGTGGGAATATACCGTCCATCATATAGGACAATAAGACGATAAATATACAAATATATATAAAAACACATTCTGTAAAAGCCTACACCGGAACCGCGGTAGGTATCTGGCACTTTTGTATGACGGCAAAGTTATCATTTGTTCGAATCTTCAACACTACGCATTTTAAAAATTGACGTGTACTCCAAGGTCGACATAGCCTGTGATGGGTAGCAGAGGGTGTCCTGGCAAGTACAGACATCCGAATACTTCACAAATCCAGTGATCATTTGTGTATACACATTTGGGGCTAGCACCATACGATCATTCGCTCCGTGGCGAAGGTGTTACGGACGCAGTTTGTGATCCCACATTCCCGCGTTCGAAACAGAACTGCGCGAGATTTGGCAGCAGTCCGCCTTGCGTTGGTTTTTTATGAAATGGGATGGGTGCCGGTCGTTCAGAAAGCAATGGCAAACTATTGAACGTAAACTTGCCAAGACATCACAACAGTACAATATACTGGTGTTGACTGCAACATCCTGTAAAGGATATTAACTAACTTAACTAACCACATGACCAATACATCTTAAGGAGTGTGAAAGAGTCATTTACATCACGTTTACTTGTCACATAAGCAATACGCCCACAGGAGTGGAAAATGTCTTTTACTTATCATAAATGTAATACGTCCTCCTGCCTGGAACACGGTCTTTTACTTCACTTTTTTAACACTATCTATATGCTACTTTCTGTGTTCATATAACCATACATCTTAAATATTATTATTTGTTACAGTATCACACTCGGAAGACAATATTTCCAAGCATGTGCTAAAATATCTTTGTAAATAAACGCGGGGAACGGATATTTTGTATATACTAACATTCTATATTGCAGATTTCGTCTAATGGAACTTTGTACGGTGCGTGATGTTTTCCCTTTTACACCTGTACATTCACAACACGAGTAGCCAAGTAATGTTAAAACCATTGATAGCAAATGTTTGTCCAGGAACTGTAACTGGAAAAATGACATTTGTATGCCCGTTTGGTCGCTGTTGCCATGTATGCTGTAGCAAATGATTTATGAGCCAATCCGAGCGGCAGTATTGACTGGGCCGATTGTGACTGTCCCTAGAGTAGGCTATTTGTTAATGCAATCTGTAGTGTGCGCAGACAGACTATACATTCTGGTTCGTCCACGGGCTCAACAAATTCACAACACATGCTTGGGTTAAATTGCATTCTTTTATTTGTCTACTTTTCTCTGTTCATTTTTTTGTATTTGTTTATTTCAGCCGTATTATTTATTGTTTGTTCCCTTATTTTTACTCTTGTACTACTCGTTTTCCCTACCTTTATTCACGTGAATATCTCGTTTTCAACTCTGTTTCATTTTCATCCTATGAATAATGTTTCCACATAACGTATCGCATTTTCTCAAATTTTTGTTTTTCTACATTTTATATACTCCGGTCTTGAAAAGGATTTGAACACATGGCCAACGGGTAGGCTGACAATTGTGCTACCACGGACAAGTGTAAAAAGTATAGCTATAATAAAACGAAACAAACGAAAGTGTATTACAAGTTAACATTCTAAAACTGATCCAGGTCATAAACAACCCCAAAAAACTAAATCCCGTATGCTGACCTGACGTATTTGACGAATTAATTATAATATTAGAAATCATCTACAGTTCTGGTTCAACGAATGAAACTAGACCAGTCATAATCAAGCGTACTTAAAAGAAAAAAGTCACACGCATCTTTTGAGTCTGCCAGACAACCAGACGGTTTTGATGATGTTTTCTATCAGTCTCCAGCTGTCTTCAATTTGCGAGTCCGTGGACATGGCTAGGGGATATTTGCCCTGCCTGGTACCACAGTTCAGACGGAAGTCGAAGGTGAAAAGTGTTGAGCATGGTTGAAATCTGTACCAATTTACAATATACCAAAAGGCGAACATTTTCAGACTAAAATGTAGCGGTCTGACTAGTATTTGAGAATCGCTGTAGCCTGCCTGGCCGTCTGTGTTCCAATCCCATTCGAGGTGGAGACTGGGATTTTTCCGACCTGGACTGTTATGTACACGGTTTGCTTTTATCCATATATTCCAGTGACTGCTGATTGGTCTATAAATATTGTATTTTTCCACGCTCGTGTATTTAGTTATATGTATACGCTTACATGCCGGTCTCTCTGGCTGTGGGGTTACAACACTTTCTCTCTGTAATCCCGTTTATCACGCAGAGTCTCGCAGCGGAGCGAGAACTGAGGTGGTTCGACCCCCGCTCGTGACTTGCGGATACTGAGCCGGCCGCTCAGAAAGCAATGGCAAACTACTGAGCGTAATCTTGCCAAGAGATCAACAGACAGCTGAAAGATGCTGCTGTTGACAGCTAAGTCCTGTAAAAGGATACGCAAAACATCTAATACGCTTACATATTATTGTCTTATCTACGACTGCATGATTAGTGTTACGTTAGTAAATTGCGCTGTAGCCTGTATTTGAGATTCAAGTATGTTGTTTTATTCCTTATTTATGGTTATGTATAGAAGGTTGTTCTGAATGGGGCAAAGCGGAGATCGGGCCCTGTGGATGGAAGTTCCTCCTAATACGTTTACTGGATGTCACAAAATGAATCAGCAACAAGAATCCTTCGTGGGAGGAAAAGCAATAGTCATCCCTCATAAGAACACGTATTAGTGATTAAATATAGTTTTTTTTTTTTTTTTAAATTGAGTGATGAAAGATGTTTCATTCTGTATTGTACGTAATTTTCTTTGGTACACGTGTTTACAGGGCGTTGCATGTGGACTTGTAGCGGGATATGTGCGACTATTTATTATAGTCTTAACAACGGGTGCTTTTGGTAGTGATGATAATGATGATGATGATGATGATGATGATGATTATGAGGACTGTGTGCTATTCTTATCTTATGCACACTAAAATCTTCCAATCGAAATTCTTTCATAATCAATATATTCTCACTCACACCTAGAGCACATATAGATTGGAATGGTCAACTGAAATTAGAATACGGATGATGAAAACATGTGCTCGGAATTTAACATTAGAAAAACTAGAATAGTTATTACTCATGTCAAGCAATAAAAGAATTAAGTTACATGTCCTTCACAGGACGTAGCAGTCAACCCCAGCATTTTCGCTGTTCGTGAATCCTGGGCAAATTTTACGTTCAGTAGTTTGCCATTGCTTTCTGAACGACCGGCTCCTATACCTGTTCCGAAAAAAAAAACCAGCACTGCCATGTTTCGAACTCGGGTATACGGGCTCACAAACCGCGTTCGCAAGCCCTTAGCCACAGAGACCGGTCAAGCAATAAACAGTGAAAAGAAAATAAAACATTTGGAAATGGTGGACACTTCGCTTTATTTCTTTGTGCCAGAGTGGTCATATAGTGTCTATACTCCAGATTGCTTACTTCAATAGAGCAACTGTTATCTGTCGGTGTCTATCATCATTCAGACATTCAGAATATAGTCTGACAGTCGCCATGAATTATCTTAAATGTGTTAAGTTTCATGTCCTTTGCAGGACATGGCAATCAACCCCAACCCCAGGTTTATTTACTAGACAATTCCAAAGTGGGGGTTAAAGCAGCACTAGATTTTATTAGAAAGCAGCAAGTCAAATGGTTTGGCCATGCAAGTAGGTTACCAATCAACAGCATGCCACAACAAGCAATGATGTACAGACCAGATGGAAACAGAGGAAGAGGCTGACCACGTAAACGTTGGACGGAGGGAATAGCAGAATCCATGGGAATGTCGATATACGAAGCCCATAACCGGGCACTCTCACGAAGTTTATACTTCACCTCGACACCGCAAGGTATAAGAGGAACATGATGAGATGAGATGAGATTCCAATGTTCAGTCGTTTGATATTGCTTTCTCAACGTGAAGGCAACGTTTAAGTAAAACTGACCGGTGTAGGTAATGAACCCAGTACCTCGCCATCAACGTACTGGAAGTTTAGTCGCGAGCGCCTTAATCTGTTCAGCCGCGTCGATCTCTTATAAAATGCTTAGAGTGATGTCATTGTTACCAAGGTCTACGTGATTACATAATCTGCGGTTGTCCAAGTGAACATTTAGCCAATACCGTGCCTACATAATCTGCTGTTGTCCAAGTGAACATTTAGTCCATGCCGTGATTACATTAAACTGCTGTTGTCCAAGTGAACATTTACTCAATAACGCAATTACATAATCTGCTGTTGTCCAAGTGAACATTTAGTCAATGACGTGATTACATAATATGCTGTTGTCCAAGTGAACATTTAGTCAATACCGTGACTACATAATCTGCTGTTGTCCAAGTGTGCATTTAGTCCATGCCGTGATTACATTAAACTGCTGTTGTCCTAGTGAACATTTACTCAATAACGCGATTACATAATCTGCTGTTGTCCAAGTGAACATTTAGTCAATGACGTGATTACATAATCTGCTGTTGTCCAAGTGAACATTTAGTCAATGGCGTGATTACATTAACCTGCTGTTGTCCAGGTGAACACTTAGTCAATGACGTGATTACATAATCTGCTGTTGTCCAAGTGAACATTTAGTCAATGCCGTGATTACATTAAACTGCTGTTGTTCAAGTAAACATTAAGTCAATGGCGTGATTACATTAAATTGCTGTTGTCCAAGTTAACATTTAGTAAATACCGTGACTACATAATCTGCTGTTGTCCAAGTGAACATTTAGTCAATGCCGTGATTACATTAACCTGCTGTTGTCCAAGTGAACATTTAGTCAATGACGTGATTACATAATCTGCTGTTGTCCAAGTGAACATTTAGTCAATGACTTGATTACACAATCTGCTGTTGTCCAAGTGAACATTTAATCAATGCCCTGATTACATTAAACTGCTGTTATCCAAGTTAACATTTAGTTAATGGCGTGATTACATTAAACTGCTGTTGTCCACGTGAACATTTAGTCAATGGCTTGATTACATTTAACTGCTGTTGTACAAGTGAACATTTAGTCAATACCCTGATTGCATTAACCTGCTGTTGTCCAAATTAACATTTAGTCAATGCCGTGATTACATTAAACTGCTGTTGTTCAAGTGAACATTTAGTCAATGACGTGATTACATAACTTGCTGTTGTCCAAGTGAACATTTAGTAAATGCCGCCATTACATTAAAATTCTGTTCTGCAAGTTAACATTTAGTCTATGCCGTGATTACATTATTCTGCTGCTGTCCAAGTTAACATTTTGTCAATAACGTGATTACATAATCTGCTGCTGTCCGATTGAACATTTAGTCAATGACCTGATTGCATTAAACTGCTGTTGTCCAAGTGAACATTTACTCAATAAAATGATTAAATAATCTGCTGTTATCCAAGTGAACATTTAGTCAACGCCGTGATTACATTAAACTGCTCTTGTCCAAGTGAACATTTACTCAATAAAATGATTAAATAATCTGCTGTTATCCAAGTGAACATTTAGTCAACTCCGTGATTACATTAAACTGCTGTTGTCCACGTGAACATTTAGTCAATAACTTGATTACATAATCTGCTGTTGTCCAAGTGAACATTTAGTTAATGCCGTGATTATATTAAACTTCTGTTGTCCAAGTGAACATTTAGTTACTGACGTGATTATATGAAACTGCTGTTGTCCAAGTGAACATTTAATGAAAGACGTGATTACACTAAACTGCTCTTGTCCAAGTGAACATTTAGTCAATGATGTAATTACATTAATCTGCTGTTGTCCAAGTGAACATTTAGTCAATGACGTGATTACATTAATCTGCTGTTGTCCAAGTGAACATTTAGTCAATGTAGTCATGGTTGTGCTAAAGCAGATACCATGTCAATCCCGATGTTCTATATTGTGAGATAGTAAAAGTATAGCGATCTAGATGTTCCATTACCACACCTCCACCAATCTTATAACGTATGCGGTACAGTATGCTTGTATGTTTAATTAGATTATTAATTATCATAGTCAGTTGTAGTTTATAGTGTGAGATAGGGCAATCTTTGCAATCATCTGACAATGTTTTATCATCATTCGAACTGTTGGAAGATACTTTAGTGTGTCACAGTAATATGTCTAGAATGGTGTAGTTATTATTGCTAAGTTTGTTCTCATTACTTTAATCTGATGTTGTCCGCCACTGTCCAAATGGTTATTTAGTCCATGTACTCATGGCTGTGCTTCAGCAACTATCATGCCATCTCGATTTTCTATATTGTGAACGTACAGAGATTCACACATTTTTCTGTCTCAAGTCATACGTGATTCATTATGTTTGTTTCGTTAATTAGGCTATTAACTAACAATGTCAGTTGTAATTTATAGAGTAAACTAACTGTTGGGATGGAACTATATCTGCAATAATCTGACAGTGTGACATCATTCAGACGTTCTGAAAATTGCTTCTGAAATATCTAGAATGATGCCACTGTTGCCGTATTCGTCTTGGTTACTTTAATCTGCACGTACCTTCCAGACATTATGGTTATTTAGTCAATGTACCCGGTGGTTGTGCTGAAGCAGAAGTTATGTCAAACGAGTTGTTCTGTATTGTGAGACAGTGAAAGAACAGAGAGCTATAGGCCTCATTTATGATATACCTACCTATCTAAGGTCATATGTGATTCAGTATGTTTGTTTCTTTAATTAGAAAATTAACAGTCAATGGAAACTAATTTATAGTATGGGATAGCTCGTTCTGATTGTTTACCGCGTCCTGTAATTCTTTCGTCCTTTATATAACATTGGTATATGCCCTCAACCAATACACTCCAAGCCGCCCTATATTTATCTTTCCTGTGCAGCGCTGTCCATGTGTTCCTTATATTATACGTTTCTGCCTCAACTTCTATTCTTCGTGTGTGTATTTAAGTCCTCTACGTCTCTTCCCAGCGTGTGTATTTTAAGACTTTCTCTGTTTCTTTTCTTTTTGGGGTTATACTATTCAAAGTAGACCAGAAGTCATATATTCTTATGTTTACCTAGAAACATTTCCAGAAATGGCACCTAGTATGTTACAACTCTGTGTTAATGCTTCAGAAAATAATTTTCAATTCGATTTTCGTTATGCAAATTACTTTTATTTGAACATTTTGTTTTTATGTTGGTGTATTATATGTTATTTATTTATGGCAATGCTGTGCTGAATGATATAATAGTTAACTGCATAATTTATTGGTTATGCGATCATGCACGTTATTTGAATGGTCGCGATGGCTTTTCTTGATATTCTTGTTCTCCCCCTCCTTCTTCTTGATCGTTTTTTCTTTCTCTTTTTCTTTCTTCTATTCATCTGCGGTTTGCTAATGTGAATGTAATCTATCAAACACACACGCTAATCACTTCTGTAGATCATACATTTCTAATCTGATAAATATAAAGCCACCATTGTTGTTAACCCAAGAGCAGTTCCGATTCCATGAATAAGTTTCTTCAGAAGTGTTTTTATACTGATATTGCAAGATAACAGAAACGATGTTAAAGAACAAGAAAACATGGCAGTGCAGATGAAATAAGGATTCTATATTATTATTAATAATAATAATAATAATAATAATAATAATAATAATAATAATAATAATAATAATAATTTTAATAATAATAATAATATACAACATATTAAATCTGACATGTGAGTAATAGTTCAGTGTAACAAATATTGAAGAAGAAAAAAACGGTTAGAAATTCATCTTCGTCATATACCAAGATAGTGATCCACTTGATTACCCCGCTTCCCCTTCCCACCTCAAACATTTGCCCTTTACGTTCTTGATAAATTCGATCGCTGATCGTTTTTCGCGCCACTCTGTCAAACCATACATTATTTTGTCCTTCTGGTCAACCACCATCTTAAAGATAATTGATCTTTCAGTTGTCATAATCTTTTCCAGACCCTATCACGTCATGTTTGTCCAAATAGTGTTGATTTTCTTGTCCTAATGTGGGCAATCAAATATCTTCTTCTTCTTCTTCTTCTCCTCCTCCTCCTCCTCCTCCTCCTCCTCCTCCTCCTTCTCCTCCTCCTCCTCCTCCTCCTCCTCCTCCTCCTCCTCCTTCTTCTTCTGCGTTCATCCGGAGTTATTTTCCGGACGTGATTGCGTTGTGTCTGTTTACAGCAGAGCTGCGTTCTTGCGCCGTTAGGCCGACACATCCGACTTCTGCGGGCAATTGTTGACCTGGTTAACCTTCCCGGGGCAAGAAGCAGATGTAAACCATAAAATGATTAAATAAAGTAGACATAAACAGTCAAAGTGTAAGGACACGTTATGAGAACAAATAAACTAGAGAACTTGGTGACAGCTGGCAAGATTGAGGGGAGAAGGACAAGGGGAAGACAGATAAGTAAATATCTGGATGGCTTGGCCACGTGGCTTGGTGGAGACAAGAACACAGAGCTGATCCACGGCTCTGATGATCGTGTAAGATGGCGAAACATGACCGATCACGCTTACCGGCATGGTGCATAATGATAATGATGAATGTATATGATTTCCCTATCGTTAAAAATTGCATTGCCTTGATTGACGTCAAGATACGGGAGTTATGACTTTAACAAAGGGGCAGATAATAATAGACGCTGAGATTTAAAATAAATTTTTATTCACCAATATGTTTGATCAAATGATATGAAATTACATGAAATGCATGCGTGCACATCCTAGTGAGTTTCGTGACAGTAACAGGGCGCCCGATTATACTACTTTTGGATAATACTGGGTTTGTGAAATAGCAGGCGGAAACATTGTACTAGTCTATCTTTATCTGTGGGATTAGACATACTATCTGTCTACTTCGGTGATTCTAATAGTGCGTGGTACCTTGTGGCCGATACGAGAATATGGCGGAAGTATAGGAAGAAGCGAGGTATTCAATTTGCAGTAAGCGTAATACTAAGAATGGACTGTGTCGCTTCATGTGACATTTCCGACGTTTTTTTAGAACGTGACTGCATGTTCGGAGCGATGGCAGATGGCTATGTCCCAGAGTTGACCGGTTTTTGCCTTATGCAGAAATGCGTGGCTGCTGGGCTTCTGGTTGACTGCCACTACCATCGACGATGAACTGTATTTCGTGGACTGTGTGGGTGAACATCTAGGAAACATCCAGATGGGAAAATGACTGCCGATTCCATCAGAAATGAACTGGGTGTTTTGTGGGGGACTATTGTGTTGAAATTCTGGCGGCGGCATTATGCACAGTGTATCTGTGCGGGCTGTTGTTTGTCGAGACTCCTGTCTTTTTCACTTTTCACATTGGGCAGTGGGGAGCATTTTGTGTGATATTCACTGGCACAGGAACGGAGCATAATGGGGACGACCCGTTGCTGTGAAGTTGGAACTGCGACTAACTAACTAACTAACTAACTAACTAACAGTCACATCATGATGGCATATCTGACTATTATGACACACTTTGGTTACATCTGTGACTAATAGTGTCTTGTGATGGAGATATTACAGGGTACTACAGTCACAGACTGTTTTGATGTCTCTTTTTAATGGTGTCACACCATGGATTGTCTCTGATTAATATAGACATGTCGTGTTGATGTCTCTTTTTTAATGGTGTCACACCATGGATTGTCTCTGATTAATATGGTCACGTCGTGTTAATGTCTCTTTTTTAATGGTGTCACACCATGGATTGTCTCTGATTAATATAGACATGTCGTGTTGATGTCTCTTTTTTAATAGTGTCACACCATGGATTGTCTCTGATTAATATGGTCACTCGTGTTTATGTCTCTTTTTTTAATGGTGTCACACCATGGATATGTCTCTGATTAATATAGCCATGTCGTGTTGATGCCTCTTTTTTAATGGTGTCACACCACGGATATGTCTCTGATTAATATGGTCACGTCGTGTTGATGTCTTTTTTTAATGGTGTCACACCATGGATATGTCTCTGATTAATATAGTCACGTTGTGTTGATGTCTCTTTTTTTAATGGTGTCACACCATGGATATGTCTCTGATTAAAAAAGTCACGTCGTGCTGATGTCTCTTTTTTAATGGTGTCACACAATGGATAAGTCTCTGATTAATATAGCCATGTCGTGTTGATGTCTCTTTCAATGGTGTCACATCACGGATATGTTTCAGACTAATATAGTCGCGTTGTGTTGATGTCTCTTTTAATAGTGTCACACCATGGATATGTCTCTGATGAATATAGTCACGTCATGTTCATGTCTCTTTTTAATGGTGTCACACCATGGATATGTCTCTGATTAATATAATCACGCCGTGCTGATGTCTCTTTTTAATGGTGTCACACCATGGATATGTTAGTTAGTTGCATATCCTTTACATGATGTGACAGTCAACATCAGCATTGTTTGCTGTTGTGATCTCTTGGCAAGTTTACGTTCAATAGTTTGCCATTGCTTTCTGAACAATCGGCACCCATACCATTTCGAGAAAAATCAACACAAGGCGGCCTGCTCCCAAATCGCCTACAACTGTGTTTCGAACTCGGGTGTGCGAGTTACGAACTTCGTCCGTAACCCCTCGCCACAGAGCCGGCCCATGGACATGGCTCGGATTAATATAGTCACACCATGTCAATGTTTCTTTTTCAATGGTGTCACACCATGAATATGTCTCTGATTAATATAGTCACACCGTGTTGATGTCTCTTTTTAATGGTGTCACACCACGGATATGTCTCTGATTAATATTGTCACGTCGTATTGATGTCTCTTTTTAATGGTGTCACACAATGGATATGTCTCTGATTAATATAGTCACACCGTGTTGATGTCTCTTTTTAATGGTGTCACACCATGGATATGTCTCTGATTAATATTGTCACGTCGTATTGATGTCTCTTGTTAATGGTATCACACCATGGATATGTCTCTGATTAATATAGTCACACCGTGTTGATGTCTCTTTTTAATGGTATCACACCACGGATATGTCTCTGATTAATATTGTCACGTCGTATTGATGTCTCTTTTTAATGGTGTCACACCATGGATATGTCTCTGATTAATATTGTCACGTCGTATTGATGTCTCTTGTTAATGGTGTCACACCATGGATATGTCTCTGATTAATATAGTCACACCGTGTTGATGTCTCTTTTTAATGGTGTCACACCATGGATATGTCTCTGATTAATATTGTCATACATTGTTGATGTCTCTTTTCAATGGTGTAACACCATAGATATGTCTGGGGTAGGAGTTAATCGCAATCCCCTGCAATGGTCTTGCAACATTTAAATAAATATATACATTATATGCGACTTTTAAAGATGTCGAAGTCTTTGCTCGATGAGAATGCATTTAGTCTTGTTTCTGATCTTATTGTCATGACTGCCATGTCGATAATCCTCTTGTATGTTGCTGAAATGATTCAAACAACCATATCATGCTCATGTGCCCACTCTACACATCTGCCTTACCTTGTCCATAATTACCTATCTAGCAACGATCGTGTGGGTTTCCAAATTTAGTTTTAAAGTCTCTCAACATTATATTTATTTCCCATTGTCGCACTTCTTCAAGACCCTATAAAACCGTAGTTATTATCTTCTGCCACAGTGGTTAGTGCTCTTGTCAAGGCAGTTGTCCGGGTTCATCAGCAGAAGTAGGATTATTTTATGGACCAGTAGCGTTCTTTGGTCATCCCAGTCTCACAAAAACTGGTACTAGACACTTGAAACTGTTGTCTGGTAATTGTCTTAAGGAAATGCGAGGAGGAAAGAAACCGACCACCCCACCTCATGTCGTGACCTAGAATATATGATGGCCTAACATATCACATCCTAGCTTCAGTATATGCAAATGAAACAACTATCTTTACCTAAAGTTTACGAACAGTGTTTTGTTTCGAAATGTTGTATAGACCATGAACAGTGTGTCCAGTAAAATTGATACGAAACGATCTGCAAAACCGCAGCACTTTCCATCGTTCGTTTGAAGAGGTCTTGTTAAAAGACACAGACACACCAAAGAAAGCCCCTGTTAACAAAGAAAAAATAATATTTAAGGATTCGATTTCCTGTCGTCTGTATCTGTTACACTGATGACATCGTTCTCGTGGGAGCCATCAAAACCTTTACTTGTAAATAATTTCAGGCACGTCGCAGAAACGTAGATGGAGGTCTACATTTGACACATGAAAATAAAAACTGAACTGAATATATGAAGAAATTTAAGAACCGTGATACAGGATGCGATGGCAGCATAATCAATAAAGCAGTTGGAAGACACGAATTAATGATGTTTTATGGAAACTAACATGCTTTATTGGGACTTGTGTAATGCAAAATCTGTGTCCTTAGTTTTTTTTTTTTTTTTTTTGGTTTGCTGGAAATTATAAACAGTGGGGATAAAGATCTGTGAATAATGAAGAACATGTTTTGGCATCAATCACAGAGCAGCTATAAGAATCGACAACCAATCAGGGACGTTTCAACACATAAGCAAGGCATTAAGCAAGGTTGTGTACTATCACCAGATCTATTCAATGTGTAAAGCGAAATAAGATTGTGTACTTTCACCAGATCTATTCAATAATACTGAGATGCATACAAGACATGCCAGGAAAATTGGATTGTTGGAAAAATGTAAACAACCTGAGCTATGCTGATGACATGGTTATGGTCACTACACATGAAACGCATTTACAATAAATGGTAGATGTTATTGCAACTGAAAGTCAAAACAAAGGCCTTAGTCTGAATACCATACAAATTGAAGTTGTGATTATTACAAATAAACTAAATATACCCAAATGCAACACCAATGTAAATGGAACCAATATGATACAAGTCAAAGTATTTAAGTATTTTAGTACTGTCATAACATCAGATGGAAGATTTATTAATAAAATTAAAAGCAGAGTAGCTCAAAACAAAGGCAGCTTTTAAAAATATGAAGAATATTCTCTGCAAACTTTCTATTTCAAACGAGATCACTAAAAGAGCTCTTAATAGATACATTTAGTCAATCCTAATGTATGGAAGCGATTCATGGACAATTAGCAGACAAGTGAGGAATTATGTGTAAGCAGCGGATATGTGTGTGTATTTTTAAAGAAGAATGATGGGAACATAGGTGTCAGTGTGGTATAATTTTTCACAAGCCGTAATGTGCTGTAAATATTTCTCTGTACAACAATTGAGTATTGACACTGCAACAGGGATAGTTTGTTCCGCTGTGTAAAATCCAACATTTTATAACAACAGACCCAGTTGCGCGAGATACCAAAAAAGAAAAAAAAAAAACTGGAATCAGAAAACACGACCTGTTTACATCAACCACGCACGGGACAGAAAGATCCGAGACAGTTGATGGAGTGAAAGCACTCTCCCAAACAAATAGTAAAATATAACATAATTTGATTACTAAGAGGAGGAAAGCCTCGGCCAACAAAGACGTCGCAATCAGATTCGGAAACCTGTCGCCAATGTGTTGTGAAGCCATTTCATTTGAAATAAAGGTGAAACAATAATATTTTAAATTTAAGTTTAGTCTGTGAGTCTTTTTCCCAAGAAGAATTGGTAAGTCAAGTTTGTGTAAACCACGTGGTTAGTTCTTAAGAAATTAATTTAGTAGAAACTAAATAATATTATATTCAGTTACCATAGTTTATGGATAAACTGTGCATTAGGACAACCCAGTGAGTTTCCTTTTCTTCTAGTAAACAACTTATTTAATGTGTAAGCATTAGACTTAGTTGTACATCTGATTCTAAAGTAGTAAACTCAATCGGCAGTAATTTAGGAGTTGGTGAGTAACTTAAGATTTAAAAGCTAAGTAATACTTAGTTCAATAAAACCAAACTAGCTTACATGTGCCAACACTGGTAAGGCAAATTAGTGTAATGTGAATTAGTCAAGTAGATTTTTGACATTAGCACATGAACAAGCAAGTAGTTTTATTTTTATCCCATGAACACCTGAGAGGTAAATAAATTCCTAGAGGTATCATAATTTGTGTAAGGGTTAAAGTAACCATAGGGTGAGGCAATTGTATATTTGAGCCACGTAAAAATGCTTAATCAACCGCCATGCAATAATGGTTATGATTCATGATAATAAATGTGTATATCACATAAATCTATGAGAGCATGTGGGGATCCATGTGTATTTTCATTATTGTTAAACATGATAAAGCATCATTTGTGTCTCTCATAATTAGGCCTAATGATCACATAAATCTATGTCATTGCTGATAGCATTCTGTGGAGATTAATGTGTCATTTCATTATTGTTAAACAGACGTGGATGTATCATTTGTAAAAACACATCAGTAGGCTTAATTATCATCCAGGGAATATTATAATTTCTGATGAAGGATGAGATTTCATTGTAATGTCATTGTTGTTGAATCTGTGAATGTATTCTGTGTAAAGCACATACATATGCATGATTGTCATCTATACATATATGATTTATCTGATTAATGATTGAGATATCATTATGATGCCAATTGTGGTAAACAATTAAAGTTAGCATTGGGAAATCACATAAGCATAATTACTTATCTTACATGCAAGTATGAGAATCATGTTTGAGAATGAGTGAAAGAAGTTATATGCTAAGAGGGGTATATGCTAACAATAAATCTCATGATAGAATGCAACTTTGATGTATAATGTCCTGTCTATCAGCAGAGAATATGTTCGGCATAGCCCAAACACTAATTAATTATTTAGTACACTCCGACGCATGACAACACTTTGTATAATATATCTTTTATGGTAACTTCATCTGGTTTTGTGCCCTAAGCGCGACACAACCCATATTACACATCATGCGTACTACAAGCATCTTGTTTTGTATCTTAAGCAGAACCCAATTTTGTGTTATAGATCACTCATGTTACTACAGATGAGCTAGTGTCCTGATAAATGTAATGATAATGAGATGGTGATTGTTATAACAATAATGATGAGGATGATTGTAATGAAAATGATGAGTGTAATGATAATGATGATGTTGATAATGATATAATGATGATGGTGATAATAATATAATGATAATGATTGTAATGATGATGATAATGAGAATGATAATGATAAATGAAGCACAAGCATATTATAGACACGGTGAAGAGGAGGGAATATACTAACTTTAAAACTTTTGATTAGAAACGAATTCACCTGAATACTATGCCAAAATGGATAACGTGGTGTACTTATACTGTTTATAAGCAAATACTCATGCAATGGGGAATGATTTTTAAAACCCTTAATGTATGAGACCTTTTTCTTTTAACGGAAGAAGAGGTAGAGAAAATAACTAGGTACAGAAGGGAATAGTCAACATAGTTGCCTATTCCAAATCAATCAAGGTATTACTTAACCGGGAGACCCAAGGACAGGCATGGGTGAAAATGAAACTGAACATCTGCTAGTTAAACCTTGAACACCTGATAATGGAAGATTGGATGAAGAGAAATAATTATGTTGGTAATAACTCACTGGGTGAAGATGAAACTGAACATCTGCTAGTTAAACCTTGAACACCTGATAATGGAAGATTGGACGGAGAGAAATAATTATGTTGGTAATAACTCACTGAGAACACCAAGACTATCTTTCTCCTATGTTTATCTTTCTCTTTTCTTTTTATTCTCTTATCTTTCTATTTTATGGCGTATTGTCATAAGACAGGTCTTCTGCTTGGTAGGCTGACATCTGAGTGTCGGGCACATCACACAGTTGAGTGTCGGGCACATCAAACATCTGGTTATTGGGCTTATCACACATCTGATTGTTGGGGTCACCACACATCTGACTGTAGCTGGGTTGGAAACTAGCGGTATAGTATGCGTCTACTTGGTTGCTTGGTTTAGTACCCTGTTTCACTTGAGCACTGACGTGAGTGTTTTGGACTTGATTGCTTCGGTTAGTGCCCTGTTTGTCATGATCATTGACTTGAGTGTTTTGCTATCTGACTTGCTTGCCTCTGTTAGTGCCTTGTTTGACTTCGTTTCTGACTTGGTTAACTTGATTGAGTCTGTCAAAGTCACCTAGGATCTCGCGCTGCATAGCGTACATCTGTTTATATTCTTGACAATTAAGTGTCATTCCCATCTTAGTAGGAAACTTATTTTTGGATTCACCATAGAACCTACGGATGTGTAACGTGCTCGTTCCTGTTTAGGATGAGACAAACACGACCTTATCACCAGCGCCCACTGGTCTAACAGCCCCACCACTACGAGTCACGTAGACCCAGTTAGCTGGCACAGTCTTGAGGTCTGTAGTCATCTTCGGATCACAATGCTTGACTTTTATCAGCCTCGGATTTATATACTAGTTTTTGAGACACGCGTAAAATCGGTTTCATCCAGTTTCTTAGGCCAAGCGGTTCAGATTACGCTGAACAGGCTGTCCATATGGCACGACTAAGCGCTCTAATACCCGCTTATTGACCCGTTGTATGTTTGAACTTGGTAGGGGAATGTGGGTCATGCTCGCTACCTAACCTCTAACCGTGATGAAATATACAGCGTAGACTGCACAGTGTTACTTGTGTTGTAGTCACTGTGAGCTTCAGTCTGTGAAGACAGAATAGCAACAATATAAATATACAGTTTCCCCACACCTACTGTAATTTTCTTCGTATTGAGGACTGGTTAGCTATTGAAGACATGACTGTAAGTATACTACAACCATCTTGTTTTTTTTTTTTGGTGTGAAGGTGTTTTAATACTCGTACGCTAGTGTGAATTGACTAAAGGTTAAGAATGTTGGTGATGATCGCTCGACGTTGGATGGGGATGGTTCTGGAGTATCCTGTTGGCGATTATAGTCGAGGATGCACTCCTCAATTCTACTGAGGCTTAATATGATTATTTCCTCTTTGGTGAAGTTCTGTTGTAGTATATCCTACAAACAAACCGTTACTAGGTCCGCAAAACTACCACCATCACCATAATCACAAGAATGACTGAATGGATTCTCAGCTTTTTGATTGGGTGTGACATTAAGACACGTAATGCAATAGCTGTAAGGTCCCGCTCTTAGTATGCTCCACAGATTGCTAATTATGTTTGCGTGGGCATCGGTATCTGTAAAACAAATATAACAATAAGGTACTATACCAGTGTTATATAAATACATATTATAAATACTAGCTCTGTATCTGATATGCACCCTCTGTTAAGCCGTCATATATTAAAATCGATAATGAGTATGTGGATCCCGCAAGACACTATCACCTTCCCTTACAAATACACACTACTACCTATATTATTATGCTACCACCATAGCGTTGTGTTAAAAAGTTCGAATGTTAGTGTGCCGGGTGGCACGTAGGGTTTTTCCAGCATCCAAGGGTCGATCAAGATCATTTTCTTCATTATAGTCCCACGATGACTTTCAACACGCTTAGAATAGGACCTAATAATGCGCCCATATATTCGCCTTGTTACAATATTTATTTTCGCTTCTCAATAGGTAGTCTCTTACGCATGAGTGCTCTCAGCCTGTTTTTGTGTCGCTGTAGACGCCTCTTCTGAGCTGGTGTCAGTAGAACATTACCGTTTAACACATTGTGATTGTCAGCGACTTGTGCGCTGCAGCTTTTCAAGACTCCGCTACCTTCACACTGCACCACGAAATAACAATTCATGACATTTGCGAAAGGAATGCAATTTATTCAGAGCCGACATTTGAATGGCTCTACGAGCGTTAGGTTTCATCATTGTTACACAATATGAATACATCAACGTGATGATAGATGATGCTAGCATTACACAATCTAAATGAACAGCCCTATGTTTGCCTATGGCCTAGAAAGCTATTGTATTGGTCAAGGATACGTCTGCTCTCTCTACCGTCTCCAGTCAGTCTGTCCCGCAACACATTGCGTGGACAAGCACGGACACTTTACTCTCCGTGCAGTCGCTATTATTGCATGCCTGGTCTGGCCAGCACGCCGGCTGGTGAGTTCGAGTAACCTGGCATATCACCAAGTGTTCATGTTCCCATCAATATCCCCTCCAACTCTATACACATAGCTCTACTGTTCACCTTCTTGCTTTCGCATGTGAAAAAGCTATATTCACTGTTACATTTAGGTTTCTTATTATTTATTGTGTCCCCTGAATTTAGAGTTATTGTTCTTTAAACTGATTGGTGTGTGCAACTTTTATGTGTTCGTTTTGCTGTTTGTTTGCGTGTTTTCTAATAAACTAAAGTGTACTTAACTCTCTAACATGTGTATGCGTTAGTGTACTAAATGTGTGTGTTCCTTCGAGCGCCGCAAATCGGTTTATTGTGGTTACAAACGTTCGTCATTTTTATTTGTGACCACAACTCCGTTTTCTGAAGCTCAGAGTACGTTCTTTATATACTCTGTTAAAGTGTGGCTGTAACACATATAAAAACCCTCGACAACACACAGAAAACACAGATGACACAGACAAGTCAAATAAGACTTTTCTAGCAGTGCAAAAAAAAATTTCCCGCTGTCTTTCTCTCTCGCTCTCTTCCTTTCAATGTTTACTAAGTTTTTGCATTCTCTCCTCGCATTTTCTCTTCTTTCATTCATCTTTCATACCCTTTCATACTATTCTTTCACTCAATCATTCTTTCGTCATTAAAATATGTTTCATAGTATCACATACAAAAACAATATATATATACAATAAACGATTGGCTGAATTATAACAGTAATCACGCCAAATGACTGTGCGTTATGTTTGCACGCGTCATGTCTATACAAAAATATACATCGTATAAGGATGGTTTGTTACCGCTCCTGACATAGTAACTTCCATAATTTGGTGTGCTGACCTAAATTACCCTCAAGGGAAATAATTTACTACTAGTTTCATTTAAGAAAAATGGATTAATTACCTTAAATGTTATTTGTGACAAAGATGATATTAATTCCTAAATGATTGATGTTAGTTTTGAAATGATATTTTAAATAAATGGATGTATAAATGATTATAATTATATGGTAATAAACTAATATAATATCTAACAATTGTATTTCTATAATGGATGTTTTAATAAATCTGTTATTAATAATATGATAATGATTTCTAACTAAGCAAATAAGAAAATAACGTTATATATGCGTTTACATAATTTGCATTAGAATAAATAATAGAAAATGAAGTTATAGATACTGTAAATAAAATAATAATGTACATATATCACAGTTACATTTCTATATCTAATTACACTAAGTTGACGTCCTCCTCTGCGTTGTGAAGATGGAGCAAATCTCTTTGTAGACTATTCTAACATAGTTCATTCCGCCAAAGTCTTTTATGCTCTCCTTGAAGGATAGTGTATTAATATAGTTGCCTATCACATTATGTAGGTCCATAGCTAACCCTGGAATGTTATTCGGGGTCTAAGCGTTGGTTCACTATATTCTAGATTCGGGGTCTAAGCTGGGTTCGCTGTCCTCTTGGCGTTAGTTCCCATAATCTAACTTATGTGTGTGTCAGCGCATGTTAATTCTGCGTCTGTTCGTTACACTTTTCATAGCACTGTTCTATTCACACAAGTTATATATCAGGCGATAGTAACGCACTTACGATATGTCTTACTCACCACACATGGCACTTGGTTATTTAACATTACAGTGTCACTGTTTCTGATGGTGTATGGTCGCTTCCTTCCTGTAACTAAGGTATTTGAATGGATGAAGGACGACTCAAAATGTCTGCAATCGTATTTAATCTCCCCTTTAAATGCTGGATAGTAAATGTGTAATTTTGGAGAATCAAAGCCCACCTGTAAATTCTATTGTTGGTAGGTTGTCCAGATTGCATCACAGACAATGGAGAGTTATCGGATTGGATTACAAACTGTGCTCCTGCCAAAAATCGGTGAAACTTTCTCACGCAATAGATCAAACTAAGGCCTTCCAATTCTGATGCTGAGTATCTTCCTTCAGCCGGAGTGATCTTGCGACTTACGTACATTACGGGATGGAACGTCCCGTCGTAGAACTGCCCTAGTATCCCAGATATGGATATGGCACTCGCGTCTGTGCGTAAGAAATAAGTGAGTTTTGGATTAGGCATACGGAGGATAGGTGGAACGCTGAAAACATGTTTCAATTTCGATAACGCACTAATTAATCGTGCATCTTTTACAGATAACTTAGCCGAAGCTTTTAAGATGTTAGAAAAAACACTGGTGATTTCCGCCAGGTTAGGAATGAATTTACTATAATAGTTTACCAGCCCAAGTAAACTTCGGACCTGTTTCTTGGTCGTTGGCATTGTCAAATTCAGAATCTTAGTGACGATTCTGTCATCAGTTTTCAATTGGCCCCTGCAGATGGTATGACCAAGGAAGTCAATTTGTTCCATGCCCAATTCTACTTTGGACGGCTTCGCTTTGAGTCCAAACAATCTTAACCTGTCGAAGACTTGTCTAAGTTTCAGTAGGTGTGTTGTCCAGACTTCTGTATGGATGCAAATGTCATCTATATACGTCGATACATTTGTCATCCCGTGGAGAAGATCCCTAGTTAGACGGACGAAAGTCGCTGGAGCGTTACGAAGGCCGAAAGAAAGAAAGCGCCACTCATATAGTCCAAGAGGAGTGGAGAAAGCTGTTAGATGGGTGGAATTTACTTCCATCGGGACTTGCCAATAACCTTTCGTGAGGTAAATCTTGCTAAATATGCGGGATGTAGACATGTCCAAGATTAGATCCTCGCATGATGGAAGCGGTTCAGCGTCACTTTTAGTTATCTTATTTAGGCGGCGATAATCGACGCATAGTCGAATAGAAGAGTCCTTTTTGGCGACAAGGACAATAGGGAAGGAATACTCTGACTGAGATTTTTGGATGATTCCGCTCGACTCGAGAGATATAATTTCTTTGTCGAGGTTCGACCTATAGTTTAATGGAATAGAATAAGGTCGACACTTGATAGGTGTGGTGCCAGTCAGAACGATAGAATGTTCTATTATATCTGTCTTTCCAGGGATGTCGGAGAAAATGTCTCTGTATTCCGTCACTAGCTATAAGATTTGTCGTCGTTGGTCATCTGTCAGTTTCGTTTCTATCTTTATGCTGTCAATGGTCGCAGTCGAGTCTACAGTAGGAACGGGTAATTCCATGTCGTCTTCGTCTGTCTCGTTCAATACTGTTGTGGTACTAGCTGTGTGTGCTGTTATCTGGCTAAGTGTGTTTGCGTTGTCGCTGTCGTGTGTCGCCCTATCTAGTGAAGTTGTGTTGTGTTCGTTTGTCGTCTCATTGCTTGGTGATGGTGCAATTTTTCGTCTGTCTGCTGTTCTTGTCGTGAAAAATATGGTTTCAGCATGTTGATATGGAATATCTTTAAGTGTCCTTTTATTGATATTTCATAATCAACATCTGATATTTTACGTTCGACGTTGAAAGGCCCTTGCCAAGATGTTAGTAACAAATTACGTTTGTCGGGTAGTAGCAGCAAAACCTTTTGGTTTGGTTCGAGGTGAATTGTTTTTGCACCCTTGTTTGCATAATCGCGGTACATCTGTCCTTTCCTCTCCAAAGATGCTTTGGCCAGTACACACGCTTTCATTATTCTATCGCGTGTTTCAGTTACCATCTCATATGGTGTTACTGCGGTTGGATTGTCTGGTAAGCTAGTGATTAGCTGATGGTAGATTGTTAGGGGTCCTCGAGGGTTCGCCCCATACACTAACTCAAAAGGTGAGAAACCCGTACTCGTGTGCGGTATCTCTCTATGGGCAAATAGCACTGCTGGCAATAGTGTGTCCCATTCAGCTGGGTTTTCTGCTGTTATTTTAGCCAGCATGTGTTTGAGATCGCCGTTAATTTTCTCTATGATCCCGTTGCTCATTGGGTGATACGGGGTACAGAAATGTTGCTCTACTCCTAACAATTTGGTTAAGGCTTGCGTAGCAGCCGAAATAAACTGCGTTCCCCGATCTGATAAGATAGATCGTGGGAAGCCAAAGCGAGAAAATATGTGCAAAAATACATTTGCCACATCTTTGGAGGTGATGTATTTTAGTGGAATCGCTTCGATCCACCTGGTACATAGGTCCACGAGAGTCAGTATAAAACGGTTTCCTTTGCTTGACACCTGATGCAGGGGTCCAACAATATCAACCGCTACACACTCAAATGGTCTGGTTGCTAATAATGACCGGTGAACTTCGGCCGTCACATGCTTTCCCTTTCGTACAAGATGTTGACAAATATTACAAGAACGACAGAAAGATTTTATGTCCGAACAGAATTTCGGCCAGTAAAAATGTGATAGAACTCTGGCTCGCGTTTTATCATACGCCAAATGTCCAGCAAACGGTGACTCATGTGCGATTTTAAGCACATTTTGTCGGTATGTTACAGGTAACACCGTCTGCTGAATTTCATGGTTATTATTTGTATAATAACGCATGAGAATTCCATTAAATTTTCTAAAGTACCAAGATGCATTCTTAGTCACTTTCGCGCTTTCACCCAACAGTGTAAAATATGGTGTAATTGTATGGTCGGTGCTTTGTGACTCGATAAATTTCTGTCGAGTAGTGTTGGTATCTGCACCACTTGGTGTTAATAGCTGTAGCATTTCATTTTGTAAGTCAGTATAGTTTGTTTCTGTATCTGACCTTGTTACAGCGTTAGCTATATGTGTATCTTTCCAGGCTCTTATGTCGTCGTCTGTACATTCTTTCAATGCATCTAGACATCCCAAAATAAGATCCGTACATGGATCTTGGAGGATAGCGCACGTAAATGTGCCGGTAAGGAACGGGGTATTGATATGCGCTTTTGCCAGTGGATATTTCTCGATGGTTCCAGAGAAAGTACGGCATTTGACAAATTCACCCGTATAATCTTCAGGTCTAGCAAGTTCTCTCCTTAACCCCAGTAGAGTGCTGCCGCTATCAAGTAAGCATTGGCATGGTTGTCCATTGACCAGTGCATCGTAAAACTTAAGTTTACCTCTGGAGGCACACGCTGCGTTAACATCTTCATTTGAACATGGTATTATATGCCCGCATTCTAATTTCCCATCCGCATGAAATTGATGGCATACCTTACATTTCTTAAAGTCTAAAATATCAGTTACTGATGATACACTCTGACATTCATTCGTTGGCAATACATTGACAAGTTCGGGATCTATGTCACTCTCATCGTCTGATGATGTATCGATGAGGGCTGCGTTGTTTGCCTTCATTCTCTGTCTCCCAAGACATTTATTACTATAATGACCATAACTTGAACAAAAATAACATTTTACAGCACGTTTAAACGATGATCTTCTGCTTTCTTGCTTCTTTAACACTTGTTCTAGGTGTGACGGATATGTGGGGTTCTTATCACACATGGAATAAGTTGGGTGAAAAAGATTGCAATAATTACATCGAGGTGGTTTCTGATATGGTTTGTCCTTCTTACTGTAGTCTTTCTGTTTGTAGGATCTATCAGGGACTCTATTTGCAAAAGCTGTAATTTCTGTGTCATATGATGTAGTTTTAAATATGTCCCGATTAGAGGAAAAATAAGCTGACCCCCGTTTCTCTAATTGTTGAATGGAATCAATATCTGACTGTTGTAAGAATTTAGCAAAAGGGGTAGGCACTGTAGAAACAACTTTGTCCATTACCACTAGCTCTTCTAGTTTTTCATAGCTGTTACCTACTTTAGCCGCCTTAGTCCATTTTTTAAATGTGCTCTGCACGTTAGAAATGTAGTCTAAGAACGTTTCAGTTGCTTTTGGTTTAATCTGTGAGAATTGAATTTGGTAACCAGTAGCGTCCAAAAGAAAATGTTGCATTATCCTATCGTGTATGTACTGGTAATTGTTTCTAAAATCTGTAGGTATGGATTCTATTACTTTTAAAGGCTCCCCACTCAGGTTCCTCATGCAAATCATTGCCCAATCCTCTAAAGGTATTTTCTGTGTTTTTAGTTGGAACTCTATATTTTCAGTCCATGCGCTGATCGAATCACCTACAGTGTATGGTTTAATAAGGCCTTTGTGCTTACTAAATTTGTTCTGTTCTTCTTGGCTCTTTTGTTTGCTGGAGGCTATTTGTATGTTAGAATCTACCTCCATTTCTTTCATCTTTAGTCTAGTTTCAGAATCTACTTGTATCTGCTTTTCTTTGGTGGCATACTCTAATTCTAACTGTTTCTGTTTGGTAGCCTCCTCGATCTCTTTCATTTCTTTTTGATGTTGCCTTTCTAATGCTCTTTCATCTCTGTCAAGAGCAGCTTTTCTTTCTGTTTCTTCTTTCTGTAGAGCATTTTTCCTTTCTGTTTCTTCTCTCTGTAGAGCTCTTTCTTCTTTATACTTTTGGTCCGCCCATTTTTCTAGCTTATCTCCAGTGTGGCCCATGGCGATGCCCGCCTGGATACATTCATTTAGTGACGCCATTTTGTGGCGTAATGTTAGTTCAAAATGATAATACAATAATATGCACAGAATAGTTTACAATGATGTGTTATTAAATGTACATCTTTCGCTGGAAAAGAAGATGCATGATTAAGTTAGAGCATACCAAAATATTCGAAAAATATACTCATCTAATTTGTTGGGAAGTACTGTACTTGGGATGTTCCACCGCAGTCTTTCACACTACACACTGGTTTGATTTGATACCACACGGGCTGCGTTCTGGTTAGTAGAGCAGCAAAAATTAGATACACGCTTAAGTTGTAAATACAAGCTCACAATTCATCATATTCTATCAAATAGTTCATATTTCATCAAGTTGTTAATATAATCTCCTATTTCATGTGACTGGTGAATGAGAATGTCCTAAATAGTGATAAATGGTATTAATGATGAATGATATGATCGTCTGAATGATTGTTAGATGATAAATGAGATGATTAGTCGTATGGCCGTCAATGTCGTCTTGTCTTCGCCGTTTGACTCTGGCGTACCTTCGTTATAGGCTGCAGTTCGTCGCTACTCTATTTACTGATTTCGTAGAATGGTGACATTGATGGCTGTATCACACGCAATGAAATGTACACGGTGGTTACGATGTTTACGTTCACTGATGATTTTATACATTTCAATTGCTTTTAGTATAATACCACACTTTCTAAATAATATTGGTAGAATTTCACACTTTACCGATCTAATTTGACTCAATTGTGGTTCATACTCCACAAATTTGGCGATCGTATAATTCACCACAAAAAAAAATAATTAATTTATAGCATGTGTCACAATAAATTTGTATTACTTTGCAATATATCACACAACAATAATGTTGAAACGTGCATTGAATTAATTCTGGTACAGAATTTTGTAATATCAATCGATAGCTAGCGTTCGTTCAGTGGTTTATAATACCACTTGCATGTTGGCGTTAACTGCTCGTTGAATATTACTACAACTGCCTGCTATGACTGCTCAGAAACGTTCACTGAAATCTGACAGTAATTGTACTGCTGGCGTTCGTTCAATGTGTTCTGACACCAATTCAGGGTCTACTGGTGTTTATTTCCTGTGTTCTCACACTAATTCGCCGCTGGCGTTGATTCATTGACCATTCTGACACCAATTCGAGGTCTAGCCTGTTAGCGACTTGTGCGCTGCAGCTTTTCAAGACTCCGCTACTTTCGCACTGCACGAAATAGCAATTCATGACATTTGCGAAAGGAATGCAATTTATTCAGAGCCGACATTTGAATGGCTCTACGAGCGTTAGGTTTCATCATTGTTACACAATATGAATACATCAACGTGATGATAGATGATGCTAGCATTACACAATCTAAATGAACAGCCCTATGTTTGCCTATGGCCTAGAAAGCTATCGTATTGGTCAAGGATACGTCTGCTCTCTCTACCGTCTCCAGTCAGTCTGTCCCGCAACACATTGCGTGGACAAGCACGGACACTTTACTCTCCGTGCAGTCGCTATTATTGCGTGCCTGGTCTGGCCAGCACGCCGGCTGGTGAGTTCGAGTAACCTGGCATATCACGGTTACTCGCAAGGACCAGCAACCCAATTGCTTGGGGAAAGCCCTCGCTCATCTGTACTCGTCGCCCTCTGGTCTGACACAAATGTGTCTCCCTGTGAGGTTATTAATATTACTCGGTGTCTTCCCTGTCTGGTGTCTCTCTACTAGACTAGTGTTAACTCCTTACTCCTGTAAGGTCTTATTGGGGATGCTGACAGTGATAACACTCGCATAATGATTGGACGAGATCCGGTGTCGCCGATTTAATTACGGCTTTCACGTCAGCAGGCTTCGCCTCGCCCAGAAACTAGAGCATGGCCCCGTGACGTTTCACTCGTTTGGACATATTATTTATTGACGTAGACAACTTGACTTTGATCTGGAAATATATGACTTCGTAAGCGGAGCTGATCCTGTGTTTCCTGTCGAATTTCAAAAAGCAAATAACAGTATGGAGCCACTGTCGCGTCCTTAAAACTCTCTTGGACATATGACACGCGGCCTTTGTACATTTCTTGGCAAGAATGGTAATCTGAGACACGTCACGTGGGTTCTTGAACACCACTATGTAATGTGAATTCAAACTGATGGTTCTTTGCTCTTTATTCTTCCCAATGAGATTCTGGACTATATACAAGACACTGATGTTGAGATGATGACTACCCTTAGTAAATATCTTAGTCATCCTATTATCTGTCTCGAACATTAGGACATTACCACTAGCCGACGTCTGTTGCCTGACCAATATTCTATATCCGGCAGGCTTCCGTTAAATTCATAGTCTCATTCATGAATTGCCATTCTCCGTAGCACCATATAATCTCCTCTGGAATCGGGTCGACCATGTCTGATAGCTGGGCCAGAAAAGTTTGGACAAAGACGGATTTTCTACACCCAATTGGTCCGGCAATCAGAGCCGTAAAAGGGTGTTTTCACCTCGGATCCATGTATAATAATAAATATCTACCCACCCATTTCACGTAATTTATGGGACTCGAACACGCCCCACCCGACCGCTCGCGCTACCACTGCGTGTCGACGTCCGTGCCCCGTCCCGGGAGACACCCACACATACACACACCATAGGCCGGAAGCAGTCAACCAGGAGTGACATCGGAAGTACCCAAAAAAGCCCGCCAAGTTAAAATATCTGGGTTATATGGGGTCCGTTTTTCAGGGGGTCCGCTGGGGCGGGATAACAATCATATAAGGATTAATGGGCAGCAGACCCTCGACGCTGACCCCATTTCATACTTAATTACCTTCCCCCTTACTACTTACAATACTCGGGTTTTTTGGCAAAGGCGTTAGGGCCGCAGTTCATAATCCCGCATACCTTTTGGAAAAACAGCTGCGAGCGATTTGGCAGCAGACCTTCTCAGCGGTATGAGTGTCTGTCGCTCAGAAAGCAATGACAAACTACTGGACGTAAACTTGAAAGAATTCGCAAACAGCCAAAGAATACTAGGTTTTATTGCGATGTCCTGAAAAGAATATATAACTATACAACTAACTCTAATACTTAGTTGCAGCGTTGCCACACACACACACACACACACACACACATACACACACACACACACACACACAAGTACTCTCACACATTAATGCACACACAATCATACACTCAAAGAGAGAGAGAGAGAGAGAGAGAGAGAGAGAAGAGAGAGAGAGAGAAAGAAAGAGAAATATAGAGAGACGACCTCTTGATTTAACTCTAGTATTTGATGAGCATCCCAACCCCTCCATCATTGTCTAAGTGAGTAACCACGTGTTAGGATACCTGTCGTTTCAATCATGTACTGAAAACACCCTTTCCCGCACATAAAGATGTGTTGGATGTATGGTGCTAACATCATATTTGTATAAACCAAGGCCGTCTTTACTTCGCACGTCATCACTTGGTACCAATATTAAGCAGAGTCGAACTGGGAGCCCAGGTTAACTGTTAAAAAAAAAAAAATTACCATATCGAAGGGGATTCGAATACACTAGACCAGTCCCGGCTAGCAAGTGTTCTACCCACTGTGTACCCGCTGTGCTGCCGCGACTCAGATATGCACGGTAGGCGTATTCACAAACATGCATAATAGCTAGTATATAACAATCATGCACGTTACCGCGTGCGTACACACACACACACACACACACACACACAAACTCTCTCTCTCTCTCTCTCTCACACACACACACACACACACACACACACACACACGTAATAGATAGTATATAACTACCCTGTCCTAACCCAATCATTCCCGTACGTTCCGCATAGACGATCGGTGTTACTGTAATGTATATGGCGCGCCCAGATGTCTGAGGGAGCGATGTGGTCGATAAGAGAATCTCACCTCACAAGTTACAACATCACGTAATCCCATCTTAAGCCCAAGTAAATCCTTTTTTCCACATTCACATTGAGGGCTGAGATTAATAACCAAAGGAGGATTGGGAACAGCTGTAATTGAGGCAATATTGTCCTGTGTTAGAGCGGCATATATATATATATATATATATATATATATATATATATATATATATATATATATATATATATATATATATATATATATATATCCATCCATTGGCACCTTGCCGTCTTGACAGACGATAGTTTGTGCTTTAAAAAGGCATAATAACTTTTAACTATGGCGGTAGCGAGTGTGACTGATAAGGCCAATTTGCGCTGTAAATGTCCGTTCACAGTGGGTGCATGTGAACACGTGGTCATTTCCACCATCATGCACCATCTTACGTCTCAAACGCTTGGTGTGTGACTTTTCTGCAATAATTTTCTCCTTTGACTTTATTCCATTTCTGATATTTGCCCTCCATGCAACACGTTCAGCGGCGACTTGCTCCCAATGTGCATTATCAATGCCTGTATCAATCATGTCCCGCTTACACACATCTTTGTATCGTAGTAGAGGCCGACCCTGAGATCTCTTACCCATCTGTAATTCACCAAAAAAGATGTCCTTTGGTATTCTACCATCATCCATCCTCCTAAGATGTCCTATCCATCTAAGTCTACGAAGACTGAGCATGGAATAAACTGTCACACAACCTGATCTTTCCAATACTTCAGTATTTGTGATTTTGCCTTGCCACTTAATACCAAGAATTCTTCGCAGACACCGCATATGAAAGCTGTTTAAATTGTTCTCTTGGTGTGAGTAAGTTGTCCAGGTTTCACTGCCATAGAGAAGAGTACTAAGGACACAGATATATATATATATCTATATATTATATATCTATATATGTGCACGCGTGTGTGTGTATGTGTGTGTGTGTGTGTGTGTGTGTGTGTGTGTGTGTGGATGTGAATGTATGCTAGTGAACATGTAGGATATAAATAGGTGTTTATCGATATCACAACAACTTACGTACTTCACACAGGTATAATATAAAGACTGCCAGTAAACCAAGCAGCGGCAGACCACAAGAAACAATGCTGGATGGACAGAGACAGTGACAAATGAAATATTATCAATATATTTGTCTGTTTGTCCTATATATTTTAGACTGGGATATTATAACAATATAACGATTCCCGACTAATTATAGTAGTAGCGATAATAATAATTATAATAGTAACAAAAAGGACGTTACGACTAAAGCCGTCATCAGCACAGAATTAAAAAAGCACATATAAGCCGACACAACTACACGAAAAAGGCTGCATGAAAATATAATCATAAGAATTACTTATCTGTATCTTGTTTGAGGGCTGGACACGTCTTTCAAAGGATCGACGTGCATGATTACAATGAAGTGAGTTAGAGTGAACGTTATATTACTATAATGGCGACTGTATCATTGACAGATTCCATCACAGATAATGGGCTCCATATATCCATGAGTAGGTTTCTTTTCTCACAATTTTGGCTTACTCCTTACATTTCCAAGTGCCATGAGATTTTTACAACTTGCGCATATGACCTTGTGTTTTTATTTCTCTCTTATCCGACAAGGCAAGCTCTCTGATTCCATTGCACGAGATATCAGAAGTTCGTGTGATAACAGATAACATTAGTTGGTGAAAGAAAATGTCAAAGCTCTATCAGAGAGATAGACAGACATACGGACAGACAGACGGAAAGACGGACAGACGGACAAACGGACGGACGGACGGACAGACAGACAGACAGACAAACAGACAGACAGACAGACTGTCTGGCTGGATGGCTGGCAGACAGACAGACAGACAGACAGACAGACAGACAGACAGACAGACAGACAGACAGACAGACAGACAGACAGACAGACAGTGGCTTTCTCCCTCTGCATTTAGAAGAAAGCTGTAGGTATCTTTGCGTCTTCACTACTTATTTTGTTAGCTTCTGAAATCTAGTAATTAACTTTATTTATTCTGTACTCATTTTAAAACCATCTAAAGCAGGACCTAGGGGAAACTGAAGATTAAAATAGAAGTTTCAAGGCTACAAGCGAACACGACTATATTGTTTCGAATAATAACAACAAGATGCATTGTATTTTTGCAAATGTAACAGTAGTTTTTAAGTAAAATATCTTGTTACGATATATTACACTAGGACTGCACGAAAACAAGTGACAAAACACGCGAGTGCTACTTCCATATAGTGAGTGCAAACGAAATGACGTCATATAAATTAATGAGAAATCTTCGACGCCAAAATACGATAAAAACTAAGGGACGCGTTGGAAACAACTAAAACGTCACATAGCGATCAGAGTAACAACGGACAGACTTGCGGGGACATGGAACCGAGAAGGCGGTGCAAATTTTAGTAATGAAACATTGGCGTGGCTATGGATCAGAGTTGGCACAAAGATCAGTGGCTGGAGTTACAATAGCAGAGTAAGAACAGGTGACAGACATGCTACAAGATATCGCCACAAAAGTAACGAACCTGCAGGCAGAGAAACTAGACATATTTCACATAGAGCAGAGAGACGAACACTGAGTGGATGGACAGAAGATCGACTGCGGACGAAGAGAACAAATGGCTGATAGTTAGAAAACCAGGTTTGTCTTCTATTCATGCATATTCATATCAAATGTTCTTAATGCCTGGTGTCACAGGCTCTTAAGTAATAATGAATTGTAGTATTTGTCG
This sequence comes from Cepaea hortensis, assembly GCA_963921405.1. Taxonomy (NCBI): domain Eukaryota; kingdom Metazoa; phylum Mollusca; class Gastropoda; order Stylommatophora; family Helicidae; genus Cepaea; species Cepaea hortensis. The sequence continues at coordinate 56,010,573 of OY992880.1, read as the reverse complement.
AAGCAAACGGTGTACGTTGTAACAATTAAACAGCGATAATGATAATTTAAAGCCAAGAGTCTGCTTCGTCCATCACTTTCATGTTACGGCTCCAGTTGCTCTTGGTTGTACAGTTCATTGAGCCAGAAAGAATTATATGCGTACCGTTGGATTGTTGGAGTTATTATTATTATGATTATCCTAAACCAGCAGTATGGCAAGTGGGTTTTAGTTGTTTCCAACGCGTCCCTTAGTTTTTATCGTATTTTTGCGTCCAGGATTTCTCTCTAATTTATATGACGTCATTTCCTGTGCACTCACTATATGGCAGCTAACATGTCAGTATTTCAGAACTATAATAATCACTTATCACCATACGATATGTCACACTGGACTGCACGAAAACAGGCTAGTGAACACGGGACTGCTAGCCTGTGAGTATTTCAGGACTAGAATAATCACGTATCACCATACGTGGTAGTCTGCGGTTTAGGGATAGAGAACGCAGTTCCCAATCCTAACAGACCGCATTCGAAGTCAGTCGCATTGATTTAGGATCAGATTGCTTAGCGTTAATTTTCCTGTTATGAGCGCTGGCATTTCAGAAAATGGCAAACGTCTTTTTCTTCATTCTTTCACAAATTATTCTGTATTGCGAAATAGGCCTTTAACCAACAAACTTCTAGTCTTCTACCCTGAGCTATCTCATATACCTCCATCCATGTCCTCCCTGTACAATTCATGTATGTTTTCACTTGCACTCCCCATAGGTTTTAGGACTTCCTCTATTTCATTATTTCTGCGGATTCTAGGCAAATACATTTCTAATTGTGCTATTCTTATGATTTCTCAATGTGTGTCCCATTCAGTGCCCAGAGAGTCTTTATTCACCTCTTGGTTCACTGTTATTTATCTAGTTCTCTCTATGAGCTCACATTGGTGATTCTGTCATACCATTTTTGTTCTTTAATTGTTCGTGGCACAAATTAATGGATGTTTATAGTTTATTACGAATAGTCGTATCCGTTCTTCATGTTTCTTAACCATACAGTAGTACTGATTTATTGTTAGAACGGAATTTACTATGTTCGGTGCTAAGATTAATTTCTTTGCAAACTACTGAAAGCAATATTGCCCAAAAATTACAATCTGAAATGAAATAACCAGAAATAAATGCCGGGGTTGATTTCAACGTCCTGTAAAGTATAAACAACTAAATGTTATTACCATACGACTCTCTGGTGAATTTATAACTTAAGCATTGGCCGGCAACTGGTCTAGGATGGAAGCTTCGACTGGCGGACAGTTAGATTATTGCTTTGCTGACCCAGCAGCTTTTGCAGCTTGTCTTTTTCCAGACATATTGGTGTTACCTCACCCCTGGAGTCAACTAAACAGGGAGAGAGAGAGTGATCATGCTGTATGGGAAACACATGATCAGTACATTCAGCCCAGGTTTTTTGCTGTGTAGAAGTATAACTCTATGTTACAAACTATCATCTTTCAATTTAGCAAGTTGCCTATGACCAGATGAACATCATCCAATTTCTGAGTTTCAAAATACGATATGTTTAGGGGTTAAGAACTACTGCTTTTTGTGATCTCTGGAGCATATTTCTTGTGGTTATATGTTAACGCAGCTATGGAAACAAGAGCTGTTCAAGAGAAGACAGAGGCAGACTGACCTTAGCGTTGCTGAGGTTAAACCATATAAAGAGCGCATGGCATAAAACCAACAAACAAATGAAAGTAGAATTTAGATAACTAGCATTATGTTTCTGTGGAAATATTCGAGCCATGGAGAATTTCTAAATAATTAACGAAGAAAGTTGAGATATTTGAACTTAAATGTTACTGACCACAAAGAAGAAAGATGCTGACATTCTACAAGGTCTTAACTTCAAAAAATAATCTGGCTCATAAACAGCCTCAAGTCTCTGAAACTTAAATATTTGACCTCATGAAATGTCACAGTAATTTAGAAAGAACGATAGTGTAAAACGAGACATTGATCGGCTAGTACGAAGGTCGCCACAGGGCGTCGCAGGCATGAACATGCATGAGTAGGAGCACTGGCAGAATATCGACTCTTTCCGAATAGCTGTGATGGAAGTGACTTTCTGCAAAGGGCCTCCTTCATGAACACGTGTGCATTAATAACAGTTTAACTCAGTTCATCAATAACAAGAACATGAGACGGTAGGATAACTACCAGATTACACCAGCGTTGATTAAACTTGTCAATGATTTTGAAAATATATTGACAGTTAAGCTACTCAAAAATAGGATTTGTTATAATCCTTCATGTTGTCTAGAGTTTTCGATTACAAGATGGGGAAGAAGATGGTTGACGGGGAGGTTATTGACCTGTGTGCGAACATTAAAACAGTAGGTGAAGATTAGTGGATAATGAAGAGGGTATTTGCATCAAGATTTGTGGATTTTGTAACATCTGCAATCAACTGATAGTAAAATTTTTAATGTGAACTTGTGATTTTTAAGCTGACTCATTGTTGATGCTACAAAGAGAATGGATATGGAAAGAGAAGTTAAAGCTCTTTGCCGGTTATAGATTCTGACTGCTAGGATGCTGATTATAATTAAGCGTTGGAGCACATTTGTGGGAAATTGTATATGTTACCAAATAGTCCACGAAAAACAAATAATAAGTTGATTAAGCTCTGTTTTGTTTATTGATACGCTACAACCCCCGAAGCCGGATGGTAAAAAAAAAAAAAACATTAACACGTCTCGAAACTAGAAGGCGAGGTGCTAAGTAGAATAATACCCGGAGTCTTTATCTGGGTGGGCCGCCTCCGCCCCCAAAATAGTGTTGAAATATAAATGGGTCGAAACATTTCACGAAGATGAACAACTTCTGATGATCTGTGGGCTCATGTTGTGCTTGCTCAGCAGTTGAGCTTCCATGACACTTCAACGAGTGCACAGATTGACGGGTCTACTTTATTTGGGTCAGGGGTCAAAATGTCCAAGCAGCTCTCACTGGGATCAAGTTAATATTTGAATACTCATACATGTCTTATATTCCAGTTTTGGCATTGGTATGTGTAACAACTCTATGGCTATGGGTATTGAACATTGTTTCACAATCCCGACATACCAATTTCGAGGTTAGCTGCAGAAGATTTGGGGGCAGGTCGCTTTCTGTTGGTTTTCTCAATGCTTTATCATCAGCCGTTCAGAAGATAAAGATAAACTTCCGAACGTAAAATTGCCTTGACAATCAGACATTGCCAATACATTCTGGAGGTGACTGCGACGTCCTATTAAAGACATGCAACTAACTTCTTTTTGGAAACAACGATGAAATTATAAAAACCACTAGCATGTAAACACTACAATTCTTTAAGTGCATTGTAACCATGTTTGAGACCTTAACGCCAAGAAGTTACATTGCAAATGTCTATGATGCTAACATGTTTATGGTTTTCATTTAGTGCAGTGTCTTTTCTAAGTCTACGATTTATACAAAAAATAAAAGCGTACGTCTAATGAGTAAACGAATCAATGTAAATCTGCTTCCCACTAATTCTGCATTTAGATCATCCAGTCTCAGACAATTCAAAATTAATAGATATTTAAGGCAAATAAGACAAGGAAATGCAGTTTACTTTAGCAATTATCATTACGTGAGTACGGCATTGTACGCCATTATAATGTACATTACATCTGTACATTAGGAAGGAACACGATGTAATTTTCTAACTGTGCTAATCAGGGATACTGACCAACAAAAAGATGTCATTTGCAACGAGAGAAAACGAGTGTTAAGGTGCTACAAAGAACATGTAAATGTTTATGGATGTGAAGCGTGGACAATCAGCAGACATTCTGAAAAACATCTAATGGCTATGGAAATGTGGTTTCTTTCTGAGGAAATAGAATACCATGGACAGACAAAAAAATCCATGACCAATTCTTACAAGAAATAAATGAAAACCGTAAACTTATTAGAGAAATTAGACGTAAACAGTCAAAATTGTTTGGCCGCGTTATAAGAGGAAATACATAGGAGAACTTGGTGACAACTGGCAAGATCGATGGAAAGAGAACAAAGGTAAGGCAGAGAAGCAAATATCTGGATGGCTTGGCAACGTGCCATGGCCGAGACAAGAATACTGACCTGATCCAGGACTCTGGTGATCGCGTGAGATGGCGATACATGACCGCCCACGCTTATCGGCATGGCACATCAAGAATGAATGAATCAGGGCTGGCTAAACTGCAGGCATTTGTAAAAGTAATTTCGATGTCAAGGTCAAGCAATGCTTGACACTCTTTGCAGATGTCGTGGCAGTCCTTCACGTATTCTAGATCAATAAATAATGAGGTGGTCTAGTCGGTTACCACACTAGTCGATTTTCTTTCCCGGACATTTCCAAGAACATGCTGATAGTTATTACGTGCTCATTTTGCGAGACTGAGATACCAGGCTCTTACGTCTGGAATATATAATCCTGTCACTATTAGAGATGGAAATCTGATCACTGTTTAGTCATTCAAGAGTAGTGATCGTTATATCAGGACTGATCCTGCAGCTTTAGTATTATTATGAGTAGCAGAAGTAGTAGACGACGATGAAGTGGGTGAGGAAGAAGAATGAGGAGGAAGAGAAAGAAGAGGAGGAAGGGAAAGAGGGTAAATGGGAAAAAGAGAACGAAGAGGAGAAGTTGAAGATAAAGACGATGATGATGATGATGATGAAGGTGGAGTAAAAGGAGAAAGAGAAGCAGCATATAGGATGAGAAGAAGAAGAAGAAGAAGAAGAAGAAGAAGAAGAAGAAGAAGAAGAAGAAGAAGAAGAAGAAGAAGAAGAAGATGAAGAAGAAGAAGAAGAAGAACAAGAAGAACAAGAAGAACAAGAACAAGAACAAGAACAAGTGTAAGAAGAGGAGGAGAATAAGCAGAAAAATAAGAGGTGGAGGAATACATCTTTCTCATTTGGGGGCTATAAAGTGCATGTTGTACTCTCATTTATGTATGTAAGAAATACGATCAGATACGGACTGGACTAGATTCATTCAATCATCTCTACTGGGGATGCAAAGATCGAGAAACAAATCCCACTAACTACAGAATAAAGATCCGTTTTAATAACAGGAGAAGCCAGACAAGTCTGGGGTTAACGTGAATTATAGCCAAGTCTAGCTGGAATAAGATGGAATTGTAATAAAGTGCATACAAAATAACAATGATGGGACAGTTGTGTAGATTTTTTTGTATTCAAATGTTATGTATAGTCAACACTACTATCTGGAGCGGAGGACTCGGCCATGATCAAGCAATTAGAAAGTCGAATAAATATTGATACTCTGGAGATATATGCAGAAAAATATGTCGCATTTTGTGGAAACAAAAGAAAAATCAAATATAGAGGTTCCAGAAAAAAGGAATGCAAAGGGGTTTGATGAAAGAAATGAAAAGGAGTCAAGTGAAATATTTCTGCCACGATAAAAGACACATCACGTTTATAAAAGCCATACTGGGGGTATAGTTGAACACAAGCGGGCAAGATACAACGATACAAGTAGGAAGGTCACATCAAGAGATGGACGAACAGCAATCTGACAGAATGTATAATCAAGGTGAGAAACAGACAGTGTTGGAGATCCATTGCAGCCAATGTATATTGTGGAGACGGCACTTGATTGATTGATAAACTGTAATTAGTAAAGAGTCAATTTAAAATAAAGAAAAAAAATACAATGAGGTTAATTAATATTAGTATTAATAGTGATATTGTGAAGCCGTTGTAGCGCAGTGGCAAGCACTCTTGCCTGCCGGCTAAGTCCTAGTGTGTTCCAACACGCATCGAGACTGATTTGTAAATATGGCCTGGGCTTCTAGAAAGTCCCAGCCTAAATTAGGTACCAGGATATATCTTGGGAAGGAAAGGCGGTAGCGGCGATAGTGACGACATCACCCATCGAGTATTTATCCATCGTCATCATCATCATCATCATCATCATCATCATCATCATCATCATCAACATGTGCTCTGGCAATTGCAGTAGAAGTTAATGTCCCTCTTGAGAGCTCGGTCCTCAGTGTTCTGGATCAGCTCTACTGATCATATTCCTCTGTGCCACCGTTCAAGACATCCAGTTACCCCATTGCCCAGGAAAGAATTCTTGGGAGATTATAGTGGTTTCGTTTTGTCTGACACAACCATCTAAAAAGACATTGAAAATATTATTTCTTATTCTTAAAATTAATTAATGTATTTAACAGCTTTAACACCAAGGTCGAAAGCATTGTTTATTGACAATCATTAAAAGGAATCTCATAACGTGATTATACAGAAACGTATTCTTTAGAGATTTTGTAGTGGTTTCACTTCATCTATCACAACGTGCTAAACAGGTCCCGAAAATACAATTTCGTACTCTTAAAATTAATTAATATATTTAACAGTTTTAACACCATGGTCAAAAACAATGTTTAATGACAATCAGTAATATTTAAAGATTGAGCACAACCAACAACTGGCAACGCTGATCATATTCCGGTACGAATCTAAGGCCTTGTCCACGCTTAGGTTCGTACCGGAATACGATCAGCGTTGTCAGTTGTGGGTTGTGCTCAATCTTTAAATCTCAAATCCCGAAACAACCAAATAAATCAATCAGTAATATAAATTTAGTAACACGTTATAATGAATCTAATTACGCGATTGCCCAGAAACGTATACTAGGGAGCTATTGTAGTGGTTTCACTTTGTCTATCACATCATGTTAAAAAGGCCTTGAAAATACACTTTCTTATTCTTGAAACTATTTAACATATTTCATAGTTATAACACCAGAGCGTAAAGCATTGTTAAATGGACAAACAGTAATATTCATGGGAGATCCTTAACATTTTAAAAGCACAAAGGCGTAATGAAGATTTTTAGAATCTACAAAAAAACATCTTAAATGAAGAATCATATTGGGTTTCTCAGTCTTCCAGTCTTATGATCTTCTAATTTCAAGATTGATAACCCAATAGCATTTCCCAACCTTCCACATCTCTGTCCAGGCAACGCGGAAATGCCTTGTTTTTGATTGAGCAATAAAAGTCTGTTGGGTTCTTGGCTATTTGATTACACATTTGCTGATTTATCACTTCGGATATTTTAACTGAATTTTTTAGACGTGTCTATGTTGTATATTGTATGCAAGCCTAGTAAATTGCTTTCAGATTTAATGTTCCCGTAAAGACAATTATTTTCACGAAGGTCTGAATGTAATGTGATGAATAAAACACACCAGAAACTGAACAAAAACCAAGTTTTATCTGCATTTCGTTGTTGTTCTGTTTTTTTTTTCCACTAAAGTTTCAAAGGGCTGTTCTAATATTCCTTGATTTAGAAGTCGACGTGGCCTGAAGAGTTTAACGAGGCAGCGCTTAAAGTTTATTTGGTGAACGCGGTAGGGAGTTCGTTCCGCTCGGTGGTCAATATCACTGAAACGTTGATTTCTCGTCCTTGACTTGAGGACATTAATAACAAGTCTCTCAGAAGTCGAAATGGGTTCACCTGATGGAGGGGGCCACTGGTAATAGCGAAAGCAAACCGACACGCAGATATGAAACCAGTGCATTCCCTAGAAATAGCAACCTCGTCTACGTAATAGCAGGTATGTAGACTAAGCTCGAGTTAAAAGCAAGCGAACTGAATAACATATTCCCGGAGTTAATAGTGCCGACGCCTACTTATCAGCTGAGTGGTCTCGAGGTATGGTGTCCGCCTCGAGTGCTGGAGGTCCCTGGTTCAAGCCCCTGCGAGGGCCGAGATTTTTTCACATGGACTTCTAGTAACAAAATTCCCCTGGTCTCTAGGTAATGAGATCGGTCGCCTATGTGTATTGTTGCGCACGTAAAAATCCCTTGGCATTTGGAAATCGAAAAAGAGTAGCCTAACGGTTTTGACCGGGCAAAATTTCGAGTTAAAAATCTACCAAAAGTATTTTCAGGATCCTCGTCGGTGCTACGGAGTTCGTGCACTGAGTTTCTCCGGACTCAGGCTTGAGTTAGGAGTAGAACGGACCACTAATGGGTTACACGCATGTGCAGTCATGTTGATCCGTCGACTAAACTAAACTTACAATCAAAGTGCCAAGTGTGGATAAAGAAAAGAAACATCGTTCATCAATAGACAATGAACCACCATTGTGGCAGAGAAATAAAAATTAGAGAGTAAAGATCTCTATTATACGCCTAATGACAGATATGGTGCCAGACCTATATTGTTTGACCATTCGAGACTCGGTGGTGGATGTGCTCGGCATCACACCGGCCACCTTTACTTCCCCAAGACTGTTTCTGCTGCCCATGTTAGGCTGGACCGACCTGTGAGCCCAGGACGTGACCTGCAGAATGATGGTGAAACAACTTAGATCAAACGGCAGTGGAAAACCGTCTGCGGAGTCATCATTGATAAATAGAAACAAAAACTATTGAAACAGCGGTCTCAATTGGAAGTTGCCAAATAAGAAACCAACAAACACAACCTCCCACATGAGAGAGAAATTGGGTCAATATTTTATGGACTCTTTATGCCTTTCCACCTGGTGGTCATGGGTTCGATCCGCATCGGGGTGGTTTCGAATTTTTCAAATTGACCTGAGCTATCAGGTCGACTCAAACCATATTGGGTAGCAAGAAATGTCTTTGGAAATAAAAGCGGTCTGCGTGATACTACCACACCATCCACTAAGGAATGATATTGGTCTTTGCAAATATGGGTCTAGCACCGTATGCCCAACACCATTTATAAGTGTCTTTTACTGTAACCAAAAAGAGGTCTTTTACTGCCAATATAGTACCTTGCCGTGTGTGGCGTGGGGGGGGGGGGGGGTATTGAACCTGAGGAATTAAGGCCGCCTGGCTAGTGCAGTCACCGCGAACTGTGTAGGTTAGGGGTTTCTTTTTTTTTAAACTTACTTTATTAAACCCTTTTTTTTATTTGTGCTGCCATCAAAATATCAACGTAAAGGTGCGTTCCGGAAACCGTTAACACTGATTATCCCTACATGGGCTGAACGGTATGTGCCATGGAGACGATAAACTGCTATCCGCGTTAGCGATATAAGTTTATCCAGCTAGTTTAGCATTTTACATTAAACATCCGTTTGGAGGCTGACCCGCGACACCGTGGTGAAAACCATGCTTGCCTACCAACCAGGTGGCCATATGCTCCAGTCCCTATGAAGCAGGGATGTTTGTCACAGTTTACAACTCGTATAGGGTGTATTTTTAATGACTGTGCAGTGTTTGAAAATATTGCCGGTCCAAGTTTTGTATTCACCCTCTGTAAAGATCATGCAACATAATAGGTGAATACAAAACTTGGACAGGCAATATATTGAAACACTGCACATTCATAAAAAATTGCACCCTGTATTAGGTAACGTTCTGGGAATTAAAGGCGACTGGCAAGATACCGATTACATGATCGATCGATTGCTGGTGGGACTTTAAAATACCAGTCTAGAACCGTATACCCAATACACGTCAAGGCGTCTAAAAGGGTTCGTTATTTAATTTGTAACCATATAGCCTCATTGGGCAGGACAATTCCCCTTAACTTACTTACATGCTTACTACCCGGAAAGAGGATCTGTTGTTTCCTGTGATTCGTGCAGCGGAAGTTTCCTAAAGTGCAATGCAGAATCCGTTCCGTCCAGCTTTTCTTCGAATTATTGAGTGTCGGCCAGAATCTATGGTCACCCCCAATCACACCGTTCTCTTTAGGCTATAATGATGTAGCTGTTCTTCCAAAATATACTCATTGTCTTGTTATATATATTCTCGCAGTTCCCCAGGGACCAGAGCCGCCCCTTGGGGTTCCGCGTCCATGTGTGCCATTCGGATGACCGCCTCTGTTGATGGCCCTGGCAAGATCAAGTGCAGATACTTACTACACTTTGATCTTAGCCAAGAGGCCGAATCTTAGCCAAAAGGCCGACAGATAACAGACTCTTAGCCAATGGTTTAAAGGACCCTAACCATGTCTGCCTTATCATGCACCATTGCCTGGTACATGACAAACTTGCTTAGTTTACTAACCTTGATGGGGGAGAATGATGCTTTTGTATCTGTAAATTATTGCTAAATATCGCTATAATTTCAGATAAACTCTAGGAAATAACGTCTTGTCTTTGATCTTATTTTATGCTTTTTCTTCATCGTTGGCGTTCAGACCATCAGGTTTGCAAACATTGAGTGTAACATTTTCAGTCTTGGACAACTGTTACTTTGAACTAATATCTGTATGGGTGAGAAGGAGTTAAAACGTCACATGGAATGCCTTGCATTTATCATCCTCATTTGTCCTGGCTAATGGTATAGGGTTTCATGTATCTCCCCAAATCCCGATCCATTGGGCTCTTGATACAATCTAGTGATGTTATATCTTCATGGCGCCGGCTTATGTCACCCAGCATCATGTCTGTCGGTCTGCCTCTGCCGCTTCTAAAAGTGATCATATTTTGCGATATTTGACTGATTGACTGGCATCTCGCCATCTTCACAGACGATAGTCTGTAAAATGGAGTTATACTTATCCATAACACAAAGCCTGGGCTGAATTTAGAGACCACGTTTTGCCCATGCAGCATGATCCCTCTCTCGGTATGCCTAATGTACTCAAGAGGAAAGGTAACACCATTACCTATGGAACAAGAGAGGCTGCAGAAGCGACCGGATCAACAAAGCAATACTCTAACTGTCCTCCTGTCGGAGTTGCCATCCAAGACCAGTTGGCAACCAAGGCTTAGGGCTTGGTCTGCTCTGCCATGACATTTAGTCTTTAAGCTGCATTTCCTCGCACTAGAGTAAGGTTTGTACCCTCCCAATTTCACTCCTCAGCTCAAAGCCGTTGGCACACTGTGGAGTGTTGGGTTTAGTACTAGCCGCCCAACATTTGGCGTTAACAGAAAGCAGGTAGTACGGTGGTTAAGTCATCTGACTAAGACCTGCCATTTTGCAATACTTATCTTTTCATTATATGACTAAAGAACAACGTTTTTCTCTGACTTAAATTCGCATATAAAGTTATACTTTCATAATCGTTTTTTTTTCCTGGTACTCGTTGCTAGTTACACTGACAGTCTAAGTTATTGGCAACATTCGTCTCAGAAACCACATCTCCGCTGTTCTTCATAATGTGTTCTTTCATATTCCACATAGCAGTACAGGTTCTATATAACATTTCAATATTCTCTTTCCGACATCCAGTGATAGTGACTTATTACATAGAATAATTTTAATCTCCTGGAATATTGTGTTTATTTGGTCTATTCTGTTTTCATCTTTATCTGATGGCATGATTAGTTATTTGAAGTTAACAACTTGTCTAAACAGTTTCGCTGTTCATTGGGTTAGATGAATAAATGTCTGCTACAAAAAGCAGACAAAGTCATGACTCAGAAAGGGTTGACTAATTTAACATCTGGCTGGAACCGAAGGAATCAACAGCACGAAGTTATATATGGAGCAACTAATGAACATAAAGTGCGGTGCCTGGCACATTATAATCTTTTTAGCGCTATTCTTACAATTATTCCAGTATATCTGCTTATTTCGAGTTTAAATTCAGATAACTATATACCGATTACACTAACTGAGATTGCACCACAAATGTAGACCACAGGAAAACAGTTAAAAAGGTAACATAGAGTACATGCTTATTACGGCTCATTCGGGATTCAATGTTCTTTCATTATTGTCTTTGACCCAATGATGGCCTATAGATAATTTCATCAATGTAGCGTTGAACTGACCCAGGACAATCATTATGCCAGAAATGGATTGAGACACCTAGCACGACACTGAGCTGATGTTGATGCCTCGTCATTATCATCATATGCCATGCCGATAAGGATGGGCGGTCATGTTTCGCCATTTCACACGATCACCTGAGCCATGGATCAGCTCAGTGTTCTTGTAACGTTGCCAAGCCATCCAGGTATTTACTTCTAAGCCTTTCCCTTGTTCTCTTCCCCTCTATACTGCATGTTGTCACTAAGTTCTCCAATTTATTTCTTCTCATAACGTGGTCAAAAAATGTTGACTAACTACGTCTAATTTCTATAATCAGTCTTCTTATTTCATTTGTTGCTTGTGGGACTTGGTCATTGGTGCTTTTGTCTGTCCATGGTATTCTTTGCGTGTTCCTAAAAAACCACATTTCCACAGTCATCAGATGTTTTTCAGCTTTTCAGTTCATTATACACGCTTTACTTCCATACAAAAGTACAGGTTCTATGAAGCACTTCAGCACTCCTTTTCCTCGTTGCAATTAATATCTTCTTACCGATGTCTATAAAGGTTTATTATCTCGACATCACGCTTACATAATAAGGTGTTCATGTGTAAGTTGACTGTCATTTACTGCCAATATAGTAACTTGCGGTGTATAGCAGTGGAGTCTTGAGCCTGAGGAATTAGGGCCGCCTGGATAGTGCAGTCGCCGCGAACTGTGTAGGTTTGAGTTTTCTTTTTGCTCACCCCTCCACCCCTCCCCCTCCCCCTCCCCCTCCCCCTCCCCGACAGAAAAAAAACAAAAAACTCCACACCTTACCTAGGATTCGAACCCAGGTATCGCGAAGGAGAATCTGACATTCTAGCCCTCGGCCAGCCACGCCTCTTAAATAAGAGTGTAAGTTGACACAAATAAAGTACCCTTTTTGCACGTTTTGAGGCGTATTGTACCCATGACGCTATCCCAATATATTTTACAGACCACTCGATGGGTGATATAGTCGATATCAAAATATTTTCTGATACCTGTTTTAGGCTGGGTCAATCTGGGAATCCTGATCAATTTAAAATAAAAAACCCGCCTCGATTTGGACTGGAACCCTTTACCACCAGCCTAGAGGTGAGTATGTATTCATGCCAACATGGCCTATAGTTGAGCATGTGTTCGTGCCTACACGGCCTACAGGTGAGCATGTGTTCGTGCCTACACGGCCTACAGGTGAGCATGTGTTCGTGTCTACACGGCCTACAGGTGAGCATGTGTTCATATGTACATGGTCTACAGGTGAGCATGGGTTCGTGTCTACACGGCCTACAGGTGAGCATGTGCTCGTGCCTACACGGCCTACAGGTGAGCATGTGTTCATCCTACACAGCCTAGAGGTGAGAATGTGTTCGTGCCTACACATCCTATAGGTGAGCATGTGTTCGTGCCTACACGGCCTACAGGTGAGCATGTGTTCGTGCCTACACGGCCTACAGGTGAGCATGTGCTCGTGCCTACACGGCCTACAGGTGAGCATGTGTTCGTGCCTACACGGCCTACAGGTGAGCATGTGTATGTGCCTACACGGCCTACAGGTGAGCATGTGTTCGTGCCTACACGGCCTACAGGTGAGCATGTGCTCGTGCCTACACGGCCTACAGGTGAGCATGTGTTCGTGCCTACACGGCCTACAGGTGAGCATGTGTATGTGCCTACACGGCCTACAGGTGAGCATGTGTTCGTGCCTACACGGCCTACAGGTGAGCATGTGTTCGTGCCTACACGGCCTACAGGTGAGCATGTGCTCGTGCCTACACGGCCTACAGGTGAGCATGTGTTCATGTGTGCATGGTCTACAGGTGAGCATGTGTTCGTGCCTACACGGCCTATAGGTGAGCATGTGTTCGTGCCTACACATCCTATAGGTGAGCATGTGCTCGTGCCTACACGGCCTACAGGTGAGCATGTGTTCGTGCCTACACGGCCTACAGGTGAGCATGGGTTCGTGTCTACACGGCCTACAGGTGAGCATGTGTTCATCCTACACAGCCTAGAGGTGAGAATGTGTTCGTGCCTACACATCCTATAGGTGAGCATGTGTTCGTGCCTACACGGCCTACAGGTGAGCATGTGTTCGTGCCTACACGGCCTACAGGTGAGCATGTGCTCGTGCCTACACGGCCTACAGGTGAGCATGTGTTCGTGCCTACACGGCCTACAGGTGAGCATGTGTATGTGCCTACACGGCCTACAGGTGAGCATGTGTTCGTGCCTACACGGCCTACAGGTGAGCATGTGCTCGTGCCTACACGGCCTACAGGCGAGCATGTGTTCGTGCCTACACGGCCTACAGGTGAGCATGTGTATGTGCCTACACGGCCTACAGGTGAGCATGTGTTCGTGCCTACACGGCCTACAGGTGAGCATGTGTTCGTGCCTACACGGCCTACAGGTGAGCATGTGCTCGTGCCTACACGGCCTACAGGTGAGCATGTGTTCATGTGTGCATGGTCTACAGGTGAGCATGTGTTCGTGCCTACACGGCCTATAGGTGAGCATGTGTTCGTGCCTACACATCCTATAGGTGAGCATGTGCTCGTGCCTACACGGCCTACAGGTGAGCATGTGTTCGTGCCTACACGGCCTACAGGTGAGCATGTGTATGTGCCTACACGGCCTACAGGTGAGCATGTGTTCGTGCCTACACGGCCTACAGGTGAGCATGTGCTCGTGCCTACACGGCCTACAGGTGAGCATGTGTTCGTGCCTACACGGCCTACAGGTGAGCATGTGTATGTGCCTACACGGCCTACAGGTGAGCATGTGTTCGTGCCTACACGGCCTACAGGTGAGCATGTGTTCGTGCCTACACGGCCTACAGGTGAGCATGTGCTCGTGCCTACACGGCCTACAGGTGAGCATGTGTTCATGTGTGCATGGTCTACAGGTGAGCATGTGTTCGTGCCTACACGGCCTATAGGTGAGCATGTGTTCGTGCCTACACATCCTATAGGTGAGCATGTGTTCGTGCCTACACGGCCTATAGGTGAGCATGTGTTCGTGCCTACACGGCCTACAGGTGAGCATGTGTATGTGCCTACACGGCCTACAGGTGAGCATGTGTTCGTGCCTACACGGCCTACAGGTGAGCATGTGTATGTGCCTACACGGCCTACAGGTGAGCATGTGTTCGTGCCTACACATCCTATAGGTGAGCATGTGTTCGTGCCTACACGGCCTACAGGTGAGCATGTGTTCGTGCCTACACATCCTATAGGTGAGCATGTGTTCGTGCCTACACGGCCTATAGGTGAGCATGTGTTCGTGCCTACACGGCCTACAGGTGAGCATGTGTATGTGCCTACACGGCCTACAGGTGAGCATGTGTATGTGCCTACACGGCCTACAGGTGAGCATGTGTATGTGCCTACACGGCCTACAGGTGAGCATGTGTATGTGCCTACACGGCCTATAGGTGAGCATGTGTTCGTGCCTACACGGCCTACAGGTGAGCATGTGTTCGTGCCTACACATCCTATAGGTGAGCATGTGTATGTGCCTACACGGCCTATAGGTGAGCATGTGTTCGTGCCTACACGGCCTACAGGTGAGCATGTGTATGTGCCTACACGGCCTATAGGTGAGCATGTGTATGTGCCTACACGGCCTACAGGTGAGCATGTGTATGTGCCTACACGGCCTACAGGTGAGCATGTGTATGTGCCTACACGGCCTACAGGTGAGCATGTGTATGTGCCTACACGGCCTACAGGTGAGCATGTGTTCGTGCCTACACGGCCTACAGGTGAGCATGTGTATGTGCCTACACGGCCTACAGGTGAGCATGTGTTCGTGCCTACACGGCCTACAGGTGAGCATGTGTTCGTGCCTACACATCCTATAGGTGAGCATGTGTTCGTGCCTACACGGCCTACAGGTGAGCATGTGTTCGTGCCTACACATCCTATAGGTGAGCATGTGTTCGTGCCTACACGGCCTATAGGTGAGCATGTGTTCGTGCCTACACGGCCTACAGGTGAGCATGTGTATGTGCCTACAAGGCCTACAGGTGAGCATGTGTTCGTGCCTACACGGCCTACAGGTGAGCATGTGTATGTGCCTACACGGCCTACAGGTGAGCATGTGCTCGTGCCTACACGGCCTACAGTTGAGCATGTGTTCGTGCCTACACGGCCTACAGGTGAGCATGTGTTCGTGCCTACACGGCCTACAGGTGAGCATGTGCTCGTGCCTACACGGCCTACAGGTGAGCATGTGTTCGTGCCTACACGGCCTACAGTATCTCTAGTGCAGCCATCGTCGCGGAAGCTACCTTTAGCTCTGATGACAAATTACATGCAAGATTCAGAGAAGATTCAAAGAATTCTGAGAAATATGTCTAACTTCTTTTTTGTTTTAAAGTTACATATCCTTTACATAAATTCTCAACCAAGTGGATAATTTTAAATACCTAGAGGCACTTATAACATCCGATGGAAGAAAATGTACAACGGAGATTAAAGCAGAATAGGGCAGGCAAAAGCCGCATTTCAGAAAATGAAGAGTATCTTATACAATAAGTCGCTATCATTGAATGTAGTTTCATCCACCAGGCCAAACAACTCTGCAGAGAAACCATCGATCTTCCCACAGTTGGTATCCCCCTGACAACTATTCCAGAGCGAACCCCGTGGAAAGATGAACATAGAATATCGCTACAAATCCAGTCAAAAGTGACAGGAATATTTGAAAAGGAAGAACAGAACAGTGTGCAGCGCAGAACAGCCACTCTCAGCTTCCTTGATGACGAATACCCACAGGACCTCTGGATCCGAGTCTACACAGATGGGTCAGCACAAAATGCGGTTCGAAATGGAGGAGCGGGAGTGTACATAGAATACCCAAATAATACTAGAGACACGGCCAGAATTCCAACAGGAAAGTACTGCCATAACTATGATGCTGAAATTGAGGCAATCAAGATAGCCACAGAGAAATTACAAAATACCAGCCATGGTACACAACCTGCGGTGATATTGACAGATGCAAAATCCGTAATAGAGGCGCTCCTGTCTGGGAAATTGCCAGTTCTGAGGACACTACTTTCTGAACTTAGCAGTCAGCGTAATATCACCATACAGTGGATACCATCCCACTGTGGAGTCCCCGGAAACGACAGAGCTGATCGATTGGCTAAGGAAGGAGCAAAAGAAGAACAACCTGATGTGCCTATTACATACCACCAAAAGAAAAGAATGATCAAGTCAATCAGAAGGCCACCAAACCTTACTCAAGACGACTACCACGCTATGGACAGACCAGAACAGGTCATTCTTCTGCGCCTCAGAACAGGACACAATAGATTACGCAACCACATGTATACAAAATTCAAGATTGGTGACTCAGCCATGTGCACATGTGGTTTGGCGTCGCAGACAGCAGAGCACATACTCCAGGATTGCCCAAACTACAACATACCCAGGCGAACCTTCTGGCCTAGAGAGACAACAGTGGAAGATAAACTCTATGGACCGCTGAATGAGCTAAAAAAGACTGTTAGATTCATACAAGAGACAACATTGCAGTTATAAACATATTTCAGGCGAACGAAAGAAGAAGAAGAAGAAGAATGTAAGAAAGAGAGTGCTGAAATGCTATATAGAACCAGGTTTGTGGTATGGCAGTGAATCTTGGAATGTATATGAACAAATTAGGAAGAACTTCGAAGCAACAGAGATGTGGTTTTTGAGACGATTGTTGCGAAATCCTTGCACTACCAGAGTAACAAACAACGATAGCCTGAAAGAGGCTAATGAATCTAGAACACTATATACAGCAATAAGAAAGAGACAAATAACTTTCTTTGGTCATGTGATGAGAAGAGAGACATTGGAGAACATCGTAACAACTGGAAAGATCGAGGGGAAGAGAGGCAGAGGCAGACCAAGAGAAATGATGCTGGACGGATTGAGACGGTGGCATGGAGGAATATCATCAGCAGAGTTGTTCCAGAACACCAAAGACCGAGATCTGTGGAGAGCCATGAACGCCTACGCCAGCCGGCAGGGCACTTGATGATGATGATCCTTTATATGACGTTGCAGTAAACATCAGTATTTTATTGTCGTTGTTGATGTCTTGGCGAGTTTTACGTTCAGTAGTTTGCCATTGCTTTCTGAACGACCGTCCCCCATACCAACACATTAAAAACAGCACGTCACGGTCTGCAGCCAAATCGATCATCGCTGTTTTTCGAACATTACGAATCGCGTCCTCAACGCCATCGCCACGGAAACGGCTATATACCGATTACACTAACTACAGCTGCAATAAGAGATTATTTGTAACTACAGCTGCAATAATTCTAGACTAGTGTTGTCGTGAGAAACATTTGCACCTTTAGAAACATGTCTAATCACATCTGCACTAACCCTAGTCCATGGTGTTGGCCAGTCGCTGTGTTAGCTACTGGTGTACACAAACACTTAAGATATGTGGAGGGGACATCACCATCCAGGCCTATTCCCAACCTCTCTGTTTGTGCTGTGCTGAATCATGAAACGTATCTGTTGTTTAAAATGCGCATAACTTTTACAGGACGTTGCAGTCACATCAGTCCTCTATGGGATATTTAAGTTTAACTGAACACTTTTACGCCCAGCAGCTTGCCTGTCCTTTCTGAACGAGAAGTCAATATTTAAGTCCAATTCACAGGCGTGTGTAACGAACGCAACGGCACTGTCAGAATAAAAGGATTAAGCGAGTGAAACCTCTCACCGAGACCGAACTTTATGACCCATCATGCTATACTTGGTTGCAGATGTGAAGTTGCCGTATCGATATTGCACACCCCCCAGTTTCTATGTTATAACACAGGAAGGCAAGCTTTGCAATACAGTTCCCGTGGAGGTAGTACTTTGGTACCGGGGCGCGAGAGAGACCCTCCAGTCAACTCACACCGATCTCAAATAGATCCAAGTCAATTTCAGGGCTTAGATTTGTATTTTTGCGCTCGCTCACTTAGAATTCAAGCGAATTCTATACAAACTACTTTTAGTAGCAGTGCACTGACATTTGCGTGTGGATTAACTTTCCCTGTTACCAGTGTCCCTCGCCATCAGGCGAACCCACTCCGAGTCCAGAAGTACTTGTAATTTACGTCCCCGAGTCAAGGACGAGAAGTCAACATTTTAGTCCAACTGTTCGGTGTAGGGTATGAACCCCTGACCTCGGCATAAGCCCACTATGTTAAAGACCAAGCCTACTTATCCATTTGGCCATGCTGACCTGCAAATTCTTACATGACCTGAATACCAATACATCGGACATAAAGAGCTCATATTCACTCTCCCTAGAGCAGTGTTTCCCAACGTGGGGCCCACGCCCCACAGGGGGGCAATTCGATTGTTAAGGGGGGCAATTCGAAAATGGAAGAAATCGGCTGGATATAACAAAACGGGCAGACTTGAGACTGAAGTTAACTAAATTGGAACCTGACATAAAATCTCTTTGCAGCAAGCATCAAGCGCAAGGATTTCGCTCAATTTAAATAATAAATAATTATTAATAATTAAAATAATATAGAAAAATCTTTCATTAAAATTATTTTTTACTTGAATTACAGTTCACCATTATACGTTTTGAAAATTTATTTACTGTGTTTGCTCAATAATTTTCTATTGATTTCATTCTTAAACCTATCATTCAAGTTTCTTAGTGAACATTTCAATTTTGGAATATTAATAATAATGTACATGTAATGTGGGGGGGGGGGGGGGGGTATAAGTATTTTAGAAAGGCTTAGGTGGGGCATAGCACAAAAAAGGTTGGGAAACACTGCCCTAGAGGAATCTCATCCAACCATTAGTTTCCCGCTACAGACGATCAGACCAGCTTTGCCCCTCGTAGAAATAAACAACTCCAGTTTATATAAATCACTGTGCCTAAAAGCTAGATATACTATTCTTAAAGTTATATAGCTTCCATGTTCAACATTCAAGAAAACCCAGACAGCGTTAATAACGTGCGTTTATAGGAAATTGTTCAAAGTACAAAAGACAGCTGAAAAAGCCATGAGTATGTTTTAAACGAAGCTCGGGTACAAAGAACACGTATCAAAGGACTACACAGAAGCAGTTACCATACATCAATGCCCTGAGAAAATTGGAATTCATGGAACAATTCCGCATTTGATGGAAGAACAGATGAGGCCATGATAGAGAGTACAGAAGATACATTAGTCTTGTATCTCTTCATTTATGAGTTCGAAAGGTAGACCCAGAGAGGCAGAGAATTGCCATTGTACAAAAATAAAAAGGGGTGGGGTGGGGTGGGGTGGGGGTGGGGTGGGATTGTTTGAATCTTCACATTCTAAAGTGCTAGTTTATGGGCCGATAACTCAGTAACAAGAGTTTAGACTAAGAGACTGTACAATTGTGGGTCCTCGTGACTTATATTGTAAGCCGCTATGGCATAGTGAGTCCGGGCTTAGAGGTGCGAATGCACTGAGGGGCGATTCTTTTTAATTGACCTGGACCCAGAGTTAATTAAATACCTGGAAGTACTCCTAGGAAGTAAAAGTGGCCGGTGTGAAACTGACCACATCACACATGGAGTGCCAATTGGTAGTTAAAAACATGGGTCTATCACCACATGCCGAATTCAACATAAGGCATGCAGTAGGGTCATTTACCTGTGTACATTTATTCACATAAGGCATGCAGTAGGGTCATTTACCTGTGTACATTTATTCACATAAGGCATGCAGTAGGGTCATTTACTAGTGTCAAAGACTCGACCGCATCCCCTCCGCCAGGGAGAGCGGTCAACCCTGAAGAGACCAGGAGGAGATACGGTGCCCGAGGCAAGGGCAGGGGAGATGAGGTAATAGGAGAAGGTTGGCCACTCCCTCATGAGACACGCAGGCGGTGTTCAGAGAGTTAGCACTCTAATCACGATAGTACCACACCTCGTGAAGCCATAGCACAGTTGAGTAGACACTCAACAGGCCACGTTTGCCAGCAGAGTGCGATGTGAGGTAACACGCACGAAGGTGAAGGTCACCCCGCGTGGTGTGTAACCACGGGAGAGAGGTTAGGCAGACGGGAGACTGGACTTGAGGCGTTCACATCGTTTAGAATAGCGTTAGGAGTTTTGTGTTCACTAATAGATAGAACTAGCATAGGGTTAGCAGTTTGTGTTAGATAATTCTGTGGCTGTATATTGTGTATTGCATTAGCGACTGTTTACCGCTTGTAAGCGAGCCAACGGCAATAAAATGGACCATGCATTTTGCCTCCCACACGACTTGCAAGTTGTCTTGTATGGGTGTGTGAGAAGTACCCGATAATGCCTGTCAGTTGAGTTGTTGACAGGCCAGGGTAATTGTGGTGTCAGAAGTGGGATGCTTGGACGAAAGCGCCAAGCTAATACCCACAGTAAAAGGGTAATTGTGGTTGTCAGAAGTGAAGCTTGAATGTAATATTCAAGCTACTCCACTCGTCCACGAAGCTCTAGACTAGGGTTTAATTTGTGTAGTGACGGTGATTTGTGCAGACGAGAGAAATTTTGCAAGCTAGAAATGTGCCTATCGTGACGTATTAAACTGTTTAATTGTGTTTATGAAATATTTATTTAGTCAAAATATGTATTCATCAAAGCTGTAAGTATTAATATTCTTATTTTCTTATATTTATTCATATATTTACCAATTTATTCTTGAATAAGCACCAAACATGATTCACGGCGCAGGAATACACAGGCAGCCGACAATATTGATTTTTTAGATCTAAAAATAGCGCTGCGCGATGACGTAGAGTGATTGACAGACAGTTGTTCTGCGTCATTAGCATAAAGCAGTCGAGTGTTTACAAGATCGCTTAGCGGCGGCCCGCCTGAATCTGTGCTGTATATTGTTTATTATTTACTTATTTAAGTTACTAAATGAATATATTTATTTATTGACACATTATTATGTTATTTTGATTTCTTTACAAGCATTTATTCATTTTTGGGTCTATGTTCTCTTTGCTTATCGTCACGATGGAACTATTTTCGGGCTAAGCATCTAATACTTAGCTGCACAACGTTTACAGAAATTAACTAGGTTAGTAACGAAAGGCAATTATTGTTTAAAACAAAGACAGGACATTGACATTAAAATTAATTAATACATATTCTAGGTGTTCGTAAGTCTGTCATTGTCTAAGTCATTGTCCTTAGTTGTCGAGTAAATCATATCGTTTAGTAGGCGTGTTTACTGCTGCCCTATATATCAGAGGGCAAACAACAGCTGTGCACATACACCTGTGGGCCAAATACCGTGTGCTACGTACGAAACGTGTCGCCACCCCAGTGTACCAAACAAGGTGACCTGTGTCAAAGGAGCTTCGTTCCCACATTAAGCTGAGTACACTTATATATTTTGTCATGCAATTTGATTAATAGAGCATCTCTTTTTCAGCTTGTAACGCGTTGACATATTTGTATACTCTGTTTTTCTGCAAGATAAATCTGGGCAGGGTATAAACAGAAAGCACAACTGATAGTGATCAGATAAGAACAAACATAACATATCAAAGATAAATAACTGATTAAAGTCATCATTGCCTATCACTGTTAGCCAAGTACTAAAGTAAGATGGCAACTTTATCAGATTTCATAAAAGCAGGCAAAGAACTAGAATTAACAGGAAAAGAACTACAACAATATGCTGATCAGAAATTTAAAGAAACAAAAGAGGAACAAACACGAAAAGAGAATGCGGAGAGGGACGAACGCGCACGAGAAAGAGAACATGATAAGGAGATGAAACAAAAACAATTAGATCAAGAGAAAGAATTAAAACAAAAGGAATTAGATCTAAAGCAAAAAGAGATAGATGAAATGGCAAGAGTTAAAGAAAAACAAATTCGGGTAGAATCAGAGACACAATTAAAGATGAAAAGCATGGATGTAGACTCACACGCAGAGATCTCTGCCACTAAACTAAGAAGTCAACAAGAGGAAAATAAGTTCAACAAATACAAAAATATTATCAAACCATATTGTAAAGAGGACTCCATATCTGCCTGGACAGAGAATGTAGAGTATCAATTTAAATATCACCAAGTTCCTTTAGATATGTGGGCTCCGATTTACATGAAGAATCTAAGTGGTGAGCCCCTTAAAGTAATAGAGTCTATTCCTATTGAACTTAGATCTAGCTATCAATACATCCATGATAGGATTATGCAGCACTTTTTACTTGATGCCCCTGGGTATCAGGTTCAGTTCTCAAATTTAAAACCTAAACCTAGTGAAACTTTTATAGATTATTTTTCAAATGTGCAGAGTGTACTAAACAGGTGGCTTAAAGCAGCTAACATAGGAAAAGACTTTGATAGATTAAAAAACCTAATAGCTATGGACAAGTGTATATCTACTATACCTTCTCCTTTTGCTAAGTTTTTGCAGCAGTCGGACATTGAGAACATCGAGCAGTTCGAAAAAAAAGGCTCAGCATATTTTTCTTCTAACAGAGAGATTTTTAAGACCTCAAGTGACTCTGAGATAGTTTCCTTTGTCAAAGACCAATCAAAAAACTATCAGGGTAACAGAAAACCTTTTCAGAAGTATGATAAGAAAGACAGAAAAGTTTCCAAATGCATGTACTGTCAACTAATGCACGACACTTATGCTATGTGCGACAAATCGCCGAATTATCCGGCGCATCTTGAAAATGTGATCAAGAAGCAGCAAAGCAAACGGTCTGCATACAGGCGTGCAATCAAATGTTTTTTTTGTTCCTCTTATGGCCATTATTCTAATAAGTGCCTTGGCCGCCAACGTTTGAAAGCTAACAACGCTATGTTGATTGACACCTCTTCAGATAGTGGTAGTGAGAATGAGTGTGAGATTGAAAGTGACTTACCAACTAACCAAGCAGAGGATGTGTGTGCTGCTAACGATATGTTAAGCTTTGACGGCTGTGAACGATGTCACCAATTCCATGCAGACGGAATACTAGAATGTGGACATACAGTACCATGCTCATCTGAGAGTGTGAATGCAGCATTAGCCTCCAGAGGCAAGTTAGTGTTCCACAATGCAATGGTCAATGATGTACCATGCCAATGTTTGCTGGATAGCGGCAGCACCCTTATTGGTCTTCGAAAAGAACTAGTGAGTCCGGGTGATTACACAGGTGACACTGTGAAATGCCGAACCTTTTCGGGTAACGTTGAAATTTACCCTTTGGCAAAAGCCAGTATTGATTCTCCTTTTCTTTCCGGTACCTTTACTTGTGCAATACTTAACAACCCTTGTACAGATTTAATTTTGGGGTGCTTACCTCAACTGAAACAATGTACTAGTGAAGAAATAGTTGCATGGGAGAAATTAAATGCAGCTAAGGCAACAACCAGAGTTGACACTTCAAAACATCATGACCCATTGCAAAATGAGACACTACTAATGCTTTTTCCAACCAGCACAGATGACAAAAACACACAAAAACTTATACACCAGCAGAAATCTGATTTTAATGTGTCTCCATACTTAAAATTGTCAAGAGGCAAAGCCAAAATGACCAAGAATGCATCTTGGTTCGTTAGACGTAATAATGGCATTTCAACTACATGTCATATTACTAGTAACCATGAACAGGTGTTACTTGAACAACATCAGTTAGGTGTGCTAAACAATGCACACAAAACACCATGTGCGGGTCATCGTGCATACAGCAATGCCAGGCCAAGTTTTTTCAATAACATAAAATTATTTTGTCATAATCTATTTGCTGGTAATGGCTGTCATCAATTGATACAAAAGTTGAAGGGTAAACATCCTACAGCTGAAATACAACCCTCTACACTGGCACCCAAGCCATTTGATAGAGGAAGGGTCAGTTCTACCACAAGCACACAAACAAATGTGCGAAAACAAGTAATCTGGAACTTGATCAAGACAGATTTAGGCTACTTCCATACAAACGAAATGGCAAGGACCATTCAAAGTGGCACATAACCATGGTACATGTTGACTATGGAATATCGATAAACAGACACTTAGAGATATTCCATGTCAACATGCGGAAACCTCACTTTTCAAGACAAGAGACAGAGGTAGTGACAGACGAACAGATTGCACCAACACCAAGTGATCAGACGACAGACATACACAACGCAACTACACTAGTTAGTGAGACTGGCAAATCCGACGAGGGGCATACATGTAGTGAACTTATAGAATACACATGAATAAATCAGAATACTGATGACTGGACAATACACCTACTGAAACTGAGACATGCCTTTGACAGAGTGCGACACTTCGGTCTCACTGTCAAACCAGCAAAGTCAAATTATGCCTAAAATAAATTCATTTTTGGGTCATGTCATTTCTCAAGTCCAACTGTAGACTGACCTGAAAAGTAGTACCAAAATTATGAATCTGACCATGTCTAACAGAAAGAAACAGGTCAGAAACCTTTTGGGATTAGTAAATTACTCAGAAATTACAAATATATTTTCCAATGTCTTAAAATCTTCTGGAAATGAAATGTGAAAGATGCATTATTAATTCCTGCATTGTCAAAATTGAAGATCCTTTTTTGTAAATATTCCAATCCCTCCGCTTGCCTAATCCTAGGCTCATTTATTATCTTAGGTCATATGCCAGCAGAATCTCCATCACTGCAGTACTAGGCCAATTTTTTTTTGAGGGCATCTTCCATCCGCTTTGCTGCGTGATCAGTAAGATCACACATGCTGAGTCCAAAGATTCCATATCACAGTTGCAACCCTAGGCGTCATCTATACGGTGAGAAGGCTCCATCGAGTTCTGACGGATGTTCACTGCATTGTCCAGACCGACAACTCCCTGATCACGGTCATACATAGTGGTGTGCATCAAAATGACCGGATATTCAGGTGGTCACTAGTTTTACCATCTGGGGTAAAAATACCTGAAATCCAACAGTTAAATGTAGAGTGATGGTTGGTACATGAGTATCTGATAATATAAGATGTAAAATAGCTTACATACATATCCACATTATTGGTGTAGTCATGTACCAAAACAATGAACTATCATGTGTCCGTGGACATCAGATTAAGAACTGTGCTGCTATACTTAGATACCACCGTGTGAACTAGGACAGCTCATTTCCAACTAAGCTCCATTCCGGTGTATCATATATATGAACCGCAGAAAACAGTGTCAGAACAGTGCTTAATTACAGACACGAAAAGACAGAGCTACAACACCAGCGAACTCTACACGTGCACTACCGAGAGAACATTAAGATGACTGTGTAATGTATTTCAGATACCCAGGCAAAATGTGTGGTTATATTATGCCTATACAACCACTGCACATACATGAAGGCAACTACTAACCTGTGGAAACCGAATACTATGTATATAAACTTATTGTGATATGTAATATAATATTTTAAGATAGTGATAAATTAGATGTAGGTTAGGAACTATAACAGTTCTCATTTATTTTAATAATGTAGTTAGTACAGTAATTAACCCATTAGATTAGAATATTAGTTTAGACATAAGAATAGTTTATTACAAGTTAAATTAAATTTATGATATGAATAGTACCATTTAGATTGTTATATTTCACTTAGTTTCATTGTAGTTAGTTTATTCCATCTTAATGAAACCATACCATCTTTCAAATATTACCATTTATTAGTATCATCATTTTACATCATAATAGATTAAAAAGAGTAGATAAGGTAACATACAGCATTTACACCAGTTAGATTAAGAACATCACTCATATAATTCCTTTGTGCATTTAAAAACATTATTTAGCATAGTATTTAGAAAAGTACATAAATTGTGGTCACATAATCCATTTAATTAAGGTACATAACTCACATCACAACAATTGCATTTAAATAGTTAGATTACATCACTTAGATTAGAAAAAAATAAGAAGTAATATAATCATATCATATAATTAACATAACAAATTTAATAAATTTAGGTAACACATTAAATACTTAGTTATAGAATTAGAATGGTATGTTAGAATGTAAAGTGTTCGTTAGTGAAATTGTGTTAGTGTGAATGTGTTGTCTGTAATATAGTTTAGAACTTAGATTACAGTATTTTGGGTTTCATAACAAGTGAATGTAGTCACGAATTAGTGTTATACACCTGTTTGTGGCCACATTGAACCAAATTATGACACTCAAAAAACTAACATACATACACATAGAATTTATAAATAGAGGATAGAAATTAGATTAGTAGATTTATTACATCCAAACACACAAACAAACAGAAAAACAAACATATAAATTGCATACACTATTTGTAGATCAAAGACAGATAACTATGGGGCCAGGGGACATAATAGACAACGAAGAACTAAATTAACAGTGAAATAAAGTCTTACGCGCGGAAGCGAGGGAGGTAAAGCCTGTCGCACACACTCTTGTAGAATGGTTGTTAAATATTATATGGGGGACATGAAATAATTCATGTGTTGACCCTAAGAAAGTCAACTTTGTATGGGTAGTAAGTTAATTTACTATGTGAGGGCAGGTCTTATAAGACAACGGTCCGGTTCAGACATACCTCTGATAAATATAATATAGCATGTGAGAAGGGGCTCACGCCAACCAGTCAAGTTTGTGGCGATTGCCAGTAGCCAAGTAAGGCTTTGCTACATTGTGACAATAGTTATTAATAGTCTATTGGAATGCCCAAAGCCAGGTTATCTAGAGTCTTTGACAAAAATTAGAGACACTAATTTTTTGTTTAGGAACCTCTTGCGTCACAACCAATGAGTGAAAGTTGATGACGCAACACAAGAGGGGTGGGTGTGTGTCAAAGACTCGACCGCATCCCCTCCGCCAGGGAGAGCGGTCAACCCTGAAGAGACCAGGAGGAGATACGGTGCCCGAGGCAAGGGCAGGGGAGATGAGGTAATAGGAGAAGGTTGGCCACTCCCTCATGAGACACGCAGGCGGTGTTCAGAGAGTTAGCACTCTAATCACGATAGTACCACACCTCGTGAAGCCATAGCACAGTTGAGTAGACACTCAACAGGCCACGTTTGCCAGCAGAGTGCGATGTGAGGTAACACGCACGAAGGTGAAGGTCACCCCGCGTGGTGTGTAACCACGGGAGAGAGGTTAGGCAGACGGGAGACTGGACTTGAGGCGTTCACATCGTTTAGAATAGCGTTAGGAGTTTTGTGTTCACTAATAGATAGAACTAGCATAGGGTTAGCAGTTTGTGTTAGATAATTCTGTGGCTGTATATTGTGTATTGCATTAGCGACTGTTTACCGCTTGTAAGCGAGCCAACGGCAATAAAATGGACCATGCATTTTGCCTCCCACACGACTTGCAAGTTGTCTTGTATGGGTGTGTGAGAAGTACCCGATAATGCCTGTCAGTTGAGTTGTTGACAACTAGTATACATTTATTCTTACTGTGGAAACCTGGCAGCCGTATGATGATGATGATGATGATGATGATGTCAGCAACCGATCAATGTTTGGTGATTCGCACCACATCAAATACTCAAATTATCAAGATGAACTTCGCGTCATATCAAATACTCAAATTATCAAAATGAGATTCAACCACTGCACAAAGCCTTCAAGTCTCGCAACTCTGACCCAGTGTCTCTTGATTGTGAGCAGGGCTGTTACCTCGCCCATGTCATTGAAATAAGCATATCGCGATATCGATGACGCCTATCTGATATACACATTGATTCTCCACAATAGTCGCAGAATTAGCTAAAGCATCTGCCCTTTCATTCTATTTGACCCCAGCGTTGCCTGGCACAAAAATACGAAAGCGATAGTCACAAGAAATTAAACTTAGCACAAACTTTATACTTTTTAATTTTAACATTTAATCAGTACTATTGTATGGATCAGAGACACGGAGAGCAAAAAACAAGGGGGGATCAAGAATAAACTGCAAACATTCATTACTTAGTGCCAGTGCAGAAATAAGGATAAAATGGTGTAACAAAATTACTCATGTGCAGCTCATGGAGAAAACACAACAAATACAAGTGAAAGAAATGTTGAAGACAAGGCGCTGGTATTGGGTAGGACATACATTTAGAAAACCTGAGAATAGTACTGGGTGTTTGTAAGGTCTTACTACACTTTGTATGTAGAACAAATTTGAAAAATGGGGTGTATCATATCATTAAAAATGTGCTAAATTATTAATTACATTAGTTACAATAGCCACTGCTATGGTCTAGCGCTGTTTTTGGGAAATGGAAAGTACCAATAAAGTGGTCATTATAACAGGTGTTGGAATTACTCCAGCAGTCGACACCCATTCGCTGCTTATTGCTTCACAGCGAACTGTGGATCACATGTTATTGATGATGATACCATATGTACTTTATTTTTCAAAATTGTTCGATATACAAAATGTAGTGAGACTTTACAAACACCCGGTGTAACAAGGAAGCCTGTTTTTCTGGAAGCCTCAGAAGTAAAGAAATAGAAGAAGACCTATAATCACTCGGAGAAGAGAAGCAGAGACACAGATTAACAATACAGAGAGAACATGACGAAGTTGCATTGGACAGCTAAGAAAGAGGCGGCATGCAGTGAATTGGTTGAAGACCTGAACTCCATTCGGGTATATTGTTTTTTTTTTTGCATATCCTTTACAGGACATCGTTGTCAACACCAGCATCTTTCAGCTGTATGTTATTTTCTTGGCAAGATTACGCTCAGTAGTTTGCCATTGCTTTCTGAGCGGCCGGCTCACATATCCCGTAAGTTACCGATGCGATTCGAACCACTACTGATTCTCACCGTCATCACGTTACCTACGAGAGTATACGAGATTACGGAGAAAAGTCGCTAACCTCTAAGCCACGAAGCCGGCATTCGGGTATATAGGGAGAAATAATAAGAATAGTCCTAACCATGCGTTTAAGTTTTCATTAGAAACATTGTTTGCGCAAATATGGCGAGTCTAAAATTAATTAAACAGCTTGGAAAATGAACGGGGCAAATATACAACAATCAAGCGTAAAAGTGACGCATAATTATTAACCTGAATGAAGCGCCAACACGCCCCAGACAATGAAGTTTTGACTACGCAAATCATTCATTGGCACCTTGCCGTCTTGACAGACGATAGTTTGTGCTCTAAAAAGGCATAATAACTTTTACCTATGGCGGTAGCAAATGTGACTGATAAGGCCAATTCGTGCTGTAAATGTCCGTTCATAGTGGGTGCACATGAACACGTAGTCATTTCCACCATCAGGCACCATCTTACGTCTCACACGCTCGCTGTGTGACTTATCTGCAATAATTTTCTCCTTTGTCTTTATTCCATTTCTGATCTTTGCCCTCCATGCAACACGTTCAGCGGCGACTTGCTCCCACTGTGCATTATCAATGCCTGTATCAATCATGTCCCGCTTACACACATCTTTGTATCGTAGTAGAGGCCGACCATAAGATCTCCTACCCGTCTGTAATTCACCAAATAATATGTCCTTTGGTATTCTACCATCATCCATCCTCCTAAGATGACCTATCCATCGAAGTCTACGAAGACTGAGCATGGAATAAACCGTCACACAACCGGATCTTTCCAATACTTCAGTATTTGTGATTTTGTCTTGCCACTTAATACCAAGAATTTTTCGCAGACACCGCATATGAAAGTTGTTTAAACGTTTCTCTTGATGTGAGTAAGTTGTCCAGGTTTCACTGCCATAAAGAAGAGTACTAAGGACACAGGCTTGATAGACAAGGACTTTTGTTTTGGCAATAAGCTTCATGTTCTCCCAGACTCTTTTTCTTAACCTGTTAATTGTTGTTGCTGCCTTACCAATCCGGATATTGATTTCCTGATCTAGGGTTAATTTGCTATTTACCACTGATCCTAGATATGTAAAATGGTCTACCTTCTCTAGTTCGGCATCGTCAATAAAGATTAATGGTACCCCATATGCACCTTGTGACATAATCTGTGTCTTCTTTTTGCTAATTGTTAAATCAAATCCAGAACAAGCATTGGAGAATGCAGATAGTAGATATTGCAATTATTCCTCAAAGTGGGTCGTAACTGCAGCATCATCTGCAAAAAGCAACTCTCTGATCAGTGCCCTCCTAATTTTGGTCTTGGCCTTCAATCTCTGAGCATTGTAGAGGCTGCCATCTGAGCGTGAGTGAATGTATATACCACCATCCTGGTCACGAAAGGCATTTTTCAGTAGAAGAGAAAAGTATATTCCAAAGAGGGTGGGAGCTAGTACACAACCTTGCTTAACTCCACGCAAATAAGGTTGGAGGTAATGCATCATCAATACCTAGCTTCTCGCTACATATAACTCTATCTGACAGATGTTCTTCGAGCTCACTATGCTGTCCTCAAATTTGTATGATGTCTACCGCATACTAACCTGATTTAGACTTTACTTTCCTTTGTTTTAATGTCCTTATTACTATTTCTTTTCTTTTCTGGCTTTACTCTTCATTGTGTTGGTAAGTGCGTCTGACGTTGCTATATTTTGGATGCATCCTCAATATTTTCCTAGATGGGCTTGTCTCCGTAGGGGGACATAACTCATCTTTTTAAAGGAAGCAACTGATTTGACAAATATAAAAACCAGTGGCACAAGAAATCCTATTTCTCCGTGTCACCTGATACAGACAGAACTATTTGACAAAACACTTCCAGTCGTATTTGTCTCCCTTGCTTGCATACGTTCTTCTCTCTTCACAAAATCGATTCTACACTACGCGTAGAGCTGCAGGGAACATCAAGGGGCCCTAATTTCTAGTGAAGACATTCGAGTAGCGGAAATGTGTGTTATTAGTTGACAGTGTGATCTAGATATTCCTTTACTCATACATTTCGTTGAGCTGTGCCTGCAGGTGGTGTTGTTTGTTTGTTCTTTGTTTTAGTAAAGGTAATCATCATTGCACACGGGTATCTCTATATGGGATTCAGTCACTTTCCATGGGTTACGGAAATAGATTCTCAGTAAGGCGCTCGAAACTCTTTAGCACTTAACAGATTGAACTGCGTGCACACGAGAATCACACATATCGTAAGTGCATATGTGTGCCTGTGTAGTTATTCTGCTTTTGAAATATAACCTGAGTAGGGCATTCTAAATATGATTTCCAAATGCTAAAGTATTTAAGCGTATCAAACGTGCACACGGGTCCTATGTATTCGCTCTTGTTCGAAAAGACTTGACGTCCGAAACAATAGCCGAGAATCAGGGATAGTATATGGTTTTTTCTTATGTTGTGACGCACTAAACAGTTCATGGCGTCTGACGAACATGTTTTCGGCAGTTAGATCAGCCTCTTTGCCTCGGTAGTCACGCAGGTGGTAAAGATTGTCATGTAGACGTTAGATATTGTCTTGTAGATGGTATAAATTGTCATGCGATGGTATAGATGGTCATGAAGATGGTGATGATTGTAATTTAGGTCGTATAGATTGTCATGTAGATGGTATAAATTATCATGTCGATGTGTGGGTTGTCACGTAGGTGTTAGAGATTGTCATTTAGATGGTATAGATAGTCATGTAGTTGGTATAGATAGTCACGTAGTCGGTATAGCCATGTAGGTTGTATAGATTGTCATGTAGTTGGTATAGATAGTCACGTAGTCGGTATAGCCATGTAGGTTGTATAGATTGTCATGTAGTTGGTATAGATGGTCATATAGGTGGTATCGATTATCATGTAGGTCGTGAAGACAGCCTGTCATCTAGGTCGTATAGATAAGCATGTGTGACCTGAACCTCAATGAATTGCTTTAGTCATTTAACGGCGACACTTGTGGATGTGAGGTGTCATGACAGGACTTCAGGATTAACTTAACACACGTGGCAAGACAACGCAATAGTTTCATGTAGAATAATATTAACTCGAAGAGAAGAATCCCTCCAACCAGTCTTGATGAGACTGCCCCGCTGAGCAGTATGTTTAATTACTCGAGCGGACCGTCTCCTAACTCCTTCCCAGCGAAGAATGGTAGTGTTTGATGCTCCTTTCCGACACTACTACAACTACTACACCGATGTTACATCAGTGACGGTGTTTTCCTATCACAAAACATGCCTTACATTTCCCACTCATTGTTAAGTAAGTTCAATAATTTCCCTATGAAAGCGGAGACGGCTCTGTCGTAATTTTCCTTGTCTAAAACAAATGATTCAAGAGAGCACTCTTTATGCATGCATTTTAAAGCTGTCCATGAAGAATAAACAGATCTTGTTGTTTGTCAATAGTCTCATTTTAAACGTTACAAATATGTCTATCACTTAATTGTTAAAAATTAGATTTCACAAAAACTATTTCTGTACCTGAGAAATAAGTCAAAGCTTAACCTTGAGTGTCATCTTTTTGAAGTCTCTCTCTCTCTCTCTCTCTCTCTCTCTCTCTCTCTCTCTCTCTCTCTCCCCCCCCCTCCCCTTCAACTTTGCGTTTTCCCCGTTTTTTCTGTTGCTCGATAATGCTGACCTAACTTAAAACCGTTCATCTGGTCTGTCTTTGTTAACTGTTCTTCTGCTCTATTAAACTCTAATCGTAGTTTGTTTTAACTCCTGACCTAGACCGATGTCTCACGCTTCTCCCGCTTTAATTAGTTCAGCTGGTATCTCATCACATTCTGGTGATTTACCATTCTTCAGGTTCTTTATTGCCCATGAAATTTCATTTAATGAGGGTTCAGGTACTGTTTCTACTATCATTGGTTCATGTATATCATTCATATCCTCACAATAATTCATAGCATACATTTCACTGCAGTATTCCTGCCATATTTCTAGAATTTGTCTAGATTCAGTAACAGATAACATTTAATTGAGTTTGAACATTTCTTGTCAATAACTTCATTTCTTTGTACATTTCATAATCTCTTCCATTCTTATGATATTGCTCATTTTAATACAACAATCTTGTATATATTGGTTTTTGTCCTTTCTTGTGTTCTTTCTTATTTCTCGTATTAAAGATTTATACTTCATCCTACTGTTATCGGTTTCTCCTTTCTTTTTCAGTTCCCTTCGTTGTTTTATTAACTCTAACGTGCATGGTGTAATCCATGGCTTATATTGCTTAGTCCTGGTCGGAATTAAATCTTTGGCTGCTGTTATCAAGATTCTCTAACTTGTACTGTCAGTTCGTCAGGTGTCATTTCCTCGTGTACATACATCAAGACCCCAAAACGATTCCTAACTTCTACGTTGTATGCATCTGGTATCTTTGTGAGATCAAAACGAAGTGGCCTTGGTCCTCGGGTAAGCTTTTAGAGTTTTAATTTCAGATCTGCTTCTAATAACTGATGATCTGTCTGCACTTCTTAGGGTGTTTGCAGATGTTATGCTTGATCTCAATCTACTTTGTATTAAAATATAATATGTCTCATTTTTGGTAATACGGTCCGGGTACTTCCATGTGAAGAATCTTTCTTCTTGGGTGTTGTTTAAAAAGTGTGTTGGCTATCGTTAACTCATTTTCTGTGCAAAAGTGAATTAATTTGTCACCTGCAACATTTCTATTTCCCAATCCAGAGTTTCTTAAATTGTGTATCTAATTTTCAGCTCTTCCTTTACCTTTACAAAAAAATCTCCAATTATTATTGTTATACCATTATGACCAATCTTATTTAATGTGTCTTGCAGTGTCCTGTAAAACTCTTCCATTTACGTCACCCACTGATATTGAAGTAGGTGCATATATCTGTAAGAGAGTTGTGTTTTTTGGACGTCCTTTTAGACTGGCAGTGAGGATTCTGTCACTAACTGGGTTATATACCATTAAAGCTTTTGTGGTTATTTTATCTAAATTAAATGCCACTCCGACGTCTCTACCAGAATATATGAAAAGACTTCCATTTTCATTTGTAAAATGTCACTTGCTTCTCCAGCGATGTTCACTAATTCCTAAAATGTGAATATTTAACCTCTCAATCGCCGGTCTCTCTGGCCGAGGGGTTACACCACTTTCTCCGTAATCCCATTTATCACGCAAAGTCTCGTAGCGGGCGAGAACTGGGAGCGGTTCGTCCCCCGCTGGTGACTTGCGGGATAACTGAGCCGGCCGCTCAGAAAGCAATGGAAAACTACTGAGCGTAACCTTCCCAAGAAAACAACAGACAGCTGAAAGATGCTGCTGTTGACAGCGATGTCCTGTAAAAGGATATGCGAAGTTAAAAAAAAAAAAAACACATCTCAATCTCATCTCATACTACTTTAAACTTCCCCTCATACAAACTTCTCACATTCCACGTTTCTATTCTCACTCTCCTTTTTAGTCTGACACAGGGGATTTCCTTGGTAACATAGTCGAGATTAACTCAGTCATCACGATTACTAGTACTGGCCCTGTGTCACACTCTTCCCCAGTGTTATCTGATCTCCCTGGCCTGGGCGTCTCGCCACAAGATCTCTTTCTTATTATGTTGTCTTTCATGGTTGTTATGGTTTCTTGGCAAGTTTTGCAGAAGGTAGTTTGCTATTGCTTTCCTTCTGGGCAGTGATTGTACTAGTCGGTGGCGATAGCCATTGTCTCTACTGATGAGGTCATCTGCCTTTCACCGCAGAGTGCAGACCATAACCAACAACAGTCTGTCGGCTGCTCTCACACTCCATCAACCACCTGCTTCCATGGCGTCACGTAACCTTGATTGGGGGAGGGGGAAGGCTAAACGGGTACTCCACCTTGCCCAAGGTTGTCCCGTAGACTAACTGAGGCAAGGAGGCGTCTTACATCTCCTTTGATAGGGAATACCCCTACACCGCTAACCAAATTAATACATGGTTTATAGAATACAAGGACGTTTTTGACTAAGTGCAACCATACACGTCTAATTCTATACCTTCATCATATAAGATTATTGGAGAAGATATCAGCACTATTGGTAAATTATACATGGCGGGGCGCGCAAGCGAGGTTGATAGCGAACGCGCTGGTAAAGTAATGAACATGTCGGGCGCTGGTTCGACGCTAGGAGTAGTATAGAACGACATTATCACGCGAATTTTTGAGGT
Source organism: Cepaea hortensis (assembly GCA_963921405.1). Classification (NCBI taxonomy): domain Eukaryota; kingdom Metazoa; phylum Mollusca; class Gastropoda; order Stylommatophora; family Helicidae; genus Cepaea; species Cepaea hortensis. The sequence continues at coordinate 55,974,817 of OY992880.1, read as the reverse complement.
GCACATTGCTTTTGCACCTCAAAGGGCGATAACTCCGGTTAATTTCCACCTCAAAGGGTGATAACTCATTTTAAAAAGTCAAGGGCGATAACTCGTTTTTTTTAATAGGTGTGGTCCGAGTAGGTGTGGTCTAGTGACGTTAGGTATGTGTACAACATAAAAAATACAAAATAACAAACGACTCAAGTAAGGTATATGTTTTTTTTTTATTAAACCATGTATAGACAATACAATGCATATTAAATAAGTAATGGCATAGTCGCGATATTATCACTGTCAACCTTTCTTTTTATATACAGATAGGACAGAGATGTACGATGTTGCTTATATGTATATACAGAAGCGTCTTGGGTCTTGAACCCTATATTGGTCCCCCCACTTGGTGTTTGAGTGTTGAGTACTTCTAAAAATGTGTCCTTGTTTAAATGCGTGTTGTGGTTTTTGGTCAGACCTTTGGTACTGATTTTAGCATAATCTCCAACACAAATATACGTCTTACTACATAACGAGACCATCCCCTTCCCTTCGTATTCTAGTTTGAAAAGCCCGGGGGTTCTCTTTTCATACGCTTTGATACCCACACAGTCCTGACAGGTAGTAGTTTTATGTTCAGAGCAGGTTTCAGACGGGAACCACTGATTATAAACTCTGTCATATTCTTCTCGTAGGTGTGGTCTAACTACTTCAGAGAGTGAGTCGACACTAAGGGCCAAGTATAGAGAGTCAGTGTCCATTTCACAAAGCTGAAAGTCGTCTTTAGAGATAAATTTGTCTAGAAAGTCATAATAAAAAGCTAACATGCGCAGCTTGGCATATTGATAAACGAAGAAACCAATGGCGGGTAATGGCGGGTAATGGTTTTTTGGGGGACTGAGGGGAAAATTTTTGGTGGGAACCGGGTGAACTTTTTTTTGGGCGGCGTGTGGGAACGGGTCTATTTTTTGATGGGTGTCTGTGAAAGTAATTAAGGTAAAAGTATTTTTAGTTGGTTGGTTCTGTAAAAGTACTGGAAAGAGAGGGTGTGAAGGGAAAGTTATTTTGGTTACGTAGGGTATATTAGTATGCGTGGTGTAGTGATGTATAAACTGCCAAGGGTGTGATGGGTCGTGGTTTCTACTCATGGGTTGGATATATGGTGGTGGCGTAGACATCTCATAATGTATCTGTTCACTAGGCGTGGTGAGTAATGTATAAACTGTCAAGTGTGTGATGGGTCGTGGTTATACTCGACGAAGTAAGAGGTGGTTACTATCATCTGAACAGTGTGATAGTAGTGAAACTAAAGGGTGGTATATTCACCGATTAGAAATGAAATCTTATAAAGTTATAATGGGTGTCATTTGATGGTAAGGGGTATTAGTGATCAAGTAGGAGTGATATAGGGGTGGTCATAAATGTAATAAGAGGTGTTCGCAGTTACACACTGGTCAACCAGTGGTCAAGCAATGGTCAAGTAGTCAAGTAAGGAAATTTTAGGGAAAAGTGATTGTAATGATATGGTGGTGATTAAAGAGTGGTAAATTAGTGGTCAAGCAGTGGTCAAGCAATGGTCAAGTGAGGAAATATTAGGGAAATTTTAGGGGACAAGTGATTGTAACGATATGGTGATGCTTAAAGAGTGGTAAATTAGTGGTCAACCAGTGGTCAAGCAATGGTCAAGTAGTCAAGTAAGGAAATTTTACGGAAAAGTGATTGTAATGATATGGTGGTGATTAAAGAGTGGTAAATTAGTCGTCAAGCAGTGGTCAAGCAATGGTCAAGTGAAGAAATTTTAGGGGACAAGTGATTGTAACGATATGGTGATGGTTAAAGGGTGGTAAATTAGTGGTCAAGCAGTGGTCAAGCAGTGGTCAAGCAGTCAAGTAAGGAACATTTTAGGGAAATTTTAGGGAAAAGTGATTGTAATGATATGGTGGTGATTAAAGAGTGGTAAATTAGTGGTCAAGCAGTGGTCAAGCAATGGTCAAGTGGTCAAATAAGGAAAATTTTAGGGAAAAGTGATTGTAACGATATGGTGATGCTTAAAGGGTGGTAAATTAGTGGTCAAGCAGTGGTCAAGCAATGGTCAAGTGGTGGTCAACTGAAGAAATTTTAGGGAAAAGTGGTTGTAATGATATGATGATTATGATTAAAGGGTGGTAAATTAGTGGTCAAGCAGTGGTCAAGTGGTGGTCAAGTGAGGACATTTTTAGGGAAAAGTGGTTGTAATGATATGGTGATGATTAAAGGGTGGTAAATTAGTGGTCAAGTAGTGGTCAAGTAGTGGTAAAGTGAGTAAATTTTAGGGAAAAGTGGTTGTAATGATATGGTGATGATTAAACGGTGGTAAATTAAAGGTCAAGCAATGGTCAAGCAGTGGTCAAGTAGTGGCCAAGTACCGAGCAAGTAGTGGTTAAGTGGTCGAGTGACCACTTAAAGTGTAGGGGAAAGTACTTGTAGTGAACCGGTGTTTGTTAAAGTGATCGATGACGTGGTCAAGTAGTGGGCAAGTAGTGGTAAATGGCCAAGTGACTACTTAAATTGTCTGTGAAAGTAGGTATAGTGACATGGTGAGGATCAAGAGGTGGTCAAGTGGTGTTCAAATAGTGGTCAAGTAGTGGTCAAGTAGTGGTCAAGTAGTCGAATGACCACTTAAATTGTAGGGTATGGTACGCGTAGTGAAACGGTGATGGTAAAATAAGTAATGACATGGTCAAATAGTGGTCAAGTAGTGGTCAAGTAGTGATCAAATGGTCGAGTGATCACTTAAAATGTAGAGGAAAGTACGTGTAGTGAAACGGTGTTGGTTAAAGTGATCGATGAGGTGGTCAAGTAATGGTCAAGTAGTGGTCAAGTAGTGGTATAGTGGTCGAATGATCACTTAAATTGTAGGGTATGGTACGTGTAGTGACATGGTGATGGTTAAAGTGATCGATGACATGATCAAGACGTTATGCCGGCTGCTAAGTTCAGAAAGTAGTGTCCTTAGTATTGGTAATTTCCCTGACAGGACTGCCTCGAGCACTGGTTTTGTATTGATCAATAGCACCTAGTGGTACAGTCGACACACATGAACAATAGTTACATCCGGTCAAAGATGGCGTCGCACCCTATCACACATGGGTAATTTCTACAACCAAACTACGTCTCATTCACTAAGACTGGTCAAATATGGCGTCACATCCGGGCACAGGGGTAATGGGACATCTGAGACACGTGGTTAAGAGGGAAACTATAGAAAAAGGGTATCCTATCGGTTGTCGAGTCAGGGAACCTAACGTATGATGATCACTGTGTATAGGAGTGAATACACTGCATCATCAACACTGCATCCGAAGGGTAAAATGGTCACCCCCTTCTCTCTCTCTTTTCTATAACCGTGTAGTCCTAGTGTTATCCGGTTACACCAAAGGACATCCGGGCATCAACACAACAAACTGCCCCGATTCAACCTTAGGCAATGCACGTAACATGACAGGTCACATGTCCGCCGTCATAACCAGCGACCTTATCACGTATCAAATTAGACACCCACACTTTCATTTCCTGTCTATGTGGCCATAGTATCTTTACATCTTTCTCCAGAAAGTCATTTCCAAGACCAATATAGGTTTTTTTTTTCTTTCAGTGTACCTGCTCAGTGCCACACTTCACAACCAGACAAAAGTACACCTTCTATGTACCACTTCAACCGTCAAATAAGAAAATATGTTAGACAAAATATTAAAATTATTGGTCAAATACAGAAATATCTCGTCCAAACTTATAAAAAGTACGAACATTTGTTAACCTATTGGGAAAAATATCAATCAAGTAGGAAAGTTTGTTAGTCAAATAGAAAAAATATTGACCACGTAACGATATATCTTGTCCACACTTATGAAAAGTAAGGAAATTTGTTAGTCAAATGAGAAAAAAAAAGATTGACCAAGTAACGAAATACCCCCACCAAACTTATGAAAAGTACGAAACTTTGTTAAGCAAGTATGAAAATGTATCGACCAAACAGAGAAATATATTACCCAAACTTATAAAAAGTAGGAACATATGTTAACCAAATGGAAAATATCTTGGCCAAATAGGAAACTTTGTTAACCAAATGTGAACAAACAAAACAAATATTGATCAAGTAAAGAAATAACTCCTCCAAATTTATGAAAAGTACGAAACCTTGGTACCCAAATGCGACAAATGTAGGTCAAATACTGAAATATCTCGTCCAAACTTATGAAAGGTAGAAAATTGTCTTAACCAACTGGGGTAAATATTACTCAAACTAAGAAACATGTCGATCGAAGTAGGAAATTACGTGAACCAAAGTAATAAAATTGTTGGCCAAATACGAAAAAGTATCGGTCAAACTTATAGATGTCTCGTTTAAACTTATAACATGTATGAAAATTTGTTAGGTAAAGGTGAAAAATATTGGCCAAGTAATGAAATATCGCATCCGAACTTATAAAAACCTGGGAAAAAATAACCAAAGGCGAAAAGACCAAAATACGAAATGTCTCGACCAAGCTTATAAAAACCTAGGAAAAAATATGACAACTAAAATATTGATCAAAAGGTATAAATCCAAACATTATAAAAATAACCAAATGTGAAAAATATCGCCCAAAGACAGAAATATTTCAACTAAACTTATAAATAAGGCAACAAAACTTGTGAAAATTTTTGGTCAAGTACAGAAATAGCTATGGAAAAAACTAAGTCCACAAAACTAAGAAAAGAAAAATGTAACTTCTGTAGTCAAATGTGTCTTGAAGTTTTATCTGAAAAGACATTTCACAATACATAATCAGCACCACTTTCCTTGTTTTACGTTTCCGAAGGCCTTCACCGTATCTGGTACAGAAACCCATATACATCACTCATCTCTCCACACTCTTGGTTTCTTTCTAATACAAAGTGGTCACATCACCAAGAACTTCAAACCTCCATTGTACACGTGCTCCATTGAAACACCCATGACAGTTAACAACATGTATGGCCATGTAATCTGTGAGTCCATTGGGGATAGTTCATCCGAGTATTCGTCACCAAAGATCCATTTCCCATGGCTGACATCTTCAACTTGCTATACCACATCTTATTCTAATATACACTTTACATGAAATTTTCCAAATTTGGGGATCTATTAAAGAATACGTAATGAGATACATAAAGACACCAAGAACATATCAGACAAAACAACTCACAAACCAGACTTAGAACTAAAACTTAAACCATATCAGATGAACCTCCCAACAAGTACTACTAGAACTCAAAACATAACGATATTAAGGAAACGCATACTAGTTTATTTCTGTTTATAACTGTTTTAATATGGCAGAGAGAAACATGGTAATTAGACTATATCTGCCTTCTTCACTGCTGTCCTTTGTTCGAGGACTTTTCTTCTGTCCTTGTCCTTCAGGACTGGATTCACAATTTTTTTTTTTCAAGTCTTGTACACGCCTTTCAAAATGCTCACGTTCTCTGATTACAGGGTGCCAGTTACCATTGCGTTCTTCGGTGCCAACAGTATGCGCTGTCAAGAAGTGAGGTTCTGGTGCAAAATTAACCTGTGGAGGTAAATAAAACTCATTGAAACTTACAAGACGGCCACACATACTACTTCACTAAAGAAAAAACAGTAAAAAAAACATCATGATGAGAAGTGGTAAAAGGCATCAAAAAACAGACTGTCGACATTCTATTGGTCACGTCTTGAGAAAAGGTAAAGGTATAGTCACTGATGGTTTGTAGTATAGCGAGATGTATATAGAAAACATGTATAGCAGCTAGGTCTTCTGTATTAGACATGTTTACAAAAATACACATGTGAACTATGATCATTACTACCCATACACACCTTATTCGTTGATGACGAACACCTTCGGACACCGACAGTAGGATAGTTTTCGTTCCACAACACATTAATTTTCTTGAGAGACTCTAGGGCATGACTACTATCCAAACGGTCAATATCTTCATCTGAAGACGAATCATCACCCCAAGCAAAGGTTGTCTCTGGTACATCTAAAGCTGGCTGGGTGCCACGAGTAGGTTTCTGGCAGAACAATTTTTTTTTCGATTGAATATTTTTATAAGTGTGGTTGAGATATTTCTTATTTTGGTCTTTTCATACTTGGTTAACTCCTACTTTTTATACATTTGACTGAAATATTTCTGTATAGACCAGGCTGACATTCTGAATGTGCTACGAGAAGTAAGACATTTGCGAGAACCAAGTGATGACCGTGAATCTACAACCATGGTCAGACTGCGAGAACAGCAAATTAAAAGAGGTGTTGCCAAACAAGAACACTACGCAGGAAGCCAAATAAGATTGATAAACCAACATAGAACTGGTGTCGTTAGCCGCTACACACTACGGGATTTGCTGAGGAGGGGATCCGAGCACTTGTGTACTGAATGGTTCGATGTGCAATGAGGATGATCTGTCGACTAACTAACTAACTAACTAACTAACTAACTAACTAACTAACTAACTAACTAACTAACTAGTGTTTCTTTTTCATTTTATCGCGTCGTGATCGTTCTCATTGTATTTCTCTTCTATAATTTCACAGTCGGGATCGTCATCTTTGCTCAACCCTTTTCTAATTCCATACATTCAGATAATCTATTTTCTTTTCTTCTTTTTCGTAATTTCACAAGTGATGATATCCACTTTGTTAACTAGTGATAGTTGTTTTTCTCTTCCATAATTCCACATAATGGGAGCGTGTTCTTTGTTTTCCCCTACTACAATTTCACACTACGTTGTGGTCTTCTTTGTTTTTCTCTTCAATAATTCTACACAATGGAATCGTCTTCTGTGGTTTCCCCATTTACAATTTCACACGTAATGATCATCTTCTCTGTTCTACTCGTCTATTTTTACACGCCCTGATCATCTTTGTTTTCTCCTTATAAAATGTTAAGTTTTGTGGCCGTTTTCTCCCCCCACCTCACCCCTCCCTCTCCAACGCCTCTATTTCCATAGTTCGTGATCGTCCTCTTTAGTTTTTCTCTTCTATAATTTCCTATATTCTGATCATCTTCTCTGTTTTAATTGTTTCACGCTGCATGGATGTCTTCTTTGTTTTCCACTTTTATAATTCCACTCACTAGGATCGTCTACTTTCTCTTTTCGCTTTCTCACCACTTCATGATTATCTTCTTTGTTTTCCTCCTCTCTTATTAAAAGCAGAAGGCCTTCAGGCCAGCTTATAAGTTGTAGGGCATCACGAACGGCAGATTTTTATTGAACACAACGCAATACATGTTATCACATTACACGTAATCTTACCTTCAGTGCAAGGAGAGTAACTCTCTTTGACGTCTTAGCCAGGAAATGGATTTTCTTCACACATGGTGATTATCGATTGCAATTTTGTTTCTTTGAGATCTAACACAATGAGTTATATGTTTATGTATGGATTGGTTTCATTTTCCTTCTATATTTTCCCTTCTATTGGTGAAATTACTTAAAGCTTAGCGTAGTTTTCGCTCTGTGGCGAAGGGAATACGGACGCAGTTCGTAATTCCGCATACCTGCGTTCGAAACACAGCTGCAGACGATTTGGCATTTGGTTTTTTATTTTACGAAATGGTGTGGGTGCCGGTCGTTCAGAAAGCAAAGGCAAAATACTAAACGTAACCTTGCTAAGAGATGATAACGGCAAACATGCTGCTGTTGACTACGACGTCCTGTAAAGCATATGCAAATAACGTTTTTATAACCCCATGGCAAACACGGCAAGTCGCTTAAGACGATTAATCACCCCTGGGCACTTAATCAATTAATGTTTCTCTTTTTTATGAACTGCGGCTTCCTAGTGGTTAGAGTCCTTGATTATTAATTCTGTGGTAAAGATGCATTCCCTGGTAGCGAGATTTTTTTTTTTTTTAACGGTATCAGTGGTTTAAAGGTCGACCCTTATAAAATTGCAATATGATAAATTTGCACAATTTTCTAAACAGTTTGATGGAAGGAATGTTGGAGATGAAGAACACTGCTCATCATTATCATGTGCCATGCCAGTAAGCGTGGGCGGTGGTGTTGCGCCATCTCACACGACCACCAGTATTATGGATCAAGTCCATGTTCTTGCCTCAACCATGCCACGTCGCCAAACCATCTAGACATTTACTTCTCTGTCTTCCCATTATTCTTTTACCCATACTCTTGCCAGTTGTCACCAAGTTCTCTAATTTATTTCTTCTCATAACGTGTCGAAAAAATTTCGACTGTCTACGACTTATTTCTCTAATTAGTGTACGGTTTTCATTTGTTTCTTGTAGAACCCGCTTATTAACTGCTCATCCAACCCCATTATGATGCTAGTTAGCACACGTAAAGCCTAACGCCAGTCAGGAACTACAATGGTTTTTTTCTTTTTCTTGCTGTTTTCAATCAGTCATGAGCCGTCTCCATAACGACGATTGTCTGCAAAAAATATCTCCGACACCTCTTGCATCTCACCGTGGTTGTACACTACGAGTTCGTCAATCTGTTGCTGTCCTTGTCCTTCAGGACTGGATTCACAATTTTTCTTTTCAAGTCTTGTACACGCCTTTCAAAATGCTTCCGCGTCCGCCTTCCACAGTAGCCTTTCCTGCGAGCTTGTTAGCCCGCTCATTTCCTAGTACTTCCGCATGCAAATATGAAATTAATCTTTGCCAGCCAAGACTGCTGCAGAGACAGCATCCACTCTCTTCGGATCCACCCCATTTCTATCCTCTTGAGCATGCTCATTGAGTCGGTAAGGAAAGAAGAATTAGTGAATGTCTGTATCTCGAGCCATGTTATTGCTTTACTTACTGCCATGACTTCCATAGTCAGGCTACTTGTGGTCTTAAAAAAAGCACCAGAGTCCTCCTTCACAATTTCCCTCCGGCCTGGGCCGTAAAGGCCCATGAGCTTCTCACATGTCGGACGACCGACCCATCTGTGTAAATGACAGCATCACTGTCTAAGGAATTCTCGAAAATCAACGCTTTTACTTCCGCCTCCACAGCAGCCGGATTTTCTTGTCTGCATTTTCTGTCTAGTTGTATGCAAACAGAAAAGGACGTACAGAAATATGTTGGCACTTGTATCCACTCCTCGACAGGTTCTAAGTCCTCAAGTGAACACATCTGTTGAAGAATGTCTTCGGCTTGACCTATCCACGACTTTCCTCTTTTTAACCTGCTGCTCTTCACCTTCATAATTTCACTATGCAGTGGATGGCGTGTGTTTGCGTTAACTCTGAGATAGGCACTTGCTCTGTAAATGTGTATTCTGTCTTCAATTATTGGAAAATAAAGAAGGTAGCGCATCGCCCTGCATGCTGTATATCTTGTACATCCAAGAATAATGCGCATAGCTTCGTTCTGTATCATTTCCATCCTTAATATCTACTTACGGTTTAGAGTCAGGATCCCCATCGCATACTCAAAAACAGACATGACTAGCCCCTCGTATAGAAGACATAGATGACGGTGCTCACAGTTTGCTGCCACCATCACCAGCATCGCAGCCAGACCCCGCTTGGCCTTTGTTATCACCTGGTCTATGTCCTCATTATAAGCAAGGCTTCGATCAAAACGTATCCCCAGGTAATTCATTGCCTGCGTTCTTTCCACAGTCTCTGAACACAGATTTACAGTTGATGTTTGAGTGTTGACAATATGATTATTCAAAGAGAACCATGTCACTGTTGTCTTTGTTGGGTTGACCATTGCTTCAACACACCAAGTACTTATGCGGTTGAGTTAGGCTTGTAGTTCCACAGCAACCTGATCTCTATCCTTACCCTGACGATACACTAAATCATCGTCAGCATTTGTCAATGTCCTCCCCGGTTCAGTGATCTGCTCGCTGGTGATTATCACAGTATACACGTTGAACAGCACCGGAGATAATGGTGATCTCTATGGTAGGCCAAGATATGTTGTTCTTGGTTCCGAAGTCCAACTGCCACATCTAAAAACTACTTTCCATTCGCAGAGGGCTGCAGCGATCCAAGAAAGGAGGAAATGACTTATCTTGAGTTCAAGCAGCTGAAGAATTAAGAAATCTAATGGTACTCTGTTGCATCCTCCAGATCAATCGCTGCTGCAAAGGTTTCAATGCTTGAGTGGAAACCTTCATAGACGTCATGAGCAAACCTGCTGTATTGGTCCAGGTTTCTCTTTTTGGACAGTAACCACCCAGGGTAGGTGGGAAAACACCTTGCCTCTCTAGCTGGCTTGATATTTTCCTGGCAATTAACTTCTCCAGCAGCTTGCCTATTGTATTCTGCATGGTTATTAGTCGATATCCCTGAATATTTGTGTGGTCTTTGCCAGGCTTCGGCAAAGGAATCACATAACTGTGTAACCACTCCTCCGTGATGCTAGCACTTCCTATACGTTTGTTGTACATGTCTGCTAGTTTCTTTATGTCAAGTAGCAGGTGTGACGCAATAAGAGAAATTAGAAGTATCAGAGAATCCCAGGACCAAAACGCTAGGAAATCCAAAGACAGGACGTATCAATGCAGAAACGTCATCAAAGATTGTCAACAACAAAGACAGACTGACTTGGGAGATTCTTCGGAGCGGCAGCTCATGTTGATTTGGGAAATATCGGTTGGCTAAGCACAGGCTTTATATCGCAATTGTGGCTGAATTAGCAATTGGAATGGACGAAACAATCTGTGGACACAACGTGCATCGAAGCCACAAATAAACAGGCAGACAAACGTAGAATATCGATGTATGAAAATTGGCAGAAAGGACATTGCAAAAATAGAGAGAAGGACGCCGTGTGGACGGGCAAGGACATTGTTTAGAACTCGAGTGCAGATGGCTTTTGAACATGTTACTAATATTATTTTTAATTGTAATACTGCCCGCCTGGTCAGAACAGGCACAGTATCATAATATTTATCATTGTTGTTGTTGCAAGCCTGAGCACTGCGGAAAATATACAACGTTTCAACTTTCAAAGTCCGTTGGAGTAGATTTCCTTCTTCAGTTCAGGTTTGGCTTCTTAAACCTGCTTTGACGTATTCTATTAACGAGTTACATTGTTGGAATTATATCATTTACCCCGAGATGTCGTCTGGCACTCTAGCTCCATGTCGTTACACCTACTGATGTCGTATCATATGCCGTCTAGCCCTGGAGCGCCGTTTTTTTTTATCGTCGAAGCACAGCCTTGATTTCTTTCACTGTCACTGTGTCTTCATCGGAAATGTTCTGGGCTTTTCACCTGTCTAAGGTGACCTCCTTGGCAAGATTTCGGCTTCTCATGTCTGTCTGGTTGCTCTGCTCTAGATCGCGTTCGAAGAGGGCTTTGCCCTTGTTCTCGTCAGTCCTCTGCCAGAAGAGGTCAGCACCTTGGAAGTCAGATATCATCTTATTCTTGACTACCGCACTGATACTTTTATGTTGTCGCCAGAACAATTTCATTGACTTGTCTGTGCATACTCTTTGACACACCTCTGCTCATTTTTCACTTTTAAACACCTTGACCAGTTTTTTTGAAATAGCTTACTTTTGTGTGCATCTCTCTTTCTAACTGCATGCAGGGACTAGAATGGGCATCTTTGTTCTTCTTGGCATTTTGTCATTTCCTTAGAGTACTGCGCTTATCCACCCATGCCTTCTCCACCTCAAAATTTCACAAAGGTGGCTGCTCCCAGCTTTTTATCATGCCTTGAAGCTTTCTGCGCTTGTCACGCCTTATTTTACTCACCAATCTTGCCTGTCTAGTCTTGACCGTTGACTTACTTTGCCTGGTTCTGCCTTTCGCAACCAATATGCTGCAAGGGTGGTGGTCGCTGCAAAAGAAGAAACTCTACCGACCATAAACGGACTGTTATGTAAGCCAAATCTACCGAGTATACTGACACGTACCAGACCAGAAGATCAACCTAACAGTCGTATTCATTTCGCCAATTTACTTGTTGGTTGGTTACTTGTTTGTTTGCTTGGTTGATTGCTTGGCAGGTAGGTCATTCCTCTGGAAGACTGAGTGTTAACACTTAAGTCTGGTGCCTTGGAATTCATGTGGTCTGAACCCTGACGACAATTAGCATTTATCGGAGTGAAGTTTGTTTACAGACGTGCCGCCCTACTCAGTACAAGGTATCATTTGCACGTAAGCTGTGCTGAAGCTCTCTCTCTCTCTCTCTCTCTCTTTCTCTTTCTCTCTCTCTCTCTCTCTCTCTCTCTCTCTCTCTCTCTCTCTCTCTCTCTCTCTCTCTCTGCCCTCTCCAAGCTCATAAACAATCGGGGTTTGCAAGTCCGGTAACAGAGCCCCACATCTGCGAGAAGGCAACTCAGGATGAAACCAGGTCATTATTCAGCACACCACAAACGGGTGGACCCGAATTACACAAGGCCTAGGTTCATAATGCTTCCTGCATGGGTTAAGATATTTCATTGTTACCAGACTCCAACTTAATTCCGGGGGGGGGGGGGATTTTGCCTGTTGATGAAAAACAAAGATAAAACAAGATGAGCCCTAAAATATCACTCACTGTGCATATCGAGAAATTCATGTGAAGTAAAGCAAGTAATTAAAGAACTATGTTTCCACGCCTTGTGGTGTAATTTATATATGGTGCCATCCTCATATTTTATGAACTATTCGGCACTCGAGGAGCGATGACGGTAATATAACACCGACCGCCTCACAACATTTCCAGGTACCTAACATCCCACTCAGCTACTGCGACTCCATATTCATGAGGTAATGGACAGTTGGTTCATCATCATCAGGTTAGTTGGCTTCGAGTACTGGTGCTGTTGACGTCATCTATTTATGTTGCTTCACTCGTATCTCTTTCCAAAAATTCTCTTCAGCTGGTGTATGTGTTTATCACGAAGTCTTTGCCCATCAGGATGATGCCATTGTTTGCAGAACGCCCATTTTCATTTGTTTTTCTATCTATTTTTGCCTTCGGCTGTTCAAAAGTCGACTTACGTATCTCAAATCAAGACATCTACTTTGTCTATGTCTTTCAATCATCGTCACTATGTAGCAATGGCTTCTATGGCTTAGGAGACAGTAGAAAGAAGTTTCGCATTTTTCCTGAAATACCGGGTCGGGGGGTTTCAATGCCGCCGCGGGTCATCTGGAAGATGGTTACCTTGCGTTAATTTCGATGGAACGATGAGTCGACCGTTAAAAAAGCAATGGAAAACTACTGAAAGTTAAATTGCCTAGTACTCGTAAATTACAAACAACAAATAAATACTGGGGTTGAAGGCAAAATTATGTAAAGGACAAGTAACTAACGTTCTTAAACATTATGTAGCAAGTTCTTTGCAGAAGGTCGTTCTCAGTTCCCTCCATCGTGTAAGTTTATGTCTAGAGTGTCTTTAATGTCCTGTCTTCACATTCGTATTGCTTGACCCCTGCCTCAGCTTCCAAGAAGCATGCCTTCCATCACTGTTAATCTAAGCCACTGTTAGTTTCGATATAGCCAACGTTTTCCGGTTTCCGAGTCATGATATTGTTCATGAGATTCTTTTCATCGACGTTCAGATCGTGTAAAACGGTATTAAATTTCTTAACATTTTTTTTTTTTTTTTTTTTTTTCCGCGTTTCCATCCTGTTTCAGGATATTGCGGTCAACACCAGCATCTTTCAGCTGTATGTTGATTCCTAGGCTAGATTACGCTCATCAGCACGCCACGACTTTCTGAGCGACCGGCTCCATACTCTCATAAGTCACTTTTGCGATTCGAACCACTGCTAATTCTCGTCGCGTCACGTGACGAGAGTATTCGGGGTTAGCGGAGAAAGCTGCTAACCCCTCGGCCACGAAGCCGGTAAATTTCTTAACATTATCGTTAATATCTTTATTGAAGATACATGATCATTGGAAATTATCCTGTGTCAGTATCTATCACAACTTGCTGAGCTATACAATCGGTGTGTCTCTGGGGAGAACCTTCTCATTACCTGACATACGTGGGATCCATGAACCCCGCATTCTCCTGCTCTGGAAGTTTTCATTAGTCGGAAGATACAGTTTTTGTACGCTGAAATTTACAGACCGGTTCCATTTTGTTGACATAAACATTCCATTCTAAACAAATCTCTAGGGTACACGTAGTGAAAGGGAATACTAGGATGGGTAGAAGAGTGCATTCGAATAATTTAGCTGCATGTCCGTTAGTGTAGTGCTTCCCAAAAGTGGTGGTCCGTGGATCGGTGCGCGAGCCCTTCTTTGCCGGTCAGCACTTGAGCTGAAAAAAAGTAAGAAAAAAGTTAAATATTTTCTCCTTTGAGGATTGTTTAGAACTTTTTAAAAACAAGTTTGCCCTTTTCTCACAAAGTATGATATCCACACCGTTTTTATGGTGATTTAATTTTAAAATAAATTGAGCCTTCAGCCGTATAGCCCAAGGAGTATTTATTTTTTAAGGAGGAGCGAATCATTGGTGCAATGGGAAAGTTAAAAATAGTAACCAGACGACATTTGTTTGTTGACGACGTGCGTTTATTTTGTTTCCTATGTGAACGAACGAACGAACGAACAGACTTTATTTTCAAAGGGTAACAAATACGAAAAGTGAGAAAGATGAACATTATAATTTGCTGATTGTCATAAGATGCAGAACATACGCGATTTTTGTTGGACGATTATAATGCGTTTTGCCATCGTCTGAGCGAGTGAAGGTGTTAGATTCATCTGCAAAGTATTTTCCATTACAGCTGGATGAAAGAACGGACGTTGCCAACTTAGCGATTCTGATGATGTATGTGAGATATAGATACGAAGACAACTTGAAAGAAGAGTATTTCTTTTTCGTCAATGAGCATTATTAAGACAAAATAAAGAAACAGTATGGAAATATTGTTCTCCTTTGTGGGTAGCGCTGTCTACAATCGAGCCACGATTTGATAAGCTTGTAAATAATAAACAGGCCCACCCCTCACATTAAATAGTTACTGTTAGCAGCTGATTGTGAGGTTTTTTGTGGGTTTATAGAGAATTACAGAAGTTCCAATGAGTGAAGTTCTATAAAGTATATCTCTCCATAAAAGATACAGGTTAGTAACAGCAAGTTTTGTCTAGAGGTATTGATATATATTCTCGCAGAACCTTTGTAGAGAAACCATTTAGAATTTGGCTCATCGAGTACCCCCACTGTGAGAAATTAGACCTAAGTTTAAGTTCACACAGAATTATTAATAGATGATTTCTCTTCTAGGCTATATATATATAGAGAGAGAGAGAGATCTTGGCAGTTAGCCACAGTAACCAATGAAAGCAGTTCTCTCATCTTCTAGCTGACTGTGCTCTGGTCGCCAACCTCATTCTGATCTCTTTAATTATTTCAAGTGACACAAGACTCTTGGACAAATGACCACATCGACAATTGAACCATTGTAGTGAACATAAACAACAACAACTGTACTTTACACCGGTTGAACAAGACATCAACATGAGAAGATATTGACAACAGGTGGACACACATTCACAAAGAATGATCACACGAACAGATTAGACAAGTCATACATCATGGAAGATACTTGACAACAACCACACAGAACTTCCACAATATCTGTAACTAACAACAACAGTAGAGTAACAGTCACCATGAAGATGCTTGACAACAGTTGGGCATCTCTTTCTCAACAGTGTACAAGACAATCACAGAGACATGTATCTCAAAAACTGTTCTCTTACTAAGATCATTTTATTAATGTCTGCTGAGGTCAAGTGAAGACTCAGGCTTCATATATTGCCAAAAATTCACATTTCAATCATAATTTTATATGCAATATAAGTGACAATGATAATGAAAACCCAAACACATCACTCAATATCCCCCACAGAAACATTAATCTAAAACAAACCCTCCTCCTTCACATCACTACTTCATCAAGATACCCTACACCACAAACTCTTAAATCATGCTATCGCCTTTCCAACCGTCAAATGAGGGTAACACATGATAAACCTATAGCCGGGCACAAGTATAGGGAGACACTGCTATACTGATCCTTGTACCGTCTTTTAGCACCTATGAAAGTGTTGGGAATGTCTCAGGTTTCAGTTTCCCCATAATGTTTTTCCAGTTTAGGCTATTCCCTACTTTGACTAGTCCGAAGCAAGAGACAAACATGTCCTTCCGAAGGGTGAGTAGACTGTTCGCAAAGTTGATAATTGGGATTAGTTTACATTTCAGTAGATGAAGTTCTAAAACTATTATGTCCCATCATTCTTCCCTGCCAGTCTATCTCCTACCAAGGTTTCTGATGGTACTGAAATCACCACACTTAAGCATTAATCCATTTGTGAATTTGCTCTATGTTCTATCCTTCTTCTAAATTAGCTTTTCAGCCAGTATTAAGCTGGAGTTCAGGCTAGAGCTCAGGACTTCCCTGGAGTTGTCCTGGTAATTGAAGGCCTCCCCATCTTCCTCATTATCTGTTAATAAACAAAGGCACAACATGTGTTTTACATCTGTTTAAGCATTGCCATGGTTATGTAGTACCATTACAGATTCAGAGAGGAATGGGAGGGAAAGAGAGGAGAGTGATATTCGAACACCTGCCCCTCACTGGTGATGAAGTGCAATTTTATTTGGTGGTGTGGGGTGATATCCTTTCTCAAGGTTCATCCCCACTTTTGTGAATCATAGGCAGATATGCTTACTCAGGGGCAGCCTCACACCAGTATCAAGTACCTTGTAATTATTTGTCTATATAAATTCTCACAATAAGTAGATCACGGGGACCGGTGTACCATGAGAACAGACAGTGTGATTAAGCATTAAGAAGTAGGCATTGTAAGGCTGCAATCATGCACTAGCCTTTCAAAGCAAGACATGAAGTAAACAGCACAAAATGAACACCTTCATGAGGCACCTCTGCTGAACAACTCACCATAAGGCAGATATGAGACAGACAGAAGACAGGCATCTTTCATGACTGCACTTGGCAATATTATTAACTAATGGCAATGGACCAATTAGCTTGCATAAAGGTGATACATTGGTTCAAGAATGCCCTATATCCTCCACACTTACACCGCCATGCCAAACTTCCTCCCCTCAAGCTAGACCAGATTCACAAGCACCATTAAACCAACATCATCATCTTGTTGTGCTCTTTTCCCATTAAACAGTAGTAATATCTACTGCAGCAGGTACCAAGCAATATTGCATAAGCAATGTTTTCACACGTGGAATACACATATGAAAGAAAACATGAATTTTCCCTGACAAATAGCATGAGCCTTTACATGTATTCAAATGACCAGACACTGTAGGTTGTGCCACATATTGCTCCTTATTGGAATGTAGTTCATATAAACCTAAACCATTGTTGCAAAGAACCAGCGCATAACGTCAAAGAGAAATTGCATCCTAGGCAAATCTATATGAATGCTTTTGGCAATTTACTTGAGCGTAATACAGTCACCAGACATTACAGGAACTTTGTAATTTCTAAAGTGAAATGCAGTCCTGCAAACATGGATCTAATAAGCGTCTTTACTTTTACAAATATGAGAGGTTAATTATATAATTACCATCACATTCACTCAAACATTCTCAGCCATTATAAGGGAAAAGTTACATGTTGCATCACACATTCTGAAACATAACTGCCAAAAGTAACTCGCAAGAGCAGTGTACAGTTTGGTTAAGAATGGTCATGATAGGCACTCAACGAATGTTCAGAGCGCACATAGGTTTTGCAATATGCATTGAGCGTAGTTTACAGTCACAAGCATATGCAAATCATCAAATCAGACAGACAATAGACATGGTAAAAATGTTTCACTGTGGTAGACATGACAGGTTGGAGCGGCAGTTTTAGTGTCAATGTACGACGACGTTCTGTCTTCATTTCCACATTTTCTCAAGAAAATACTCTGCCATTCATCTCACTCTCTTATCATCAGGCTTACACATAACATATTAAATGATTTGTGGTACCTGAGGTGCAGAATCTACATCTTAGAGAATGGTTCGGCATGTTTTACCACTGCATCTTGAGCACATCTAAGCTGGATGGAATCAAATCTTCGACTGGCGGGCTAATTAAGTATTAGCGTTACTCGCCCAAGGGTCAACTAATCAAATGGAGTCCCCACCTCTCATCTACCCTCCCTCAATCTAGAATCTTCTAAGCTATTCTTAGACCGGGTTATCAAAACGGTTTACGTTGGTTAATCTATTGAGCATTGAGAAATGTAAAATGGACTGGGGATGTCAACGTCTGAAACATTATGTTACACTGATCATTAAATCATTTTTATTACAACATACTGTAATTTAGTCAGCTTGTTTAAAATATGCTTTGGTATCTTTTCCAAGATATATTTTATTTTTATTTTATACTGGTGTTCATTAGTGTCGGTGTATACGAGTATATACACCCTTGCAAGAAAACCTAAATGTAGTTTTGATATTTTAAAAATATTTTGATTTGTAATTCTCCACAATAAAATTTTTACTCATGAAAATGGGACTACCATTAAATAAATCATCGTCATCCAATAATATTATAGAGCAGTATTTAGCGCACCGGGACAATAGTAGTATAGAAGGAGGAAAGCCGCCCGTTTTGAGGTGGAAATCGATTTCCACCTCAAAGGGCGATAACTCCGGTTAATTACCACCTCAAAGGGCGATAACTCATTTTAAAAAGGCAAGGGCGATAACTCTTTTAATAGGCGTGGTCCGAGTAGGTGTGGTCTAGTGACGTTAGGTACAACATAAAAAATACAAAATAACAAACGAGTCAAGTAAGGTATATGTTTTTTTTTTTTATTAAACCATATATAGACAATACAATGCATATTAAATAAACAATGGCATAGTCGAGATATTATCATTTTGTGTCTGTCTTTTTATATACAGATAGGACAGAGATGCACGATGTTGCTGATATGTATATACAGAAGAGGCTTGGGTCTTGAAGCCTATATTGGTCCCCCCCACTCGGTGTTTGGGTATTGAGTACTTCTAAAAATGTGTCCTTGTTTAAATGCATGTTATGGTTTTTGGTCAGACCTTTGGTACTGACTTTATCATAATCTCCGACACAAATATACGTCTTACTACATAACGAGACCATCCCCTTCCCTTCGTATTCTAGTTTGAAAAGCCCGGGGGTTCTCTTTTCATACGCTCTGATAGCCACACAGTCCTGACAGGTAGTAGTTTTATGTTCAGAGCAGGTTTCAGACGGGAACCACTGATTATAGACTCTGTCATATTCTTCTCGTAGGTGTGGTCTAACTACTTCAGAGAGTGAGTCGGCACTAAGGGCCAAATATAAAGAGTCAGTGTCCATTTCACAAAGCTGAAAGTCGTCTTTAGAGATAAATTTGTCTAGAAAGTCGTAGTAGAAAGCTAACATTCTTAATTTGGCATATTGGTAAACGAAAAAACCAATCTGTAGAGGTAGATCCCAGACAGTTTTCTTCTTTAGGGTTTCAACTTCGAAAAGATCAGGTGTAATACCAGTCATGCTTTTAAACCTAGGGTTATTGAGTGCTTTGGTCGTGTCTTTTCCCTGGCAGTAGGAGACATCGGTATGTTTGGCTTTATTAGTTAATGTTTTACCGTAAGCGGCATTACCTAGCAATTTCATCGTGTCGGCTGTAATACTCTCGGCTGGATTTTTGTCCCCTTGGCGACGGGCATTAGACACTGTTTCCCCAAATTGTTTAAAACAACTAACTGGTCGATATTCTATTGTCTGGTAGATGTGTGTAACGACCAACCCATGGGCTAGATACCACTTTAAAAGAGGGGTGGCTAATAATATTTTCTTCCCGAAATAACTACCAACCAATGTCCGTCGTGGGGTACTCAGTAGTTTATTTTTTATGGCGTAGTCTTTCATAAACTCCCCAATATCGTCCCTCGACACTTCTGTGTTCTTGAAAATAGGGGGCATTTCGGCAAAGGACTCTTGTAAATCAGTCGGGGTCTCTATATCGCACTCCACCAACCCGAAAAATGTATCACTTTTTACAGCCTCAATTATCTGGTTTTCACTCAAACCCAAGGAAGGTGTGTGGGTTCCCGTAAGAAACGATGTAAGCAACTCAATTATTGACAGATTTGTCTGTTGTACTCTGTTTTATTAAACTTATCAACATGGTAAAATGTACCACGTTTGGTCACGCCCACCGACATGGCACACGATGACTGAAGAATTACTGCCCTACACAAAAAATCTAATTTATTTAAAATTAATAAATAAGCTGGTAGTGTTTTGTTATGTCTTTTCGCTACAAACTTGAGTGAGAAGTCTTATCGACATCGTTAAATTTATACAAGAGACAATATCACAATCATAGACATATTTCAATCGAACAAAAGAAGATTCGACACATGATAATGATAGACCCAGTGCGGTTACCGACATGAAACATAATGTATTCTTTTTTCGGTGTTACAAAGTATCTATCTTCTTATCTGTGGGCGTAAGCGAAAGAGATACCAAAAAGAAAAATAGTAGACAACGGTATATTGATGAACAGCGGTTTAAAGAATTATAAAATAAAAAAAAATAAAAAATTCACACTTTCAGGATCGAACCACTGCCACCCGAACACGGGCCGGGTGCGCTATCAACTAAGCTATTACTTCTGGTAACACTGATCTTACAAAGCAAAGATACAACAGCAACCTTCCAACTGTGACTGTCGGAGATGATAAAAATAAGAATTACAGCGATAGACAAAACATATTTCTAGAACAGACATTTATAAACATATTAGACAAAAAAAAAATTACTCCCTCACTTATGTTTAAGCACCAATAAAGTATGGTTTTCAGTTGTATAAAAAGGAACATAATTTATATGTACAACTGTGCTATACCCGCTTCCGAAAAAGTCAGATTTAGATAAAATTATTCAAATATCAGAAAAAGGAACCTTGTAATATTTAATAATACCAAGTTTTAAGTATTTTAAAAGGCAATATAGCATAATAACCCATTCTTATATATTTTAAAAAATTATTTATGTATGCAATCTCGGAACAGGTACGCGTCGTATGACGCCTTAAACGTGTAATAAAATAACTTTTGAGAGGTTAAAGTATTAAAACTTATAGTCAAATGAAAGATTATGATGTCGTTTATTTCAAAAAACAATTTTGATGGTGTTTTACGAAATATATCAAGAGATATTGATATTATAAACTCAGAGTGTTGCACATTTGTGGCTAATTTAGTTCCGTTGCGAATTTTGTCCGGAGCTGCGTGTTGGCAAGCTTTCTCGTATGACCGCGCTTGTTAACAAAACACCGGTCACACTGCAGTGTGTTTATTCGCCAGCCCAGACGAACACTGAGGCTCGCCTTGTAAGTGTTTTACTAACACGATAATTAGATTTAATTTTGATATCATCAGAATAAATCTAAATTTCGCCATGTTCTGGGTGAACGAATGGTTATATTTTTTTTCGTTTCGCTCTGTACAAAACCCACACAACACATAGCTGTCTTTGGTGTTCTGAAACCAACTTGGCTGACACTATCATCAAGTTCCGTGTTGTAGGCCTTCATGACGCTGTCTTTGGTGTTCTGAAAGCGACTTTGCTGACATACCACTACCATAATTTCTAATCTCTGTATGTTACTGAGATAACAGTTGTCACGATGTTCATCCGTCTCTTATATGACTAAAGAAAGTTGTTTCTTTTCTAGTTGTTAGACAGGAAATTCACCTTACAAACCAGCTGCTTCTAATTTTTTGTTACAACATTCACTCCCACACACCAAAACTATTTACCACTCTCTTACTTTTTCATTTTCTAAAATTTATCTTGTTCTGTTCATTAATCTCTTGTACATCATCCGTCTGATAATTCCCCCTAGGTAATTTATCCACTTGGTTAAGAATGTTTCTATGTCACATTTGGTGTCACCCCTGTTGGTATCCCTGGTTACACTTTTCTTCGTAAGTAACGTGACCACTGTGAGAATCAGCACTGGTTCATACATATGATGTGAGTCGATCGTTCAATGGTAAACTACTGAGTGTAAGCTTGTCTAGAAATCAGCTGAAAGCTGTTGACAGCGATGTCCTGTAAAACATTTACTTTCTTTTGATACCATTATTAATATTTTCTTGATAGAGCACTCCATATTACTACAATGTCCAACAATTATAGATCTGTTGCATTATCTATCCCCCAAAAACTGTGTCTTTATATCAGCCGAATAGTATTCCTGGGTTCTTTCTGGTTTCGCATATAAATTCCCCAAGGCGCGAGCACAGGGAAAGGCGGGCTCACGGGGCAAGGTCTGTTTTCTACTTGCTATCTTTTTGGTCAGTTTCATCTTGCTAAAGGCTACATTTCCTGTGATGAATCTTGTAATCTCTTCAAACCATTGCCCATCAGAACTGTTCCGAGATAATTGTACTTGTTTTCCTATTTACTTGTGGTGTTTTCCTAATAATCTGTGTCTTTTTAGTTCTAATCCTAATTGTTCACGTCTATTAATTGTTGCAGGTCCTGTTCATTGTCTACAATCAAGACTGCCTATCTATTGATGTCCCGCAATAATCTTTTCATATATTTCTGGTGTACAAGGGAAAAAAACATTACACACCCCTTTTAATTGGTTGATATTTACCTATTTCACTATCAATCCTTATGACAGTTTTGTTTTCTATGTTTTTTCTTTCCCCATCAATTTGTAGATTTTCAAACATATCTAATTTGCCGTACACAACCTTATCAACGTGATAACATTCACAACTGTTTTTTGTGTGTTAAAAGTATTGTGTATTGCTTCGTGTGTTATTTTACATTCCTTTGAAAAGGAGTAACAAGTAAAAACGAAAAGAGAGCAAGTGAAAACAGACCTTGCCCCGTGAGCCCGCCTTTCCCTGTGCTCGCGTGGGCTCGTGCCTTGGGGAATTTATATGAGAAACCAGAAAGAACCCAGGAATACTATTCGGCTGATATAAAGACACAGTTTTGGGGGGATAGATAATGCAACAGATCTATAATTGTTGGACATTGTAGTAATATGGAGTGCTCTATCAAGAAAATATTAATAATGGTATCAAAAGAAAGTAAATGTTTTACAGGACATCGCTGTCAACAGCTTTCAGCTGATTTCTAGACAAGCTTACACTCAGTAGTTTACCATTGAACGATCGACTCACATCATATGTATGAACCAGTGCTGATTCTCACAGTGGTCACGTTACTTACGAAGAAAAGTGTAACCAGGGATACCAACAGGGGTGACACCAAATGTGACATAGAAACATTCTTAACCAAGTGGATAAATTACCTAGGGGGAATTATCAGACGGATGATGTACAAGAGATTAATGAACAGAACAAGATAAATTTTAGAAAATGAAAAAGTAAGAGAGTGGTAAATAGTTTTGGTGTGTGGGAGTGAATGTTGTAACAAAAAATTAGAAGCAGCTGGTTTGTAAGGTGAATTTCCTGTCTAACAACTAGAAAAGAAACAACTTTCTTTAGTCATATAAGAGACGGATGAACATCGTGACAACTGTTATCTCAGTAACATACAGAGATTAGAAATTATGGTAGTGGTATGTCAGCAAAGTCGCTTTCAGAACACCAAAGACAGCGTCATGAAGGCCTACAACACGGAACTTGATGATAGTGTCAGCCAAGTTGGTTTCAGAACACCAAAGACAGCTATGTGTTGTGTGGGTTTTGTACAGAGCGAAACGAAAAAAAATATAACCATTCGTTCACCCAGAACATGGCGAAATTTAGATTTATTCTGATGATATCAAAATTAAATCTAATTATCGTGTTAGTAAAACTCTTACAAGGCGAGCCTCAGTGTTCGTCTGGGCTGGCGAATAAACACACTGCAGTGTGACCGGTGTTTTGTTAACAAGCGCGGTCATACGAGAAAGCTTGCCAACACGCAGCTCCGGACAAAATTCGCAACGGAACTAAATTAGCCACAAATGTGCAACACTCTGAGTTTATAATATCAATATCTCTTGATATATTTCGTAAAACACCATCAAAATTGTTTTTTGAAATAAACGACATCATAATCTTTCATTTGACTATAAGTTTTAATACTTTAACCTCTCAAAAGTTATTTTATTACACGTTTAAGGCGTCATACGACGCGTACCTGTTCCGAGATTGCATACATAAATAATTTTTTAAAATATATAAGAATGGGTTATTATGCTATATTGCCTTTTAAAATACTTAAAACTTGGTATTATTAAATATTACAAGGTTCCTTTTTCTGATATTTGAATAATTTTATCTAAATCTGACTTTTTCGGAAACATGTACAGACCTACAAGCACTTGGAATCAACGACTGGCAAGAGAAGGTCCACCAGAGAGACGAATGGAGACGGATTGTATTTGCAGCAAAGAACCTCAATGGCTCGGAACGCTGAAGAAGAAGAAGAAGACTTTTTCGGAAGCGGGTATAGCACAGTTGTACATATAAATTATGTTCCTTTTTATACAACTGAAAACCATACTTTATTGGTGCTTAAACATAAGTGAGGGAGTAATTTTTTTTTTTGTCTAATATGTTTATAAATGTCTGTTCTAGAAATATGTTTTGTCTATCGCTGTAATTCTTATTTTTATCATCTCCGACAGTCACAGTTGGAAGGTTGCTGTTGTATCTTTGCTTTGTAAGATCAGTGTTACCAGAAGTAATAGCTTAGTTGATAGCGCACCCGGCCCGTGTTCGGGTGGCAGTGGTTCGATCCTGAAAGTGTGAATTTTTTATTTTTTTTTATTTTATAATTCTTTAAACCGCTGTTCATCAATATACCGTTGTCTACTATTTTTCTTTTTGGTATCTCTTTCGCTTACGCCCACAGATAAGAAGATAGATACTTTGTAACACCGAAAAAAGAATACATTATGTTTCATGTCGGTAACCGCACTGGGTCTATCATTATCATGTGTCGAATCTTCTTTTGTTCGATTGAAATATGTCTATGATTGTGATATTGTCTCTTGTATAAATTTAACGATGTCGATAAGACTTCTCACTCAAGTTTGTAGCGAAAAGACATAACAAAACACTACCAGCTTATTTATTAATTTTAAATAAATTAGATTTTTTGTGTAGGGCAGTAATTCTTCAGTCATCGTGTGCCATGTCGGTGGGCGTGACCAAACGTGGTACATTTTACCATGTTGATAAGTTTAACTCTTTCACTACCAAACAAAAACTGGGCTGTGACCAAACAGAAATTTATGGCAGAAAATTGGAACTAGGGGTGTGTTACAATAATGCTTTTAAAATGGTTAAGATGGTAGCAGATCTATTGTATTACATATCAAATTAAAGAGGATTGCACAAGGAACATGACAGGGTTAATAATTAATTGATAGGTTACAAATATTATGACAATAATGAGAGGTTTAATAATAACAACTGAAATTAAAGAGGTAAAAATTATTTTAAAAACTGCACTTATAAGGTGTTTTCTACACTCCTATACTGCTAATCATGTTTAATTTACTGAATAATCAAACAAACACCAATTGTCTTCAAGAATATAAACAGTATTGCTCATTAAAGTAACCCAAAAAGAAGTTTTGGTTCATATTCTGAACCATGTCTTTTTAACAAAAAATGACAAAAAATAATGGCTGAAATCTGGAAGGTGGGGTCTCTCACAGTAAAGTTATGAAAATGGTTAAAATTGTAGAAGAAATGTTGTATTATATATCAAAATAAAGGGGATTGCACAAGGAATATGTTGGTAGGAGAATTTCTGCTTTAGGTTGTAAATAAAATAAAAATAATAATATAATTTGTAAAATAATTGGACAAAAGTAGGTAAAAATAATGTAAACATTGCACTTAGAATGTGTTTTCTACACTCCTATACTGCTAATAATGTTTAATTTACTGAATAATCAAACAAACACCACTTGTCTTCAAGAATATAAACAGTATTGCTCATTTAAATCAACAAAAAGGAAGTTTTGGTGCATATTCTGAACCATGTCTTTGTCACAAAAATGAAAAAAACTAATGGCCGCAATCTGGAAGTTGGTGTATGTCGCAATAATGTTATGAAAATGGTTAGAATTGTTGCAGAAATGTTGTATTATATATCAAAATAAAGGGGATTGCACAAGGAATATGTTGGTAGGAGAATTTCTGCTTTAGGTTGTAAATAAAATAAAAATAATAATATAATTTGTAAAATATGTGGACAAAAGTAGGTAAAAATAATGTAAACATTGTACTTACCAAGGGGGCGTTGTTATCCAATATCCTGATCACTGCTAATCCTGTTGAATTTACTGCACAAACAACACTTTTCTAAACTATAAATACAATTGCTCCGAATCAATCATCCGAAAAGAAGTTTTGCCGCAGATTCTGAATCATGTATTTTTCTTTTTTCAGACAAAAGTTAGGAGAACACTTGGCAGATTTACATTTAATTGTCATGTCTGTTTGTTTTTATTTACTATATGTGGCAGTCTATTTGTGATAGGCTGCAAAGCAAACTTTGGCGCACAAGTCTGGTCTATTAGTGCAGCCGGAGCAAACAAAAGATGATATGTGTCGTTTAGTTCGAGTGCTACAAAAAACACAGTCTCTATTGACACCGACAAATTCTATTATTTATATTATATTATTTCTATTATAATTCATTAAATTAAATGCTTGGCTCATGTAAATCTTTCGGCATAATTTCCTGCAACAGACTGAAATTCTTCGGCAGGCAGAGTGTCAAACTTTCAGGAATACTCTGAGCTACTTTGCGATGAGCACTTTCCTTTACTTGAAATCCTTCTATAACAATTTTTATCCTCCTTTCTCTGTTTGCCATATGGAATGTAGGATGTGAGCATTGATCTGTGCAATTTCAAAGATCTAGTAGTAGATCTTCTTCCACCACTTAATGGTTTTCGTATCATGGATATTATAATATCCAACCATTTGGTCCATTCTGTCGCAGCCATTCATCGCCGTGTTATTTTCATGGAGACCATCTTCGGCTTGCTTTGCGGTTTTCGCAATCCACTCTCAACAGTTCTCAACAATGCATGTTTGTTTTTTAGCTTTATTTAGCCCTTCCACCAAATAATCATTTCATCAATGGACACATTTTCAAATGGGTAAAATGCTTCCTGGATATTCTTCAGAATCATGTCAACAAGAGGATCAATTTTTTTTTTTTTTTTTTTTTTTTGTGTGGGTACCCTCAGGTTGTCATACATGAAACATGGTGTGATAAATATATTATAATTTTCTAATTGATTACTGGGAAACGTAGTGGCAGTGGCATACCAAGGAGTATATAAATGTGCACTTGTACACCAGTAGTCTTTGATACATGGTCTTGGATCAAGTCCCATAGCAATAATGACAGACGTAAACTTCAGCCATTCGTGCTTCGTTGTCAAACACTCAGCTGTTGACGAACATTCACTGGTTTTTCTTTATCACCACGTGCTAAAACTTTAGACACAACTAAAAATTCTTTCTAAATATTCACTGATAAGGGAATCACTATTGTTTAAAACAGTTATAAACAATAATCTAGCTTGATCTCAAGTCATACTACGTGGACGCAAACTGGTGGGCGTTTCCATTGTGAAAAAACAAATTAACACTACCTTAAAACTGAAAATTCACAAGAATCCAAAATTATAAAACGAATGACCGCACCAAAATCGCGTAGAGATCTTTCGGCTGTACGACTTTTTAGTTTACTGTAACTTAAAATTCCGAAACGGAGCAGAAATATGTGAAATAAACCACTGATCATTTTGTGCCACTAAAACGGCGGACTGCCATCTCGGGACATCCATCGTGCCGATAGATGGGGTCACGGTAGCGAAAGAGTTAATAAAACAGAGTACAACAGACAAATCTGTCAATAATTGAGTTGCTTACATCGTTTCTTACGGGAACCCACACACCTTCCTTGGGTTTGAGTGAAAACCAGATAATTGAGGCTGTAAAAAGTGATACATTTTTCGGGTTGGTGGAGTGCGATATAGAGACCCCGACTGATTTACAAGAGTCCTTTGCCGAAATGCCCCCTATTTTCAAGAACACAGAAGTGTCGAGGGACGATATTGGGGAGTTTATGAAAGACTACGCCATAAAAAATAAACTACTGAGTACCCCACGACGGACATTGATTGGTAGTTATTTCGGGAAGAAAATATTATTAGCCACCCCTCTTTTAAAGTGGTATCTAGCCCATGGGTTGGTCGTTACACACATCTACCAGACAATAGAATATCGACCAGTTAGTTGTTTTAAACAATTTGGGGAAACAGTGTCTAATGCCCGTCGCCAAGGGGACAAAAATCCAGCCGAGAGTATTACAGCCGACACGATGAAATTGCTAGGTAATGCCGCTTACGGTAAAACATTAACTAATAAAGCCAAACATACCGATGTCTCCTACTGCCAGGGAAAAGACACGACCAAAGCACTCAATAACCCTAGGTTTAAAAGCATGACTGGTATTACACCTGATCTTTTCGAAGTTGAAACCCTAAAGAAGAAAACTGTCTGGGATCTACCTCTACAGATTGGTTTTTTCGTTTACCAATATGCCAAATTAAGAATGTTAGCTTTCTACTACGACTTTCTAGACAAATTTATCTCTAAAGACGACTTTCAGCTTTGTGAAATGGACACTGACTCTTTATATTTGGCCCTTAGTGCCGACTCACTCTCTGAAGTAGTTAGACCACACCTACAAGAAGAATATGACAGAGTCTATAATCAGTGGTTCCCGTCTGAAACCTGCTCTGAACATAAAACTACTACCTGTCAGGACTGTGTGGCTATCAGAGCGTATGAAAAGAGAACCCCCGGGCTTTTTAAACTAGAATACGAAGGGAAGGGGATGGTCTCGTTATGTAGTAAGACGTATATTTGTGTCGGAGATTATGATAAAGTCAGTACCAAAGGTCTGACCAAAAACCATAACATGCATTTAAACAAGGACACATTTTTAGAAGTACTCAATACCCAAACACCGAGTGGGGGGACCAATATAGGCTTCAAGACCCAAGCCTCTTCTGTATATACATATCAGCAACATCGTGCATCTCTGTCCTATCTGTATATAAAAAGACAGACACAAAATGATAATATCTCGACTATGCCATTATTTATTTAATATGCATTGTATTGTCTATATATGGTTTAATAAAAAAAAAACATATACCTTACTTGACTCGTTTGTTATTTTGTATTTTTTATGTTGTACCTAACGTCACTAGACCACACCTACTCGGACCACGCCTATTAAAAGAGTTATCGCCCTTGCCTTTTTAAAAATGAGTTATCGCCCTTTGAGGTGGTAATTAACCGGAGTTATCGCCCTTTGAGGTGGAAATCGATTTCCACCTCAAAACGGGCGGCTTTCCTCCTTCTATACTACTGACAATACACACAATTACGTTAAATCTTATATTTATATTAAAATGTAAATTGAGGTCATATAAAATTCCAGATTACAAGGAGAAAACATTTTTTTCTTTTTAAACGGCACCGGTCCCTGGTGCAAAAGGAACATTTTATGTCGTTCCGCGAAAATTAAAAGTTCGGAAAGAACTGCTTTAGTGGACTCAGTGGACTCACAATTAACCACGGCATTGTTTAGGCTGCTTGTAACTTACTAAGCAATTTTACGTTCAGTAGTTTACCATTCCCTTCTGTAGGACTGACGATCATACCATTATTAAATATCAGCGCAAGATGTTTTGCTTCCAAATCGCCTGCAGCTGATTACAAACTCAGCAAGAGGGATTGGGAAAACATGTGTCCAACCTTTTAGCCGAAAGCACTAATTGATAAATGTTTAAACTTTATTAGTAATTGTTTCATATCATCTCATCTCATCTCATCATGTTCCTCTTGTACCTTGCGGTGTCGAGGTGAAGTATAAACATCGGGAGAGTGCCCGCTTATGAGCTTCATGTATCGATATTCCCATGGACTCTGTTATTCCCTGCGTCTATCGTTTACGTTGTCGGCCTCTTCCTCGGCTTCCCTCGGGTCTGTACATCATTGCTTTTTGTGGTATACTGTTAGTTGGTATCCTACTTGCATGGCGATACCATTTGACTTGTTGCCTTCTAATAAAATCTAGTGCAGCTACAACCCCCACTTTAGTCCTGATTTCTTCATTTCTGATCTTATCTCTTCTTGATACATTGTGTATTCTTCTCAGAAATCTCTTTTCTGTTGTTGTAATTTTTCTTTTCTCTTTTTCTGTCATTGTCCAGGTTTGGCATTGGTAACACAAAGTTGGTAGGAAGATTGTTCTGTAAAGGGCTTTCTTAGTATTGATTGATACATGTTTGTTCTTTAGTATTGGTGCCATGTGTCCCATGAGTTGGTTTGATTATTTTAAATAATTGTTTCAATCGTTGCCATTTTTCTTATTCATACTGCCACACTGAGTTACGGTTATAGATACATATTTTAAATTTGGTACTACATGTAATGTCGTATTTCGCAATCCTAATTTAATGACTTTATCTGTTCCCCTATGCTTGTCTACATAGCATTATGTGTTTGGTTTAAAGCCTCCTGTTCATTGATTAGTTATGTATCAGTTACATCTCTTAACTCTCTGCAACTCTTGCTTATAATTTTCTAAGGAATTGACAGTAAGGTTATTCCTTTATAATTTTCTTACTACTGCAGGCCCCCTTTCTTTGTTAGCTTCAATATCTATCCTGTCAGTTATGCTGGTATGTGTGTGTACTCCTAGACTGTCATAAATAAATTACACAGTAAAAGAAGTCAAATTGTATATATTGGCCCTAATAGCTCCCGTTGAGACACCATCTGGACCAGCAGTTTTTTCATCCGTTGGAAGTTTGATAGTTTTTCTAATTTCTTCTTAAGAAGGCTTCTCACAGTTGCTATCCAGATTCATTTATACAGGCTGGATATGTATAGGATCTTCTGGGAATAGTCTGTTCTGACCTTGCGGTGTATGGCAAAGGGGTCTTTGAGCCTGAGGAATTAAGGCCGCCTGGCTAGTGCAGTCGCCGCGAACTGTGCAGGTTAGAATTTTTTTTTGCCCCCGACAGAAAAAAATCCCACACCTTACCGAGGGATCGAACCCCGGTCTCACGAATGAGAGTCCGGCGTTCTAGCCACTCGGCCAGCCGCTCCTCATTTCCCATTACTATTTACAATAATTTCACATGGTTGATTATTTGTTCTTGTTTTCTCCTACTGTGTTATAATGGTCTCTGAGGTATCATTTCGCTGCTGCTGCTCCTGTCTCTCTTGCTAGACCCTCTAAATATTGTCTTTTATCCGCCCCCTTTAAAAAAAAAACTATAGAAATTTAATGGGACAAGCGCTAGGCTCTCGTAATCAGCTCAGATATATTATTAAACTAATCTCTTAAAGAATTAAAGAGCCATGCAAAACTGGAAACAAGATTCGATTTTCAGAAACCTGTAAGTTTCTTTGTTGTGTGGTCCCTGGTGCAAAAGGAACATTTTATGTCGTTCCGCGAAAATTAAAAGTTCGGAAAGAACTGCTTTAGTGGACTCAGTGGACTCACAATTAACCACGGCATTGTTTAGGCTGCTTGTAACTTACTAAGCAATTTTACGTTCAGTAGTTTACCATTCCCTTCTGTAGGACTGACGATCATACCATTATTAAATATCAGCGCAAGATGTTTTGCTTCCAAATCGCCTGCAGCTGATTACAAACTCAGCAAGAGGGATTGGGAAAACATGTGTCCAACCTTTTAGCCGAAAGCACTAATTGATAAATGTTTAAACTTTATTAGTAATTGTTTCATATCATCTCATCTCATCTCATCATGTTCCTCTTGTACCTTGCGGTGTCGAGGTGAAGTATAAACATCGGGAGAGTGCCCGCTTATGAGCTTCATGTATCGATATTCCCATGGACTCTGTTATTCCCTGCGTCTATCGTTTACGTTGTCGGCCTCTTCCTCGGCTTCCCTCGGGTCTGTACATCATTGCTTTTTGTGGTATACTGTTAGTTGGTATCCTACTTGCATGGCGATACCATTTGACTTGTTGCCTTCTAATAAAATCTAGTGCAGCTACAACCCCCACTTTAGTCCTGATTTCTTCATTTCTGATCTTATCTCTTCTTGATACATTGTGTATTCTTCTCAGAAATCTCTTTTCTGTTGTTGTAATTTTTCTTTTCTCTTTTTCTGTCATTGTCCAGGTTTGGCATTGGTAACACAAAGTTGGTAGGAAGATTGTTCTGTAAAGGGCTTTCTTAGTATTGATTGATACATGTTTGTTCTTTAGTATTGGTGCCATGTGTCCCATGAGTTGGTTTGATTATTTTAAATAATTGTTTCAATCGTTGCCATTTTTCTTATTCATACTGCCACACTGAGTTACGGTTATAGATACATATTTTAAATTTGGTACTACATGTAATGTCGTATTTCGCAATCCTAATTTAATGACTTTATCTGTTCCCCTATGCTTGTCTACATAGCATTATGTGTTTGGTTTAAAGCCTCCTGTTCATTGATTAGTTATGTATCAGTTACATCTCTTAACTCTCTGCAACTCTTGCTTATAATTTTCTAAGGAATTGACAGTAAGGTTATTCCTTTATAATTTTCTTACTACTGCAGGCCCCCTTTCTTTGTTAGCTTCAATATCTATCCTGTCAGTTATGCTGGTATGTGTGTGTACTCCTAGACTGTCATAAATAAATTACACAGTAAAAGAAGTCAAATTGTATATATTGGCCCTAATAGCTCCCGTTGAGACACCATCTGGACCAGCAGTTTTTTCATCCGTTGGAAGTTTGATAGTTTTTCTAATTTCTTCTTAAGAAGGCTTCTCACAGTTGCTATCCAGATTCATTTATACAGGCTGGATATGTATAGGATCTTCTGGGAATAGTCTGTTCTGACCTTGCGGTGTATGGCAAAGGGGTCTTTGAGCCTGAGGAATTAAGGCCGCCTGGCTAGTGCAGTCGCCGCGAACTGTGCAGGTTAGAATTTTTTTTTGCCCCCGACAGAAAAAAATCCCACACCTTACCGAGGGATCG
>OY992880.1:55906821-55936821 GCA_963921405.1 Cepaea hortensis | reverse complement strand
TTTTGCCAATTAAAAACCTGGTATAAATGGAATGACATAGATCAATCATCCAAAACTGACTTTATTCTACTTAGGAAATCAGACAGAAGACTAGTATTGGATTCAAGAAACTCCCAAAATACAGATATTGATACTGATCATAAGTCAGTCACAATAAAACATATTTCAACATACAGGAGATTAAGAAACAAAACGGTAACAATACATGGCATCAATTATACGTAGGGGGCTTCAGGAAAATTCCATGATAAAATCAAAAAACCACATAAGAACATTCTTGATGACTACTCAAGCGTAGATAAGGAATGGGCAATTTTTAAGGCTGCGATGCTCGACACACTGGAAAATAAATGTGGAACAAAGGCAGGACGAAAGATTAAGAACAGCTTGGTGGAACAACGAAGTTAAAGATAGCGCTATCAAAAAGTAGGTAGCGTTCAAAACTGGATCACAACTAAATCTGATTTATGTTACTTACAGAATAGCACAACGAAATGCCAAACTAACAATTAGAGCATCTAAAGATGAATCTTGGAGAATATACAGTGACCAGGTGGCAAAGACTCTCCAAGAGAATTTTATAAACGTGTCAATAAAATGAGAAACCGAGATGCATGCTACAACCCAACCACCATTATAAACAGCAAAAGAAGTGTACCATTATTTGATCCACAACAAAGACTAGCAAGGTGGGCAGAAAACATTTTAGAACTACTTAACCCCACACATAAGATAGAAAACTTCACTTTTATGCCTAAAGCTATGGACTGCAAGAACCAAACTTTATCCCTGCAGTAGTCACAGCAGTTATACAGAAAATTCCTAAAAACAAATCACCGGGTCCAGATGGATAAACCACGGAAGCTATTCAGGCCTGTGGGAAAAAAAAACAGGATTTAAATGGCTAACAAGACTTTTTAATATACCATGGGAAGAAAGAAAAGTCCCAGACGATGGGCAAAAATAGTACCAATATGGAAAAAGAAAGGCAATATGAGAGGGTGCGAAACATACAGAGGTATATCACTCCTGACCCATATAGGGAAAACGTACGCAAAACTATTGGAACAAAGAGCTAGATCCATAGTTGAACAACAGTTAAACAAAGTACAGTTCGGTTTTCGGAAAGGTAAAATTTGCACTGATGCACTATTTACATTTAGGCAAATATGTAAAACAAAAAAAAAATCAAACATCGAATATAGTGACCAGCAGAATATTGTGTTTGTAGATCAGGAAAAGGCTTTTGATATAGTATACAGATACAAATTATGGATCATACTTGAAGACTACGGGATACAAGGACAATTGCTAGAAAACATCATAGCCATGTACCACTCGAGCCAAAGTGCAGATAGAACAAAGAAGGTATATCAGATATGTTCACAGTCAATACAGGAGTGAGGCATGGGTGTGTGCTATCTCCCCTGCTATTTAATGTCTACATGGACAGACTATCCAAAGAAGTAAACCTTGACAGAACAGATACAGAAAATTTAGAACTATTTACTTCAGATGAAACAACTGATCCACAGGAAATAAATGAACTTCTATTTGCAGACGATCAGTGCCTGTTTTATAGCAACGAGGGCAGATTGCAAAATCGTATTAATAATTTGAGTTCAACATGCAGCAGATACAATATGAGTATAAATACAACCAAAACTGAAGTAATGCAAGTTAGCAGATCGCCTGGTCCACTAAGTATACAGATAAATAGCACATCTCTGAAGCGAGTTAAAGAATTCAAATATTCAAATATCGTGGAAGTATGATCACAGAAGATGGCAGATTGTTCAGAGAAATCGAAATCAGATGTCAAAAATCTAGTGCACTTACATTCCAACTATCACCCATATTGAAACATCCAAATATACCCATGTCCGCAAAACGACAGATAATAAACAGCATATTCACACCAACACTATGCTACCAATCTCAAACTTGGACCTTATCCAAATCACACGTTCGCAAAATCATCACCTGTGAGATGAGATGCCTGATGAGAGCTGCCAACTTAACAATCCGAGATCGAGAAAGAAATGCTGTTATTATACAGCAATTATATTTATTGAAAGACAGAAGATCAAGTGGTCTGGCCTTGTCGTTAGAATGCAACACCATCAACTACCATCACTCGCCCTACATCAAAGATCATCTGCGATGAGACCAAGAGTACGCCCAAGAAGAAAATAGATTGACAACATCAACGACATTGTACAATCACACGGGATGACACTATCCAGTGCCGCCCATCGGGCGCTGGAACGAAATTATTCCTCCCCACAACGCTTGATGCTGAAGTGCAAGATGATGATGATGATGATGATGATGATGATGATGATGATGATGATGATGATGATGATGATGATGATGATGATCTATCTTCTTCCTTCATCCCACATTGAGGCATATCCCCTCAACCAAGTATGATATTTGGTGCAAGGTACTCATTCAAATAGTCTATAGTAAAGCTTTTATTTAAAAGTTAACTCAGTTTAAAGCGTTCATATTATGTGCACACTATTCAACTTAAACGTAGTTCCCTAAGTTTATTTTACGATGATTATTTTTAGAAGTTGTGATGTCCAGTTTGGGGACCAGTATAAGCTAAGGGCATGAAATGTAAGCAGAAATGTGTAACATCGTCACCTGCGCCGGCCATCCTATCAGCTTTGTTGGACAACTTGCCTCATTTTCCACTAGAAGGATGGTGGTTCATTACATTCAGCTGTAGATTACAGCAAGAACGGAACAGAGACAGGCGTAACATAGTGCTTAGAGTGGGAACATGTGACAATCGTCGCCCACACGCTGCTATCTTTCAATAGGATACCGCTTTTGGAGCTGGAAAAACACGGTAACCAGTAATTTGACGGTAAAAGATTCCATTTGTAGAAGTATTCGTATAGCATGGAATCCATCCATCCATCATGTGCCATGCCGATAAGCGTGGGCGGTCATGTTCTGCCATCTCACTCGATCACCAGAGTCGTGGGTCAGATCAGTGTTCCTGTCTCGACCATGCCATGTGGTCAAGCCATCCAGGTATTTACTTCTCGGTCTTCCCCTTGGTCTCTTCCCTTCGATCTTGCCGGTTGTCACCAAGTTCTCCAAGTCATTTCTTCTCATAACATGCCCAAACCCTAGGTGGCGGGATAGGGGTATCCCCTATCAAAGGAGAGGTAGGTGCCTCCTTCCCTCCGCTAGCCTACGGGACACCCTTGGGCTAGGTGGAGTACCCGTGTATCCCCCAGATCAGGGTTACGTGAAGCCATGGGTGCAGGTGGTGGATGAAGTTGAAGAGCAGCCGACAGATAGTTGTAGGTTATGGTCTCCAGCTTCACGACGGTAGGCAGAGGATCTCCTTTTTTGGGAGACAATGGCTACGGTCATCGATCAGTATGGTCACTGCTAGGAAGGAAAGTAATGGCAAACTACCTTCTTTACAGATGCCAAGAATGTCATGTACTGCAGTCTTATTATCGATAAGATAAACGTCATCAGAGAAACGGCGTAAATGGGTGCTCCATAGCAGCCGCCTCGCCCGGTAGGGGTAGTCATGTGCACCAGATGACTCCAGACCATCATCAGGCGACTGGGTGCAAAAGAATATCAATATTGAAAGTAAGAACTTGGAATATAAGAACTATGAGTGGGAATGGGAAATTTGATAACATTAAGAATGAAATGAGAAGATTAAATAGTAACCTG
This sequence comes from Cepaea hortensis, assembly GCA_963921405.1. Taxonomy (NCBI): domain Eukaryota; kingdom Metazoa; phylum Mollusca; class Gastropoda; order Stylommatophora; family Helicidae; genus Cepaea; species Cepaea hortensis. The sequence continues at coordinate 55,933,107 of OY992880.1, read as the reverse complement.
TTAGGTGTATGTGAGACCAAATGGACTGGAATGGGTATTATGACATCTGAGGAATATAGAATAATCTATTCTGGTGGAGAGAAACAACAGCGAGGAGTAGCAATTATAATGGATACAGAGAGAGCAAAATCGATCAAAGGATATTGGACTGTATCAGACAGAGTGTTACTGGTGAAGTTGAGTGGAAGACCTTTTGATGTCAACGCCATACAAGTTTATGCACCAACAGCAGACAGTAGTGATGACAGCATCGATGAATTTTATAGTGATTTAGAGAAAGCCTTCAAGAAATGCAAGAATTCTGAAGTAACTATCATAATGGGTGACTTGAATGCCAAAGTTGGAAATCAACAGGACGGGTGCATAGTAGGCAAGTATGGACTAGGGGAACAGAATGAAAGAGGTTGCAGACTAGTACAGTGGACAAAAGAGCAAGATTTGATTATTAGAAACACCTGGTTTCAACAGCACCCAAGGAGATTATGGACATGGAGGAGTCCTGATCATAAGATTAGAAATCAGATTGATTACATCCTCGTCAACAGAAGATTTCGAAATGCCTTAAAAGTCGCAAAAACTATACCAAGCACAGACTGCTATAGCGACCATAGATTAATCTTAAGCAATTTACATAAAACATTAAAGAAAGTCAAATATTTACCAAGAAATCTACAGGCACTGAAAAGTGAGGAAATAAACGATAAATTCAACGTAGAGGTAAAATACAGATTCGATGCACTGTCCGATATGGAAATATTATTTCAAGACGTCAGTGACCAATGAGAAATGTTAAAGAAATCAGTCAACCAAGCTGCAGAAACAACCATCCCAAAAATAAAGATAATAGGACGCAAGAAATGGATGACGGAAGACATCTTAAAACTGATGGAAGTAAGAAGAAATAACAAAAATAACAAGGAAAAATATGAAGAGATTCATAGGAAAATTAGGAAGCTATGCAAAGAGGTAAAACAAGATGGCTTGAGGAAATTGCAAGGAAATTGAATATCAACATAACACCCGGAATACCAAATTAATGCACAAAAGAATTAATGACATCACTAACAAAAGAACATACACACATCAACGGGTGGCCTAAAAACCAAAGATGGCAAAATCATAATAGAAAAACATCAGATTTTACACGCGTGGTCAGATTATGTGAAAGACCTTTATGAGGATACAAGAGAAGAACAATATGATCATCGGAATAATAATGAAGGACCATCAATTTTGAAGATAGAAGTTCAGAATGCTCTTAACCATATGAAAACTGGCAACATCACAGTAGAAATGATCAATGCCTTAGAAGAATATGGAATAGATCAAGTCACCAGACTGCTGAACGCAATATACGATACTGGAGATATACCTCCTGAATTATCAAATGCTATATTTATTGCAATCCCGAAGAAATCAGGAGCCATGGAATGCGATCAACATAGAACAATTAGTATAATGAGCCACATCACGAAGATTCTGCTGAGAATTATCATGCAAAGAGTTAGGAAGAAAATACAACCAGAAATAGGAGAAGGACAATGTGGGTTTGTAGAAGACAATGGTACAGTAAATGCTGTGTATATACTGAGAACTGTCTTTTCCACTTTTCACATTGGGCAGTGGGGAGCGTTTTGTGTGATATTCACTGGCACAGGAATGGAGCATAATGGGAACGACCCGTTGCTGTGAAGTTGGAACTGCGACTAACTAACTAACTAACTAAGTAATTGAACATTCTATACAAGTAAACAAAGGTCTATATCTTTGCTTTATTGACTACACAAAGGCTTTCGATAAAGTGAGACATGTCGACATGATAAGGTTGCTTGAAGATCTACAAATTGATGGAAAAGACCTTAAACTTGTAAAAAACAAATATTGGAAACAACAAGCTGCCATCAGAATTGATAACGATGTAGGTCTATATCAGCCTATTAAAAGAGGTGTGAGACAGGGATGTGTAATGTCTCCAGATCTGTTTTCCCTGTACAGTGAAAATATATTCAGAAATATAGTAGATATGGAAGGAATCAACATTGGGGAAAGATACATCAATAACATTAGATATGCAGTCTTGATTGCAGACAATAAACAAGACCTGCAAAATTTAGTAGATGCGGTTGTTGCACACAGTGAACAACTAGGGTTAGAACTGAATATTAAGAAGACACAGATTATGGTCGTCACTGGTAAGAAGGAAATACCACAATGTGATATACGAGTAGATGGGCATATTCTTAAACAAGTGAATCGATACTGTTATCTCGGCACAGTCATAACATCTGGTGGGAGATGCCTTGAAGAGATTAGAACAAGCATTGCCATTGCGAAGGTAGCCTTTTGCAAGATGAAAAACATACTGACCAATAAAAAGATATCAATTGAAACGAGAAAAAGAGTGTTGGGGTGCTATGGATGTGAAGCGTGGACAATAAGCAGTCAAGCTGAAAAAACAGCTGATGGCCGTGGAAATGTGGTTTCTGAGGAAAATGCAAAGAATATCATGGACAGACAGAAAAACCAATGAAAAAGTCCATAGCATGGAATAATAACCAAAAAATAAAATAAAATAAAATAAAATAAAATATAAAATAGGTAGTTAGCTCAAAACAATATATTCTCTTAGTAATTACAGAAATCAGAAACAATATGTTATGTGATTTATTGCCTGGCATATTTCGTTTCAAACTTTAAATTCACTCCAAAATAAATGAATAATATAACTGATAGCTCAAATATATATTAGTCGATTCCAGCTGTTACTATGCAAACAGAAGGACTTTCTTATATGTGCTAGACTTCCGTGTGGATATAACGTTCTACATATTCGCGCAAGGTCATGGACAATGTACATCATATTTCAGCAAAAGTATCATTCATTATTTCACATAAAATGATATATAACTCTGCAGTATGAACATGACGAAATGCAGCGACATATGCCTGACAAGAAAACCTGAATATTTTATTTATGGCATGTGTGGTTAAACTGAATAATTCTTTGGTTGAAATACTTAACAAACAAATGTTCCACATTCGAACGATACCTGTGAATATGTGTTTTATGTGTTTCAGCCAAAGTATAATTTATTTATTCACTTCATATGATATACAACTGCAGTATGCACCTGGCTAGACGCAGCGAAGTATGCCATGCCATAAATAGTGCATCATATAGTTTGTGACTTTCAAGATAGTTGGTACTTGGACACATTGCTGATAGGGAATAACTGCTTTGTAATTGGGCAAGAAGGTTGATTATTGGAAGTATGGGGGGGGGGGGGAGGATTAGCCATTCTTAACGATCACTTATATTCGAATGCATTGGATTTTTCGCACCAAATTAGCGGAAAATGTCACGTTGTCACGCTCATACTGTAGAATGTATAAAATCGGAATTTTCCATAGTCTAATTTTCACAGAAATTATATGTTACTGCATTGTCGTTCTATAATCGTTCATTCGTGACATATAAAATTAGTTTTTGTCACTCGTAAATTGATCTCTTTACTTGAACCAGTATATTTTATATGGTAGACGCGAGGTATTCAAAGACGTTATTGTTAAATTCAACTTGATGAACCATGTAGCAAGATGTTGATTATCGCATGTTGTTTATATATGTTTACAGGCGTCCTACGAGCTGCCTTAGTATAGTAATTAGTATCCTTGTTTAGACATTTGGCTGTCTATAATCAGTTAATCAACACTTTGGGATGCATCCATCCAGATGGAATTAATACTTCTTCTTCTGCGTTCATTCGGCGTTGTTTTTTTCGGACGTGATTGAGTTGTGCCTGTTTACAGTAGAGCTGCGCTCTTGCGCCGTTAGGCCGACACATCCGACTTCTGCGGGCATTTGTTGACCGGGTTAACCTTCCCGGGAGGGAATTAATACTGTTGTAGATGCCACAGTTTAGCTGTTGACGTCTCTCTATATATCCATATCTATTTGCACACCTTCGGGCTCTACATTTCCTTATTTGTCACCTTTCAAAAGTGAACGTCTGCGCCGCCTTACTGACAACGAAGAATGTGCCTAGCAACGGGTCATACCTAGACATTTTCTATTTGCGTTTTAATGTTATTTAATCGTATAATTTCATGTCTTTCTTTAGGTTTGCGTGTTATGTTCCTGAGGAATATTACTATAATCGAAATGTCGATTCGTTGTGTCGGAATATCTTTATTTTTATTTTATTATTTTGAGGATTTCCCCCTTTGATTTGCGTTTGCTTTTATGGAGTCCGTTGTAAGGCGTGTACACTGTGTTTGTGCTTAGTATCTCTAACTTTTTTGCAGTAGCTTCAAGCACCCAACATTGTATTTCCTATTGTTATATCCTGCTGCAGCCGTCCGTTACTTCTCTTATCTATAAGCAAATACCCTGATGTGACAGCGTGTTTTTCCCGAATGTTACGGCTATGAGATGAACCCAGCCTTAAATGGGTTCCGTTAAATTTTCAGAATTTGTTGAAACATGTCTGAAAATAAAGGGGACGAAGAAGGGCACTGACAACCCTACCTGTTTATGTCGGGACAGAATGTGTGAAGCTTATCACTTGAAACCCCATTAGCATTACCTGTCAATGGACTACTGCCACCATTACGAAAGTCCTAGTGTTTGTGTGGGTTAATTGTACAAATACATATGTAGGAATTCTCAATGTTTTAAAATATGTTTCTCCAGCACCTAGCCATCATATTTGGCTAATACCTAACAAATTTATATCCATTCTGTTCATTTTCTTTTCTTTTATGTTTTCTAACTTTCTATTCTTAAATTCCAAGTATCAACATGAAAATAGCATACAGTCTCATGGTGATAGGGTATCACATGTAGCACACGATGCTCCTTACCGGACGAAGCCGTTAACTTGATCGAATTTGTTCTGAAGCATGATTAACTAGAGATAAACATATATAGTTATGGTTTCCCTTGTATTCCGCCTGTTTGTGTATGGTCTACTCCACTAGTCTGTGTCTAAAAAAAAAAGACCTTGCACAAGATCAAGGGGAGGGGGATTATATTCCGCGCCTACTACCCGACGATGGTCATGCCACTAAGTGTTGAGATATTTTAAAGATATAGCTGCCCCATCACCACTCAATGACCACCGCCTGTGTTGGTCAATGGCTGTTGTTTTTTTTTTCAACATATAACTTGTAGAAGACAATATATAGAGGTCACTCTAGCATCCGCCACCTTGTTGAGGTGCCTAATAGTAGACAGGCCACATTATAGAAAAATACAAAAACTAGATTATGGTGTGATAACTGTAATGATTTGAGGAAAGAGAGATAGAGGAAGGTAACGAGAGAAAATTCTTGATATTTATATATACAAAATAACAATAAAGAATGAAACTAACGCTAGACGAAGATCACAATCATACAAGTCTATGTTCCCTGCAATGACAATTTTGGCAAAATAAAAAAACAATTGTCCTAGCACGTGTCAGACATCCTAAAAAAAGACAGAAAAAAAGAATGACTTGATTGTAATGGGATATTTTAACGGAAAGGTGAGAAACTAAACACGTAACACAGGAAAGAAGTCTGAGTTTTTCCAGCCAGACATCACGAGGGCGAGGTGCTATCAATCTTTGTCTGCAACATGACTTAATAATTGCTAACACCGTTTCCAAAATTTAGTTACATATCCTTCACATGACGTTGCAGTGAACACCAGCATTTGTTGTTGTTGTGATCTCTTGGCAAATTTACGCTCAGTAGTTTGGATTGCATTCTGAACAACTGACACCCATACAATTTCCTAAAAATCCAACGCAAGGCGGTCTGCTGCCATATAGCCCGGAGCAGTCTCGGTGGCGAAGGTGTTAGCTAATAGCTAACACCGTTTCCAGCATATGAATAATAACAAATATTGAATATCCTTCACAAGACGATGCTATCACCTCCAACAACATGTTGATTTTCTAGGTAATTGTATGTTGAGTACTTTGCCAGTGCTTTCTGAACCGACGAAAGGGCTGATGTAACTACTTCACAGTCAACGAACCGGAAGTTTCAGAGTTATCGTTTCGCCAAAGTTGATTGCTTTCTAGCATATATCTATCCAATTAAAAACCGTGTATTAACAGAATAACGCTAGACACTACACCACATATTAATCAAATATAGACATATTCAAACCAGTGTAATATAAACAGAGGAGGGACACAGCGTCAGAATCACTCCAGAGATCAGCATATATGCTGATTATCAACCAGATATAGACTCAAACAGCATCATCATCATCAAGTGCCATGGCAGCTGGTGTAGGCGTTCATAACTCTCCATAGATCTCGATCTTTGGTTTCCTGGATCAACTGTTGATGATATTCCTCCATGCCACCGTCTGAATCCATCCAGCATCATTTCTCGTGGTCTGCCTCTGCCTCTCTTCCCCAGTTCTTCTTTCCAGTTGTCACGATGTTATCCAATACCTCTCGTCTCATCACATGACCGAAGAAAGCTGTTTGTCTCTTTTTTTTATTGTTGTATATAATGTTCTAGTCTCATTTGCCTCTTCTAGGCAGTCGTTGTTAGTTACTTTGGCAGTCCAAAGAATTCGCAACTTTCGTCTCAGGAACCACATCACTGTTGCTTCCAAGTTCTTCCTAATTTGCTCATTTACATTCCACGATTCACTGCCATACAGCAAAACAGGTTCTATATAGCACTTCAGCACTCTCTTTCTTACATACAATGATAGTGACTTATTGCATAAGAAACTCTTCATTTTCTGAAATGCAGCTTTTGCTTGCCCTATTCTGCACTAATCTCTGTTGATCATATTCCATCTGGTGTTATAAATGCCCCTAGATATTTAAAACTATCCATTTGGTAACGAATGTTCCCTTCTATTTCCATTTCGCGTTTTAATGTCACATTTTTTCCTCTTTGATATCACCATTGTTACTGTTTTCTTGATATTTAAGAAGAGTCCTTTCTTTACACTCTCTGTTACTACAATGTCCAAAAATTGCTCTGTACAGTTTGCATTATCCTCGACCAATACTGTGTCATCTGCATAGCGTCTTTTGTTTATATTATAACCTCCGATTAGTATTCCTGGCTTCCCTTTGGTCCGGTGACAAGACACATCCCTGTCGCACTCCTAGCTTTATGTGTTCAGAATTGCCCTCTTTATTTCCCATTTTAATTGCTGCTACCTGGTTCCAGTAAATATTCTTTATTATTCCCATTAATGTTAATATCTTCCAACGTTTTAATCAGTTCACCATGTTTTACTTTATCAAATGCCTTAGTATAATCTATTAAGTACAAATATGTGTCTTTCTGTGTCTCTACTGATCTTTATATCAGCGTCCGTAGTGATATATTGCATTGTTTGTACCCGTTCCTTCCACAAATCCATACTGTTCTTCACCTATTTCCAATTTTATTTTCTTTCTGGTTCTTCAAGCAATGGCAAACTACTGAGCGTAATCTTGCCAAGAAATCAACATACAGCTGAAAGATGCTGGTGTTGACAGCGATGTCCTGTAAAGGATATGCAAAAAGAAAAAAAGAAGCTTAAGGACATGGTTTATGAGGTTAATTGTTCGAAAATCTTCGCATTCAATTGCTCCTGGTCTTTTTGGTATAGCTATAAATACAGGTTTCAGCATATCGCTCGGTAGATATCCACTGTTATAAATACCATTCAATAGTTTGGTTAATACATCTACTCCAAATTCTCCCAGTACTTCTAATTCTTCTATTGTGATTCCATCTGGCCCAGATGTTATTCCTTTCTTCATATGTTTGACAGCGTCAGTGACTTCTTCTTTTATAATAAGCGGACCCCGGGAAGGTTAACCCGGACAACAAATGCCTGCAGAAGTGGGATGTGTCGGCCTAACGCCGCAAGAACGCAGCTCTGCTGTAAATAGGCACAACGCAATCACGTCCGAAAAAATCTCAGGATGAACGCAGAAGAAGTAGAAGAATAGGCGCACCTGCTAAGTTATTTCTTCTGTTAATTCTTCCCTTTCTTCGGCAAATAATTGTTTTATATACTCATTCCAGCTGTTCAGTATAGCACCTTCCTCCAGTAATATCTTTACTGTTTATTTATTTAGTTTTTAAAAATTTTCAACACTCTGTATTTATTCTTATTTTCTTCCAGTGAGCTCTCAGATTTGTCCGTGCATATTTTTGTATCTTTAATAGAATTTAATTCAATATTCTTGCATTGCTCGGTTAACCTAATTTTTTTTATTGCCCTCACACAATTATCTCTTATTTCTTTATTTATCTTAGCATATTCTTTTTTGTCATATATACTCTGTTCTCTTTTTTAGCCATAAACTGTAAGATTTCTTCAGTCATCCATTTTTTTTAGCTTTTTGGCTTCTCTTCGGCAATATTTCTCTGCTCGTTTGATGAATGGAGTACCTTAACATTTCCCATTGTTCGTGTATACTCTGTATTGCATTTGTATTGCTATTGCATTGCACCTATTTTTCACAGTCACTTTGTGCATTTTCTTAAATTGCTTTATCTACCTTCTAAACCACTTTATTAAGTCTCATGTTCTTAAATACTTTTTTCCATCTCTTCAGTCCTGCTTTTATTTGTCCACATATTGGAACTTGACCACTATTACAGTCAGCACCCGACATGTCTTTACATTAATTAATGCATTTCTAAACCTGTTATTAATAAGTTAGTGATCCTTTCCAATAAGTATGTAGTCAATTTTGTTTGAGTATTTTCTTATTAGGGCTTTTTCATGTGTAACGTCGTCTTTAATGGTGCTTAAACCAGGTGTTTCTGGTAATAATATCATTGATATTAGCCCATTCTATTAGCTTCTCATCTCTTTTATTTTTTGTACCTAAAGCATAATTCCCCACTACATTCTCCATTTTTCCCTTTTCTACTTTTGCAGAAAAATCTCCTAGTATTATTTTTATTTCTTGTGATCTAATTTGAGACATCGCCATTTCTACTTCATCGTACACATGTTGTATTTCTTCATAACTACTGCCCATTGTTGGTGCGTATGCTTGTACAATATTTGTATCTATTGTTTTGCCTTTGATTGTGACCATAATAAATCTATCTGAAATACACCAGTAATCATTAATTAACTTGGCTATTTTTTCAAAATCAAATATTAGCCCTATTCCTTTTTCGTGTGCATCCCCTCCAGAACAAAATATTGTGTGTTTGTCGGCTATAATTTTGCCCGACCCCTTTTATCTCATTTAACTTATGCCTAGGATATTCATTTCCATGCTTTCCATTTCACTTATAACATTGTTCAACTTTCCAAGTGCATGTAACGCCCTAACAATCAATGTACCTATTTTAAATATATATATTTTAGTTATAAATTTGCCATCAGTAGCTGGATGGCGGTCTGGTGTCACTTGTGACTCATGGCTGTCCCTACCGGATGATGATTACAGGTAAAGCAACAGTGAACTGAAAGAACAAACACGATTACACATCTGCACAAATTAGATGATGAAATCTTCAGAGGGAAAAAAACATCAACTAAGAAATGACATCGTTATAAAAGAATTACATTGCAGATATTGGAAGTGTTGAACGCGACTGGAACACCTTCAAATCCACCAAAAACCATCAAAGCAATTGAATTAATGTTTGGCAAAATAAGAATGGAATAAAACTTGAACACCGTGATAGAATAATGAAATTAAAGAGGCAGTACTTTTAGTCACAAGACTATAAGCAGAATGCCCAAGAGAGGGTGTATAATAGCGTTAAAGCAATGAGAGTGCGATATTAACCTTATAAACCCACATACAAAATAATGATACAGCTGGGAAACCAATATTAAGTTGGCATCGACGAACTGTCACGTGCGAAGATTATTTTCAAGAACTGAATCCATCGGGAAGTCGTAGTAGCTATTTCCACACATCGAAAGAAGAAAAATAACAAGAATTAATTATATTACAGACAGAAATCGAAAACGCAGTAACAGTCCTAAAAACAAATTGTCAGGTATAGATGGAATAACAGCTGTAGCAATCAGAGCGTGTAGTAAGACTGGATTCAGATGGCTTACGTGAGTATTTACAGCATCATGAAAATAATGGAAAAGACCTGGAGAGTGGCGAATGGTAAAATAGTTCCAGTGTGGAAGAAAGGTCGCACACGAAAGTGCGACAAATACAGGGTAATAGTATTACTAAATCAGAGGGGGGTCAGCATGGCCGAATGGATAAGAACGCCGGTTCTTAAAATACCAGTGTGCTGATGGCGAGGAAGCGGATTTAGCCCCTACATAGGTCAGTTGGACTAATATGTTGACTTCTCGACTTGACTTAGGCAAGTAAATTACAAGTATATTTGTTGACTGTTCAGTAATGTGCTTTTGCTTTCTGAACGGCAGATGCCTTATACAATCGAAATCAACGCAAAGTTATCTGCATCCATATCGTGCACAGCTCGTTCCTGACGGTCGAATCAATATGACAGTAAATGTTGATATAATAAGTAAGTAGAAAGCATCACCGGCTCCGCGGCGAAGGTTTTACGGACGCGGTTCGTGATCCTGCATACCCACGTTCGAAACACAGCTGTGCGCGATCTTGCAGCAGATCACGTTGCGTTGGTTGTTTACGAAATGGTATGGGTGCTGGTCGTTAAGATAGCAATGGTAAACTACTGAACGTAAACTTGCCAAGATATCACAACAGCAAACAATTCTGGTGTTGACTGCAACGTCCTGTGAAGGATCTGCAACAAACTGTTTTTGTTTAGAACGCATCACAGATATCGTCGGCACACGAACGAATGCTAGGAGGCAGCGGTGAATAGGACACCTGTTATGCCTGCGACACGAGAAAGAACATAACTAAAGAGAACGAAGAAGAAGATGAAACCACAGTGTGAAGCACCTCAGTGAAAGCCAACTCTGAGGAAACAGGTTGAATAAGTGTGAAATTCTTTCATGTGGAAAAGCTTTTGGTCGTTTTGTTAAGAACTGATAAATCACTGCAGTGGTTTTCTGGCACCTTATTTCGATTCTCCTGTCAAATCTCCCGTCTTATATTAAATTATTCCTCACATATTTGAATTCAAAAGTCTGATCTTTAAATTTTTAATATGAAAGCTAAGTGGACTACCTGTTTAACGTACTTCAAACTTCCTGCTGGTTTTCATAGTTTGTTTCTCACATATTGTATTAAGTAGATGGTATGTGTTTGCACGTGTTCCCAGATTCAAAATGTATTGCTTCTGTGTGAAGAATAATTCGTTTAGGATTGATTTGCCTTTTCCTTCTGAGTTTCCGTCATTTCCTGTATCAAATTCTAAATTTGACAGTTATATTATATTGTCAATGGGGGAGATGAATAATAATGGAGATAGTACACATTTCCGCTTTAGCTCTCTAGTTATTTCGAATACATTAGAAAGTCCTTTATTGGTTCTTATTATGTTTGGGCGTGTTTTGTATAGGGTTTTGATGTTGTCTAGTAGATGCCCGTTTATCTCACATTATGTTAATCAATCAGGTGCCGTCTCCACAATGAATGTTGGCTGCAATGGATCTCCAAAACTGTCCGTCTGTCGCTGTGATGGTACATTCTGCCAGATTGCTAATCCTCCATCTCTTGAAGTTATCCTCCACTCGTATCACTGTTTACGACTTACTCGCGGGCTTTCATTATCCAGTCGTCTGCGCCACATAGTGGTGTTAAATATACGTTACATTTGACAATTCCCATTGTTAATAAATGTTAAAATAGACTACAGCTGATGTCTGTCAACTGTGTGGTTGAAATGTTTGGTATTGATAATTTAAAGTAATTTTGAGTTGTTTGTCGTACTCAATACATGTTTCGCTTAGTTGTCATAAAGTGAGTAGGGCATCAATGATTGCAAATTCCATATCATTTGTTCTAATACGTGTTCATATATTGTCCTAATCTGACATAAAAATACATTATTTTGAATTTCTGAAATGTCACCCCCTCCCCCCCCCAACAATCATCATCTGTGAAGAGACTGGGTGAATTACTGACGCAGGAATTTAAAATCCCATTGTTGATATTTAGATTACAGTTTCTGCAAGAAAGCCTCACATCTGGGAGATTCCCATACAATTAATTCGTATCTCTAAGAGATAGAATCTGACCTAAACTAAACATCGAAGATAACAGATGTTACACAGTGGAACAATACCTGTGAAAATGTGTTTTCATTGTTCCAGCTTAAGTATTAGTCTTTTATTCACTTCATATACAGCATAATTCTGCAGTATGCACTTGGCGAGATGCAACTAAATATGCCAGGCAATAAATAGTGCAACATAGTGTCTTTTACGTCTGTTTTTAAATCTGATTTAGTATGTTGTTTGTTCGCTCGCTTTTAACACTAGCGTAGTCCATGATGGATTGATCTTTTAGTATTACAAGTGCCCCTCGAAATCAGGCGAACTCACTCCATCTTCACGTAAACTTTATTTAGTAAATCATAAAAATTTTAAAAATTAAGTTGCATGTCCTTGACAGCAGTGGCGTCACTGGTGTTGGTGTCACCCAGTGCGGTAAACTCTTGGTGTCACCCCTCTAGACTTTCACCATGGTCTTCTTCCGAGTGTTCCTGTACCATATATAATCGCATATAGTAATGTTTGTAAAATAAGTCAAAAAGTTAATAAGGACATAAGAAAGAAAACAAATTGAACAATATAACTTCAATACTTCAGGTAAAACATAAATAAAGAACTTCGACAAACTCGGACAAAGTTAAATTTTTGTTATTTTGCTATGAATGCTTTGTCAAATTTGCAATTTTTTTATTTTGGTGTCACCCCTTGATGGTGTCACCCAGTGCGGCCCGCACCCCCCGCACCTCCCTAGTGACGCCCCTGCTTGACAGGACGTAGCAGTCAACCCCAGCATTTTCGCTGTTCGTGATTCCTGGGCAAATTTTACGTTCAGTAGTTTGCCATTGATTTCTGAACGACCGGCCCCTATACCTTTTTCGAAAAAACCAGCACCGCCGTGTTTCGAACCTGGGTATACGGGCTCACAAACCGCGTTCGCAAGCCCTAAGCCACAGAGACCGGTAGTAAATCATAAACAGATTAAAATTCTGAGGATGATTGCTACGTCATGTCAAAGATATGCAAGTAACTACTGCGAAGGTTGTTATTGATTTCATTACGCTCGTTGTTCTAACTATGACCTTGTCTATTGTTGTTTTGCTGGTTATTGTTTAATACTTTTTGTTAATATTATCCTTACTATTGCTGATGTTGACACCATCATTAATCCTGCTAATCCTTTGGTTAGTATGGTAACTTCTTATTACTTACTGATTTTATTGCAATTATCATTAACTAGTATGCTTATGTGAGACCTGGACACTTACTAAACCAGTTGAACAGCGCATACATGCTTTTGAATATAAATGTTACAGACGGATTCTATGAATATCTTGGGTAAAGAAAAGAACAGGTGCATCCATACTTCAAGAGCTGAATATTGGAGAGGTTTGGCCATTAGAGACGATAAAACAACGAGAATTGATATATTTTGGTCACTTGGGGCGTCATGAAAGTTTGGAGAAAGCAGTGGTGGAGGGGTATATGCCTGAGAGGAGAGGAGGAGGAGGGTCAAGGAGAAGATGGGTGCAGGATGTGGCGGATGATCCCCAGATGGGTGTGTCAGACGCGGGACATCTTGCTTGTGATCGAACGGAGAGTTCTTATGGCAGCGAGGTTTTGCAAAGGACATGCTACTAAAGGAATGAATGCATGAATGAGTATGCTTATAATTGATGATGATGATGAGTATGCTTATTATTATCATTATTGTTAGTGACTTATCCTTTCAGTTCTGTTTAGCTTTTGCTATTGTTTATACTTATGAAGCTATGTTGGCACAGCGGTTAGTGCGTTGCCAGCTAAGACACGATCTAGGTTCAATCCCCAGCACAGGCAGGGTTATTATTTTCTTTTCGGGGAAAGTCCAGATCTGAGTCACCCCAGCCTCGTAAAAATATGTACTATAGAATTTCAAAAATTTAGCTGAAAATTATCTGGAAGGAAGGACAACGAGGAAGGGAACTGGCCTTCCCATCACATATGTCGTACTCTAAAATATGTATAAAGTCTAACGCATGACACTCCAAACACTGTATCTGCTTTGGAACTACTTTTACCTTGTTTATGGTTCAATGTTTCCTCCTCACGATGGTTGGCTTCTCATAATCCTGTTTTTACCTCGTGCGTGCGTCCGTGCGCTTGCGCGTGCGCGTTTGTGTGTGCGTGTGTGTGTGTTGGTGTGTGTGTGTGTGTGTATATGTGTGTGTGTATTAATGTTACCTTTCAGTTTTATCTGTCCCGAATTGACAGATGTATTGTTGCCAAACTTTGAGTTGCTAGTTTACTTTGTACATAATGCAGGTACAATGTCATTGTCATTTTCTTCTTTTGGAAGAATCCTTGCAGCTGTCTTCGTTCCTGATTGTTTTTCCTACTTGATGGTACGTAATATTCTAGCGTGTTAATTCCCATGCATGCTATGCTTAGAGGAAATTCTTCTTTTTCGTCCAGTTTCCGGGTCTCATTCTCCATAGCTTTTTGTTTGTTTGTATGTTTGTTGTGTCCATGACTTTGGTGTGTGTGTTTTTTTTTATTCATTTTGGTATTGTTTCTCTGAGTGTTTGGTACGTGCGTTGTTTCTTTTTGGAGAGGTTTCATACGGTCTCCCATTTCCAGCATTGAAGAGGTTTGATGTCGTCACCCTGGGCCATCTTTGGAAGGTTATAATCACGTCTCTCTCAACCATCGTTAGCGAGGTTTCCTATGATGTCTTTTTCTCCAGCATATGAGAGGTTTAGTACAATGTGCAGTTCAACAATTAAGAAACACCAGGCAAGGTTTTAAGCAGTAAATTCGTAATGATAAATACATGTTTAATAAGCAATACAACAAAGTAACATTACTAACATATTTTCATGTGTTTCATCAACAGTAAGACACAACAACAACAACAACAACAAAACTATTGATCGGAGTACTATCGTAATGTCGGTTGAGCTGGTTCTAGACAGTTTCATCATTTCTTCATGACCGGATTGATCTTCTTATGTGAGTATGAATACGCTGTTCGTTGTCGTTGATAAATTTCTTCTTTCAAAAGAACTTTCTCTCTTAATTGTTTGTTTAAAGGAAAATATATATTAGACATAGAATGGAGTGCGGACGATTACAAGTAATTCTGTTGATTCCTATAATTTAATATCCTAGTTCAGATGTGGATTATATCGTACAGTCCCATAGGCTGGTAAGTCAAAGAGTTATGGTTTTGTGTTTCGCCATCAGTAACTTAAATCTTCCCGTTACATCCATGTGTGTTATACCTTGGTATTGTAGCAAACCAGTCAAGAAGAGATACACATTTGCCAATAAGAATGGGATTACATGTGCTCTCTGAGAATTTGTAAATGGAATAACTAGTGGGTATTTGTCACGATATATATATATGGGATATTTGTCGTTGTATATAAAAGTGGAATAGTTGTCATGGTATATACAAGTGGGACATTTGTCATGGTATATACAAGTGGGACATTCGTCATGGTATATACAAGTGAGATATTTGTCGTTGTATATATAAGTGGGGTAGTCTCATCTCATCTCATCATGTTCCTCTTGAACCTTGCGGTGTCGAGGTGAAGTATAAACATCGTGAGAGTGCCCGGTTATGGGCTTCATGTCTCGATATTCCCATGTATCTTCATGTATCGATATAGTGGGGTTGTTGTCATGGTATATACAAGTGGAGCATGTGTCATGGTATATACAAGCGAGACATTTATCATGGTATATACAAATGGGATATTTGTCGTTGTATATAAAAGTGGGATAGTTGTCATGGTATATACAAGTGGAGCATGTGTCATGGTACAAGGGGCTTCTCATAAGTCTTTAGCCTGACCATGAAGGAGTAGTCGGAGAAAATTGAAATTTGGCACATGTATAGCTCATTCAATGTGAAATGGACATATGAATTATGAATTTCCTACCTCAACTGGTTTTCCCGATATGGTGCATGGCAAAACACACCCTATTAACCAGATCTGCACATCCAACGGTTTGTCAGAACAATGGAGAAATCAGACGCCAGAACTGTGATAAAATTCTTGATGTTACAGGGTAAAATACCTACAGAAATACAAAGGGAGATGGGGCCAGTGTTTGAGGAAGTCTGTCCTTAGTATGCTTCTGTAAAAAATTGGTGTTTGCAGTTTAAGTGTGGCCATTCCCAAGTTGCTGATCTGCCAAGATCAGGACGACCGTCCTCAGAGTGCAATGATGCAAATGCTGCAAAAGTGAAGAAAATCATAGGACAGGATAGGAAAATGACAATTGCAGAGATATCGGGTTCAGAAAAACTGAGTAAGAGTACAGTTTTTAGAATTCTACACAACAGACTGAACATGAGAAAAGTGTTTGCCTCGCGCCTGCTGACATGTGAACTGAAAAAAACACTGGTTGATTGCTGTTGCCAGTTGCTCAACATGTGGCGGTAGAAAAAACATGTAAAAGACCATGGGGACGGTAGATGAGACTTGGATTCACCAAATAGTAAAAAACAGCTGAAAGGAAATCGTCTTGACAGTGACGAAGATGTCATACAGGCTTGTGATTACTGGTTTAGTTCGAAAAATAGGTTGTTTTATTCTGAAGGTCCTTTCAAGGTCATGCTTAGATGGCATAAATGCATAAATTGAGGTGGTGGCAACATTCAGAAGGAATAAGCACTGTGCCAAATTTCAATTTTCTCCGCCTACTCCTTCATGGTCAGGCTAAAGACTTATGAGAAGCCCACATATGGCTTCACAAAAATATGGATGCACAAATATCTTAAGAATATCTGAGACTCAGTTCGATAATTACGATGAATTAAAAAGAAGTTCTAATCGAGATTTGCCAGCTGTTCCCTCGCTTCGCGCTCACGTGGGAAACAAAGGGTTTTAACTATTAGCCGTTTTGATCGCTGAAGTGGAATTAAACTTTTCAGACCAGAGTTATAGCAAGTCAATCTAGATGTAAACAACGATGGAAGTATTAGTTGTTAACTGTGATAGTGGTCTAAAATAATTGTAGACTTACGTTGTTTGATCGACTGAGATAGTAAAGTTCTAGCTTAGATTTAGAAGACCATCCATCCATCCATCATGTGCCATGCCGATAAGCTTGGGCGGTCATGTTTTGCGATCTCACTCGATCACCAGAGTCGTGGATCAGCTCCGTGTTTCTGTTTCGACCATGCCACGTGACCAAGCCATCCAGGTATTTAATTCTCGGTCTTCCCTTTGGTCTCCTCCCTTCGATCTTGCCAGTTGTCACCAAGTTCTCCAATTCACAAACTTTATTTTAAAAGGGTTAGGAATTGAGTAATTGTGAGGTTAACTAAGGCTAACCAAAATGGTGAAATATGAAATAACATACACTGTCAACAACGTGTACCTTGCCTTTTGGCAAAGAACACAATCCTTACACCACCATGCATGATTTCTCTCTGTGCTACCGTCTTACACCACCATGCATGATTTCTCTCTGTGCCACCGTCTTACACCACCATGCATGATTTCTCTCTGTGCCACCGTCTTACACCACCATGCATGATTTCTCTCTGTGACACCGTCTTACACCACCATGCATGATTTCTCTCTGTGCCACAGTCTTACACCACCATGCATGATTTCTCTCTCTGCCACCGTCTTACAACACCATTCATGATTTCTCTCTGTGCCATCGTCTTACACCACTATGCATGATTTCTCTCTGTGCCACAGTCTTACACCACCATGCATGATTTCTCTCTGTGCCACCGTCTTACACCACCATGCATGATTTCTCTCTGTGCCACCGTCTTACACCACTATGCATGATTTCTCTCTGTGCCACCGTCTTACACCACCATGCATGATTTCTCTCTGTGCCACCGTCTTACACCACCATGCATGATTTCTCTCTGTGCCATCGTCTTACACCACCATGCATGATTTCTCTCTGTGCCACCGTCTTACACCACCATGCATGATTTCTCTCTGTGCCACCGTCTTACACCACCATGCATGATTTCTCTCTGTGCCACCGTCTTACACCACCATGCATGATTTCTCTCTGTGCCACCGTCTTACACCACCATGCATGATTTCTCTCTGTGTCACAGTCTTACACCACCATGCATGATTTCTCTCTGTGCAACCGTCTTACACCGCCATGCATGATTTCTCTCTGTGCCACCGTCTTACACCACCATGCTTGATTTCTCTCTGTGCCACCGTCTTACACCACCATGCATGATTTCTCTCTGTGCCACCGTCTTACACCGCCATGCATGATTTCTCTCTGTGCCATCGTCTTACACACCATGCATGATTTCTCTCTCTTCCACCGTCTTACAACACCATTCATGATTTCTCTCTGTGCCACAGTCTTACACCACCATGCATGATTTCTCTCTCTGCCACCGTCTTACAACACCATTCATGATTTCTCTCTGTGCCATCGTCTTACACCACTATGCATGATTTCTCTCTGTGCCACAGTCTTACACCACCATGCATGATTTATCTCTGTGCCACCGTCTTACACCACCATGCATGATTTCTCTCTGTGCCACCGTCTTACACCACTATGCATGATTTCTCTCTGTGCCACCGTCTTACACCACCATGTATGATTTCTCTCTGTGCCAACGTCTTACACCACCATGCTTGATTTCTCTCTCTGCCACCGTCTTACACCACCATGCATGATTTCTCTCAGTGCCACCGTCTTACACCACCATGCATGATTTCTCTCTGTGTCACAGTCTTACACCACCATGCATGATTTCTCTCTGTGCAACCGTCTTACACCGCCATGCATGATTTCACTCTGTGCCACCGTCTTACACCACCATGCTTGATTTCTCTCTGTGCCACCGTCTTACACCACCATGCATGATTTCTCTCTGTGCCACCGTCTTACACCGCCATGCATGATTTCTCTCTGTGCCATCGTCTTACACCACCATGCATGATTTCTCTCTCTGCCACCGTCTTACAACACCATTCATGATTTCTCTTTGTGCCATCGTCTTACACCACCATGCATGATTTCTCTCTGTGCCACCGTCTTACACCACCATGCATGATTTCTCTCTGTGCCATCGTCTTACACCACCATGCATGATTTCTCTCTGTGCCATCGTCTTACACCACCATGCATGATTTCTCTCTGTGCCATCGTCTTACACCACCATGCATGATTTCTCTGTGTGCCACCGTCTTACAACACCATGCATGATTTCTCTCTGTGCCACTGTCTTACACCACCATGCATGATTTCTCTCTGTGCCACCGTCTTACACCACCATGCATAATTTCTCTGTGTGCCACCGTCTTACACCACCATGCATGATTTCTCTCTGTGCCACCGTCTTACACCACCATGCATGATTTCTCTCTGTGCCACCGTCTTACACCACCATGCATGATTTCTCTCTGTGCCTTCGTCTTACACCACCATGCATGATTTCTCTCTGTGCCATCGTCTTACACCACCATGCATGATTTCTCTGTGTGCCACCGTCTTACAACACCATGCATGATTTCTCTCTGTGCCACTGTCTTACACCACCATGCATGATTTCTCTCTGTGCCACCGTCTTACACCACCATGCATGATTTCTCTCTGTGCCACCGTCTTACACCACCATGCATGATTTCTCTGTGTGCCACTGTCTTACACCACCATGCATGATTTCTCTCTGTGCCACCGTCTTACACCACCATGCATAATTTCTCTGTGTGCCACCATCTTACACCACCATGCATGATTTCTCTCTGTGCCACCGTCTTACACCACCATGCATGATTTCTCTCTGTGCCATCGTCTTACACCACCATGCATGATTTCTCTCTGTCTGCTTGTACTTCTTCTAACGTGTATTTTTGCAGTCGTCAGGACAGGAGAAGAACAATCTGGGTTTGTGAAAGGAAAATGTACAATTAATTATGTGTATATGCTGAAAACATTAATTTAACTTTCTATAGAAATAAACAAAGACCTACATCTTTGCTTTATAGACTACACAAAGGCTGTTGATAAACTAAGACATGGTCAACATGATAAAGATGCTTGCAGTTCTACAAATTGATGGTGACCACCTTAGACTTGTAAAAATATATATATATATATATATATTGGAAACAACAAGCTTCCATAAAGACTGATAATGAAGAAGGTCAATATCAGCCTATTAAGAGAAGTGAGAGACATGGACGTATAATGTCATCAGATCTTTTTCTCCCTGTACAGTGAAAATATTTTCATAAATGTAGAAGATATTAAATGAATCGTCAATGGGGGACGGAACATCAATAACATTAGATATGCGGATTATATGGTATTGACTGCAGACAATGAGCAGGATCTGCAACATTTAGTAGATGCAGTTTATGCACACAGTGAACAATTAGAGTTAAAATTAAATTGCAAGAAGACACGGTCGTTCCTATGAAGAAGAAGAAAGAACCAATACAAAAATACAAAACGAATCTATGCATTTATCTCGGAGCAGTCATAACATCTGACGGGCGATGCCTTGAAGAGATTACAAACAAGAATCGCCACGGCGAAGGTAGCTTTCTGAAAGATGAAAAACATACTGACCAATAAAAAGATTTCAATTGAAAAAAGAAAAAGTGTGTTGAGGTGCTACATAGAAAGTGTACTTTTGTATGGATGTGAAGCATGGGCAATGAGCAGACAAGCTGAAAAAAAACATTTGATGGCTGTGGAGATGTGGTTTCTGAGGAAAATGCAAAGGATACCATGGAAAATGAAAAACCAATGACCAAGTCCTACAAGAAACTAATGAAAATCGTACACTGATTACAGAAATTAGGCTCAGACAGTCCACACGTTTTGGTCACGTCATGACAAGAATAAATTGGAGAAATTGATGACAAATGGCAAGATCGGGGGGAAGAGAAAAAAGGTTAAGGCAGAGAAGTAAATACATGTATGACTTGACCACGTCTTATGGTCGAGACAAGAACTGTGAGCTGATCCACGACTCTGGTGATCGAGTGAGATGGCGAATCATGACCGCCCACGCTTATCGGCATGGCACATGATGAATAACAGATATTCTGCAATCCCCTTATCTCTTCTCATGAAATGATCAAAGAACAGCGAATATAACATGAAGATTAATGTTAGCCACACAAGCTAGAGACATCTCCATCTCATCAGGACCTAACACAATTCCCAAATAAACACAAATACATGAAGCATACATATTTCATAGAGGAAACTCACAGGCCATTAGCAGGAACAGGAAAATTAAAGCAAACGGATGGGGGTGGAAGGGGGAAGGGGAGGGGGGAAACAAACTTCTAGCGTATTCCAGTCATCATAAATTGAACTAAATGTTAGCAGTTTATTCTGCCTGAAAACATCAGCAATTTTTATGTGCACACGTGATAAATCAGTCATAGAACCTTCTTAATCAACTGTTCGTAACGCTTCCAGTTGAACAATTGGGCACGCCTTTGTATTTTCTTGGTGATTTGGGCTAGAGTTTATCATTGAGTCAGGGACGCAGAGGTGTTTCCAATGCACCAGGGCCGGGTTATATACTGGCCAAGACCTATTGACGCGTCCTCGTCGAGCGTCCTGAGCAACAGGTCCCTTCGGGGTCCTGGCTGAAGTCAATAGGATCGCCGATTCCTCCGAAGTCGGAGAGTGTCTGCCTGTATGGCGAGGAACCACCAGTCTGCACACCAATAAGCCAGACATGGGACAACGGATACTCACGCAAACCTCAGGTCCTGTATGACATCACACTGATGTTGGACAACAGGATGCCTTCATCCGACATACAGGACTTTGCGTTGGAGCTCAAGCCAACGAACACAAGCAAGCAAGCAAGCAAGCATCATTGAGTCACATTTTGAATGCGTTGTAATTTTAAGAATTAACCAAATGAAATCGTCGCTGTATATCTGCCTCTCCGCTAAAATAAAAACACGATTCGTATTTCCTCCTCCTCCTCCTCCTCCTCCTCCTCCTCCTCTTCTTCTTCTTCTTCTTCTTCTTCTTCTTCTTCTTCTTCTTCTTCTTCTTCTTCTTCTTCTTCTTGTGACTTGTCTGCAGCAAATATAGCTTTTATGACACTCTAATCATCTCTGTCGTCTGATTTGAAACACTTGCTTACATTACTATTTATTGCAGCCATGTGGCGAAGGGTTACCAACGCAATTCGCAGTCCCCTATACTACATTCGAAACACAGCTGCAGGCGATTTGGGAGCAGACTGCTTTGCGCTAATTTTCATTCATTGCTGGTCAGTCAGAAAGCAATGGAGAACTGCTGAACGTATACTTGCAAATATAGCAGGAAAATTAAAGCAAACGGATGGGGGTGGAAGGGGGAAGGGGAGGGGGGAAACAAACTTCTAGCGTATTCCAGTCATCATAAATTGAACTAAATGTTAGCAGTTTATTCTGCCTGAAAACATCAGCAATTTTTATGTGCACACGTGATAAATCAGTCATAGAACCTTCTTAATCAACTGTTCGTAACGCTTCCAGTTGAACAATTGGGCACGCCTTTGTATTTTCTTGGTGATTTGGGCTAGAGTTTATCATTGAGTCAGGGACGCAGAGGTGTTTCCAATGCACCAGGGCCGGGTTATATACTGGCCAAGACCTATTGACGCGTCCTCGTCGAGCGTCCTGAGCAACAGGTCCCTTCGGGGTCCTGGCTGAAGTCAATAGGATCGCCGATTCCTCCGAAGTCGGAGAGTGTCTGCCTGTATGGCGAGGAACCACCAGTCTGCACACCAATAAGCCAGACATGGGACAACGGATACTCACGCAAACCTCAGGTCCTGTATGACATCACACTGATGTTGGACAACAGGATGCCTTCATCCGACATACAGGACTTTGCGTTGGAGCTCAAGCCAACGAACACAAGCAAGCAAGCAAGCAAGCATCATTGAGTCACATTTTGAATGCGTTGTAATTTTAAGAATTAACCAAATGAAATCGTCGCTGTATATCTGCCTCTCCGCTAAAATAAAAACACGATTCGTATTTCCTCCTCCTCCTCCTCCTCCTCCTCCTCCTCCTCCTCTTCTTCTTCTTCTTCTTCTTCTTCTTCTTCTTCTTCTTCTTCTTCTTCTTCTTCTTCTTCTTGTGACTTGTCTGCAGCAAATATAGCTTTTATGACACTCTAATCATCTCTGTCGTCTGATTTGAAACACTTGCTTACATTACTATTTATTGCAGCCATGTGGCGAAGGGTTACCAACGCAATTCGCAGTCCCCTATACTACATTCGAAACACAGCTGCAGGCGATTTGGGAGCAGACTGCTTTGCGCTAATTTTCATTCATTGCTGGTCAGTCAGAAAGCAATGGAGAACTGCTGAACGTATACTTGCCAGAAAATCAAAAACAGCCAAATAAATTGGGTTGACTGCGACGTACTGTAAAGAATATACAACTAAATATTTATTGCCTAGATGAAGAAAATTACCTACTTCCACAACATCACGCCACCTACTTGGACCCGGTCACACGATTGGCAGTGAATGTTTTAGTATGTTGTTTAATACAGAAATAGACAAATGTTAAGACCAGCTAAATCAGTTGCGATTCGAATGGCCTGGTCTTTGTGGTGTAAACAAAATGACTGATAGTCGGTATACAATTACCGTGACTGATAATTTACATGTTTGTGGGAATATTTGTTGTATATTTCCGCGACAAGATGTTTAGAAATAAGCCAGCACGTGAGTTGTGCAGTCTAGTTTTTGGGCCAACATTATTAAAGTTCACAGCGGGAAAATATTGTTTTGAAAACAATTAGTTCCAAACATATATTATTCCCGAGGAAAATGTGTCAACCTCCTCGGAAAAGGCCATTAAAAACATCCACTAATGGCAGCGTTAGTTATGTATTCCAGTTTTCTTTTTCTTTGTATGTGTGTGTGTGCGTGCGTGCGTGCGTGCGCGCGCGCGCGTGTGTGTCAAAATACAAAAGTGCGCACGACTAGACTGTTAGATTAATTACTACGTAACATTGCAAGAAGTACCTAGAATATATTTCCAGAAAATGTGATCTGCAACGGAAAAATGCATTGTAAGGATAAACAATGAAATTTGTGCGTATTTTAGGTTTAAAAAAAAAAAACAATTTCTCATAGAAAATACACTTTCTTGACAATACACGTGATATTCTCTGTTTTCTTCCTTGTTCGCACTTAGACATCAATGTTAAAGTTACTAATAAAAGTAGTAGTTCGTTTCAGAAGCATGTCATTCTTGTGCAGTTTTTGGTGGAATTAAGTTGCTTATTGAATATGCTTCCCCCCGTTCGCGGTTAGGCATTGAACCGTTAAGGCCTGTGGAGTGTTTATGCTTGTAGCTACAGTTTGCAGTCGCATTTGCTTCATGTTGGACTGGTAGTATATGGTTCCGTCGCCCTGCTACTGAGTGAGTGCATGGGCGACACTGAGAGTTGTGAAATTCGCTTTGAATGCTTTTACATCTGTCCTGTAAAGTGACCTACATGTTCAGAACAATGGCTACCGGCTGTTGCTGAATAGACTGATTTGCCTTTTCGGTTCACGAGTGCATTTTTCAAGAGACTCGTGGGAGTCGGCGCTGAAGCTGCGGAGTTCGCGCTTTGTGCGACTCTTTCGGCGGGTCGCCCTGCGGTAAGAGACCGAGCCGTGTGAGAAAACCCGGGTCAATGAGGTCTTTCTGGTGACTGCCGAATCCATCGACGATGAACTGTGGTTTGCGCGGATGAATGTTGTGTTGGCATTCTGGCGGCGGCATTATGCAGTGTACCTCTGCGGGCTGTTGGCTTGCCGAGACTCCTGTCTATTCCACTTTTCACATTGGACAGTGGGGAGCATTTTGTGTGATATTCACTGGCACAGGAATGGAACAAAATGGGGACGACTCGTTGCGTGAAGTTGAAACCTCGACTAACTAACTAACCAACTAGGGACTGCGATGGGTGACTAGCCTTCACTATTCAATTGACACACACACACACACACACACACACACACACACGCGCACGCACGCACGCACGCACGCACGCACGCACGCACGCACGCACACACACACACACAAAGATCCCATATACTCATCTTGAACCTGGGACATAGATGATATTTTAATATGCGTTCTGTTCACAATGTAAAATTATGGTTTGATTTTGTCTTGAAATTCTATATGTAAAATATTTCATATGATCAGGGCGGTCTTTTGTCCACTTTGACCTGATTTAAACTTTTATGGAGATGTTTATTGCTTCATAAATTATGACGAAATAATGTTGTTGTAGATACCCACCCAGTTTTACAAGACGATCTACTTCCTGGGTTCCCGATATGTATCGGTTGGTATCTGTTGAATCGAAATCTGTGCTCAGATTTTAAAGAGTTATAATCACATCATATTTTTCTCATCCACCATTATTTTCAGTGCCGTTATTACTGTTAGATTCATTACCATGCTCTACCCATGAGCAGGTTTTCTATAAGCTCTATCCATGAGTAGGTTTTCTATAGGCTCACCCATGAGTAGGTTTTCTTTAGGCTCCACCCATGAGTAGGTTTTTTACAGGCTATATCCATGAGTAGGTTTTCTATAGGCTCTACCCACAAGCAGGTTTTCTATAAGCTCCACCCATGAGTAGGTTTTCTATAAGCTCTACTCATGAGTAGGTTTTTTATAGTCTCCACTCATGAGTAGGTTTTCTATAAGCTCTATCCATGAGTAGGTTTTCTATAAGCTCTATCCATGAGTAGGTTTTCTATAGGCTCTACACATGAGCAGGTTTTCTTTAGGCTCCATCCTTGAGTAGGTTTTCTACAGGCTCTACCCATGAGCAGGTTTTCTTTAGGCTCCATCCTTGAGTAGGTTTTCTACAGGCTCTACCCATGAGTAGGATTTTCTTTAGGCTCTACCCATGAGTAGGCTTCTATAAGGCTCCACCCATGAGTAGGTTTTCTACAGGCTCCACCCATGAGTAAGTTTTCTACAGGCTCCACCCATGAGTAGGTTTTCGGTTTTCTACAGGCTCCACCCATGAATAGGATTTTCTTTAGGCTCCACTCATGAGTAGGTTTTCTTTACTAACAATTCTGCTAGAGCAACGGTATCATAGCCTACTGTTTGCATTTTCAAACTGCTGTAGAACTGTCCACACATTCTAATTTGTAGAATGTATGCCATCGATATTACAACAACA
>OY992880.1:55771821-55901821 GCA_963921405.1 Cepaea hortensis | reverse complement strand
AGGAGAGTGGCATATGAGGCTACGACCTCCAGCATGAGAATAGAGGTGGATGCAGTAACAGCGGCATTTAGGTGGCTAGATTAGACCACTGCAACATACATTGTATTCATTACGGATTCAAAGAGTATGCTTAGTAAGGTGGGGAAAGGAATGTTTCGTGTGGAATGGCTCTCGTCGCTTCAGAGGTCACAGAATGTGAGAATTGTATGGATATTTTGCCCTGGCCATGCGGGGGTATGGGGGCATGAACAGGCTGATAGGCTAGCAGGGAATGCACCTCTTAGTGGTAGTCTGCCTATGGGCAAAGGGGAGGTGGTCATGCGCTTGCGGGACCAGGTGGAGAAGGCGAAGGAACAGTTTGAGAACCCATATGTGGAAAGAATGAGATTACGGGGGATCGGCAGGGGTTCTGGAAGAATCTCAAAACTGAGAGGGAAGACCAGGAGAACTTTTAATCAGATGGCGGTGGGAACTATTAGTAGTATGACTCTTCGATGGCTGTTAAACGAGTAGACGGAGCACGTATGGGAATGTCCTGAGTGCAGTGATGTCGGTTCTTAACTAGATTCAACTCAACTCAAGTCTCTCTTTGTTTTCTTGTTGGCTTCTATTTGGTCATGTCCACAGAAGGGATGCGGTTATGTTGTTAGTGATCTTTGGTAGCGACACCTGTGGTTCGGGTTCAATCCACAGCAGCGCCTGGATATTTTTATACGGCTCTAGGATCGACCTAGTCTCCTGATATACTACCGGGTAATTTTCAGGAACGTCTGCAAATTTTCTGGGGATAAAAAAGTCGAGGATGGGAACTGTTCACTTCCTCTCTTAATACCGGAGCTTCAGAGTATGTGAAGGTCTACGACTTCACACCAGAACAACAGTATATGTAATATGACTGCCTGTAAAGACATAGACTCAATCTCCATATGCCATTATGTTTGCTTATACAAGGCATAATGTGCTCATGTTAATAACGCTGCAGTTTTACTGTTGTTTTATTTTAAAATGCACACGCTTTAAAACGTTTATAATTGAATTTGCGTAGAAACTAGATCTTGATTAGTTTTTCAGTACATTTTCACCATCTTTGCACTAACAAAAATGGACATCTCTTTGGGAACACTACAGCTGTCAACACCGTGGCAAACTGCCGCGTTAACAGAATTTATAGATTCAGACATACATATACATGATAAAGATAACTACTATCACCGTTTTATTAACGTTATCTCTAGGCAATTAACTCTGTATTCCTAAGCGATTTACTAGAATACATGTTTCATTCCTACTTACTGATTTATTTTCCTATGTCACTAAGGATTGCTACGTTTAATTCACTCTGTTTTAAATATTCCTTCAGATCCGTTTATCTTAATAGTATTTACTTAATATGTTTCTGATTATGACAGCAGTTAAGTTACAGTAATAACTGCCTGGGAGATAATGAGTTAACTGCTTCCTGCAAACACTTTTATTTTTTATTTTAATTCAAAGCTTTACACGACACACATTTTTTTTATGAATAACCATCATAATGTGGTTAATTAAAGCTGTTATGCTGACGTCACTTCCTCGGTCGGTTGTCGTTCACTTCCGGATCCGGAAAAAAATAAAATAAAAACAACGTTAACTTTCCCTAAAATATTCACAGAGTAGAAACAAGTTTAAACATCAGCAAGGGTTGTCACTTGACCAGTAATTTAGAATGAAGGTTTTTCTTGTCTTAGCTTCTCTCGTGTTGCTAGTGAGAGTAAGTATGTGTTGTTTTTGTTTCTTAATGTTTGCTACTGCAGTCGGATATATTCATTTTATTCCCTCAGTTCCCGTGTTTCCGCAGTTAAAAGTTAATTGCATATGATTTACAGGACATCACAGTCAACCCCGGCATTTTTTTGTTTTTGCTCTTCGTGAAATCTTGGCAAATTTACGTATGCCGTTGCTTTCTGATGAACTGACACCCATACAATTTCGTTAAAACAAAACAACCCAAGACAGTCTGCTGCCAAATTGCCCGCAGATGTTTTTTTTTTCGAACGCGGTATACGTGATTACTAACAGCGTCCGTAACTCCTTCGCCGTGGAGCCAGCGTTTCCATAATATAGTTTAGATTTGTATATTGTATTATTATTATATAGAAAACGTATATTGTATTATTATATTTTCATACATCATTGGTTTGTAATGAAAGTAACGCATTCATCATTTGATCATATCTCTAGGCCAAGGGCTGGGAACGTCGGTCCGTATAAGATAAGAGATACGCAATTAGTTGGTTTGTCCCAGCCCAGGCAATCGCAGGTGGGAATCGAAATTCAGCAAATCTTCTATAAACGTTACATAAGCACTGATGAATTTCGCACATTGAAGAGGCATTCGCTGAAATATGGAATAGAGAGAAAAAGCTGAAATATGAATATGCGTTTGGAACAAGTTACTGCTGCAAGTAATGCTTTTAATCTCTTGCCATCGCAAAGTGACGATGCGTTCCAGAATGACCAACCAAACCTGAAAAAGTAGTTGCGAATAGTATCATCATCATCAATACCACCTAACATTATACGTCTCAACAAGGAAAAGCATTTTGAGCCATCACATTAGGGGTGATTTAATTAAATGCTTGACTAAATATAGCTGGTTAATTCTTAAGCTGATAATTTTGTGTAATCTACGAATGATGTTAGAAATATACAAATGACTTTTGGAAGAAATAAAAGAGTCCCCACCGTTGACCTAGACGATGCCTTAAGAGATCCTCTATAAAATCACAGTATCTTGTTCCTTGTATAGATATAAGCTTTTCTGAGGGCATATACATGCTCCATTATCAAACATATGATCAACACAGAAATTCTTCTTCTGCTCTTTATCCCTAATGGAGCATAGGATCTCAACAAACTCGAGCCATCGTGTCCAACAATTTGTTATCTCTCTCTACAACCTTCATGTCCGCCTCACATTATTAATCGAATACTCTTCTCCGTGTGTTTAGACCTTACTCTATTTCGCTGGCTCTGTGGGTTATCGACAAATCATTTTCTATATACACTATTATCTGGTTTATAAAATGTGTTTCCCATCAAACGCCAGTTTCTTTTCCTGACCAGTTGAATTACTGGTATTAGTTTATTTCTGCCCATGAACACCACACTGGTGACTATGTCATACCATTGGATTCCTTCTATTCTGCAAACCTGGCAATTCAGAATTTATTGTAGTTTATTACTAACTATTTGTGTCCTTCTTTATGTGTCTGATCCGTACGGTAGTACTGATTTACGTTAGAGTTTGACGTTCTGAGTTTAGTCCTAAGCTTAATTTCCTTAACTTAACATAATAAATCGGCGGTGAACGAATTCCTGCTGCGGGGTTGTTTGCTATTGTCGTTGTTATTGTTGTCGTTGTAATATCGATAGTATAAATTTAACAAATTACTGCATTTTACGGATGTAGTGTGGCCACAAGGTACCTCAAAAGTCCGAATGTGTTTGCATTATGGCGAGGGACATTGGTAATAAGAAAAGCTGACTCACGAGCAAGCAGCATTGCAGTGTTGACTACTCTCGTGTTCAAAGTGAACGAACACAATAAAGAGGGAGAAAAGAGAAACTACATTTTACATGTATAGTGTAATTGTAGAGACAGCTTGATTATTTAAAAAAAAAATTATAATGAAGTAATGAATATCCAACTTCAAGAAAGTGTCTTTGGGATTTTACAGTAAGCCGTCTATTTACAAACTCATTTTTAGTGTACATCAGTTCAGATCTATAAGTAGAACGAAAACAATTGCTTAACATTTCAGTTTTCGTGTTGATTTTACTGGTGTTATCCAGCGTTTTAACTAGTCTGTAGTAGTGACAAATATGATATTTATTTGTGACATGAGAAGCATTGCTTTGCCAGGCGTGTATTAGATCGCTTCTTCCCTGAAATGTTCATGCTTGAGAATTAATTAACTCGAGTGTCTTTTTTTCCGTTCATGTTTCCATTCAATAAGTAAAAAGACATTTAAAGTAAGTTACATGTCCATTACAGGTCGTTGCAATTGAATTGTCAACCCATTATGCAAACGTATATATTTTGCTCAGAATTACCTGCACATCTTAGGAACCCACTTGTTGTAAAGATAAAACCAACCCTGACACCACTATTACAATTGTCACGAAGCAATTTCCTGCTCTATGATGCAGATGTGAAACGATAGCCTCATGACATTTTGTAGGTCTCAGTGCATGCAGGAATAGGTGGCCAATCTTTCCCCTACTTTTGCAGATGACGAGACTCTAAATCCTTAGCATATCATAAAAGATGCAAAGAAATGTAAGGAAATATAAGAATCTCACTCGAATTCAAAACATTTTTTCTGAAAAGTTTCTTCCACTGTTCAGTTTTTATAGCAATATTTGCCAATCTCCTCTCCCACAGCTTGCTTCCTGGCCTAGAGGTTAGCGACTTTTCTCCGTAATCTCGTATACTCTCGTAGGTAACGTGACGACGGTGAGAATCAACAGTGGTTCGAATCGCGTCGGTAACTTACGGGGTATGTGAGCCGGCCGCTCAGAAAGCAATGGCAAACTACTGAGCGTAGTCTTGCCAAGAAATCAACAATCAGCTGACAGATGCTAATGTTGACAGTGATGCCCTGTCCTCTCCCACGCAAGGGACGCAGTGAGGTCACAGTTGTATTAATTTCACCAATCTCATCATTATGTGTGCTTGATCTGACTGTTGTCGAAAGACTTAATAAGCCAGGCCAGGCTGAAGTGATTACAAATTGGGTATTCATCTGTGGTGATCGTGTTGTAATGGCGTCGTGAAAACCTCTCCACTTGTCCGAGTATTTTGGAATTGATCAATTGTAAAGTGAGTGGCGGGGGGCGGAGTTTATATGTCTGCCTCTGGCTGGGTCAGACCTGGTTCCATTCAAGGGATGACTGTGTGGGTTGGTACAAATAATAAAACGAAGGGATTGTTACAAATAAGAAAAAGAATGGAATTGTTATAAATAAGAAAATAATGGAATTATTGCAAATACGAAATGGATGGGTTTATTGCAAATAAAAAAAAAGGGTGTGATTGTTACAAATAAGAAATGGATATTATTGTTACAAATAAGAAAACGATGGAATTGTTGCACACACAAAAGTGTAGTATACTAGCCCCTTATTCTGACTAAGACTGAAAGTCTAGCCTACTCGGACAAGGACGAAACACTTAAGGACCCCAGTGAATGTTAAATATCTCACGGTACCTGAAACTCGACAAGCTCAAGCCGAATAGGCCTCACGGCGTTTTGGATACACAGTCCGAGCTCCTTATTTGTGTAGACCAATTCATGGGTAATGTGGTCAATATAATCCAGGCCGCTGTTACTTTCCAAGACATTTCCTTGTACCCATTGAAGTGTGGTCAAGCTGGGAGTTAACGGCAGTATGTAGAATAAAATCTGCATCGACGGGGATTAGAACACATGACCATAGGGCATGCGTGCTAACTACTGCCCTAACGCGTCTGGCTGTAATGTTAATCCTATATGTCTCATAAAAGTATCCGTCTTCCTATGGTTCTAGTGAGTAATCTTGTAATGAATATAGCTCTCAACACACCCCCTCTCATTGACTCTTTTCACAATATTCTTTACATTCTTCTCTAAACCCCCATCCCCGCTGCCTCCAGTGTTTTCACTAGTCCATTACATATTGTCCAGGATTGGTATCCATGCAGAAGATTAGGCCACGTACACATTTTCAGTTATCGATTTTGTGTTCTTGCCCTTATATTTCTGTTTTCATGACATTGCTAATTCCTGTAAAATAATATTTCTACTTATGAAAATTAGTTGCATGTCCTTTACAGGACGTTGCAGCCAACTGCAGCATTGTTTTGGCGGTTTGTGATTTACTACACAAATTTACGTTCAGTAGTTTGCCATTGCTTTCTAATCGACCGACGCTCATACCATAGTATGTAGGTCAGCATGGCCGAATGGATAAGAACATGTGTCCTTAAACATCCGGTGTGCTGATGCCGAGATAAGGGATTCAACCCCCACGCCGGACAGTTGGTCTAAAATGTTGACCTGTCATCCTTGACTTCGGGACGTAAATTACAAGTACCTCTGAAATCGGAGTGGGTTCGCCTGATGGCGAGGGACACTAATAATAGGGAAAGATAATCCCCATTCAAAATTCAGTCCAGCACTATTAGAAGTTGTGTGTATGGTTTACGCTTGAGTTCAAAGCGAGGTAACGAAAACAATAAAAGAATTACCATGGTATGAAAATCATACCAAAGCGGTTTGCTTCCATATCGTCTGTAGCTGTATTTCAAACACGGTATGCAGGATTGCGAATGGCGTTCGCAACACCTTCGCCACAACGCCCACTTATTACATTTACCATAAATATTTGAGAATGTTTACATCTTGTATGAGTGCAGCTCTCTAATTACGCTGAGTAAATTAACAAGGCCGTTTATGTTCGCTTCACCTAATGAATGACATCTGTGGTTTTCAATGACTAATAGCTTCTCCTTTAACGTACATCAAATTTCATCATTATTTGTGACGTGTTGAAAGTAATTTTACAGCTGCTGTTTTTTTTTCCTCCATATTATTATCTACATTTGTTAAGCTAGTTGTATGTTCTTTAAAGTATGTAGCATTTATTGGCTGCTTGTTCAGTAGTTTGCCAATTATACCTGAAGGGCCGACGATATTGTGAAAATCAGCAAAAACCAATCTGCATCCAAATCGACTGAGACATATTTCAAACCGTCGCCCAAGTATATCGGGGAATTGTGAAGCTGCGTTCAATAACCCCAAACCATGGAGGCTAAATGCGTATCTGTAATCCATTCATAGCTTCCCCATTTAATATAAATTTATGACATTTGTTCCCCAGCACATTCCATAGTTATGGATTCACATGTATGATGAACCTGACTAGTTGAGACTCATGTCTAAGGGCTTCTAGATTTTCTTAAAGTCGTGGTACACGCGTTACTTCAGTGCGACATTATCGTTATTTGTGGGTGACAGAATCGATCTTGATGTACCCAAAATGTCTATGTGTTATCTGATTTCACTTTCTGTCCTGTTCTGTCTAGTAGTATCAAACAATAAGCGTAATATTGCTATGCATATGGAGTATATAAATTACTAGCTGACCCGGCACGGCTTCGCCCAGTCCCTGGAGGGGATCTATCTATCAGTCTGTCTGTCTGTCTGTCTGTCTATTTGTTTGTCTGTCTGTCTGTCTGGCTGACCCGGCCCGGCTTCACCCAGTCCCTGGTGGAGAGCATCTCATTTAATTCATATAATTAGTCATATAAGCTCCCGTTCCCGACTATCTGTCTGTCTGTCCGTCTATCTGTCTGTCTGTCTGAGCCGGCCCGGCTTCACCCAGTCCCTGGTGGGGAGCATCTCATTTAATTCATATACGTAGTCATATAAGCTCCCGTTCCCGACTATCTGTCTGTCTGTCTGTCTATCTATCTGACCCGGCGTGGCTTCGCCCAGCTCCTGGCGGGGAGTGTCTCATTAAATTCACACAGTAACTTAAAAGAATGTCCTTCCACACACCATCCATTATTTTTAATGAAAACTGTTTTTAATCACCTACATGACTGTAGATAACTTCTTTAAGCATAAAAAGATGAGTTACAATGTTATGCATTATGCATTATTTTTATGAAAAATTTGAAAATGCCTTAAAGATTATATCATTATTTATTATAACTCATATGCCTGTAAATAACTATAGACAAAGAGTTTATAAATCTTTGAAAACGATGCAACAATATGATTATAAAGTATATAGAAATGTTATTAAAAGTTATGCACCTTGAAATAGCTTTTCTAGAGTTAAATCCCCTTACTATATAGAAATTATAATGAAAAATGAAATATTAAATTTTAGTAAGTAAGTAGCCGATTTTACACTAAAAAACTATGACAGAATGTTGCACAGGAATAAAAAGAAAACGTGTAGAAAATTTCATCTCAATCGGATGGACCGTTCGCGAACGCATAAAGAACGGACGGACATACAGTCTCTTTTATAGATATAGATTTATGGCAGTCAAGCCTGGTCAGTGTTCTCACACCAAGAGAAACGTTTAAAATGCTTTCATATGCGGTGTCTGCGAAGAATACTTGGAGTTAAGTGGTAAGAAAAAAAAAATCACAAATACTGAAGTAATTGAACGATCAGGTTGTGTGATGGTTTGTTCCATGCTCAGTCTTCGTAGACTTAAATAGAAAGGACACATTAGGATGATGGCAGAATACCAAAGGACATCTTTTGTGATCAATTACAGATATGTAAGAGATATCCGGTTGGCCTCTACTACGATACAAGGATGTGTGTAAGCGGGACATGACTGATACAGGAATTGAATATGCACATTGGGAGCACGTCGCCGCTGAACGTGTTGCATGGAGGGCAAAGATCAGAAATGGAATAAAGACAAAGGAGAAAATGATTGCAGATAGGTCACACATTGAGCGTATAAGACGTAAGATGGTGAGTAATGGTGGAAATGACCATGTGTTCACATGTATCCATTGTGGACAAACATTTACAGCGCAAATTGGTCCTATCAATCACATTCGCTACCGTCATGGTTTGTAATTATTATGCCTTTTTGAAGCACAATATAATTTTCTATCGACTTTGAAGACGGCAAGGTACCAATAGATTTTGAACGTAACTGCTAGGCCGCTCTGTTAACACCATTATTATCATCTCCTTCATGATAGCAAGCCTTTCAGATTGTATTGAAGTCGTCTAATCACATCGATTTAATGTTCTTTATTCTTGGCAGTTCTCCCCGGCTCTGAGTAAGACTGTAGTCAAGTTTGCACTTATTCCTGTATAAGTATAGTTATTTCTTGAAATTTCTCTTTTTATTTTCTTTTGGATTTCGCCTTATAGTATTTTCGGTAGTAGACCCTTATGTCGCCTAATAGGACAAACTAAGGCAGTTTACTTTATATTTACAAGAGGGTAGCCATACATTTTAACCTGACATTGAAAGAGTGAAAAGATAAAGTTAAAACTAGACCCATTCAAAGATCCTCATAGTTGCACTCACCGTGAGAATTACGCATTGGATTCTTGAACTAGTTCTCCCGCTATAGTGCACGGCGCATGATACCCCATTCGTCAAAGCTAATGCTCCAATGATTTTCCAGAATAAGAGATAAAACAGAGGCCAAGGCTGTGACAATATTCCTGATGTTACAAGGGATAACACCTGCAGAAATACATAGGGTGATTGAACCAGAGTTTCATGATTCATGTCCTTCGTGTGCGTCGGTTTCAAACAAATTGTGTAGACAGTTTAAGTGTGGTCACCCACAGGTTACTGACTTTCTAATATCTGAGAAACTGTCCTTAGAGTGCTGCAATGAAAACGTAGCGATCATCATCATCATTGTGGTAAGTTAAAAAGAAATGAGGATGGGATCCCCATATTCTAATAGCCAACTGTTAGAGAAACTTGAAAATGGCTCATTAAGAATCCCTAGGGGTTGATTGTGATTAATAGTTCAAGTTTCTTCACAGAGGACCAGTGGAGCCCCGGAAGTTCACAGTACTCCGATAAGGGAAATTTTTCTCTGGGAAAATCTGAGAAACTCGTATTTTTCCGGCCACACTTGGCTCCACTCTATTGTAGTAACTAATATATTCTAATTAATATTACACAACGCCAAGTAAAACACCAAACACCAAGTGAATCATACAAACACTATAATGAGATAATATAGTGGTGTGCTCCTGTGTTGTGTGTGTTAGCGTGGTATATGATGTCAGATGCACACATTAGAACAATACCATCAATGAGGTAGTAAACAATCATCAGCACAGTTAAGGAATTAAAGTTCCAACTCTAACTAATGTTCATTCATTAATGGCACTAAACCAAATGTATGTCACAGTTCTCTCTCTCTCTCTCTCTCTCTCTCTCTCTCTCTCTCTCTATATATATATATATATATATATATATATATATATATATATATATATATATATATATATATATATATATATATATATATATATAGTTCAGAATGTCCCCTTAAGGCTATGTTCCTGAGGCATCTTGAACTATACCAAGGTGATGTTCTTGAAATCTTGCGTTTAAAGAAGTAAGTACTCTCAGGTAGGTCCTACGGGGGATGATGTTACAGGGGGTATCTCGATTCTAAAAATCCCGGACAACACAGACTGTACTGACAGGTACTTAGCTGTTCACTCCTGGGCTGCAAGGTTGTGGCATAGGAGAAGCAGCTGAGGTAAAATGATGCTGTTCCTCCAGAATTTCTATCATCAGCATACAGGTCTCTGCCCAGTTTAAGTCTTCAACTTAACCACCACCCTTGAGAAATAGGACCAAAAACCACATAGCTATCTTTCCCAAGGGCTGGGTTAGGGGGGAAATATAAGCGAGAGGAGAAGGGATCCTTTCCTTAGCTCAGGGTAGTCCAGCCTGGCTATCCTGTGTGCGTGAGGTTTTTCCGTAATCTCAGTTGGAGGTGTCCACCTCACCTACTGGCACGATATGTCCTCTTCCTTCAGGCGTTCTGCAGGCTTGTCCTTCTCTTGTCCGTAGAAGGACATGAGCCCACTGCCTTGTCCATGCTTTCCCTTTTCCGGGAAAATACCCGCCTAACCCTTCATCATTTTCCCATATTCCCATAATCATCAATACACATCAAAATCTTACAGGGTAGGTTTTAGAAAAGTATCATTCACAAATAAAACATATGAATTATTGTAACACAAAATCATATAGAGTCAGAACACGTAATACACTTTAGTACATAATTTTCCAGACATAGAATATAATGACTATCTCTGAGAAAGGATCATAGTAGTTTTGTTATAAAGTATAGATCGTCCCTGGAGAAAGTGTATCACTCATCAAATACATGACTGACGCATCAAAAGATTCATTAAGAATTCTCCATGCCGAAGGATGACTTATCTACTCATCATAATAGTTTCTCTAAGTCAAGAAAATCTTCTCTATCTTCTGAGCCTGTATCTAGATTGATATATATTCCTTATCACAACGAACAAGTGCTCTCTATAGAAGACATCTATCTGTTAACTTTATCCATTTACAGAAGTGAGGCATATTAATTATTAAATACCTTACTCCCCAGGACAAGTATTATATCCACACACACAATCAGAAAAACTTCTGTTCTCTAGATCACATTGTAAAAGACTGGCCCGTTAAGTTTCCGCTTTACTTTATATATCTCCTTCCACACCACAATCTGTGTCTCCACCAATCCTCTCCATAAAACTTTCCCTCGACGTGACAATGACTAATTCTCCCAACATCCATCCAATTACCGTCCAAAGTACCATCAACAATTCCTGTTTATCTTTCTAGTTTCTTTGTTGCGGGCACAGAGTTTTTACCTGTAATGAACATCAACCGTGCTCTACGACCTATGCAATTCTCTGCTAATGAAATCACAACACCGCAGTTTGTACTATCCTTTCCGATGTAGGTCTCAGTTGACAGGTGACAGTTACTAGATTATGTTTTGGGGGAACGGCGAAAGTCTTTTGTTCACTCTGAATCACTCTGCATTTACTTCCTGGGGTTTTAGTTTTGGAAACTTAAGGAAACTGCTTGCCGTCTGTCTTTCCAGTAGAACACTGTTGTCTCTCCTATTTTGCCCTTGTATATGGTGCGGGCGATATTCGTATGAAGACGGGCATGAGACATGTCACAATCATCATCATCATCATCATCATCATCATCATCATCATCATCATC
Organism: Cepaea hortensis; assembly: GCA_963921405.1. Taxonomy (NCBI): domain Eukaryota; kingdom Metazoa; phylum Mollusca; class Gastropoda; order Stylommatophora; family Helicidae; genus Cepaea; species Cepaea hortensis. The sequence continues at coordinate 55,890,018 of OY992880.1, read as the reverse complement.
ATCATCATCATCATCATCATCATCATCATCATCATCATCATCATCATCATCATCATCATCATCATCATCATCATCTTCCACTTCTGCCGTGAAGCGTCGTGTGAATTAATAATTTGCGCTCCAGCGCCCAATGGGCGGCACTGGATAGTGTCATTCCATGTGATTGTACAATGTCTTTGATGTCGTCAATCTATTTTCTTCTTGGGCGTCCTCTTTGTCTCGTCGCAGATGATCTTTGATGTAGGGCCAGTGATGGTAGTTGATGGTGATGCATTCTAACGACATGGCCAAAAACCACTTGATATTCTGTCTTTCGATAAATGTGGCACAATGTGTTGATCCCACTCCACTGTCTGTCTAATAACAAAATGTCTTACTCGGTCTCGGATTGTCAAGTAGGCAGCTGCCCTCAGGCATCTCATCTCACAGGTGTTAATTTTGTGAAAGTGTGATTTGGATAAAGTCCAAGTTTGACACTGGTAGCATAGGGTTGGTGTGAATATGCTGTTTGTTATCTTTCGTTTTGCGGACATAGGTATATTTGGATGTTTCAGTAAGGGTGATAGTTTATATGTAAGTGCACTAGCTTTTTGACATCTGATTTCAATTTCTCTGTCCAATCTGCCATCTTCTGTGATCATACTTCTAAGTTATTTGAATTCTTTAACTTGTTTCAGAGATGTGCTATTTATCTGTATAGATAGTGGACCAGGCTATCTGCTAACTTGCATTACTTCGGCTTTGGCTGTATTTATACTCATATTATATCTGGTGCATGTTGAACTCAGATTAGTAATATGACTTTGTAGTCTGCCCTCGTCGTTATAAAACAGGCACTGATCGTCTGCAAGTAAACGTTCATTTATTTCCGGTGGATCAGTTGTTTCATCTGAAGGAGAGTTCTATACTTTCTGAATCAGTTCTGTCAAGGCTTGCTTCTTTGGATATTCTGTCCATGTAGATATTCAATTGCAGTGGAGAGAGCAGACATCACTATCTCATGCTACATGGGCAACACATGGTCTCTAAATTTATACTAAGCTTCATGTCTCCAATTAGACGTAGCAATACTGAAGAAAATCATTGCACGAGACAAAAGTTATAATTTTAGAATTAATTAGTGCTGTATAACTGAGAGAAAGGCCAGAGAAAATAATGTTTCATATCAGAAACATTAGAAAGGTGTATGTCCACTGGGTTCCTCGCCAGTTAATACGTGAACGGAAGCAAGCAATGACATATTGATGTCAAAAGTTGCTGGAAAAGTGCTAGCCACAAACATGTTGACGACCATGGTGACAGTAGATGATACTTTGGTTCACCATTATGATTCCCCAATCCAACCTTTCCAGAATGTAATAGAAACCACACAGCACCCTAACATGTATCAAGCCGAAAGCCATAACGTATGCAGGACAACTGGTACTGACTGCTTTTTTGATGACAAAGGTGTCCTATTAAAAGAATATATGCCTTTTGGCAACATTGTTAATGGACAATGATATGAAAATGTGTTTAGCAAACTAAATTAATCAGTGACAAGAAGACGAGGTATAGCAGACACTATAATATTCCGTTCCTTCAAGACAACTCACCGTCTCACAAAGCACAACATGCGTAGCTAGCAGCCAAGGACATGTATATTGTGAATCTTCCAAACCCATCATATTCTCGAGATTTGGCCCCTGCGGATGTTTTCGTTTCTCAAATCTTACATACGGCTCATAGAAAAGTCGTCACTTTCGTGTGATGTTCAATGCCACCTTGACTGGCACCTTGCCGTCTTGACAGACGATAGTGTGCAAATGGAGTTTTGCCTATCCATAACACAATGTCTGGGCTGTATTAAGAGACCATGTGTTTCCCATGCAGCATGATCCCTCTCTTGGCCTGTCTTGTTTACTCCAGAGGAAAGGTAACACCGATACGATTGGAACCAGACAGGCTGCAGAAGTTTCCAGATCAGCACAGCAATGCTGTAATTGTCCGCCTGTCGGAGCTTCCATCCTAGACCAGTTGTTGACCAAGGCTTAGGGCCTAGTCTGCCCTGCCATGACATTTAGTCTTTAGGTTGCACTTCCAAGGACAAGGCCACCAGTGATGATATTAGTGTTTTTTTTTCAAACGCTGACTGTGTTGAAAAGGAATAAACGCTACTCCCAATTTTATTTCTCAATAAATTATTTTTCTTGAGGTTGGGGAACCCTCACATTGATTACGATATTTTGTCGGACAAGCAGCTGTCGTCACCTGGACCCATATAGGTACTACTTCCTATGTCAAACTAAAATGAAAGGGACAAATATATCCCGATAACGATGTCATTAACTCATAGCATGAGAGCAGACAGTCTTATTATAAACTTAACTTAAGCAGAGAAAGTAATGTCACTTTGAGTAACCGATTGGTTCGTGTTGTAATAATAAATAACATCAACAGCAGAATGTAAATCCAGATATTTGTAATTACCTGAAAGCACTTGCCTCAATTTTCAACTGAGGGGCGTTTTTAGAAAGAAACCTTCTGAAGCAGCTAAAGTGTGTGTCATATTGGAGGGCCAGCGGTGTACTACTAAGCTTCAAGTCTCCAAACTGCTTAATGAATTGGTATTTTTGATATATGTATAGATAAATGCACAGAGAGACAGACATACATGCAAACAGAGAAAGAGAAACAGATAGACTGGCACAAAAGTAGACACAAACATGCGCAGGGAGAGATAAATAAAGTGATAGAGAGAGTAGCGGTGGGGGAGAAAGAGAGAAAGAAATACAGAGAGGCTATGTACAATCCTCTTGCAATGTCCACTCAAGACTGACTCCAATAAGTATAACAGAATTAGTGCGGCATTTAACTGTGCCTGGCTGTGTGATGTCACTGTATGCGGTTTCAATAACACTGAAGGCTGTCTAACTGAACTCACAATCTTGGCCAGTAAAATCTAGTCACAACATCAGTATCCGAGGTATTCAGCTCAAGTCTGGGAGTCCCACCGTTTATAACACCGAAAGATTAGTTTGTATAATCTTTCCTAATGTATTGGTCAAAGTTGGCGCGGCAGTAGCGCAGTGCCGGTTCGGTAATCATGGCTTCGATTTTTATTGGGATGTCTTCAAATTAATACACAAATGATCGGGGCTCCTAGGTTGACCCAGTCTAGCTTTCTTGGATATGCTTGAGTTGAGTTGTGCTAAGAACCGACATCACTGCACTCAGGACATTCCCATAAGCGCTCTGTCCCCTCATTCACCAGCCAGGGAAGAGTCACAAGACTAATCGTTTCCACCACTATCTGATTGAAAGTTCTCCTGGTGTTTCCTCTAAGTTTTGAGATTTTACCGGAACCCTTGCCAATCCCCCGGAATCTTTTCCTTTCCACATAAGGGTTCTCAAACTGTTCCTCCACCTTCTCTACCTGGTTCCATAGGTGTGCGATCACATATCCCTTGTCCATAGGTAATTGACTACCACGAGATGCATTCCCTGCCAGCCTAGGAGCCTGTTCATTCCCCTGCACCCCGGCATGGCCAGGGCCATACATCCATACAATTCTGGATATGTTTTAGGGATTTTAGGGTTTCCGGGGGGGGGGGGGGGGAATTAAGATTATTTCAAGATCGCATTAATGCAAGAACCAGTTACTAAATTTTTTTTTTCCCTCTAAATTTTATGGTTCTGTACTTCTCGCTCTAATGAAATTATAACTTTAGTAGACCCGCAAATCACGTTTTATGTAGATGTCTAGACTTGTTCTAGTATGTGTTATTAAATTTAGTTTCCATTTTTATGTATACCGTGTAAGGTTGGGGGGGGGGGAGATTTACAGGGAGGAAATTCGAAAAGGGGGAGGGGGGAATGACGTTCTGAACATATGGTAAAGAGGGGAGGCATGGGCTAAAAAAAGGTTGAGAACCACTGATCTATGTGTCTAAGAAATAGGTCGATTCACGGTCCATTCGCGAAACACGTATTTATTGCATCTTTTTCGTGTGTAGTCATACAATGTTGAATAAAGCTGTCTGTACTTTTATGGTCAAATTGAACATTATGGATTGATTCTAAACATGACTTTATTGTTTTTGTTTAGTGTGTGGTTTCCTAAAGAAATCGGATAAATGAGAATACATTGCAGGAGAAGTGTCTTTTTAACCCTTCATCCACGCAACACTTTCCATTTAATCACCAAGACATAATCTGGTTGAGTCCTATGAAACTGACCCTTGTATTGCTCATCATCATAACCATAGCCATGTAACCTCCCAATGGTGTACGTGTTCATGTATCTCCGGTGATTTCGGCCCGTGGTTTTCTGGATCAAATCTATTGTTTTATTCCTCCATGCCACCGTCATAGACCAACCAGCGTCATTTATCTCGGTCTAACTCTACGTCATCTAAAACTGGCTTTCCAGTTGTTAGGGTAGTTTCCAATGCTTCTCTTTTTTGTAAGCGGTTACGGACGTAGCGGGCGATTCGGCAGCAGACTATATTCAGTTGGTTTTTTACGAAATGATAGAGTGCCGGTCGTTCAGAAAGCAATGACAAACTACTAAACGTAAACTTGCCAAGAGTCAAAAACAGCATAACAAATGATGAGGTTAACTGTGACGTCCTGTAAAAGGATATGCAATTAACTGTTCTTCGCTCTTCTCTTTACATGACGAAGGATCATTGTTTGTCTCCTTCTTGAGCTGTGAATACTATTCTGCTTCCGTTAATCCTTTTCGAGCAGTCTTTGTTAGTTACTCTGTCAGCCAAATATACTCACAACATTAGTCTCTGAAACTACACATTTTGTGAATAACTTGTTCATCAAAATATACACACTTCTTTCTACTTTACTCTATGTAATTAGTCGTTTCTTTGTCAAACCAGATTATTTAATTAGTCGTTACATTGTCAAACCAGATTATTTAATTAGTCGTTACATTGTCAAACCAGATTATTTAATTAGCCGATTCATTATCAAACCAAATATTTAATTAGTCGTTTCATTGTCAAACCAGATTATTTAATTAGTCTGTCAAACCAAATTATTTAATTAGTCGCTTCATTGTCAAATCACATTATGTACTTCAACGACTGGTGTGAGGTTACTGAGCGTGTCACACCTGTCTATTATAATATCAGTATATCTTAGTTACGTAGAGTAAATCAATGGCATTATTAGCAATGTACTTTTTATTTAATCTATTTCACATGGGTTTTTGGTGCGAATGTTGTTGCAGGCAGAAGAAGGAAAATCGTGCACGTCCGACTCCGAGTGCGGAGACGAAGAGTGCTGTCAGATCCTCAGTGAGTTTATGGTGGTGAGCAAAAGAGCAGCTGCTGGAACATGCCAGCCTTACATACAAGACGGACAACCTTGCGATATGTTCGGGAAAATCAACGGTTTCTGCAGCTGCTATCCTGGCTATGCTTGTGTTGCTCTAGAAGTTCCATTAAATGAAACAGAGACTAGAATCAGTAAAAGAAAACCTGCGCCGCCCAGACCTGGCTACACATATGATATAAAATGTGTTAAGGTTGAGTGAAGATTCTGCACATGAAACCGTCTCTGTTTCGTTTCTGAATTCGGTATTATAGTTGTCTTCTTATGTTTGTTTAAAACAAATAAAATGAACTGATTGGCAATTGATTAGTCTAACATGTGTTTCTTGAAACAGTTGTGTGTTCAATGCTGTTATATGTTTGCATCACAAACAATTATCGCTTCATTATGTTGTCCTATACTGAAGTGGTGTTTCTGTGTATAACTGAATAGTCTCCGGCATAATGGTCATTGTAAATATTTGATTTAAACAGGCGTTTCACCAATTGGTCACCACGCACTGGGCGTGTTAGGATTTTGACTTTCTGATGAACATTCTGAGCATTATCAAGGATTGGAACCCTTGCTCGTATTGTAAGCGATCGACACTCTAACTCCTCGGTTACTCTTCTTATTCATTATATTTGTTTTTATTGATATGGAATAGAAGAAAAAGCAGCGGCTGCAGCAGGATATAACAAAATGAATTGGAAACAAATAGGCATATTTAGCCCCTGCGAGAAGAAACGTACTAAACACAAACACGTTGCACATACCTATGTATGTGTGGTATACGATGGATCTCCTTGTAAGGTATGTGCAACGTGTTTGTGTTTAGTACGTTTCATCTCGCAGGAGCTAAATATACCTATTTGTTTCCAATTCAAATTGTTTTTCTTGGCTGTTTGAAAGATGCTAACTTTCATTGCACACTGATATCTCCATAAATGCTCCTGTCTTCTCACATAGATCATGCACCGATATCTCCGTAAGTGTTCCAGTCTTCTCACATAGATCACACGGGGAGAGCCTGACCACCGTGCAGAAACTCCGCAGCACTGACAAGGATCCCAATGTGCACAAGCATAGTCGCACGTAATGCAAAACATTATTTCTTTTGCGGGAATGGTTCTTTAATTAAAACATATAAAACATATTTAGCCTAGACAACGACCTGCTCAACCTGCTCTTTTTGATGAGTAAAGTCAAGAGATTTTTACCGTGCATAACGTACTCACTGGTCACCCGAATTTATTTATTATTTTTTTGTTTTTTGCTCTGATCCGAGAAGGCACGATTTCCTAACCTTCGACCCCCATTTACACAATACAGTAGACAGGAAACTAATTTAAAACATTTACAAGAAGGAACAAGTATAACTGATTGCTTCTAGCAATACTCTACATCCAGCCTAGAAACAATAGTAAGGGAAATATAAAGCATGTCATTTTATTCAACACAATCAACACAGAATTTAGTTAATTTTGATGAAGACACATTTAAGTCGTAACTCGTTAGTCGCTGTTCCAACTTCACGACAAAGGATCACTCCACAAATCTCTGTTCCTGTGCCAGTGAATATCACACAAAGTGCTCCTCACTTTCCCACGTGAAACGTGGAACAGACAGCAGTTCCGACAAATCAGCAGGGCGCACAGGCAAACGCGCATACGGCCGCTGCCAGGATGCTAACACAACAGTCTGCCGCAATAATTGCAGTTCATCGTCGATATAAGTCACTAGAAACGAAGCAGTTTCATACACATTACTACATAATGTGAAGACACATGAAGGGTGTAGCATAGGTGGGAGCGCAAGCGCAATTGAAATACCACTACTTTTATTGTTTCTTTGGTTATTCAGTCATGGACATTTGTCCGCAACAGACGAGCAATATCTCCGGCGGGCCTATTCTCGCTGGTCGCGAGATCCGCACAGTGGAAGGATGGGAGATTTGCTCGCAACAGACGAGCAATATCTCCTTTTCCCGGTGGTCGCGGGATCCGCACGAGTCAGGCGGGGAGTCTGTTGGTAGGACACGCTTTAACAGGTCCAGACACTTGCGATCGACAGATGTACGCGTCCTATGGTCCAGGCGCTACGAGGCCCTCACCTGTGGGACTTGGCTGAAAGCCTCTAAGTCAGGTTCCATGGGTTCCAGGGTCTGCCCACCACTCGCCACCTGCTCGTGGAGGCGAGGTCTCGGAGGTTTGACACTGAGCCGCCAGCGTCTGCAGCCTACCCTGTTCCAGACGTACTGATTATCCATTCCTCTGGAATAAACAAGGCAAGGCCGAGAGACGGAACATGTCGTTTGGGCACCACATGTTCTCTGAAGCTCTGCCCAGGCATTGTGACTGATATTTTGCCAAATTCCAACTCATATACTTTGGTCTGTCAAGACAGCAAGGTGCCACTCACTACATAATGTAAAACTAGCTAGCTCAGCAACCGGGAGTTCACCTCCTGAACATGCAGTTAACAATACTGACCACCGCGGACAGATGTAAAAGCATTCCATGCGAAATCCACAGCTTACATTTTCTCTTCATACACTTCTTCTTTTTCTTCTTCTTCTTCTTCTTCTTCTTCTTCTTCTTCTTCTTCTTCTTCTTCTTCTTCTTCTTCTTCTTCTTCTTCTTCTTCTTCTTCTTCTTCTTCTTTGTCGTCGTCGTCGTCGTCGTTGTCGTCGTCGTCGTCGTCGTCGTCGTCGTCGTCGTCGTCGTCGGTCTTCTTCTTCTTCTTCTTCTTCTTCTTCTTCTTCTTCTTCTTCTTCTTCTTCTTCTTCTTCTTCTTCTTCTTCTTCTTCTTCTTCTTCTTCTTCTTCTTTCATCCGGAGTGTTAGTCTAGACGTTTTTGCGTTGTGTCAAGTTTTGCGTCCTTAGGCGACACATCCGTCTTCTGCAGGTGTTTGTTGACAGGGTTAACCTTCCTGGGTGTTTCGGGGGACATTCGACTCTCACTGTTGTGGTGTCGTATACATCCCGGCTGGTCAAGTTAGAATGGCCAAAGACATCACGATCAACCCTCAAGGGAAGGCATGGACAGACCATGGGCATTCCCCGCCATCCAAGTAGAATTCCATAATTGCAGAGCCGACATATGGCTCTCTGGAATTGGGCTCACCCAAGGAATCGTCCCGTCCTGCACGTGGCTGCTTCTCTTCTTCACTTTCGTATATTGGGCATTTCATTCGCTACTGGCCGCTGCCCATGCAAACCAGAAACGGTCAGTCTGCAGACGACATCCACTCAGCAAGTTTTCACTTCGGACTTCCACGTAACGGATTCGCTAGCCAAGCGTCCCATTTCGTGTTATTGAGACGTTTTCCACCTTTGATTACGCTCACTCAATAAGCTTTTGATACGGACTTACATCGTACCCATTGCTTGCCCCTGGGACGCTTCTTTCTACCTTTGGTAACACTCACGAGGTAGGCTGCAGATGCTGCCGGCTCAGCATCTTACCTCTATGCAGCAGAGGGTGAGTAACGGCCAGACTCTCACATCCGAGAGATAATGACTTCAGGCATATCCCGCTGATGAGAGCCGTAGGAAACGTTTTTCCACCTTTGATTACGCTCACTCAATGAGCTTTTGATACGGACTTACATCGCGTGGCCTACATTGGTGCGTGGCCTACATTGGTGCGTGGCCTACATTGGTGCGTGGCCTACATCGCGTGGGCACATTGTGTGCCCTTGGGACGCTTTTTCCACCATTGGTAACGCTCACGAGGTAGGCTGTAGATGCTGGAGCAGAGGGTGAGTAACGTCCAGGCCCTATCATCCGAGAGATATTGATTTAGGGGCGTTTAGCCATATCCCTCAGCTGAAGGCCGTAGAACAAGTGTTTGGACCAAGTATGTAGTGGCACCTTGCAAATGACTCGGTCTTTATATGCAGTGGATTTGCTAGCCATGCCACATTCCGTTTCGCTTCACTTTGCAACTGGGGTCGCTAACCGGCATCGTTTGTGCTCAGAACAACGACAGTATATGATAGTCTTCGCGCCTCTTACTTTCGTTCTTGATTAATGAAAACATTCTTGACAAATGCTTTCGCAGTAGCTAGTCTTGCGGCGATCTAAGAATTTCATCCCCAACGCCGCAATACGAATGCCCCCGTTTGTCCCTGTAAATCATTACCTCCAATTCCGAAAATCAACAAAATAGAACCGAGGTCCTATTCCATTATTCCATGCACCCTTATTCAGGCAGCCGAGGCCTGCTTTGGACACTCTAATTTCTTTTTCATGGTAAACGCACCGGCCACCCGGGACGCTCAGCAAAGAGCACCCACGGGCGAGAGTCGGCAGACAGTAGAACAGGAACAACGGGCAGTGACCCAGCGCAAGCCGGACCGCCCGCCTGCACCTGAGATCCATCTACGAGTTTTTTAACTGCAACAACTTTAATAAACGCTATAGGAGCTGGAATTACCGCGGCTGCTGGTACCAGACTTGCCCTCCAATAGATCCTCGTTAAAGGGTTTAAAGTGTACTCATTCCAATTACGGGGCCTCGATAGAGTCCTGTATTGTTATTTTTCGTCACATACATTTGACTTAGTAGCTGGGCGACGGAACCAGTCCAACGTTAGGAACATTCGCAAGCAAACCGTTGCCAGAAGCAAAAACACTCCAGAACTTTAACAGCTCAACAGCCTATCCACTATATTGGACCGAAAGTCCAGATACATTTAAGCTAAAGACAAGTAATTTTAATTTGAGGCAAGTACAAACATCCTCACGTCTAGGCGCATGGATAACATCAGATAAACATGTAATACAAAGGTAAGGAAGATAATAGGACAAGCAAGGACTGTATTTTATAAAATGAAGACCAGCGTATGCAACAAATCCCAGTCATTGGAGGTTAAAAACTAAGAATTATTGCATGTTACATAGAACCAGTTTTAACATATGACTCTGAATCATGGACATTTAGTAAACAAGAATAGAAAATAAAAATATAACGAAGCCTCAGGCGTGTGATTGTTTCAGAAGAGTATCGAAAATTTATTGCGCGGCCAACATGAGCCAACTAAATGCTTTGAAAGAGGCTAAAACACGAAGGCGACTATCACAAACAAGATGCATTCCTCATATTTGGTCATATTATGACATGAGACAGATGGAATAAGGGAGAACTTGAAACTTGTATGGAAATACAGAGAGAGGAGGATAGCGAGAGACTATTCACCGCAGCCTTTTGTCAAGGCACAGAAAAGAGTAAGCAAACGGGCTGCTGTCTGCGATTCGAGATGTGAAGTGGAGAAAACTATCGCCCTTGCCAGTTCGAAAGTCATAAACTCGCATGTCTGTTTGGGATAATTTTCATGTCTTTTTGAGATCACTTTGGGTCAGTTTGTCGGAATTATGAAGTTTTATGTAGGCCTTAATGTCTGAAGCCAGTACACAGTTTGTATAAAAGTATGAATCTTGCATAACTGACCTCAAGCGAACTTATAAATCTCAGATCTCTACATGAATGTTTGAGTCGGTCGATTGTTTGTATATTCAAGTCAGTCTACCAGGGTCTGCTTTGATTCTCCTTTATCTTCTGACTTTGACCTTCCAGTGGAGCATAGGCCTCAATCAACTCACACCAAGCCTTTTGAAGACTTGAACATAAATGCTTGGGATTTTACAGCTAATTGTTTTCTACAAGTTCAGGTAGCCTTGATTGCTTCTTCTTCTTCAGCTTTCCGAGCCATTGAGGTTCTTTGCTGCAGATACAAGTCGTCTCCATTCTTCTCTCTGGTGGACCTTCTCTTGCCAGTCGTTGATTCCAAGTGCTTGTAGGTCTGTACATGTATTATCTCTCCACCGCCTTCTTGGTCTACCTCGGGGTCTACGGTCATTTATTTCCTGAGTGTAAGCGAGTTTTGTTTCCCTATTATCTTTCATTCTTTCTATATGCCCCAGCCATTGTAGTCTATTAGCCTTCATGACACCAGTGATTAGCGGGGACTTAAACAGATCATACATGTCTTTGTTGCTTCTTCTTTTCCACTCTCCACTTTGTGTATCCCTAATGTGCCCAAAGATGCGTCTTAAGACTTTGTTCTCAAAGGTTTGCTTGCTTGCTTTTAAAAAAAAAATTCCAAATTCGGGCTCGTTCAAACTGCTTCTTTCAACTGTGGTTATTGTTGAGGTCCATGGTTTTTGTGGGCTTGTTCACCCTGATTCTTATCTTGTGCGCTCTTACGAGTTGGTACTGGCCCGGACTGGTTATATAGGCTTTTGTGTCTGTGACGTCAGCTGGGGGGGGGGGGGGCTGTTTGTCGGCGGCTGTCTTTTGTGCCCGTCTCCTCTGGTGGTTTCTTTTGTTAGTGAAGGCTCCTGGCTCGTCTGACTTGACTGTTTGCAGTCCTTATAAGGACTTTTTATTTGGTGTTTTTGCCTCCTTTTTTGTGTGTGTATTGCATGTAGAAGCTTTTCGATGTGCTTTTCCTCCTTGCACCTTTTTTTTTTCACTTTCGCGTTTGAGTTCTTGCTGCCTTTCGATTGCTTCCTCCTTGGTCAGCCATGGGACGGCCTTTCCGTCATCTATATAGAACTCGAGATCGACCTCACTGTCATTGTGTATCTTCGGGTAATCTATCGGTTTCCCCCTGAGCTTCTTGGGCATCTTCTTTCCTTTTTCTTCCTGTCGCCTTATGAATTCCTCGTGCCTGAGTCCCTCTTGAATTTCCTGTCTATTTGCCGATTCTATGCACTCCTCCAAGGTAGGCCCCTCGGTAGGCCACTCCATGCCGTCGTCAGGGTACTCATCTTGTCTTTCTTCGGCTGTCTGGTGGGATGTTGCTTTCCCCTCGAATGTCTCGGGCGTCGTGGTTCGACTGCTGGTTTTATCTTGCGGTTCCGGCTCGGTTTTTTGTTGGGTTTCATCTTATGGTTTCTCTGTGGTCTCTTGCATGGCGTCTGTTGGTTTGTTTTGAATTGATTTATTTTCATCTTGTAGCCGCTCTCTCTCCGCTTTAATGGTGCGTAACATTTCTTTGTTTTCCATCTTCAACTCGGCTATATGTTCCACTTCTTGCTTGATATTTTGCTGGATCTCCTTTATTTCAGAAAGCAGCTTTTTATTGTCGCTGTTCGGTGCCATTGTTTGGAGTAACTTGACTTGTGTTTTTAACTCATCATTATGGCTTTATAGTTGTGCTCTTTCACCTTGCGAGATGCACTTGGCTGTCTCGCACCTCCGCATTGCTTCCTTAAATGGTGTATTTGTGGTAATGGCAAGCCTTAAGACGTCTCTGTGTCTTTGGAGGTACGGACAGCCCAGGTATATTGCTCCATGCTTGCCCAGGCAGTTGGCGCACTTTCTTTTGTTGTTCGGTGTTCGGAAGTCCGTGTCCAGCCTGGCCAGCGGACACTCCTTGAAGGCGTGGTGATCGGCGCAGTAACGGAAGATTTCCGTCTTACTGCGGCATGCTGCTCTGCTGACATCTTGAACATTGATTGACTCTTGGGATGAATCTCTCTGTTTGTTGCATTTTCTTGTTGATTGATACTGTGGTCGGCATCTCGCTGCCCTCTGTCGTCACCACTATCAATGTTGTAGGAATCTTGGAGTAGGTGAGGAGCCACTCTGCCTTCAAGAATCAGATGTGGAGATTCTCTTCTCGTAGCTGCTTCAGGATTTCTTCGTCTGATAGCTCCACTTGGATACGCTTACCAACCCACTTGATTGTCGGTGAGTCAGTGTTTCCGACTCTTTCTCCTCTCTCTCTCTCCCTCTGCTTCTCCGTAGTATTGGCTCTTGTTCGTGGTTGGTTGTTGTCGTCCTTTCTCGTGGTAGCTTCGTTAGAGGTTGCTTGAGGTTTTTGTTGTTTGCTGCAGCTCGCAGGTAAATTCTCTCTGCTCGTCTTCTTGTCGGCTCCAAAGCTGCACATATTGATGCCACATGTCTTTTGGTGTTCTTGCTATGTGCCATTTTCCCCCGTACCAGTCTTCTTGACTTGTTCGGGTAGCTTGTCTTGTTAGCGCTCGCAGTTGCGAATGACGATGACGGCACTGTCAGGTAGCCAGTCCCACATCAACCCTAAATAGTAGCCATATACGACATGCATGATATAATTCTGTGTTATAACTCTGTACTTCTCTTATGGGCCATGATAACTCACTAGTTAAGTAAAGTAAATCAATGACATTATTAGCAATGCATTGTGTAAAGAATATATTTCACATTATTATTACTGGTTGGGATATTGCAGGCAGAAGAAGGAAAATCATGCTCGTCCAACCTCGAGTGCGGAGACGAAGAGTGCTGTCAAATCCTCAGTGAGTTTATGGTGGTGAGCAAAAGAGCAGCCCCTGGAACATGCCAACCTTACATACAAGACGGACAATCTTGCGATTTGATCGGGAAAATCAACGGTTTCTGCAGCTGCTATCCTGGCTATGCTTGTGTTGCTGTGGAAATCTCTCAAAATGAAACAGAAGCTAGAAGCAATACAAGAATGATTAAACCTCCCAAGCCTGGCTATACATACGATATTAAATGTGTTAAAGACGCAGTGTAAGGAGTCCAGAAGTACAACGGCTGTTACGTTGTGTGTAACTGATGTTATTGAGGAAAATAAACGGATTACAGACGTTTATAGAATACTGCTCATTGTCTTCGCTACAAAACTGTGCTCAGTCCTTCTTCTTGTCGCCTTTCTTCTACATTATATAATGTATCGTTTGTGGCTTGCGGGCTGTGTTTTTGATAGGGGATCACAGGACTTGTAAATGTACTATTCACAAGCGGTGTATAGGTTAGGATTTTTATAACCAGATAAACTCTCTGAACACTATCGAGGCAATGAATGAATCACCCCCCCCCCCCCCAAAAAAAAAAAAACGAGAAGTAGATTGTGAGCTTTACTAAAACACGACTACAAGAGACAAATTGGACGTTGCGGCCAAAGCCTTCGTCAGCACAGGACAAACAAATACAAAACAACATAAACCTACATGAAACACACTATAACAATATTAAACTATTAAACTAATAAAATGTACTCATCTGATTCTGTGTCCGTGCTTGGAAAGACTGACCCCATTGACTGACCCCACTGACTGACCTCATTCTTGAACACTATCGAGTACTGGAACCCGCGTTTCCTTTTGTGACAGTTCGGCATACTAATTCATCGTTCACTACTGTTAATAAATGTGTGTATGTTTGTGTAATTTTGGTTAAAGATCATTTTCATTGCAGAAGAGTGTCCATATATTTGTCCCAATCTCTCGCAGCAGAAGCTTCAAACGCTTTCCGGGGACAGAGGGAAATCTATCAACACTTTTAGTAGTGTGTTTAAAACAAACGAAAAAAAAACACACACACACACACACACACACACATTCATCACCGCGAAGCAAATCACACACACACACACACACACATACATACACATATATGTGAGTGTATGCGAATGTGTACATGTACACACACATCTAAATTTTTTGAAAGAGGCTAAATAAATTTATAAAAAACATCAATATGAAGCGAGGGGCTAGAAAGCCGAATTCTCCTTCAGGAAACGCGGGTTCGAATCCTCGGTAAGATGTGGGATTTTTTTCTGTGGAGGCAAAAAGAAAATCCTAACCTGCACAGTTCGCGGCGACTGCACTAGCCAAACGGCCTTAATTCCTCAGGCTCAAAGACCCCTCTGCCATACACCGCAAGGTACTATATTGGCAGTAAATGACAGTTTATCAACATGAAGTAGTAATAATTTCTTGACCACATTATAGAAGAAGAAGGGGAGAAAACTAGAGCATGCTGTGACAACCATAAACATGTATGGAAAGAAAGATAGAGGTATGCAGATTGGAGCAGTTTTTGACTTGTTTTTGTCATGGCACGGAAGAGCATAAAGTCATGAACTAATACATACTGTTTGATATCGCAAGATGTGGAGGAGCATAAACGTTCACGTCTTTCGGCGTTGCACATGATAAATGTATGAAGTCAGTATAATTATTCTGTAAAAGAGTTAATGTTTCGTAACTAACCTCATTCTAACTTAGACAGCATAATCACTACATTAATTATTTATTTAGTCGGCAGAAGATAATCTTGGACAATGAGCAGTCAAGCTGAAAAGCATCTGATGGCTGCAGAAATGTGGTTTCTGAAGAAAATGCAAAGAATACCATGGACAGACAGAAAAACCAATGACCAAGTACTACAGGAGACAAATGAACACCGTAAACTGATTAGAGAAATTAGACGTAGACAGTCAAAATTTTTTGGACATGTTATGAGAAGAAATGGATTGGAGAACTTAGTGACAACTGGCAAGATCGAGGGGAACAGACCAAGAGGAAGACCGAGAGGAAAATACCTGGATGGCTTGGCCACATGGCATGGACGAGACAGGAACACTGAGCTGATCCACGACACTGGTGATCGAGTGAAATGGCGAGTCATGACCGCCCACGCTTTCCGGCATGGCACATGATTGATTGAGAAGATAATCACAACATTTGCTTGCATATTCACGGCAGTCTATAAGAGTGTAAATCTCATCACATCTCATCGTGTTCCTCTAGTACAGTGGTTCTCAACCGGTGGGAAATCCCCCCCCCCCCCAGGGGGGAATTTCAGGGTTTCCAGGGGGGAGAATGTAGACCAGTGTTTCCCAACGTGGGGCCCACGCCCCACAGGGGGGCAATTTGACTGTTAAGGGGGGCAATTCGAAAATGGAAGAAATCGGCTGAATATAACAAAACAAGGAGACTTGAGTCTGAAGTTAACTAAATTTGAACCTGACATAAGATCTCTTTGCAGCAAGCATCAAGCGCAAGGATCTCACTAAATTTAAATAATAAATAATTACTAATAATTAAAATAATATAGAAAAATCTTTCATTAAAATTATTTTGTACTTGAATTTCAGTTCTCCATTATATGTTTTGAAAATTTACTTACTGTGTTTGCTCAATAATTACCTAGTGATTTCTTCCTAAAACCTATCATTCAAGTTTCTTTAGTGAACATTTCAATTTTTGAATATTAAAAATAATGTATATGTTGAGGGGGGGGGGGGGGCATGGGGCGGGGGAGGGGGGCAATATGAATTTTAGAAAGGCTTAAGTGGGGCACGGTACAAAAAAGGTTGGGAAACACTGATGTAGACCATTTCAAGATCGTGTTAATACAAGAACCGATTACTTGACATAGTTTTTCCCTTCATACTTTACAGTTATGCATGTCTCGTCCTTCTAAACCTCATTTTATAAAGTAAGTAGACCCACAAATCATGTTTTATGTGGATGTCTAGACTTGTTTTAGTATATGCTATTACATTTACCTTCATATTTTACGTATACTGTATAGGGGTGGGGGGGGGGGAGGGGCATTTTTTTATAGGAAATATGAAAGGGGGGGAATGACGTTCTGAAAATACGGTGAAGGGGGGAACGGGCCAAATTTTTGATAGGAAAGGGGGGGGGGGAATGGCGTTCTGAAAATATGGTGAAGGGGGGAATGGGCCAAAAAAGGTTGAGAACCACTGCTCTAGTACCCTGCGGTTGCAAGGTGAAGTATAAACAGCGAGAGAGTGCCCGTTTATGGGCTTCATGTATAGAGATTTCCATGGACTCTGCTATTTCCTCTATCCATCGTTTACCTGGCCGGCCTCTTCTTCTGCTTCCATTTGGTTTGTATATCATTGCTTTTTGTGGAATACTGTTAGTTGGTAATCTAGTTACATGGCCAAACCATTTTTCCTGTAGTCTTCTGATAAAATCTAGCGCTGCTGTCACCCATACGTTTGTCCCGATTTCTTTATTTCTGAGTTCTTTTCTCTTCTTGATGCATAGAGTATTCTTCTCAGGAATCTCACGTCTATTGTTTTGATTTTACTTTTTTTCTTCTGTCATTGCCCAAGTTTAGCGTTGGTAACATAGAGTTGGTAGGAAAATTGTGCTGTAGAAAGCTTTCTTAGTAACTATTGATACATGTTTGTTCTTTAGTATTAGTGCCAGTTTTCCAATGAGTTCGTTTGCATTATTGTATTTATTTTCGATCTCGTCGTCTGATTTGCCATTTGATGATATTATGCTTCCTAATTACTCGAAGTTCTTTACTTGTTTCATGGGATGTTTTTGAGATAGATCTTTGTTTTTTTTTTCTCTTTGGTTATAGTCATTACCTCTGTTTTTCTGATGCGAATTTTCATGTTATGTTCCTTACACACTAGTTTAGACTATTTTCTTGTTATGTTCCTTACACACTAGTTTAGACTATTTTCATGTTATGTTCCTTACACACTAGTTTAGACTATTCATGTGGTCTTGTAATTCTACTTATGATTTTATTATTAGTGCTTGATCGTCCGCAAATAGGAGTTCTTTAATGGTGTAATTTGCCGTTGGTTCTTCTTCTGTGTTCTATTCGTCGTGCGATGTTCTTGCGGTCTCTGTTTGGTTGGTTTCTTTACATATGCTGCCTATATAGGTTATGAACAAGTGGGAGGATAGGACACAACCTAGTCGTACTCCGGATTTTATGGTGAAGGATTCTGAGTGTCATCCATTTGTTCTCACTAGGTATTTACTGTTGTTATACAAGCTTCTAAGTTTGTTAGATGTGTACTCACTCCATATCCTTTGCTGATTTCCCACAGTTTCTTTCTATCTATTCTATCAAATTCATTTTCTAGGTCGACAAAGGCAAATTAGAGTGTTTCATTAAATTAGATTGTTTTTCTATAAGTTGCTTACGAGCAAAAATTGCATCTGTGCATCCTTTGGTTTTCCTAAATCGAAGTAGTGTTTCGCTTATCTGGGGTTCTATTGTAGTTCGTAATCTTTTCTCAAGAATCTTGCAAAATATTTTTTCCAGTATGACACAAAAGGGAAATGCTTCTGCATTGTGTGCAGTCTTTTCTGCTGCCTTTGTTTTTTCCAAATTGGAATAATTATGGTGTTGCCTCAGTCTCGGGGTGTCTGTTGTTCTATCTAAACATGGTTAAATAGGCTATGAAGCCACGACGTTTTAGGTTTTCTACGAGCAGCTTGGGGAGCCAGAGCCATCTTGGCCCATGACTTCTCGGTCATGGTTTCCCTGTCTACACCACGGGGAAGTGGGATTGACCTTGTAGCCTGCGGGTCATCGGCAGGCTACTAAATAAATACAGTAAATTAATCATATTATTACCACTGTATTGTTTAAACTTAATATTCTAAACGATTATTATTGGTGCGGATGTTGTTGCAGGCGGAAGAAGCAAAGTCGTGTTCGTCGGACGCCGAGTGCGGAGACGAAGAGTGCTGTCAGATCCTCAGTGAGTTTATGGTGGTGAGCAAAAGAGCAGCTGCTGGAACATGCCAGCCTTACATACAAGACGGACAACCTTGCGATGTGTTCGGGAAAATCAACGGCTTCTGTAGCTGCTATCCTGGCTATGCTTGTGTTGCTGTGGAAGTTCCCATCAATGAAACTGAAAATGGACTCCAGAAACGAAAGCTTGCTCCTCCTAGACCTGGCTACACATACGATATCAAATGTGTTAAAGACACCGCTTAAGGAACCATCGCATATAGCGAAAGGTTTTCTTTATGCCGCTTGTTGCTTCTAAACATATAGCCATAGATTTTCAGAAAATAAAATGACTGATTACAAAGTGTTGCAAAAGTGTGTCTTGAAACAACTGTTTGTGAAATGTTTCTAATATATTCTATCACCACATCTGCTCATGTTTTATGGTTTATTATTGTCATTAATCCCTTCTGGGTGAATCTAGAGGTCCTGTTATTCGCTGCTCGATAGACATGGTACAGGACCGAGTTTATAATAAACACAAATACCAGGTGTTTGTAAGGTCTCACTACACTTTGTTTGTAGAAAATATATGACAAATTATTTCTTCCGTTGATGACAGCATTCTGATTTGGAGTGCAAAAAATTACCCCAGCAGACGACAGCCATTCGTTGCATATTCCTTCACGGTTGTCCTGACTGTGGAGTCATATACTTCATTTTTCAAATTTGTTCTACATACAAAGTGTAGTGAGACTTTACAAACACACGGTATAAGTAAAAAATTGTTTGCATTTCCTTTACAGGATATTGCTGTCAACATCAGCATCTTTCAGCTTATTGTTCATTTCTTGGCAAGATTACGCTCAGTAGTTTGCCATTGCTTTCTGAGCGGCCGGCTCACATACCCCATAAGTTACCGACGCAATTCGAACCACTGCTGATTCTCACCGTCGACACGTTACCTACGAGAGTATACAAAATTACGGAGAAAAGTCGCTAACCTCTAGGCCAGGAAGCCGGCGGTATACGTAAAGGAAGGTCAAATAAAGTACCCTGATAGCCTGTTCCTCCTTACTCAGGCCTACAAATTGTGATGTCGCTATCACATCATAGATCTATTGTAGGAAATTGTTACGGGACAACAACAACAACAACAACAACAACAACAACAACAACAACAACAACAACAACAACTAAAGTAAAGTAAAGTAAAGTAAAGTAAAGGACCCCCTTTCACGCCTTAAGGCTCTTTGGGCATACCATGTGCTTAACCCGTATTTGTATAGACCAATCGACACTCGGTGGGTGCTGTGGGTGCCACACTGGCATATACTGGACAGCACTCTGGATGTGAGATGTGTACACTGACATATATTGGACAGCACTCTGGATGTAAAATTTGCACACTGACATATACTAGACAGCACTCTGGATGTAAACTGTGCACACTGACATATACTGGACAACACTCTGGATGTGAAATTTGCACACTGACATATATTGGACAGCACTCTGGATGTGAAATGTGCACACTGACATATACTGGACAACACTCTGGATGTGAAATGTGCACACTGACATATACTGGACAACACTCTGGATGTGAAATGTGCACTTTCATTATAATAGATACCTACTATAACAAGAGGTGTCCCTTTACACTCCATACCTGAGCCAGACCTTCAGAGCATTCAGAAACTTGTCATCAACTGTGACGTTGCCTTCCAGTAAAGCTGCGTTGAGCGTCTGTATACAGTTGCCGGTGATGCTGTCTATAAAATCTCACCATAGATTGTGCAGGCTTAAGATGGCTGTCTTATAATGCCCTTTGTTGTCTGACGTCAGTTGTGACAAATCATTGTAGTTAGGCTATATACTGAGATTTGGCAACAGTTGGTTTTCATACAATGGGATGAGTGCCGGTCTTTCCGAACATAATAGGAAACTACTGAACGTAAACGTGCCAAGAAATCACAAACTGTCAAAAATAATGCTGGAGTTGACTGCAACGTCATGTAAATGATGTGCCACACTTTACGTGGTCATGATTAGATTTATAAATTGTCATTGTAATCTCAAATACCGTTTGTGTATCAACCGAACGTTGGGAATACCCATCTGTGGAGATGACGTGCAGGAAGGAGCTCTTTAGACAGACGACGCCTTAAGGGTAGCAAATAAGCTTCATGCCAATATTACATTCCAAATGAGAATGTGGAAAGAAAACAATCTAAGAATAAACTACAATAATTAACACCCGTTGCGAAAACTGATAACAAATGTACAGTACTATCAAGATATGAGTGCTGAGAATAAAACTTAACATCTTGCTTATGACTGAGAAGTCATACGAAAGATTGTTATGGGAGCGAGGTTCTGCAAAGGACCTGCTACTAAATGAATGAATGAATGAATGCATGAATGAATGAATGAATTAATTAATTAATTATTAATCTATGAGTAGCGGCTGGCCGATAGTGGCTAGAATACGGGATACTCCTTCAGAATCGAATCCTCGGTAAGGTGTGGACTTGATTTCTGTACATAGTGGATTTTATTTCTGCACAGTTCGCGGCGACTGCACTAGCCTGGTGGCCTTAATTCCTGAGGTCCTTTCCTACACCGCAAGGTACGATAGGCAGTAGATGACAGTTTGATTATTAATATATAGAACTATGTCTTCTGGATAGGCTGTTTTTCTGTAGAGTGGTATGTTTTTGATGTGATCAAAGTACCTACTTTCGTGTGATTTATATTTCTTTCAGTAGCACTTTACAGACATCTGAATGTAATAGGACTTCCTTATTTACACTTTGTCCCATCTAAGAAACTTAGTTAGTTAGTTAGTTAGTCACGGTTCCAATTTCACGGCAACGGGTCGTACCCATATTGCTCCATTCCTGTGCCAGTGAATATCACAAAATGCTCCTCGCTGCCCCATGTGAACAATGGAATAGACAGGAGTGTCGGCAAGCCAACAGCCCGCACAGGTACACTGTGCATAATGCCGCCACCAGAATGCCAACACAAATGTCCTCCAAGAAAAATACAGTTCATCGTCGATGAAAACGGCAGTCACCAGAAAGACTTCATTGACCGGGGTTTTATCCCATATGGCTCGGTATCTTTCTGCAGGGCGACCCACCGAAAGCGCCGCACAAAGCACGAACTCCGTAGCTACAGCGACGACTACCAGGAGTCTCCTGAAAAATGCACTCGTGAACTGAAAAGGCAAACCAGTCAATCCAGCAACAGCCGGCCGTCATCGTTTCGAACATGCAGTTCACGCGAATAACAACTGGACAGATGCAAAAGCATTCCACGCGAAATTCACAGCTCACAGTGTCGCGTCACGCACTCACTCAGTAGCAGGGCGACGGAACCATATCCTCCTTAGTCGCCTCTTACGACGTGCATGGTAGGCAACAGTGTTACTATTCTTTGCTCCCCGTATGGGCCCCGGCAATACACGGGCGATCTAAGAAACTTGTCCCAGACAACGGAAGACCCACATTTGAAATAGCAATACTTGTGCATTTAATAGATCCCCACTTCGAAACAACACTCTTTGTACTGGGAATCAGTATAATAGCTGACTTTATAAATTCAATCAATAACAAGTAAACCACAAACCATTGATAAGTGATGCCCAACAACATTACAACTATTTCTACTTACGAGAAAAATTCGGTGTTTGCAAACCCGAACGTGTTTACACAAACGTGTCAAGTAAATAATGTGTTAGGCCCTTGTTGTCGTTGCAATTGTAACATGCGTCTTGTGAAAGAGAACGATCAAATGTTCATCTAGTGTCAGATATAAAGTAAAGAAGATGTCGCTGTTACACGACTTATGGCGTAACAGGCATATGCTATGAGATATATATTTGTACGGAACATTCGACACTCGAGGGTGATAAGATTATTTGCTCATCAACCGTCTTAACTTTCCAAGACATTTCCTAGCACCTAATTTATTCTGACTGACTGATTGCCACCTTGCCGTCTTGACAGACGATAGTTTGTAAAATGGGGTTATAACCTCTCCATAACACAAAGCCTGGGCTGAGTTGTGAGACCGTGTGTTGCCCATGCAGTATGATCCCATTCTAGTCCTGCATAGTTTACTCCAGAGGAAAGGTACCACCAATACGTCTGGAACAAGACAAGCTTCAGACGTTGCGGGATCAGCAAAGCAATGTTCTAACTGTCCGCATATCGGAGCGCCCACCTCAGACCAGTTGACGACGAAGGCTTATGGCCTGCTCTGCCCTGCCGTGACATTTATTCTTTAGGTTGCAATTCCTCTTGCACTCCTCCGCATGAAGCCGTTGACACAATGTGGGGTGTCGGGTTTAGTGAACGCCACCCAAAATTCGGTTCTAACAGAAAGCAGGTAGTACGTCTACTGTTATACGATAGCTCAGTCATATCACTATAAGACCTTACACCTTATTTATTCTATTTTTTTTCCGCGTTTCCATCCTGTTTCAGGATATTGCGGTCAACACCAGCATCTTTCAGCTGTATGTTGATTCCTAGGCTAGATTACGCTCATCAGCACGCCACGAATTTATTCTATGGTTGTTCTAATTATGTAATCTTCTACTCAAACGCCGTCAAACTTCCAGGCTACCGCTCCGTTCTCCAAACCTCACGTGACGTAGGATTACCTCACAGGAATTATTATTTACTAATACCTAGACCAGTTGTTCGCGGTAAAACTCCACGGTAGTTCCAATTTACAAAGCGTAGGCAAAGAGTAGGCAGTAAGGTGAAAATTGTTACCAAATAAATCTACACATCAATAGTTGCAGCTCGCTAACTGGAATACAATCTGTCTAGCTGCAGTAAACCGTACACAAACTCATTAAGAATTTCGATGCACTGGCCTGTCATGTGCATAAGTAAATGAAGTCTATTTCTCTAGAAAGAATAACGGGGGTGGGGGGAGTAGGGGACTAAAATAAATAACGAAAAACAGAGATATAGGTCACGCAATAAATTGTACAATATATTGTTTGCGTTTTCATTATTTAAAATAAACAAATAAATAAATAAACAATTAAATATTATAATAGATGTTTTTCAGCACTATTCACGACATGGAGCTTATCTAATAGTCCGTGACCAATTTTGGAATCCACATTACTCCCATCACATGAATTTAATCAGGACAGATGGTCCATCTCACACCATCACTATATAAACATATATAATATTCTACATGTATATGCGTGTGTTAGTAACGTCGTGACACAGCAGATAGCCATTCTATATCAAATAGTTGAGATTACAACTGCATACATTCTTGAATTTGCACTGATTTAGGTGCATTAAGTTATGGTGATGAGATCCATGTCTGGCTTTATTTCCATTAGGTCTCCGTATACACCGAACAGAATTCAAGTTACATATGTTGAAGACATTATTATTCATTCGCAATGCGTAGTAACAGAAATGAACATAAAGGAATAATATTGGCAAGTGGTATGAGGGCAAAGACAGAGTACAGATAATCATCAACAATATATGTAGGGGAGATGTGTTAGGAAGAATAGATGCATACATTGTTAAACATCATTACATAACCTGCACAGACAATATTATAGTGATGAACAGACTAAATGGAAGTAGAAGAAAAGGTCGACCATATAAATTATGGACGGAGACAATAACAGGGTGCATGGGAATCTCTATATATAAACCCCATAAACGGGCACTCTCCCGATGTTTATGCTTCACCTCGATACTGCAAAGTACAAGAGGGATAAGATAAGAGAAAATGAGGTGAATATGATAGTCGAAACGATTGTCTTGAAATGAAAGAATTATTAGTAAAATGTACAGACACATTTATAATGAGAAAGCGTGTCTTGAAACGAAAGAATTATTACTAAAATGGATGCTTTCGTGTACTAGAGAGGTGGCGATAAAAGTTGTTTCGAACACAAAGTAAATATAACTGGACAATTCATAGTGCAAATGCTTATGTCATACAGCGATGTGATTTCCCCACTATATATATAATCTCATGTTTACACGCCGGAGACAAGGTATATTCAGAACAACTTGACGTGAAAGTAATAGTTTCACCCACAGCGCAGCGACAAGCTTGCGCTAGCAAACAAACAACAATAGCAGCAGTAGACAAAGACAACCATGACACTAAAGTAACGGCATCATCACCCAGTGGCCTCCTGTGTAGACTTGGCTCCAACAACAGCATCTTACTGCACGTCTTCTGGAGAATGACGTTCTCTTCAGGGTCTGTTGACAAGTATACCAGTCACTTGTCATTTCTCGTATCTCATGCACCCACTTGTCATTTCTACTGTCTCATACACCCACATGTCATTTCTCCTGTCTCATGTACACACCTGTCATTTCTTCTGTCTCATGCACCCACTTGTCATATATCCTGTCTCATGCACCCACTTGTCATTTATCCAGTCTCATGCGCCGACTTGTCATTTCTCCTGTCTCATGTACCCACGTGTCATTTCTCCTGTCTCATGCATCCACTTGTCATTTCTCCTGTCTCTAGCACCCACATGTTATTTCTCCTGTTTCATACACCCACATGTTATTTCTCCTGTTTCATACACCCACATGTCATTTCTCCTGTTTCATGTACACACATGTCATTTCTCCTGTCTCATGCACCCACTTGTCATTTCTCCTGTCTCATGCACCCACTTGTCATTTCTCCTGCCTCATACACCCACTTGTCATTTCTCTTGTTTCATGCACCCACTTGTCATTTCTCTTGTTTCATGCACCCACTTGTCATTTCTCCTGTCTCATACACCCACTTGTAATTTCTCCTGTCTCATGCACCAACCTACTCAAGTTGTCAGCAAGTTCCAGTGTTCATGCTGGTCGAGATCTGCATCTTTATCCAGGAACCATGTTTTCAACCAATATTCTTTCAAAGGTTACCGATACATGAAGATTTTTATGAGCTACTTTGCTTCGACTTTCAGATCGTGAAAACAATCAGCATTTACCTACGTCTTGATTCGCGATGTTCTTATAATGTTTCTGAAACATTTGAGCTTGGAAACCTGGATTTTCATTGATGATTGCGAAATGGCTTATGGCTCACATCTGTATGATGTAAAATATTTAACTTGTTGGCCGGTGGTGTGCCATAGGTAGTTGATGATGATGAATGAGATCGGGGTGTCGTGTGTGTAAAGAATGAATGTCGTAGTAGTTATTTGTTCTTCTTTACCACTTTAGTGTCGTCCCTGGAGTGAGGGGAATCAACACCCACATTTGTTTTAATTCAATATCTCTATCCTGGAGATATCCAGTAGACTCCGTCCACAACACTGCCTCAATCTGAAGACACCTTCTTCTCACTCTTACTCACTCCTGGATCATGCCCCCTCTCATTCTTCCCCAATATAACATACGTGACAACTCTAGCTTCAACAAATAAAACAAGAAATGTATTAAAGCAAAGAGTATATGTGGGAGAAGTGTTTGTGTGTATAAGGTGTAGAATGTGTGACGTGTACTCTAAAGTGTCTATAGACTCAGATCAGTGTTCAGGAATATAGGCATTCTCATCACTGTGCTGAGAACACACTAGCACCATGTATTCCAGACAAGCAACCTCACCAAGGTGATGCTCCTCCGATCACGTGAAGACTTCCTCCGTTGTCTCTTGAACCACTAGGATGCTTGGACATCCATGACAAACACTGTCTAATGAGAGTCTTCAATCTGATTCACACTATGAATTTACTCTGTTATTTAACTGATTGTTAATCAGAAAATTATAACACTATTGTCACTGTTACTGGGGAAATCTTAATGTATCTAGTGTCACTGGTTTTAAAGATCCCCCATAATAACACTGTCAGGGTCTTAAACCTGGCTCGTTATACCTAACACATGTGAGACAATTACAAGTACAACGTGATTGGACTTGAGACACAACGACACGAAGTTCAATGGATTTATTTACAATTCACATGCAATACGATCTAGTTTGGCATGTGATGATCATTACAATACATATACAATGCATCAATACACTTACAGACAACCCACAGCTTTACAGTCTATCTCACAAGATGTACAAGCACTCGACTTTCGGGCACAGAACTACACAAAGCCTTTCTCTACCCACACGTCCTGTCTGGTCCGAGTACCCAAGCTGTCTGTCTGTTTCTCGCAAAGCGCTTGCCCTCTGTGGATTGGCTTCACGAGGACTGCGTGCGTCTTGCTTTGTCCTTGCCTGACCGCTGGCTATCGCGTCAGCCAGCAACCTGCGGGCAGGTAACTAATACTCGCCTGGCGGGCGTAACGATGTTACTGCATCCCGGTTGGGGACTATTCGCTTGGCGGGCGTAACGATGTTCCTGCATCTCGGTTGGAGACATTCGAGATTCTGACACGCTCCCCCGGGGCTTCTTCATGAAAGATCTCATCTTTCATGTATACTCTATATACATACCGGGTTAATATTTTAACCATGTCAGAATCGACCTTTCTGTTGTTATATACATTGGTATAGAAATACATAAGAATACATATATTGGCATATAAATACATAAGAAATGCAAGTTGTATTTTAAGACATGTGGTGTTCAATCTTTACCACTTGCCAAGTTTTATCCTCTCGATGGATGATCACCTGAGTTGCAATATTGACCCAGTTAGATCGGTAGCAGCAGCTTCCAAAGCAACTACCTCGCAACCTCTAAAAAAAAGTAATAATATGCTCTTTGTAACAAAAAACATCGGGTAAGACTGTAATACGGCTTTATATAAGCCGTATTCAACGCTCGAGCTCCGACCTCATTTGGCCGGGAGCTCTTCCGTCGGTCTACAACGTCGGTAAACCTATACCATGCCCAGTTGATGACTTCTTGGAGTGTTAACAATCTGGCAACACCATGGCTATTTATATACAACACATATTCGAATACATTTCAATTTACCGCCCTTGGTGTAATAATGTAATAACAATTAAATGAAAGGGACATAATTTCAAAAAATCTTAAATCTAATATATTACAATTATTCTTTTATTTCTCAGCGTCATAGCTTGATGTTTTTCCATACTAGCGAAAAAATGTCGATAGTATGAATAAGTTAATCAAGATATGATTCTAAGATTACACTAGTTGAAAAAATATTAATACACAATTCGTGTATTTGAAATTGGTGGTTCATAAATATTTTAGAAGCGTCATAGCTTTTTAAGGTTTTGTTTATCGTCTGCTAATTTTGGTCTAAATTTATAAATTATCTGGAAGTACACACGAACAGCTGATGTTGAAAAATTCTATAACACACTTGTTCCGGTATGATGTAGCAATTCGGAATGTAAAGTGTTCTGATAGTTCACGTGTTCGTTGTTTCGCTGGAAAACTTCTGGATTTCGATTGACTGCAGTGGTGTAAATGTCAAAGTTCAGTTCACTCTTTCATACACGGATTAAAATATCACTGGATATGTTCCATTCGCAGATACCACTGATAAATTGGATAGTTCGCTTGAGGTAAGTTCAGAGCGAATGTGGCACTGTTCTTGTTTCGTAATATATATACAATTAATATTGTTCGCTTTCTACCACACGCTACACAATTATTCAAGACACTTACTACAGTAATAATAAAATAAGAAAACTATATATAGTGGGAATGAATCCTATCACATCACATAGTAGACATACACAGCTTTCGTGGAAAAAAAACTTCACTGATGGCTGTGTTGGTCTGAGTGTATTTAACACAGTGCACTCAGACATTAGTGCTTACTGGGTCGGTCGGACAACGGGACAAAAGATCGGCAATCGTGTTGGTTCTGCCAGCGATATGTCGAACTTCAAAGCTGTAATCTTGAAGCTTAAGAGATCAGCGTGCTATCATTTGGTTGGTAGGTACTCCTGAAGTAATAAATTTTAAAGGGCTATTGTCGGACTCCACAATAAAATGACGTCCCAGGAGGAATCTGGACAATTTAGTTATACCCACCACTAGAGCAAGGGCTTCCAACTGTGGTGTCGACCAAGCGCGTTCTCTTGGTTTCAATTTTCTAGAGACGTAGTATACAGGATGTAGAATGTTATCATGTTCCTGTAACAAAACTGCCCCAATCGCCACGGAGCTCGCGTCTGTGCGTAATCTCAAAGGAATATGTAAATTTGGCAATTTGAGAATGGGATTCTTTAAACTATTCTCATAAAAATAAGATAACACTTTCTGGAATGATATTTTAGGCATTCATTGTTTACAATCTTTTCAGGTTGATCTTTCGTTAGTAGGTTAGTAAATTTTTCAGTCAGTTCAGCAAAATCTGGTATGAACTGTCTATAATAATTTAATAGTCCTAACACACTTCTGACTTGCTTTTTCGTAGTCGGAAGTGAGAGTTTCAGTATTTTGGACACGATGTTATCGTCTGTCGTGACAAAGCCATTAGATATTTTGTACCCCAAGAAGGATATTTCCTGATAGGCTATGTCTACTTTCGTAGGCTTTACCGTCAGTCCGTGCTGTCTGATCCGTTCAAATGTCTGCTGTAATGTCTTTATGTGGTCTGTCATTGTCTTTGTGTGAACACAAATGTCGTCCATGTAACAGATAATGTTTGGTATGTCCACTAGTAAAAGTCGTGTCATACGTACGAATGTCGCTGGGGCATTGACAAGCCCAAATGGAAGTTTGCACCATTCGTACAGTCCCCAAGGTGTGGCAAATGCTGTCAAATGTCTGCTCTGTTCGTCTACCGTTATCTGCCAGTAACCTTTCGTCATATCTAACCTCGTAAAGAATCTAGAGTCTGTCAGTTCTGTCAGTAGATCTTCAGAGTTGGACATTGGTTCTAGATCTAGAAGTGTTATTTTATTTAATTTTCTATAGTCGACACAGAGTCTTATCGTATTGTCCTTTTTGCGTACCATGACCATTGGAGATGAGAAATGTGATTGGGATCGTCTAATGATGTTGTTTTTCTCTAAGCTAATGATTTCCTGATGTAAGTTTTCTTTGTAATGCACTGGAATGGTGTAAGGTCTGCATTTTATGGGTGTGTTTGAAGTGAGTGTGATGTGATGCTGTACTAACTCTGTTTGTCCTGGGTTGTTGGAGAAGATGGTGTTGTACTGTTTTATGAGATGTTTGCAGCTGTCTGTTTCTGCTTGAGTTAAGTTTGGGTTTATTTTGATGTCTTTCAAGCAGTTTGTCGTGTCTAATGCAGGTGTTGGAATTTCGTCACTATCTTCGTCATCTTCATGGTCTATTATCACTGTACAAGCTGTTGTATCGTCTTGTTCGTTGTCTCTGTTGTAATATAGTCTTAGCATATTGATGTGGAATATTTTGTGTTTGTCTTTTATTTGAATCTCATAGTCTACAGCTGAAATCTGTCTTATTACTTTAAATGGTCCTTGCCAAGACTCAGTCAATAAGTGTCTGTCACTAGGTACGAGAAGAAGTACGTCCTGTCCAGGTGTCAACATTATTGTCCTGTTACCTTTGTCTTTTGGCCGATCAGATTAAAATATTTAGACAATGAAGGATCAGCCTTTTGGGCTGTTACAAAAGTCTCCTTCATAGTTTTAGGAGGTAGTACCACTGGGCTAAGCATTTCTATAGCCTCAGTTTGATTAATTTCATCTTGCACTCTAGCAGTAGATCTAGTTACTGCGTTCACACATTCAATGATATCAGATGGTGATGAAACAGTTTGATCAATGATGTCATGAGATCTTAGTGCTACATTAGCTACCATACATTCATTTTGTGGTACAACATTATCAATGATGATATGTGATGGTGATGATGTTATGTTCTCATCAATGCAAATAGATGTTATATCATGAGGCATATCATTCACCTCTGGTAAATTTCCAATGATAATATCACACACAGGGTTAGTTAATGCTGCGCATTTTACTTTCCCAGTGAGGAAAGGTGTCTGAATATATGCCCATGCTAATGGGTACTTTTCAATATTTCCAGAGAATGTTCTGCATGTTACGTGCCTGCCTGTATAGTCTGTAGGCATTATGAACTTTCTCTTTAGTCCAATAAGTGAACTTCCGGTGTCCCGAAGGACTGTAGCAGGCTTGCCATTCACATATCCCTGGTGGATGTTTATTCTGCCTTTGGAATCTATTACCAAATTAGCTTCTTCATTGGCAATAGGAATGGAGTGGCCGCATGTCAAAATGCCATCTTCATAAAAGGTATTACAAACAGTACATTTATTTGCGTTAAACATGTCAAAAGCCCGTGCTGAGTTCACAGGGTGTATCTCTGATTGTTCTTCATCTGATGATGAACTATCAAATAAGGCGGCATTTGCTTTCTTGGTCATTTGCCTTCCTTTACAAGCATGACGCCAATGCCCGTACGCCTTACAGAGGAAACATTTACGTGCATTTTTGAAGGATTTACGTTCCTTATCTTGGCTATTTATGATGTTCTGTAGATATGTAAGATATTCTGGGTTCTTGTCACACATCTCACCTTGGTGGTGTGAAAAGTTACAATATCTACAATGATTGTATTTCTCAGAAGTAGGCTTATATGGTTTTTGCCTATTATAGGGTTCTGATCGAGGTTTTTCATAGTTAGCCGATGCTACAAAGTTTGTATCAGTAGCTTCACTAGCAAAACAATGTTTATTGGCTGTATAATAAGCCGAACCACGTCTCTCAATCTGATCTACACTCGTACATTCATTCTCTTGCAAAAATTTTGAAAATGCTGAATGAAGGGATGAGATGACTTTATCCCTGATGATGAGATCTTCTAATTTCTGATAATCTTCATCTATTTTAGCTGCTGAAGTCCATTTTGTAAATATGTCTCGGACTAAGCAGAGGTAGTCAGAGAACGTTTGAGTTGGTTTTGGACTCAACTTGCTGAATTGTTCTCTGTAACCTGCCTCATCTAACATAAAATGTGCCATAATCTTTGATTTTAGATAATGGTAATCTTTTCTGAGGTCTTTGGGGATAGTCTCTATGACTTTCAGAGGCTCCCCTGACAAACTCCTCATATAAATAATATTCCATTCAGAAAATGGGACCTGGTAATGGTCCATTAAGGTTTCAAAATTTTGGGTGAAGGCTGCAATGCAGTCACCTGAGGTATAATTTCTCACAATACCTTGATACTTTTTGTACTGGTTTTCTTTCTCCAGTCTTTCAGCTTTCTTAGACTCTTTGTCTATGGCAGTATCAGTTTCAAGTTGTTTAATTTTTAGTTGTAACTCAAGCTCTTCTCTTTTACTTTGAGCTGAGATCTCTGCCTTCCTCAATTCATTATCTAACTCAGCTTGCTTTGTTTTTGCAGATAGTTCTAGCTCTGCCTGTTTGGCAGCTCTTTCAGCCGCTCTTTCGTCGCGTTCGATCGCTTTCTCTCGAAGGTGTTCAGAATACTTAGATTCACTCCACTTTGTCAACTCGTCACCAGTTAACTTCAGCTTTAAACCCATCTTTATGAAGTCGTTTAATGAAGACATGATGGACAATTTAAATGCAAATAAGTTGTCAGACACACAATTAGTTACACGGTGTTAGTAAAGTGAAAAATTTACAATTGTGTTCAACTTACAATTTGTGCCCAAATTTGCATCCGAAAGTATATAGAAAGAAAAATATACTCAAGTGTACTGGATGCGGTGGAGAACGGTTCAAACCAGGGCTAGGAACTGTAGGGTCGCTACTTCAAAACACAACTGACCTCTACGGGCAAGGGTTTCAGATGGCACAGAAAACCTGCTTTGTTTTTGGAGGAAATAAATTAGCGTCTATCTGATGTGGTGTGTATGCTTGTCACTAAGTTTTGGTTAGGTTTGTATGGCGTTGAGTGTAATTGTAGGTCGTAATGTCGTCAGTCAACAATTTTTTTTTTCAAAACCACAAGTCACTTTCTTTCCGAAACTTTCTGCTTTCCACAACTAACTTCACAAAGACCATCTAACTATATCTCAACACTCTACAACATTGATGACACATCGCTTACATCAAGATGACATTCAGTAAGGACATAGACATCAAGTTTACAAGATGGCGACAAGGTCACAATGGCGACAAGGTCAAAATGGCGACAAGTTACACAATCACTGATGTTTTACACGTTTACAAGATCAAACAAATGTATGTACTTTACGTTCACATCTAGCCTCCATATTCACACAATCTAATAATATATAAGGATGAGCCTTCACGTTGACATTTAAATGTACATTAAAGCTGGACAAAAGTCCTCACGTTCACAAATCTAGGTTCAAATCTTAATTAATTTAAAGTCGGACGATGCCACCACGTTAACACATGTCAGGGTCTTAAACCTGGCTCGTTATACCTAACACATGTGAGACAAGTACAAGTACAACGTGATTGGACTTGAGACACAACGACACGAAGTTCAATGGATTTATTTACAAGTCACATGCAATACGATCTAGTTTGGCATGTGATGATCATTACAATACATATACAATGCATCAATACACTTACAGACAACCCACAGCTTTACAGTCTATCTCACAAGATGTACAAGCACTCGACTTTCGGGCACAGAACTACACAAAGCCTTTCTCTACCCACACGTCCTGTCTGGTCCGAGTACCCAAGCTGTCTGTCTGTTTCTCGCAAAGCGCTTGCCCTCTGTGGATTGGCTTCACGAGGACTGCGTGCGTCTTGCTTTGTCATTGCCTGACCGCTGGCTATCGCGTCAGCCAGCAACCTGCGGGCAGGTAACTAATACTCGCCTGGCGGGCGTAACGATGTTACTGCATCCCGGTTGGCGACTATTCGCCTGGCGGGCGTAACGATATTCCTGCATCTCGGTTGGAGACATTCGAGATTCTGACAAACACCACACTCTGAATGTTCTAGATATCAGTATTCATTTGTATGAATGTTCCTGGTATCAGTAGTGTATATCTACAATGTTCTGACTGTTCAGTGATACACCTATAACTTGCTAAACATAAATCTCCTCAGCATGTCCTGCTCAGCAGAAGCCAGGTTCCTGCAAACCAACTTGGGTATAAGCC
This sequence comes from Cepaea hortensis, assembly GCA_963921405.1. Classification (NCBI taxonomy): domain Eukaryota; kingdom Metazoa; phylum Mollusca; class Gastropoda; order Stylommatophora; family Helicidae; genus Cepaea; species Cepaea hortensis. The sequence continues at coordinate 55,856,408 of OY992880.1, read as the reverse complement.
CAATGTAGTGGCCTCTCAGCAACTTCTGACGTCAAATTCTGAGCCATCATCTTCTAAAATGTGTTAGCTTCACTGTTGAACATCATAGCACACATACATGGACCTGTAAATGGAACCTGTAGAATAGAGAATACCATGGTGAGGGCAACTCAATCCTGGCCGGAATTAGGTGAGTGTAGGCCAATAGCAGCACTCAGATCTATAACATTGATCCGATCTCTGTCATACGACCAAATAACTCATCATATGATCTGAGACATGGCAACACCAGGAAAGAATAAAGGAACGGGTGGAAACCCAGCAGATGCCCTACTGGAAGATCCTACCATTTCACATTCCTCTCCTCCCTCTCAACCATCTTTAATATCTCTAATTATTATTCCACTACATTGTCCTCAACTCCCTGAGTAAAATGATATATCACACAAGCTAGTTGAAGCCACACAATAGAATACTAGTGCCGACACCCCTATGATACTTTCTAGCACCGCACTTATAGAACATTCTATCACTAATCACAATACATTATATCACCACGCCTATAATACATTTTATCACCGCACCTATAATACATTATATCACCGCACAGTACTGTACTCTATTCCTAATCATACTCTAAGTTAGATATGATTAATAGCCTACCATATGCCTATTCCAGTTGCTAATCGAAACTATGCAATCACAGACTGGATCTATGTCCGCGGATAACTATCACCACTTAGACATTATAGTCTCTCTCATGTAACACAACTCGGAATAATGCACCGATCTGAACACTTCAGAATTTTTGGCCGACTCACTCCACTTGTTTACCGCAACTGGGTTTTATATCAGTGCTTGAGTGACGTCACCAAAAAGTCCAGACGCCAATCAGACCAGAGTCTGGTTTTGTCCTCCTGTTCTAGACTAACTGGAGTCAATCTGCGGTCAAATTTGCTTTCATTTGGGGAAATTCTTTGTCCCGTACATCAATAGTTCAACCTGAGAATTCCCCACATCACAGAATCCATCCCGACTTGCCTTCAGACATTTCGTCTCCACTTCAAAGGCTACTACCGCCGTGGCAGACGTTTGGCGTTGTTATTCGTTTTCTCGAACAACCCACATCATAACAAAATCGCCGACTGTGTAGACATTTTGACGCGACGTATTTTGTTTCTTAGTTAGAAATGCCGACCATGTATAGACAGTTTTAACGACGTATTTTTCTCAGTCTGTACAACATCAAAGGGTTGCTGGTGTTTTTGCAGACAAAGGTCGGGTCTTGTTTGTCATCGATCGAACTAACAAGTTTATTTCGCGACACGGGGTCATGGTCACAGGTATCTTATCTTCAAGGATAAATCATGATCCAAGACAAGTGTTTTATGTTTCGTGTTTGCGTCTTATTTTTTTTTTTTTTTTTTTTTTTTTAAATTTTAATTTATTTTATTGGTTCATCTGTACTATTGTTGTTGTGTGCCCCCAAAGAGTTTATTTTCGGGATGAAGAATACATGCCTGCTACCCTAAAAATTATGGAAGCATAGACGGCTTGCCTAATGGCCAGGCGGTAATTTGTTCGAATCCCCCCGAAGTGATATAATGTTTTATCTGATCCGGTACTCAGGTCGGCTCAGTCTAAAATGTGTACCAGGCAAATTACCTTAGAAGTAAAGACGACGGCTTGATATAGACTGAATCACCAAAAGAGTTCCGTGTGGTATACAAATTCCTTTACGCAAACAGAAATAGGTTGTGTTATATTTGAAATTACCGTGGCAGTTTACAGAAGAAAGTACAATAATGTCACTATTGGAAGTCACCGTGGCCGAACGTTCAGTAGTTTGTCATTGCTTCATATCATTTCGTAAAAAAAACCAGCGCAACGCGGTCTGCTGCCAAATCGCACGCAGCTGTGTTACGGACGCGGTTCGTGATCCCAGATACTCGCGTAGTAATACGCGAGTATGTGGGATCACGAACCTCTTCCGTAACCTCTTCGCCACGGAGACCGCAATGTAAACTACTGAACTTAAAATTGCCTGGAAAACCTAACTGCAAAAAACATTTTAAAATGATATTTTTAGTTCATTTGAATAACGAAGACACAGACCATAGATTGTACGATTTATTGCCTGGCATATTTCGCTGCATCTCGTCAGGTACATACTGCAGAAGTCACACAAGACAGAGTAAAATAACTAGATACATCGTTCATGCTGAAATATACATATGTTCGCACAGTCGTTTGTTAAAGTTTGCAGAAGCCATAATGATTCTTCTACACAGGCCCATCTTTTGCACAAAGAAAGACATGGTAGGTAGTTTGAAATTACCATGGTAAACAATTGTTATTACTGTGTGAACATGTGTATATTTCAGCTTGAAAGATGCATCTAGTTACTTTACTCTACGTTGTGTGACTTCTGCAGTATTTACCTGACGAGATACAGCGAAATATGCCATGCAATAAATCGTACATTCTATGGTTTGTGTCTTTGTTATTGAAATTCACTACGTGAAAACATTGTTTTGATTATTAGTTCAGTTCTTCACTTCCTAATCATTTAAATAAATATGTCAGCCCGCTTTTAACAACTGGTATTTATTTTATTGGACAATTACCCCATTATCCCTTCCTGGGACATAAACCTATTTCAAAGTAATTACTGTCTGGGAAAACAGAGTTAATGTCCTCCAAAATATATGTATGTCATCATGGTCTTATCTATCGCGGTACTCTTGTTCAGTTTCGACACCTATGAATTATCTTCACGACCAATCAGCTATCAGGAGGTGCTATTTTGAGCTTCGGTTCCTGGACTCCAGTTCGTTGCTGCTTAAGGAGAATCAGACGAGATATTGCTGCACAATGAAGACAACGTGTCTCCTTTTATGCGCTTTTCTAGCACTGGTCTACGTGAGTACTTTTGATTCTAGGATGGTTAATTCCTCGGAAAGGTTCATCCGGTCAACAAGTGCCCGCAGAAGTCGGATGTGTTGGCCTAACGGCGGAAGAACGCAGCTCTGCTGTAAACAGGCACAACGCAATCACGTCCGAAAAAAACTTTCCGGATGAACGTAGAAGAAGAAGAAGGATGGTTAAATCATTTTAAAGCATCCCCAATTTGCCATTATTTTCTTACGTTAACAACTGTTGTCAATATGATTATGATTATGATGATGATTATTATTGTGTACATGTGTAATTTGAAACGTATTGAGTATATGGTGCTAGCCCCACATTTGTATAGACCAATCGATACTCGGCGGGTGAACTGGTTAATATCACGCCGGCCATCTTTACTTCCCCGAACAATCATTTATGCTCATGTAGACTAGATTAATCTGGGACCCTAGATAAATACATACAAATGTCCACCTCTAACAGGATTCGAACACATGGCCACCGATCCCACAAGTAAGCATGCTAGGTATGTGCTATAATGGCTCCAATTGTTGTTATAAACATAATGCCAAGAAACACAGATTATGATTATTAACAAAGATAGTACCAAGCGAACTGTTAAAATCACAATAAATGCAAAAAGCAAAAAGTAAAACTATTTCTTGTGTCGATACTGTATAAACAGAGGTTGATGGAAGGGAGGCAGACTGTAGGTATGCAGCATTATTCGACAGTACACGACGTGCAATCACGCCACATCGACGCTTGCCAAAAGAACGTTTTCAGCAATATGAAGCAGCTTCTGGCATTTACCCAGCAGAGTTAAAACTAGTGGCGATCAAGTGGTGTATTTACTCTTTAGTACTGTAGGGTGCCGAAACATGGACAATGAATGAACAATGTGAGGTACAAATTGAAGTTTTCGAATTGGGGTTTATATAGTGAAAATATGACATCTGACGAAAACAGGGTTGCATTTGTCTGGAATTCATATGGCAAGAGAAGTAGAGGAAGACACAAGAACAGATGAAGAAGAGAAATGGACACCTACATGAATAATATGGGGAGGGTTTTGATGGAGCTTGGATAGCAAAGGACAGGACAGTCTGGAGTGAGGGTCGGTGCCTCAATGGGGATTAACGGGCGAAAGAAGAAGACCAAGAAGAAAACATTACTGAATGAGATTCAGGTCAGACAATTAAGGTATAAACGACACAGCTCCTAGTTAAAGGATGTACTAAAGGAAAAGTGGAGGTGGAGGCACGTAAGAAGGAGATCATCTTACAGATTGGAAGACTTCATCACCAAAGGGCCTAGAAGAAGTTTGTATGAGCGCACCATGAAGACGGTGAAAAGCGTATGTTGGAGACCCATTACAGCCGGTCGTGAGTACGGAGAAGGCACATGATTTACTAATGCATTGACGTTTCGTAAATAAATTTAATCGGCCAGTGTAACATGCTACTCATCCTACATTCATAATAATCAGCAGTATATTCCTTATCGACTGGCGTCTGCTATCAATCTTGTCACATAATGCGATCTCCAACATTATGCAGTTAAGCTCTAATAGTTAGTTAATTAGTTAGTTAATCGACAGATCATCCTCATGACACATCGAAACATTTAGTGCATAAGTTATCGGCTCCCCTCGTCAGTAAATCTCGCAGCGTGTAGCGATTCACACGACATCAGTTCTGTGTTGGTTTATTAATCTTCTTTGGTTTCCCACACAGTGTTCTTGCTTGGCCACACCTCTTTTAACTTGCTGTTCTCGCAGTCTGACTATGGTTGTAGATTCACCGCTATAATCAACTTCACTAAGTTAGGTATGTATCCTTTACGGGACGTCGTAGACAAACCCAACACTTTTTTGCTGTTTGATATTTCTTGGCAAGTTAACGTTCAGTAAATTGCGATTACTTTATGGACCAGCGGCATTCATATCTATATATATAAAAGAGAATGTGTCTTTGTTTGTGTCTTTGTTTGTGTGTCCTTTATGCGTTCCTGAACGGTCCATCCGATTGTGATGAAATTTTCTACAGATGTTCTTTTCATTCCCGCGCAGCCAACTGGCATAGTTATTTAGTTTAAAATCAAAAATTTTTCCTCCAGCATGAAGGAAAATGGCACAAGCTTTAGAAACAGACGAATAAATGTTCCGCCATCTTGCTGCAAGGGAACTCACTCTCTAATTAAACCAGAAATTAGTTAGGAACAGTTGTTGTTCTCATTCGCGTGGATGCAACTGAAATGGTTAGTTAGTTTAAAATCAATTTTTAATTTTTGGGAAAGGGAACGGGGGCAGGGGCCGCATATGAATTAAATGAGACGATCCCCGTCAGGAGCTGGGCGAAGCTGGGCCGGGTCGTCTAGTCATTGTATAAAAATCAACACAAGGCAGTCTACTGTGAAATCGCCTGCAGCTCTGTTTCGAACGCGGTATGCGTGATTAAAAATTTCGTCCGCAAGATCTTCGCCACAACGCCGGCACTTGATGGGAATTGTGGTGTGTGGGTGGCCACATCGCCGGCACTTGATGGGAATTGTGGTGTGTGGGTAGCCACAGCACCGGCACTTGATAAGAATTGTGGTGTGTGGGTGGCCACAACGCCGCATTTGATGGGAATTGTGGTGTTTGGGTGGCCACAGCGCCACATTTGATGGGAATTGTGGTGTTTGGGTGGCCACAGCGCCGGCTCTTGATGAGAATTGTGTGTGTGTGTGTGTGTGTGTGGCCACAACGCCGGCACTTGATGGGAATGCTGGTGTGTGGGTGGCAACAGCGCCGGCACTTGATGGGAATTGTGGTGTTTGGGTGGCCACAGCGCCGGCTCTTGATGGGAATTGTGTGTGTGGGTGGCAAAAGCGCCGGCTCTTGATGGGAATTGTGGTGTGTGGGTGGCCACAGCGCCGGCTCTTGATGGGAATTGTGGTGTTTGGGTGGCCACAGCGCCGGCTCTTGATGGGAATTGTGGTGTGTGGGTGGCAACAGCGCCGGCACTTGATGGGAATTATGGTGTGTGGGTGGCCACCAGTCGCAGCAGAGGGCGCCGAAGTCATCCTGATCGGGGCTTCACCCGCAGCAGATGTACGGTCTTTGCGGATGCCTCTAAGACCAAACAAATTAATAACAGAAGATCACACACTCACCCTCATTTTAGACATTCTGACAGCACAGGCTCTGCCAGTGGTGGACTGGCCACGGTGTCAGATTGCCAGATCACAAGTGGGTCCTGTGGATTTCTGATTTTGTTTCTCTCTCCTCCCCCTCCATCCACCCTTTAAACGGTAAATATTATCTTTGAAATGTTAATGATCTTGTAATATCTTTACCTCCTGGCAACCAATATGATTAGACCTAATCCGCTACAGATCTCTGCTATTTACATCTACAGTTCTACGGGGCTCACCGGCTCTAATACAATACCTTTAACATTTCCGGTTCAGCACAAATGCGGTCTGTAAATAATGCTATTGTAATCACTCGCGCGGTCACCTGGCAGTGCATGCATGTCTTCTCTTCACGCCCCTCTCAGCACTCCTTGCTAAGGCTAATGAATACATTATGGCAGAGTTCCATATCTGGTCGACTGTAAAGCCAGAGAACAAAAGGTGTTAGAGAATCAAGTGAACAGACTTCCAATACGGTGGTGACATTATTATTATTATTATTATTATTATTATTATTATTATTATTATTATTATTATTATTATTATTATTATTATTATTGCGTGGTAATGGCTTTCACGTCACGTGCACATATACATCAATGCCCAATTACATTAACTATGAATCACATTCTCTTTAATTATATTAATTCTAAGCTTCTTTTCTATTTTTTATTCCTCTTTCGTGAACCTTTCATTTCTCGTTTTATATAGACTAGGTTGAAAGGTTGTCATAATAGCCACACCAAAATTATATTTTTCGTTATATATATATATATATATATATATATATATATATATATATATATATATATATATATATATATATATATGCGGGGTCGTTTATTCTTGTGCAGCTTGTCTAGTGTTTGCAAGTAGTGGGTAGAGTTGATATTGACACCAGGTTCTTTAAAGTCGCCCAACAATAGCCCTTCATGGTCAAAAAATGCGCTCAGCATAACCTTACCAGCGGAAATCTGTAACTTGAATTTTTTGGCTTGTGGTGATCCAGCATGCTTCCATTGCACGCTCTCTCTCTCTCTCTGTTTTGCTGCTCTCAAAGTGGTGACACCATGATTCATCGCCTGCCACTATGCGGAAGAAAAAGACAGCACTCTCCACTCTGTAACGCAGCAAGTGGTTCAAACACCATCCCATGCGTTCCTCCCTTTGGTGGTCGGTCAACATCCGCGGTACCCACTGTGAACACACCTTCCTATATTGCAGTTTCTTACGAACGACTTTTTGAATTGTCCCAATTGACGCAACAAATTCTTTCGCTAGCGCCCGTATGCTTCGACAACGGTTCATCTGTACTGTTGCATCAATTTTGGCGATGTTTTTTTTTTCTGTTGCAACAATATGCGCTTGCCCGGCCGTCGAAGATCTTTGTGAACTGACGTCCTTTCCAAAACATTCGTGCCAGGTATGTCACTGTTGTCTTCGACACACATTTGTTACCGTACGCTGCCCGCATTCTTCGATGAATGTTCTCTGGTCGACATCCTTCAAATGAAAGAAACTGAATTACCGCTCATTGAGCTTCTTTGGGCGGATTTTAGATCAACCCGGCCATTTTCTCAACGGTGAAAAACAGAACCTATGCATCATGGGACGATAAGCACGCGCTCTTTTATTCATTGGTCTGTACGTATCACATGACTATGACATGATCATGTTCAACGTACGCAATTACGCGCGGTGCGCCACGAACGGATTTCAAATGAACGCCTCTTATATATATATATATGCCGGCTCCGTTGCGAAGAGGTTACGGACGCAGTTCGTAATCTCACATACCCGCGTTCGAAAGACAGCTGCGGGCGATTTGGCAGAAGACTGCCTTGCGTTGGTATTTTACTAAATAGTATGGGTGTCGGTCGTTCAGAAAGCAAAGGCAAACTACTGAACGTAAACTTGCCAAGAGATTACAGCAGCAAAAAATGCTGGTGTTGACTGCAACGTCCAGTAAAGGATATGCAACTAACTTAACTATATATATATATATATATATATATATATATATATATATATATATATATATATATATATATGGTGAGAGGAGGTAGTGGCAGTGGCTAGCATGCATGCCTGGTCGCCCTATAGTCATGTGTTTGGATCCTCACCCAGGTGGATTTTTAAAAACTGACCTGGGCGTCCAGGTCAACCTAATTTAACTTAGGCACCAGGAAGTTAGCTAGTCTTGTTTCAACTTCACGGCAAAGGATCGCCCCATGATCTTCCGTTTTGTGCCAGCGGATATCACACACAATGCCCTTCACTGTCCCACGTGAAATGTGAAACAGCCTATCCCCCATATTAATCCGGAAGTGCAAGGAAATGTTGTGGGAATTAAAGGCGGCCGGGGTGATTTATCCCACATCGGATATCGCATGTTGATTGGTCTATAATATGCAGCTAGCACCATATGTTCAATACTTCCCAATGTGTTAAAGAGAACTTCAATTATCTATACGATATAAACATGTTTCCTGATTGCATCGTATCACTTCTTTGGCATTTCGTTAGCTTTTTTCTCAATATTTCACTTACTCTGTTTGATTCCATAAAAATCCCTGTTTCGTTGCGCTATTAGTTTATTTATGTTCTGTGCATTTTATCTGCAACTATGGGACGCATAGGTGTTTCCAAGGCACTAGGGTCAGGTTCTATATTGGCCAAGACCTACTAACACGTCCTAGTCGTGCGTCCTGGGAAACAGGTCCCTTCGGGGTCCTGGCTAACGTAGTAGGGTTGCTGATTCCTCCGAAGTCGGAGAGTATCTGCCTGCACGGCGAGGTACCACCAATCTGCACACCAATAAGCCAAATAGGGACAACGGATACTCACGCAAACCTCAGGTCCGGTATGACATCACACTGATGTTTGACAACAGGATGTCACCATCCAACATACAGGACTTCACGCTGGAGTTCACAGTCAGCGAACGCAAGCAGCAAGCATCTGCAACTGTATAGTACTTCATTTCCTTTGTCACTAACTTGATTTCCATTCTGACAATTTCATTGTATTATAGTATTATATGATGTTTGCCATGACGTCTCAAGTATCAGTTAGCCACCTCGATGCTGCAGTCATTCCAGCCAAGTACAAGTACAAGTAACGGGATAGCACCTTACACTTAATATACCTCAAGGCGTGTAAAAGAATCCATTACTTCTGTTTCCACTTGTGAAGTATCAAGATGGACGTGTCAGCAATGACTGCAGCGTTGATACTGGAGACCCAATGGCAAACAACGTGTTTATGTCTCAGCTGTATTGTTTAAAGTTGAGTTGAGTCAAGAACAGACATCATTGCACTCGGGGCATTCCCATAAGCGCCCAGTCATCATCTTCAACAGCCAGCGTAGAGTTCCAGTAATAATGATGCCTATTATAACAACAACAACAACAACAACAACAATAAAACGTGTAAAGTTAAAAGAGACAGATATGCATGTGTGGTACCGAGCATAAACACTTTTCTCTTAAAAGCTCTTATATGAATATACTAAGGTCATGAGAGATGAGAGGCAACAAGCGTGTTCATCTTTGGCTACAAAAGCGCCAGTAGTTTAAACATACACAAATCATGCATAAATATGCTTCATATTTATAGTGTGGTTCCATTAAGGAGGGGCGGATGAGGAGTCATAATCCGCATGTTTTCAACCACACCACCACGTTCATGCGACGCTCAGTATCTCCGCCTTACGATATTTGCTACGGGTGAATGAGAACCTGTAGGTTTTCCCCGCTGGCTATGATGTCGATTCTTGAAACCAATAAACCTTAACTATTATACATTACTTCTCTGTCGGTTTTCCCGGAGGGCTATGATGTCGATTCTTGAAACCAATAAACCTTACATACTATACATTACTTCTCTGTCGGTTTTCCCGGCAGGCTATGATGTCGTTTCTTGAACGGAATAAACTTACACATTATACATTACTTCTATTCCATGTTTTCAGGCCAAGGTAGGAAATAAATGCACGGATAAAAGTGATTGCGATGACGGCGAATGCTGTCAAATTCTAAGTGAATATTTTGTGGTGAGCAAGAAGAGGGCTAACACTGGAAGCTGCGAGCTGTACACACTGGAAGGGGGCAGCTGCGGCGTTTTTGACTCGATCAATGGCTTCTGCAGCTGTGCGCCAGGTCTGAAATGTACAGGCATAGAAGTACCGGTAATATCGAAATCTACAAAAGCGGTCAAGAAGACAATCCTTCCAGCCAAACCTGGCTACACGTGGCTCTTCAAGTGTGCGAAACCAACAGACCCTAATCAGCTGCAGCCATCGGTTTAGATTGTTTGCAAACAGGGCTCTAAAAAAAAAACTTACTTGTCTAAAAACGTTCTTTAATTTCAAGTGGGTTTTTACAAATAAAACAAGTTCGAAATAAAGAATGAGTCCTTAAAAACAAGTCACTGAGTCGATTCTTGCTGTGTTACTATGTATATGTAAGTAAAGTAACGGATTGTTTTATAATCATTTACTGCCTATATAGTACCTTGCGGTATTTGGTAGAGAGTTCTTGAACCTGAGAAATTAAGTGCGCCTGACTAGTTCAGTCGCTGCGAACTGTGCAGGTTAGGGTTTTCTTTTTTCCCTTCGACAGAAAACAAACATAATGAACACCTTACCGAAGATTCGATTCCGGGTCTCCCGAAGAAGAATCCGGCATTCCAGCCACTCGGCCAGCGCTCATTTTATAAGCTTTCAGGAATTTGGTATACGGTGCTAGCTTATATTTTTATTAACCAATCGAGACTCGACAAGTGATACTGTCAATATCTCTATGATCGCCTTTATTTCCCAGGTTATATTTTGATATCCATTTTAGGCTACATCGGCCATGGAGCCCAGGTCAGCTAAACAATACATCCGACTTGATATGACTTGGAACCCGTGATACGGGACCGACAGGAAATAACACTAGCCACTTTGTTACCCAGTCCTTGTTCTACAATATGGGAAGGGTGGAGAATATTCTAAGGATGAATCAATACACTATTTGATATGTCCGGGGGTCTTTTAGTAATTTTAGCCTCTCGTTTGTTTTCTTTCACTTCGTTAACTGATTGATTAGTACGATTCATTTAATATCTCCATGGCACTGTGTGCCCTTCAGTGCATTCATATCATCCTTCAAATCACACCAGGAGGTTAAAGTTCGATGCATCCACTCCCTGGCTTTAGTGAGGTTCCCAATATGTGTGTTCCAAAATGTTCAAATGCTATGCTTCTAGGCTTTCTAAGTTTGATATTTTACCAAGGTTTAGTGTAGGGAGAATATCAACAATATTTTAATAATCATTTGAAAGTTGTCACTGTATTCTAACCTACATATTATGTTTGTCCATCAAGAATGATGATGACCATTCATTTCATCTAGTGGGATCCGCGTGTGTGTCAACATATGGTTCCAAAAATGTTATCTAACTGTTCTCTATAATAATGTGCACATAATCCGCGTGTGTGTCAACATATGGTTCCCAAAATGTTATCTGACTGTTCTCTATAATAATGTGCACATGATCTGCGTGTGTGTCAACACTTGGTTTTCAAAATGTTATCAAAGTTTTCTCTAGAATATCTCGCGAATGCAAGCACCGTGTTTGTCAAAACGTTGTTCCCAAAATGTTATCGAAATATTCTTAAAAAGAATGTTTAAGCTTCAAGGGGATCGACTTCATTGCATTTGCAACTACAGCAAGAGATCCCCCTCCGTGTGTGACAACACATACTCTGTACGTGACAACACATACCCCGTGTATGTCAACACATACTCGGTGTGTGACAACACATACTCTGTATGTGACAACACATACCCCGTGTATGTCAATACATACCCGGTGTGTGACAACATATACCCGGTGTGTGACAACATATACCCGGTGTGTGACAACACATACCCGGTGTGTGACAACACATACCCAATGTGTGACAACACTTACTCGGTGTGTGGCAACACATACCCGGTGTGTGACAACACATACCCGCTGTGTGAAAACACATACCCGCTGTGTGACAACACATACTCGCTGTGTGACAACACATACCCCATGTGTACCAATACATACCCCGTGTATGAGAACACGGTGTGTGACAGCGTATACCCCGTGTGTTTCAACACATAGAACCCCAACATGTTGTCTATAAACAACTGAACATACATGCGCCATGTTATCTATAAACAACTGAACATACATGCGCCATGTTATCTATAAACAACTAAACATACATGCGCCATGTTATCTATAAACAACTGAACATACATGCGCCATGTTATCTATAAACAACTGAACATACATGCGCCGTGTTATTAATTTGTTATCCCCTTTTCCTGTGCATGCCCTTGCAGGATGGTGCGATTACTCCAAGATTGATATTCTAGGCAATTTTAAGTTCCCAAATTTTCCATCTTTGGACCCATTAGGGATACACAAAGTTGAGAGTGGAAAAGAAGAAGTAACAAAGACATTTATGATCTGTTTAAGTCCCCGCTAATCACTGGTATCATAAAGGCTAAAAGACTACAATGGCTGGGGCATATAGAAAGAATGGAAGATAATAGGGAAACAAAACTCGCTTACACTCAGGAAATAAATGACCGTAGACCCCGAGGTAGACCAAGAAGACGGTGGAAAGATAATACATATACAAACCTACAAGCACTTGGAATCAACGACTGGCAAGAGAAGGTCCACCAGAGAGACGAATGGAGACGGATTGTATCTGCAGCAAAGAACCTCAATGGCTCGGAACGCTGAAGAAGAAGAAGAAGAAGAAGAAGAAGAAGAAGAAGAAGAAGAAGAAGAAGAAGAAGAAGAAGAAGAAGAAGAAGAAGAAGAAGAAGAAGAAGAAGAAGAAGAAGAAGAAGAAATTTTCCATTGCTTTCTGTACATATTGTTCCAATCGACTGATATAACGATGCAACTGAAAGCAGTTTTAAAGACAGTTTTATGAATATTTCCAACAGCCCTGTCAATGTTGACAAATGTAAAATAATGCACGCATGGCAAAGGGACCACTTTGAAGATCATGTAGTGTAAATGATTGAATTGTCTGTTTAAGTTCATCGTCAAGTGTTTTCCCAGCTGGCGTAGGCGTTCATGTATCTCCAGAGATCTCGGTCTGTGGTGTTTTAGAGCAACTCTGCTGATGATATTCCTTCATGCCACCGTCTCAGCCCATCCAGTATAATTTCTCTTCATCTGCATCTCTCCCACTTAATCTTTCCAGTCGTCATTGTGTTCTCTAATGCCTCTCTTCTCATCTCATGACCAAAGAAAACTGTTTGTCTAATTCCTATTGGTGAAAATAATGTTCTAGTTTAAGCTATCTTGTATAATTATTTGTTTTTATAGATCCAAATCGTTTATTATATTTGAACATACATATCCACAAACTCAGATGGGAATCACTGCATCTCGCTATCCGACTATCCTCTGTTCCACAGTTTAATCACCCCTTAAAATACACTAGTCCGTCAGAGCTTCTTTTAAGTCTATGTTCAGGATACGGCAGATGGCAATCTACAGCAAATCCGGAGAAAAGAAGAAACACAAAGAATGAAATCCACGTAAAGTTATGCGAATCCCCGCCGCACGATAATATATCATCTACATGGGCGGACTGTCCTCACAGTAGTTCATATCTCTTGCGTGTTACATGCAACGTACACATTATGGGCGTGCTTGGAGCTCCCTCGAGCTGGGCAAGGATCATTATTTGTTCCGACAACTAAGCCACATTTAGACCAGTAAGGCGACCTGGGGATTATGTCAGAGAACAATTCATTATTTGTGTCCTGTTTTTTGCGTGCCGCAGATGTCGGAACAGATTGCTAAAGCATCAGCTGGGTATTGTATTAATGTGAATATATTATTACTGAACGGTATCGATGTATTCATATTCCCGCAGATGTTGTCACATCAACTTGCACTGTTATATATATATATATAATGTGTGTGTGTGTGTGTGTGTGTGTGTGTGTGTGTGTGTGTGTGTGTGTGTGTGTGTGTGTGTGTGTGTGTGTGTGTGTGTGTGTGTGAGGTCTTAGTCAGATATGACTGAGCTACCGTATAACAGTAGACGGTACTACCTGCTTTCTGTTAGCGCCGAATGTTGGGCGGCGCTTACCAAACCCGACACCCCACATTGTGCCAACGGCTTCTGGCGGAAGAGCACATTTGGGAGGCTACAAGCCTTACCCTGGTGAGAGGAAATGCAAGATAAAGACAAAATGTCATGGCAGGGCAGACCAGGCCCTAAGCCTTGGTTGGCGGCTGGTCTAGGATCGAAGCTCCGACAGGCGGACAGTTAGAGCATTGCTTTGCTAATCCGGCAGCTTCTGCAGCTTGTCTTGTTCCAGATGTAGGGGTGTTACCTTTCCTCTGGAGTGAACTAGGCAGGCCGAGAGAGGGATCATGCTGCATGGGCAACACATGATCTCTATATTTTAGCCCAGGATTTGTGCTATCCATCCATCCATCATGTGCCATGCCGGTAAGCGTGGGCGGTCATGTTCTGCCATCTCACTCGATCAACAGAGTCGTGGATCAGTTCCGTGTTTTTGTCTCGACCATGCCACAAGGCCAAGCCATCCAGATACTTGTTTCTAGGTCTTCCCCTTGGTCTGTTCCCCTCGATCTTACCAGTTGTCACCAAGTTCTCCAAATCATTTCTTCTCATAACATGCCCAAAAAATTGTGACTGTCTACGTCTAATGTCTCTGATCAGTTTACGATCTTCATTTGTTTCTTGAAGGACTTGTTCATTGGTCTTTCTGGCTGTCCATGGTATTCTTTGCATTTTCCTCAGAAACCACATTTCTACAGCCATCAGATGTTTCTCAGCCTGGCTGCTCATTGTCCAAGCTTCACATCCATATAAAAGTACAGGTTCTATGTAGCATCTCAACACTCTTTTTCTCGTTTCAATTGACATCTTTTTATTGGTCAGTATGTTTTTCATCTTGCTAAAGGCTACTTTTGCCATGGCGATTCTTGTTCTAATCTCTTCAAGGCATCTCCCATCAGATGTTATTACTGTTCCGAGGTAATTGTACCTATTCACTTGTTGAAGAATATTCCCATTTACTTGTATATTACATTGTGGTATTTCGTCCTTCCTAGTGACGACCATAATCTGTGTCTTTTTACAATTTAATTCTAACCCTTGTTGTTCACTGTGTGTAACAACCGCATCTACTAAATTTTGCAGGTCCTGTTCATTATCTGCAATCAAGACTGTATCATCTGCATATCTAATGTTATTGATGCATCGTCCCCCAATGTTGATTCCTTCCATATTTTCAATATTTCTGAAAATATTTTCACTGTACAGGGAAAACAGATCTGGAGACATTACACATCCCTGTCTCACACCTCTCTTAATAGGCTGATATTGGCTTACTTCATTATCAACTCTTATGGCAGCTTGTTGTTTCCAATATATGTTTTTTACAAGTCTAAGGTCTTTCCCATCAATTTGTAGATCTTCAAGCATCCTTATCATGTTGACATGTCTCACTTTATCAAAAGCCTTTGTGTAGTCAATGAAGCAAAGGTGTAGATCTTTGTTTACTTCTATAGAACGTTCGATTACGGTTCTCAGTATATACACAGCATTTACTGTACCCTTGCCTACTACAAACCCACATTGTTCTTCTCCTATTTCAGGTTGTATTTTCCTCCTAACTCTTTGCATGATA
This sequence comes from Cepaea hortensis, assembly GCA_963921405.1. Classification (NCBI taxonomy): domain Eukaryota; kingdom Metazoa; phylum Mollusca; class Gastropoda; order Stylommatophora; family Helicidae; genus Cepaea; species Cepaea hortensis. The sequence continues at coordinate 55,840,620 of OY992880.1, read as the reverse complement.
ATTCTTAGCAAAATCTTCGTGATGTGACTCATTATACTAATTGTTCGATGTTGATCACATTCCAAGGCTCCTGATTTCTTTGGGATTGCAATAAATACAGAATTACATAACTCATGAGGTATGTTTCCAGTATCATATATTGTATTAAGCAGACTGGTAACTTTATCTATTCCATATTCTTCTAAAGCATTAATCATTTCTGTTGTGACGCTGTCTGGACCGGGGGTTTTGCCAGATTTCATATGATTAAGAGCATTCTGAACCTCCATCTTCAAAATTGCTGGCCCTTCATTGTTATTTTGAACAATATATTGTTCGTCTCTGCTATCGTCATAAAGGTTTTTCACGTAATCTGACCATACATGTAAAATCTGATCTTTTTCTATTATGACTCTTCCATCTTTTGTCTTTAGGCAGCCTGCTGATGTACGTGTTCTTTGATTAGTAATCTCCTGAATTCTTTTGTGCATTAGTTTCGCATTTTTACTGTTGTGTTGTTTTTCAATTTCTCTGCAATTTTTCTCAAGCCATGTTTCTTTAGCCTCCTTACATAAGGTTCTGACTTTTCTGTGAATTTCTTCATATTTGGCAGGATTATTTTTGTTCTGTCTTCTTGCTTCCATTAGTTGTAAAATTTCTTCAGTCATCCATGTCTTACGGCCAACTTTCTTTACTTTTGGAATAGTTTTTTCTGCTGCACAACTGATTGAATTCTTCAGCATTTCCCATTGATCATCTACATCTTGAAATAGGATCTCTAGATCAGACAATAAATCAAATTTGTTCTTTACTTCTATGTTAAAATTATCTTGTATTTCTTTGTCAGTTTTCAATTTGCACAAGTCATATTTAGGGTTTCCTGCTGTATACTTGACTTTCTTTAACTTTACCCTCAATGTGCCAGTAATTAATCTGTGATCACTGTAACAGTCTGCATTTGGAACTGTTTTTACAACTGTTAATGCATTTCGAAACCTTTTGCTTATCAGGATGTAATCTATCTGGTTTTTAATCCTGGTGTCTGGACTCCTCCATGTCCATAATCTTCTAGGATGTTGTTTAAACCAGGTGTTTCCTACAACCAATTCTTGTTCTTTTGCCCATTCTACAAGTCTGTAACCTCTTTCATTTCTCTCTCCCAAACCATGGTTGCCTACACTGTATCCATCGCTTTGCTTTCCTATTTTTGCGTTGAAATCACCCATTATGATATTTATTTCTGATTTTTGACAGTTCTTCAAAGCAGACTCCATGTCATTATAAAATTCCTCTATACTTTCTTCACTGCTTTCACTTGTTGGGGCATATACTTGAATTACATTTATTTTAAAAGGTCTTCCGTTTAATTTTACTAATAGAACTCTGTCTGACACAGCCCAATATCCTTTGACAGAATTTGATGTTTGTTTATCTAATATAATGGCTACACCTCTTTGCTGTTCTTCTCCCCCCGAGTAAATAATCTTACAATCCTCTCCTGTCCTTATCCCTGCTCCTCTCCATCTCGTTTCCGATATTCCTAATATGTTAATCTTCTCTCTCTCCATTTCTTTTTTGATGTCCTCCAACTTTCCATCTGCATTCATTGTTCTAACATTCCAAGTTCCTACTTTCAATGATATTAATCTTTTGCACCTAGTAGCCTGTTGACGGTCTGGAGTCACCTGGTGCGCATGACTATCCCTACCGGGCGAGGCTGCTCCTATGGAGCACCCATTTACGCCGTTTCTCTGATTATCGATAAGTGAACACAACATGATTTTCTTGGCATGTGTAAAGAAGGTAGTTTGCCATTGCTTTCCTTCCCAGCAGTGACCATACTGGTCAGTGACCGTAGCCATTGTCTCCTCAAAAAAGGAGATCCTCTGCCTACCGTCGTGAAGGTGTAGACCATAACCTACAACTATCTGTCGGCTGCTCTTCATCTTCATCCACCACCTGCACCCATGGCTTCACGTAACCCTGATCGGGGGGCTAAACGGGTACTCCACCTTGCCCAAGGGTGTCCCGTAGGCTAGCGGAGGGAAGGAGGCGCCTTACTTCTCCTTTGATAGGGGATACCCCTACCCCGCTACCCCGCTATGGAGAGGCAATAACTCCATCCCTGGTCTTAACATACTGATAAGAAACAGCAGATGGACAGATGGGTAGAGCACTATTTTGAGCTTTATTCAAGTGAGACCAAACTAGCGGATTATGCCCTCAACGCCATAGAGGCTCTACCAACTCTTGACCACCTGGACCACTTCCCACCATAACAGAAGTTAAGTGTGCTATAAATGAACTTGCATCTGGCAAGGCTCCAGGTAAGGATGGGATTCCAATAGAGGTTATCAGGAGTGGGCAAGACACACTCACTCTACGGATCCACCAGCTAATAGAGCTATGCTGCGAGAAGGACAAGTCCCACAGGATTTCAAAGATTCAAGCATCATAACACTGTACAAGAACAAGGGCGATCGGAGCGACTGCAACAACTATAGGGGTATCTCACTTCTGTGTATTGTTGGAAAAGTTTTTGCCAGAATTGTTCTGCGCAGACTTCAAGTCCTAGGAGATCAAGTCTACCCCGAATCACAGTGTGGCTTTCGACAGAACCGGTCTACCATTGATATGATATTCTCATTGCGAAAAATGCAAGAAAAATGCCGTGAACAGAATCAACCACTTTTTATTGCCTTCATCGACCTCACAAAGGCATTTGATTTGGTCAGTCGTGAGGGTCTGTTCAAGACACTAAAGAAGATTGGCTGCCCACCAACCCTTCTGTTCATTGTGGAATCGTTCCACACAGGCATGAAGGGTATAATCAAGTTTGATGGCGCAACTTCTGAAGAGTTTGAAATCAAGAGTGGAGTTAAGCAAGGCCGTGTAGTAGCTCCCACCCTCTTTGGAATATACTTTTCACTTCTACTGAAATATGCCTTTCGTGATCAGGGTGGTGGTATATACATTCACTCACGCTCAGATGGCGGCCTCTACAACGCTCAGAGATTGAAGGCCAAGACCAAAATTAAGAGGGTACTGATCAGAGAGTTGCTTTTTGCAGATGATGCTGCAGTTACGACCCACTCTGAGGAAGAATTGCAATGTTTACTATCTGCATTCTCCAATACTTGTTCTGAATTTGGTTTAACAATTAGCAAAAAGAAGACACAGATTATATCACAAGGTGCACATGGGGTACCATCAATCTTTATTGACGACGTCGAACTAGAGATGGTAGACCATTTTACATATCTAGGATCAGTGGTAAATAGCAAATTATCCCTAGATCAGGAAATCAACATCCGGATTGGTAAGGCAGCAACAACAATGAACAGGTTAAGAAAATGAGTCTGGGAGGACAGGAAGCTTACTGCCAAAACAAAAGTCCTTGTCTATGAAGCCTGTGTCCTTAGTACTCTTCTTTATGGCAGTGAAACCTGGACAACTTACTCACACCAAGAGAAACGTTTAAACAGCTTTCATATGCAGTGTCTGCGAAGAATTCTTGGTATTAAGTGGCAAGACAAAATCACAAATACTGAAGTACTGGAAAGATCAGGTTGTGTGACGGTTTATTCCATGCTCAGTCTTCGTAGACTTAGATGGATAGGACATGTTAGGAGGATGGATGATGGTAGAATACCTAAGGACATCTTTTTTGGTGAATTACAGACAGGTAGGAGATCTCAGGGTCGGCCTCTACTACGATACAAAGATGTGTGTAAGCGGGACATGATTGATACAGGCATTGATAATATATATATACTCACACACACACACAGACACACACACACACACACACGCACACGCACCAGCTTTGGACTATAATCAATATCAAAATATTAATAATGGAATGAATTGCTATTTAGGTATTAGTGTAAATTATGCGATATATCAATGCTTGTATCAATGAGGTCGGCTTGGCTGAAAGGTTTAATGCTCATAATCTTTCTCTTCTTACTGCTGCGAGAGTGGATTTGATCCATGAGCTGATCCGTTAGGCTTAAATGTTTATATCCCATATTCCAGTCTTTGACTGGGGGCGTAAATTATAAGCACCTCAGAAGTCCCACGGGTTTCGCCTGATGACGGAGACACTAGCAATAATGTTACAATATTACTTTCCTTTAACTCCCTTATGAGAAGGGAAACACACGGTTGAGTATGATGTTTATTATAGTTTTTAGTTTGTCTTCTTTTTGTTGTTGTTTACTTGGCCGAATCATCTCTACTGGTTATTTCGCTACTGTCTTGCCACATTGGATACAGGACAGGCGTGCTTCCTGATGTGATCATGTCAGATTGTGTCTCTTATTGTTAATTTAACTGATTCAGTGCCAACTGCAAAGTAAGTTTAGACCAAAGATGATACACAGACTATTAGTTTTGTCAAGTAATTTAACTACTCACATACAAACATGTCCAAATACGCACCGAGGCGGCTTTGTGAAAACAACTCTGGCTCGCAAGTCGATCCAATAGGTACCAGAAAATGTCTCAGGAAGCATAGGCGTCCGGCGAAGTATTGGCCACATTAACCATCGAGTATCGATTGATCTATACACATATAAAGCCAGTTCTATAAGACTAATACGCCTCAATGACTATATAAAAGCTCTTGGCTCACATACATCAGTCGTGTATTATCGGGGCCTATAAAGAAAGCTAAGAATAGCAGCACCATGCATGTCGTAAGAGACTCCTAACTAGGCTTTGTGTGAAGCTGACTACGTCATCCCTTTGAAACCTTCAGCTGCAAAATCTGACCAATCGTAATCAATTCTACTAAGGGTTTGGCGTGGTTTGGATGAGGGCCTTCATCGGGACAAGAAAGCCAGAAGAAGATGTATAAGCAACAGCTTCATCCTGGGAAGATGAAGGTTATGAGGAGGAGTAGGAAGAAGAAGAGGAAGAAGCAGCATCAGTTGGAGAAGAAGAAAGTGAAAGGAGTAGGAGGAGGAGGTGTAAGGAGAAGAAGAATACAAGAATGTGCAGCCGTATGAGAAGGAGAAGCAGCAACAGCAGCAGCAGTAGAAGAAGAAAACGGAGAAGGAGAAGAAGAAGAAGAAGAAGAAGAAGAAGAAGAAGAAGAAGAAGAAGAAGAAGAAGAAGAAGAAGAAGAAGAAGAAGAAGAAGAAGAAGAAGAAGAAGAAGAAGAAGAAGAAGAAGAAGAAGAAGAAGAAGAAAAGAAGACTTACATACACATGTGAAGTAGTTTTAATTCTTCGATGTAATTCACTAAATAAACTGCTCTGTGGACTATCTGTCTGACGCTTGCTTCTCGTTTTCAGCTCTGTCTGTGTACTTGAGTAATTTGATTTAAACGTTTCGATTGTTCGCTATTGAAACAGGACACCTAGGTATAATTGTTTTGTTCCCCTGAGAAATGAAGTCAGTCTGAATCCGTCGATGTTCTTTGAGAAATGGAAGTCTAGTCGGAAAATACAGGTCTCCCGTGTGTTGTGAGATCAACAGATAAGGTTAACAATAGCAGAGTTGTTGTGTAAATAAAAAAAACGCTGTAGTCGTTCTCCAAGCATCTCTAGCACGAACTAGAAAACTTGATTGCGTTGGTGAAACATTTGGTGTGAATCCAAGCGCTGTTTAATTTTAAATTAAGAAAATTTATCAAGTTTATTAGACACCAAAGGTAACATTAAAGAAAGCTGCCTACAGTTCCGAGGTACCCATACACAAGTTAACGTCACATATTTTTAACTGTTATGCGATTTAACTGACAATTAAGTTTTCTGTTTTCTGTATCTTACAAGCAATATTCATGAAATTACTTTGACAAATGTAAATTGGTGAGTTTCTGAAAAAATTAACAGTGTATTTTAATGTAAAAGGAGCATTCATTTGAAATCCGTTCGTGCCGCACCGCGTGTAATTGCGTACGCTGAACATGATCATGTCATAGACATGTGATAAGTACTGACAAATGAATAAAAGAGCAAGTGCTTATCGTCCCATGTTGCATAGATTCTGTTTCTGACCGTTGAGAAAATGGCCGGGTTGATCCAAAATCCGTCCAAAGAAGCTCAAAGAGCGGTGATTCAGTTTCTTTCATTTGAAGTATGTTTACCAGTGGACATTCGTCGAAGAATGCAGGCAGCGTACGGTAACGAACGTGTGTCGAAGACAACAGTGACAGACTGGGCACGAATGTTTCGGAAATGACGTCAGTTCACGATAGATCTTCGAAGGCCGGGTCAAGCGCATATTGTTGCAACAGAAAAAAACTATCGCCAAAATTGATGCAGCAGTACAGATGAACCGTTGTCGAAGCATACGTTCGCTAGCGAAAGAATTTGATGTGTCAATTGGGACAATTAAAAACGTCGATCGTAAGAAACTTAAATATCGGAAGGTGTGTTAACAGTGGGCACTACTATGTTGACCGACCAACAAAAAGAGGAACGCGTGGAATGGTGTTTGAACCACTTGCTGCGTTACAGAGAGGAGGGTGATGCATTTCTCTTCCGCATAGTGGCACGGCCGGTCTCTCTGGCCGAGGGGTTACAAAACTTTCTCCGTAATCCCGTTTATCACGTTGTGTCTCGTTGCGGGCGAGAGCTGGCAGCGGTTCGACCCCCGCTGGTGACTTGCGGGATAACTGAGCCGGCCGCTCAGAAAGCAATGGCAAACTACTGAGCGTAATCTTGCCAAGAGATCAACAGACAGCTGAAAGATGCTGCTGTTGACAGCTAAGTCCTATAAAAAGGATATGCTAATTAAAAAAAAAAAAATAGTGGCACGAGATGAAACATTGGTGTCACCACTTTGAGACGGGCAGCAAAAGAGAGAGCATGCAATGGAAGCATGCTGGATCACCAAAAGCCAAAAAATTTAAATTACAGTTTTCAGCTTTTAAGGTTATACTGAACGCATTTTTTTACCATGAAGGGCTATTGTTGGCCGACATTAAAGAACCTGGTGTCAACATCAACTCTATCCACTACTTACAAATACTAGACAAGCTTCAAAAAGCCATCAAGAATAAACGACCCGGCATGCTTTTTCGCGGTGTGATTTTTTTGCAGGATAACGCTCGTCCGCCTGTCACAAAGATTGTGCAGGAAGCTTTAGTAAGGAAGAAGTGGGAAATTCTGCAACATCCAGCCTATAGTCCTGATTTGTCACCATGTGATTTTCATTTGTTCGGACCTCTAAAAAGGCTCTCAAGGAGCAACGATTTCACACAGATGCAGACGTAATGAACGCGGTAAACCCTTGGTTCTGTGAGCAACCACAATCCCTTTTTTCGGAAAGAATTTGCCGCCTACCTAATGTGGCCGCCTATGAAGGAAGATGGAACCCACCAGAGGACATACCTCTGCAAAGCACAGGATGATGATTGGGGACCGCCAGGGGTCGCACCGTTAGGGCGCAATGAATCCTGGGCCGAGAACATAGCGGGGGATATTTAAAGGAAAGAGCGCGAAGTAAACGGGCCTCTTCAAACCAAATTCTGAAGTCAGCGGGTGCCTAGGCCCGAAACACGAAATTAGTCAATGCCACTAAGAAATGGCACAAATGCCACTTCGCACGATCAAGATCCCAATGTTACAAATGTATTGATCTCTGTGACTGCTATGAGTTAGGATGCTTGTATCAGGAGTCTATTTGGGTTCCTAGTTAGGGCAAGAAATATGGGTTTCTGATTTATTCAAAAGTATCTTTGTTTTGAAAGGGTTTATTTTTATGGCAATAAAATTGATATCAGGATGTTGCTTATTGTGTTATTTGGGTTGAATAATAGCTGTGGTTGGAACTGCCTGTGTGGTAATTCATTGCCTGGGATAAAAAAAAAAGTGAAATATTTTGATTCTCTGTCAGCCCGAACCTGGGAACAATCTTCTTCTTACCCTATCTCTTTCTTGATCAGCGAGAGGAATGTATGAGGTGCTTAAACTCTTTTCTCATTTTACTTTTCTTTCTTAGCTGTGGCCCGAACGCAGTCAACGTTGCGCTTCTCTCTCTCTCTCCCTCTCTCTCTCGCTCTCTCTCTCTCTCTCTTCTCTCTCTCTCTCTCTCTCTCTCTCTCTCTCTCTCTCTCTCTCTCTCTAAGCAATGGGATGCTTGCCTGAATGCCTACGGCGACTTCTTCTGACCAACCTATGGTGCAAAATTCATTCAAAATGAATGCGTTGTTTAATTCTATCACACCTGTTAATTTTCCTTTCATGCTTTTGTAATAAACGTATTGGAACGGGTTTCAAATAAATGCCCCTAATATATTTACACAAAGACAGCATGGTAGAGTAGATAGAAACAAGCTGTGGGAAATCCTTAAACAATATGGAATGAGTACACATCTAACAAACCTATGTAGAAGCTTACACCACATCAGTGAATGCATAGTGAGAGCAACTGTAGAACACTCAGATCCCTTCACCATAAGATCCGGAGTACGACAAGGTTGTGTCCTGTCCCCTCTCTTGATCATAACATATGTAGACAACATATGTAAAGAAACCAGCCAAACAGAGACCGCAAGAACACCGCATGACGAGAACACAGAAGAAGAACCATCTGCAAATCTAACCATTAGAGAATTCCTATTTACGAACGACCAAGCACTAATAGCAAAATCAGAAGCTGAATTACAAGACCACATGAATAGTCTAAACAAAATGTGTAGGGAACGTAATATGAAAATTAGCACAAGTAAAACAGAGGTAATGACTATAACTAAAGAAGAAAAAGCAACAATGATTCATCTAAACGAACATCCCTTGAAACAAGTAAAAAGTTTCAAGTACCTAGGAAGTATAATATTAAATGGCAAATCAGAAGACGAGATCGAAAACAGATGCAATAAGGCTAACTAACTCATTGGACAAATGGCACCAATACTAAAGAACAATCATGTATCAATAACTACCAAGAAAGCACTTTACGACACTATCTTCCTATCAACTCTATGTTAGCAATGCCAAACCTGAACAATGACAGAAAAAGAGAAAAGAAAAATCACAACAACAGAAATGAGATTCTTGAGAAGAATACTCAATGTATCAAGAAGAGATAAGATCAGAAATGAAGAAATCATTACTAAAGTGGGGGGGTATAGCTGCACTAGATTTTATTAGAAGGCAGCAAGTCAAATGATTTGGCCATGCAAGTAGGTTACCAACTAACAGTATACCACAACAAGCAATGATGTACAGACCAGAGGGAAACAGAGGAAGAGGCCGACCAAGTAAACGTTGGGCGGAGGGAATAGCAGAGTCCATGGGAATATCGATACATGAATATCGATACATATCGATACCATAAGCGGTCACTCTCCCGCTGTTTATACTTCACCTCGACACCGCAAGGTACAAGATGAACATGATGAGATAGATGATGAGATGATGACAGCTTGGTGACGTAACCACATAGACATTTTTGTCAGATATGGCACCATATGATCATTCTTCCAGCTCCTGTAGATGGCCAGCCCATGGATCATGCTAATGTTATTAACGCCCTTAGAGAGATGTAGGGAGCTTGGGAATGACGCCAGTTAATCCACTTTGTGTCCAGACTGAGAGACATGTCAGTTTGAATTGCAACGGTCAGACATGAGAGAATGAGAGGCCTCGTCACCAACACGTAACTGGCACTATTAGCCGCCGGAGGATCTGAGCAGTTATGCATTTGACTGAGTGCAATAAATGATACCTTAACAGATAACTAACTAACTAACTAACTAACTAACTAACTAACTAACTAACTAACTAACTAACTAACTAACTAACTAACTAACTAACTAACTAAACTAACTAACTAACTAACTAACTAACTAACTAACTAACTAACTAAACTAACTAACTAACTAACTAACTAACTAACTAACTAACTAACTAACTAACTAACTAACTAACTAACTAACTAAACTAACTAACTAACTAACTAACTAACTAACTAACTAAACTAAATAACTAAACTAACTAACTAACTAACTAACTAACTAAACTAACTAACTAACTAACTAACTAACTAACTAACTAACTAACTAAACTAACTAACTAACTAACTAACTAACTAACTAACTAAACTAACTAACTAACTAACTAAACTAACTAACTAACTAACTAACTAACTAACTAACTAACTAAACTAACTAACTAACTAACTAACCGACTAACTAACTAACTAACTAACTAACTAACTAACTGACTGACTGACTGACTGACTGACTGACGGACTGACTGACTGGCTGACTGACTGACTGACTGACTGACTGACTGACTAGCTAACTAACTAACTAACTTAGTAACTAGTGTGCCACCTTGCAGTCTTGACAGACCAAAGTATGTGAGTTGGAATGTGGCCAATATTCCATCACAATGCCTGGGCAGAGCTTCAGAGAAACATGTGGTGCCCAAACGACATGTTCCCTCTCTCGGCCTAATCTTGTGTATTCCAGAGGAATGGGTAACCAATACGTTTGGTACAAGGTCGGCTGCAGACGCTGGCGGCACAGCGTCAAACCTCCGAGACCTCGTCACCACAAGCAGATGACAGGTGAAGGCCAGACCCTGGAACCCAAGGGACCCGGCTTAGAGGCGTTCAGCCAAGTCCCACAGGTGAGGGCCTCTTACGCGTCCGGACCGTAAGGGCGCGTACTTCTGTCAATCACAAGTGTCCGGACCTGTGTAAAGCGTGCACTATCGTCAGACTCCCCGCCTGACTTTAGCGGATCCCACAACCAGCGGGAGTAGGCCCGCCGAAGATACCGCAGGAGATATTGCACGTCTATTGCGAGCAAATCTCCCATCCTTCCACTGTGCGGATCTCGCGACCGGCGAGAATAGGCCCGCCGGAGATATTGTTCGTCTGCTGCGGAAAAAACTCTACCGAAACTGAATAAGTAAAGAAACGATAAAAGTAGTGGTATTTCAGTTGCGCCTTAGTAACTAACTAACTAACTAACTAACTAACTAACTAACTAACTAACTAACTAACTAACTAACTAACTAACCAACCAACCAACCAACCAACCAACCAATCAACCACCCACCCACCTACCCAACCAACCAACCAACCAACCACCCAGTCAGCCAGCCAGCCAGCCAGCCAGCCAACCAACCAACCAACCAAACAACTAACTAACTAACTAACTAACTAACTAACTAACTAACTTAGTAACGCACTAACTAATTTAGTAACTAACTAAATTAGTAACTAACTAACTGAGTAACTAACTAAATAACTAACCCACTTAGTAACTAACTAACTAAGTAAGTTAGTTAGTTAGTTAGTCGACAGATCATCCTCGTTGCACATCGAACCATTCAGTCCATAAGTGCTCGGATCCCCTCCTCAGCAAATCCCCCAGCGTGTAGCTGCTAACGACGCCAGTTCTGTGTTGGTTTATCAATCTTCTTTGGCTTCCTGCGTAGTGTTCTTGTTTGGCCACCCCTCTTTTAATTTGCTGCTCTCGCAGTCTGGCCATTGTTGTAGATTCACAGTCATCACTTGGTTCTCGCAAAAGTCTCACTTCTCGTAGAGCATTCAGAATGTCAGCCTGGTCCATGGCGCGTTCGCCCTCCACAGTAGCCTCACCTGCGAGCTTGTCAGCCCGCTCATTTCCTTGTACTCCCGCATGCCCTGGCACGAAGATGAAACTAATCTTTGCCAGCCGAGACCGCTTCAGAGGCAGCAACCATTCTCTTCGGATCGACCCCTCCTCTATCCTCTTGATCATGTTCATTGAGTCGCTAAGGAAACAAGCCCTAGTGAATGTCTGTGTCTCGAGCCATGTTATTGCTTTATTTACTGCCATGACTTCCATGGTCAGGCTACTTGTGGTTTCAGTGAAAGCACCAGAGTCCTCCTTCACAATTCTCCCTCCGGCCCGAGCTGTAAAGGCCCATGAGCTTCTCACATGTCGGATGACCGACCCATCTGTGTAGATGACCGCGTCACCGTCTAGCGAATTCTCGAAAATCAACGCTTGTACTTCAGCCTCAACAGCAGCCGGATTTTCTTGTCTGCATTTTCTATCTAGTTGGATGCAAACTGAAAAGGATGTGCAGAAGTCTGTTGGCACTTGCACCCACTCCTCGCCAGGTTCTAAGTCCTCAAGTGAACACACCTGTTGAAGAATGTCTTCGGCTTGACCCATCCACGACCGTCCTCTTTTTAACCTGCTGCCCTTCACCTTCCTAATTTCACTATGCAGTGGATGTTGTGTGTTTGCGTTAATTCTGAGGTAGGCGCGTGCCCTGCAAACTTGTATTCTCTCTTCAATGGTTGGAAAATCAAGAAGGTAGCGCATCGCCCTGCATGCTGTATCTCTTGTACATCCAAGAATAATGCGCATAGCTTCATTCTGTATCCTTTCCATCCTTTCTATCTGCTTACGGCTGAGAGTCAGGATTGCCATTGCATACTCAACAACAGACATGACCAGCCCCTCGTACAGAAGACATAGATGTCGCTGCTCACAGTTTGCTGCCGCCATCACCCGCATCGCAACCAGACCTCGCTTGGCCTTTGTCATCACCTTGTCTATGTGCTCATTATAAGCAAGGCTTCGATCAAACCGTATCCCCAGGTAATTCATTGCCTGCGTTCTTTCCACCGTCTCTGAACACAGCTTTACAGTTAGTGTTGGAGTGTTGACAATACAATTATTCAACGAGAACCAAGTAGGCCAGGATATATTGTTGTTGGTTCAGAAGTCCAATTGCCACATCTAAAAGCTACTTTCCGTTGGAAGAGGGCTGCAGCGATCCAACTAAGGAGGAATGGATTTATTTTGAGTTCAAGAAGCTAAAGCATTAAAAAAATCAAATGGTACTCTGTTGTACGCGTCCTCAAGATCAATCGCTGCAGCAAAGGTTTCAATGCCTGAGTGGAAACCTTCATAGACATCATAGGCAAAAACTGCTGCATTGGTCCAGGTTTCTCTTTTTGGACGGTTCCCACCAAGGGTAGGTGGGTAAACACCTTGCCTCTCTAGCTGGCTGGATATTTTCCTGGCAATTAACTTGTAAAGCAGCTTGCCTATTGTATTCTGCATGGTTATAACTCAATATCCCTGAATTTTTGTATGGTCTTTGCCAGGCTTCGGCAAGGGTATCAGATAGCTGTGTAACCACTCCTCCTTGATGCTAGCACTCCCTATACTGTTGTTGTACATGTCTGCTAGTTTCTCTAGCTCGTTGTCGGATACACCTATTGATGTCATCGTATCTTATGCCATCAGGCCCTGGAGCGCTGTTTTTTGATCGTCGAAGCACAGCCTTGATTTCTTTCACTGTCACTGTGTCTTCGAAGTGTTCTGGGCCTTGCACCTGTCTGAAGTGACCTCCTTGGCAAGATTTCGGCCTCCCATGTCTGTCTGGTTGCTCTGCTCTATATAGCGTTCAAAAAAGGCTTTGCCCTTGTCCTCGTCAGTCCTATGTCAGATGAGGTCAGTGTCAGGATCTTGCATTCGCAATCACACAGGCTCGTAATAACTAACAGATGTGATACAAACACTGTCACAGAATGATTATACGTGACACACGACGAATACAATGATAAACTCTTTATTCGCACTTCTCACTTGCCGCAAACACTACAGGCATCGCGCAACCACAATGGTGATGCCATTATACAATAAATATATACATGCAATGAATCAATACACAACTTACAACACAGGCGCACAGTCTTCTATACTCAAACAGGCGTTCTCTCTAATAGCGTTCACTCACACAAGCTATACGAGCACACATTCCATCTACGTCTATCCTGTACCGCAGTCCGAGGCCGTCTCCCTTCTAACCGCAGTGAGTCCTCGTTGGTCGGGTTGCCTCCCTGCGTGGACTCCGTGTGCCACGCGAGCTACAACTGACCGTTCTCGTCACTGTATAGTTAGTGCCACTCACAGGCGTACCTGGCCGTAATTGCCAAGCGTCGATGATGAAGACACTGCAGATCTGGTGGGGAGATCCTGACAGTCAGCACCTTAGAAGTCAGAAATGCTCTTATTCTTGGCTACCCCACTCATGCTTTCATGTAGTCGTCAGAACAATTTCAGTGACTTGTTTGTACTTACTCTTTGACACACCTCTGCCCATTTTTCACTTTTAACCACCTTGACCAGTTTTTTTAAATAGCTTACTTTTGTGTGCATCTCTCTTTGTAAGTGCATGCAGAGACTAGGATGGCCAGCTCTGTTCTTCTAGGCATTTTGCCATCGCCTTACAGTACTACGCTTATCCACCCAAGCAATTGCAACTAATTGCAATAAAGCAGTTCTGAATGTCGTACATTGTTAAAACCATATATTTATAAAGTTAGTTGCATATCCTTTACAGGACGTTATAGTCAAAACATAGCAATTTTGACGATTTGTGAGTTTACGTTCAGCAGTATGCCTTTGCTTTCTGAAAGGCATGCACTCATACCTTTATTTGGTAATCAACGCATGCCGGTTTGCTACCAAATCACCCGCAGCTGTGTTTCGAACGCAGCATACGGTACGACGAATTGCGCCGAGTTGAGTTGATTGAGGGTCTATGCCCCAACTTGGGGGAGGGGGATGTAATGCGAAAGGAGAAAGTAGCATAGTAGGTAGTACACGGGTTTAGCACTAACGTCATCATGTTTCAGTCTTCAAATGAAAATGGTGTATATTCTGTTAGGGTGAGATGTGGGAATGATCAAAACAATTAAAATTATCAAAATTAGATTTCTCTAGAAAAACAAGGTTAGGAAGTGGCTATAATGTCATTCTTGAATATACCTGATCTTCTATAGTTTCACACAGCACATTACTGTAATGTAGTTTCACCGTTTGACGTCTCATCTAAGTCATTTAGTCATAAGACAAATCATACCAAATCTAATCATAAACAAATGTTAAATTTGCACTTTATTGTCAATATAATTAAATGATGAAAATCATCATCATCCAGTGCTTGCCAGTGCTGGCAGGCTCGATCACCCCTCTCCACAAATTACGATCTTCGACGTCATAGATCAGTTCGTGTGTTGACTCCCTTCCATCCATGCCATAACACAAGATTGTCTATAATCTTTTCATGTTGTTTTTCTCTGTCTCTCTTTCTGCAAATCTTTCTGGTTATTACAACATGCTCCAGTTTTTGTCTTCTCATAACGTCACCAAAACACGAGGACTGCCTCTTTCTGATGTTTGTGATAAATTGTCTTTGCGACTCAGCTTCCCTTTAAAAATCCTGATTGCTCTTTTTGGCTGTCCAAAATATGTTCAGCATTTTTCTATAAAACCACATCTCCAAGGCTTCCTGAGATTTGTCACTTGTGTACTGATTGTCCAGGACTCGCAGCCGTATATTAAAACTAGTTTTATGTAACATGCAATAACACTTTTTCTATCTTTCAAGGGCCTTGACTTATTGCACACAACGTTCTTCAATTGATGTAATGCAGTTTTTGCTTGTCCTATTTTGCTCTTTATCTCAGTGATGCATCTTCCTTCTGATTTTATCCATGTGCATAGATACACAAATTTCTGCATATTCCTTCTGATGTTATCGATTTGCATAGATATCTAAATTTTTTCACTTGCCCCAAAATAACGTTGTGTACTGTAATTGCACATTTAGGCACACTACGTTTCTTTGATATCACCATAACTTCTGTCTTTCTGTTATTCAAACTAAGGTCCATTCTTTCACTTTCAAAATTTAAAATACCATTAGTATGAAATTTATTACATATGGTACATTTATCTAAATGAAACACATCAATATTTTCTAATGTATTTACTTGTTGTTGTTGTTGTTGTTGTTGTTGTTGTTGTTGTTGTTGTTGTTGTTGTTGTTGTTGTTGTTGTTGTTGTTGTTGTTCTTCTTCTTCTTCTTCTTCTTCTTCTTCTTCTTCTTCTTCTTCTTCTTCTTCTTCTTCTTCTTCTTCTTCTTCTTCTTCTTCTTCTTCTTTCTTCTTCTTCTTCTTCTTCTTCTTCTTCTTCTTCTTCTTCTTCTTCTTCTTCTTCTTCTTCTTCTTCTTCTTCTTCTTCTTCTTCTTCTTCTTCTTCTTCTTCTTCTTCTTCTTCTTCCTCTTCCTCTTCTTCTTCTTCTTCTTCTTCTTCTTCTTCTTCTTCTTCTTCTTCTTCTTCTTCTTCTTCTTCTTCTTCTTCTTCTTCTTCTTCTTCTTCTTCTTCTTCTTCTTCTTCTTCTTCTTCTCCTCCTCCTCCTCCTCCTCCTCCTCCTCCTCCTCCTTCTTCTTCTTCTTCTTCTTCTTCTTCTTCTTCTTCTTCTTCTTCTTCTTCTTCTTCTTCTTCTTCTTCTTCTTCTTCTTCTTCTTCTTCTTCTTCTTCTTCTTCTTCTTCTTCTTCTTCTTCTTCTTCAGAATCAAGATCGTCTCCAGTGCCCGAAGGTCTTACAAAAATAACATTTGGTTAACCTCTTGTACTGGTTACATTTATTTTCTTCTTTACTTATTATCTGTTATAGATAGCTATGATAAGTCGGGTTCTTGTCACACGTTCCATTTTCTTTGTGGTTGTTGTGACAGTATATACACTGATAGTTTGTAAACTTCATAGAACTTTTGGGTTTACTATAACTGGTAGTTCTTGGCTTGTTAAATTTTGCTGCTGCTACAAACACAGCATCTTTATCTAGGCTAGAAAAAATGTCTTTATTTGCTGCGTAGTACGCCGAACCTCGCTTTTCCATTTGTTCCATTGACTCACATTCATTTTCTTGCAAACATTTTGAAAATGGTAATGGTAAGGAAGAGATTAGCTTGTCTCTTAAGATAAGATTCAAAAGTTCAAAATTGTTATTTATTTTAGCTGCTGAGAGTCATTTACAAAATATATTCTGCACCTCCGAAATGTAGTCTAAGAAAGTTTGTGA
Source organism: Cepaea hortensis (assembly GCA_963921405.1). NCBI lineage: Eukaryota > Metazoa > Mollusca > Gastropoda > Stylommatophora > Helicidae > Cepaea > Cepaea hortensis. The sequence continues at coordinate 55,823,797 of OY992880.1, read as the reverse complement.
TGGTTTTGGAGATAGTTTCAAAAATTGAACACGATACCCTGCTGCATCTAAACAAAAATGTTGCATAATACGGGTCTTAATGTATTCCTAGTCTTTCCTTAGTTCCGTAGGAATAGTCTCTATCACTTTTAGTGGTTCACCAGAAAGGCTTTTCATGTAAATTATATTCCAATATGATCATGGAACTTAATTGTGTTTCATGATAATTTCATAATTTTGAGTCCAAGCCGAAATGCAATCGTCTGTTGTGAAATTATTAGCAAAACCTTGATATTACTTGAATTTGTTTTCTTTTTCGTTACTTTATATTTTCCTAGTTTCTGAGTTGGTTTGTACTTCTATTTCTAACTGTTTTAGTTTGAGTTGCATCTCCATCTCTTCTTTCTTAGTTTGGGCGTTAATTTCTGCTTCTCTGATTTTAGCTTGTGCCTCTAGTTTTGATTTTTCCATCTCTAATTCGGTTTCCTTACTTTTACAATCAAGCTCACCTTTCTTTAATTCCCGTTCACTTCCTCTTTCCTGTCTTTCTCTTGCTTTTTCCTCTATTTGAAGCGGTTCTCTAAATTTACTCTCAATCCACACTGATAACTCTTTTCCTGTGTATCCTAATTTCTGGCCTGACTCTATGAAATAAGTTAGAGTAGCCATAATTAAATTGTAAAAAGACACAGATTATGGTCGTCACTAAGAAGAACGAAATACCACAGTGTAATATACAAGTAAATGGGAATACTCTTCAACAAGTGAATAGGTACAATTACCTCGGAACAGTAATAACATCTGATGGGAGATGCCTTGAAGAGATTAGAACAAGAATCGCCATGGCAAAAGTAGCCTTTAGCAAGATGAAAAACATACTGACCAATAAAAAGATGTCAATTGAAACGAGAAAAAGAGTGTTGAGATGCTACATAGAACCTGTACTTTTATATGGATGTGAAGCTTGGACAATGAGCAGCCAGGCTGAAAAATATCTGATGGCTGTAGAAATGTGGTTTCTGAGGAAAATGCAAAGAATACCATGGACAGCCAGAAAGACCAATGAACAAGTCCTTCAAGAAACAAATGAAGATCGTAAACTGATCAGAGACATTAGACGTAGACAGTCACAATTTTTTGGGCATGTTATGAGAAGAAATGATTTGGAGAACTTGGTGACAACTGGTAAGATCGAGGGGAACAGACCAAGGGGAAGACCTAGAAACAAGTATCTGGATGGCTTGGCCTTGTGGCATGGTCGAGACAAAAACACGGAACTGATCCACGACTCTGTTGATCGAGTGAGATGGCAGAACATGACCGCCCACGCTTACCGGCATGGCACATGATGGATGGATGGAGCCATAACTGTTGCTAGTTATGTTTACAATGGTAATATATTACAAAAAGTTACAATATACAAGAAGTTTTTAATCAATGTGGACATACACACTAATATATACTATGTATACAATGAGAAAAAAAAATTATTTTTTAAGTTTAGACCTGAACTTCTCTTACAAACCTAGAGGGGAGAAAAAACTAAGCTGCCGATGACGTTAGGAGCTTTACTCTGGACTTGGATTTCAACAACGGGGGAGGGGGGATGATCGTCGTGAAAGATTTACCCAGCTATCTATTTACTGAGAAATATCTTGTTGCTGTGGAAAGAAAATATTAGTAGGTGTTCGATGTAACCCCGCCGTGTGTGTAAGGTGGATTTGTCTATATATAGGTTTGTATGTATTCAGTCGTCTATGGATGTGTACTTTCTACTGTGAACAGTCATGATTCAGCAGGATGATATTGGCGCTTCGCACTTCTCTGGTTATGGTATTCATTATGAACCAATCTTTCTTATGCCATTCTTTTTTTTTTTCTCTATTACTTTACTCTCTCTCTCTCTCTCTCTCTCTCTCTCTCTCTCTCTCTCTCTCTCTCTCTATCTCTCTCTCTCTCTCTCTATATATATATATATATATATATATATATATATATATATATATATATATATATATATATATATATATATATATATATATATAGTTCAAAAATGGAGAATAAATTAATCTCTCTCTCTCTCTCTCTCTCTCTCTCTCTCTCTCTCTCTCTCTCTCTCTCTCTCTGCGTTGTAAAATTTAAGACCGAAGGGTTAACACTTTCATTCTCTTTCTTTGTAGTACGATTGAAAATAAAACACTCTCTTTTAGTTTAAAGTTTCAATAACACTGGAGAGTCACACACTCTAACTTTCTGACTGTATCTATGGTTCAAATAGCACTGGAGGGACAGCCAATTTCACTCTCTTTTACTTTCCTATGCTCTATGTTTCGTTCTGCGGTTCACATCGCACCGGACGAGCCCCCCACTTTCACTCTCTGGCATCTACTTACATATTAATAACGCTGGCTCGCAATTCAGGACAGAGGTGCATACACAATAGCACTCGCACGCACAGCCGTTGCAATTGTATAACAGTTTATTCAATAATAATATATACGTGCGCAATCTTGCATGGGTTTCGCTTTCAGCAACATGAAACACTCACCACAAATATCGTAATAACATTATAATCATCCATAATATATTACAAATCCCACGCTGTCTCTCAATACACGCTTCCGAACGCAGGCATAGTTAACTCTACAAACTCTGTCACACAGTCGATCCTACTATCAGAACAAAACACTCAAGAATCACAGCCACAGCCGTATGTCCATCCGTCTCGCAGTCCTAAACCCGTCTGTCTGAAAACAGGTACGTTCCGCCAGTTCACGGCGTTTTACAGCCCGTGATTTTCGTGGTGCTTGGTGTGGTCCGATAGAAACGGGTCTAACCCGAATACAGGTTTCCCCGCACTCTATGTCAATAACCATGACCTCTGTGAAGGACACCTGGCTACCTGCCCTGCTATCCTGCAACTAACCTGTCTCCTGTCTAACACTGGCTATCCAGTACCGTGGGTCCTTGACACGCAACCTCTGTATCTATCATTTCCTGTAAATCGTACTGACTTGTTGCTATCAAGACGGTGTCGTCAGCAAACGTAGTTATTTACATGATGTCCACCAACTAGTTTCCCTGGCATATTTTCTGTAGATCCGAGGGGATTTTCTGTAGATACGAGGGGAAGTCAATAAATAAGTCACAAATGGCTGTAGAAAAATAACTACATATGATAACAACTTGAAACTAGTTTATTTTTATACATGCATTGTCCCTTTATTTCTCAACATAATTTCTACCAACATTGATGCACTTATCCCATCGTTTTATCAGTCCTCCCAAACCGACAGCATAAAACTGCGTGCTCTGTTTTCTAAACCACGTTTTCAATTCACATTCGACTTCGGCGTCATTCGCGAAATGTCTCTCACCAAGGTGGGTTTTCAGTGAGCCAAAAAGGTGGAAATCGTTAGGGGCTACGTCGGGGCTTTAAGATGGATTTTGCAGAACTTTCCACCTTAGTTGGTTAATTTTCTCATGAGTTAATCGAGGCGTATATGGTCTGGTATTGTCATGAAGAAGCAACACTCCTTCAGTCAGCAATCCTGGTAATATCAATCGATCATGCATCATGCTGTATGCTGAACCATGTGAGGACCCTATTACAGTGTCTATCGTTACTTGCCTGTCACCTCTAATCATCTCCTCCACCCGCTGCACGGATGCTTCTGTTGCAATCTCAACAGGACGACCAGATCGGATTTAACAACTAATGTTTGAGCGTCCTTGAGAAAAATTTTCTACCTAGCTATGCACCGCTTTAAGGGACAAACATTTGTCAGCATATTTACTCGCCCTCGTATATTCACTGTAAAATGAGAACACATCAGTAGACAATACACAGCCTTGTCTGATGCCCATCATTATACACTGAAATGTTCCTACAAGGTTGTTTATTCTTATGGCTGCTGTTTGCTGCTAATATATGTTCTTCATTATTCGCAGATCTTTGCCGTGGATGTTCAGTTACTCTAGTAATTGTATTACTTCTTCATGCTTCACCTTGTCAAATGCTTTTGTGTAGTCTATGAAGCATAAGTACAGATCTGTCTTTACTTCTATAACTCTTTCTAATAGTGTCCTGAGAATATGTTTAGCGTTGTGTGTGCCCTTTCCAAGTTATCTCACACTGACACCGCCCTCGGGGAGGCGAACGTTCCAGGTGTCTGTGGAATACTAAATTTAAGAATCGACAAGAGAGCACTCATGACGTTTACGTACATGTCCCGTCCCCATCTCCAACAGCTACCGAAGAGTTCGCATGCTGTTTATTCCAGGTGCCATTTGATTAAAAGAGCGCCTGGATTTTTCTCTACACTTTGAGTATCGTCTCGACCAGTGGTTCTCAACAGTTTTTGGTCCATACACCCATTCACCATATGTTTAGAATGTCATCCCCTCCTTTCTTATTTCCTCCCTACAAATATCCCTCACTCACCCCCACCCCCGCCGAACCTACACAGTATACGTGAAAATGAAAGCTAAATTTAATAACAAATTCTAGAACAAGTCTAGACATCTACATAAACCGTGATTTTTAGGTCTACTTACATTATAAAACAAATTTCAGAAGAGCGAAAAGTACAGAACTGTTCAGTATGGCGGGAAAAACAATATCAAGTAATCGGTTCTGGTAGTAATGCGATCTTGAAATAATATTAACCCCCCCCCCCCCCCGGAAACCCAGAAATTCCCCTTGGAAGGGGAGGGAAATTTCCCACCGGTTGAGAACCACTGGTCTAGACATTCTACTCACTCATATATGAGCCAATCTTTTCAGGCATGGATACTCCGTCTGTTCAGCTGCAGCGTTTTCCCTATTTAAGAAAATATCTTCAAAAATATGATACTTTTTGGCACTCGACATGGCAAATGAAGATGATAAAAACACAGAGCCACAGCTGATATAATAAAGTAGATTTATACTTTAACAAAGAGCACCATACAGTAAACACTCGGATATTAAGCTATAATTTAGTCCTAACGTTTATCCCCAACTACGTTTAACCCGTTGTGAACAAAAACTAATATCTTACAGTAATGGAGTCGTTTATCAGACACATCTGGTTTCGACCCGTTGATCTTAACAGCACATGTCCTATAAACATGTCCCAGCCAGCAATGAACGACCGAAGCCTGCGCTTAAATCTGGAGTGTCTCCCAGTTCAAATATCATTTATATCTGATTGTATATGAGCGTTGACAAATCTTGGTGACTTCTCGCTCTCGCGGTTCAGACACATTTTCTGGGGATACAACTCGATTTGTAACAGACACACTATCTGTTGGGGGAAACTAGGCGTGTTTCTCGAGTATTTTAGAGTAGTAAGTATTAGGACTTTGTAATACGTGTTAAGGACATGTTTATTATGTGTATATCTGATTCGGAATTACACATGCAATTGATCTGTTTTAGATAATACATGTGTGTCATTCATCTAGTACGTATGCTTTCTCAGTGAAATTGATAGGAAATGGTTATATACCGGTGTATATATGGATGCATAGGCTATTTTGTCCGCATATCCTTTATAGGACATTGCAGTCAACACCAGCATTTTTCAGCTGCTGTTGATGTCGTGGCAAGTTTTACGTTCAGTAGTTTGCCATTGCTTTCTGAACGACCGGATCACATACCTCCGTAAGTAACCAGCACGACGCGATCCGCTGCCAAAGTTGTGTTTCATGCGTGAGTATACGGGATTACGAACAACGTCCTTAATCCCTTTGCCTGAGAGACTGGCGAATAGGCTATTAGATGGATGAACAGGCAAAAAGACAGATAGGCATGGTAGACAGGCAGGAACATGCAGATTGTAGAATAGATGGATAGATGGATAGATGGATAGATGGATGGATGCATAGATGGATGGGTGGGTGAATAAATGGATAGATGGGTGAATGGATGGATGGATGGATGGATGGATGGATGGGTAAATGGATGGGTGGATGGATAGATAGAATGGTAGTCAAGTAACTGATTGGAAAGAGAGAGACACACACAGATCAACAGACAGGCAGGCAGACAGACAAACAGACAGGCAGACCGTGGGATTTAGGTAGATAGGCAATCAGACAGACAGACAGACCGACCGACCGACCGACCGACCGACCGACCGACCGACCGACCGACCGACCGACCGACCGACCGACCGACCGACCGACCGACCGACCGACCGACCGACCGACCGACCGACCGACCGACCGACCGACCGACCGACCGACCGACCGACCGACCGACCGACCGACCGACCGACCGACCGACCGACCGACCGACCGACCGACCGACCGACCGACCGACCGACCGACCGACCGACCGACCGACCGACCGACCGACCGACCGACCGACCGACCGACCGACCGACCGACCGACCGACCGACCGACCGACCGACCGACCGACCGACCGACCGACCGACCGACCGACCGACCGACCGACCGACCGACCGACCGACCGACCGACCGACCGACCGACCGACCGACCGACCGACCGACCGACCGACCGACCGACCGACCGACCGACCGACCGACCGACCGACCGACCGACCGACCGACCGACCGACCGACCGACCGACCGACCGACCGACCGACCGACCGACCGACCGACCGACCGACCGACCGACCGACCGACCGACCGACCGACCGACCGACCGACCGACCGACCGACCGACCGACCGACCGACCGACCGACCGACCGACCGACCGACCGACCGACCGACCGACCGACCGACCGACCGACCGACCGACCGACCGACCGACCGACCGACCGACCGACCGACCGACCGACCGACCGACCGACCGACCGACCGACCGACCGACCGACCGACCGACCGACCGACCGACCGACCGACCGACCGACCGACCGACCGACCGACCGACCGACCGACCGACCGACCGACCGACCGACCGACCGACCGACCGACCGACCGACCGACCGACCGACCGACCGACCGACCGACCGACCGACCGACCGACCGACCGACCGACCGACCGACCGACCGACCGACCGACCGACCGACCGACCGACCAACCGACCGACCGACCGACCGACCGACCGACCGACCGACCGACCGACAGACAGACAGACAGAAGCTAAACGCGTGTATGTATGCCCATTGGCGGTTGTTTGGAATTGATATGGAGAACACCTTTTATTTTAAATTGACCTGGGATCCCAGATGGGCCCAGTAATTTGGTACCAACATATGTCTTGGAGAGTGAAGACAGATGTCAAGTTGACTACATCACCCGTGAGGTGCAGATTGCTCGGTTACAATGTGGATGTAGCACCGTATACCAAATGCCCTAAAGATGTGTAAAACGGTTTTGTCATCTCCATCATGGTCGTCGTCGTCGTCATCATCATCATCATTATCATCATCATCATCATCATCATCATCGTCATTATCATAGTCATCACCGTCTTCAACTTTTGACATCAAACGCCGTGGAAAGGAACAACTGATGTTCCATCGCCTGGTGAGAGGCACTAGATAATGTCATTCTGTGTCATTGTAAGATGTCTTTGATGTTTTCAAACCGTTGTCTTCTCCAGCACTGTGTTACTAATATTAAATCTTATTTGGGGAAAAGCCAGTACTGATTCATGATGATGTTGCATTGTTTCAAGATGGCCACACCATTTGATCTTTTGCTTTCCAATGTCCTTGTCACAAGGTGTTGATTCCACTATGCCTCTGGTGGCATCATTTCTTAGCCGGTCTCCGATGGTTAAATTGGCAGCTCTTCCCAGCTATTTCATCTCGTAGGTGTTGATTGTCACGATGTGTGATTTGTGATTTGGATCATGTCCGGGTTTGACACTTGTAGCAAAGGATTAGTATAAATATGCTATTAGTTTGTATCTTTTTGCCGACTTGTGTGTAAGTAGATGTTTCAGTATTGGCGTCGGTGATATATAATCGTACATGTTTTTTTACATTTGATTTCGATTTCTCGGTCTATTCTGTCATCCTCCATGATCATAATTCCTAAAATTTAATATTCTTTAACTTGCTTCAGGGGTGGACTATTATCTGTACATTTAGTGGACCTGGAGATTTGCTAACTGTACGTTTGTTTAGTTGTATTTTTGTTTATCTTGCTTCTCAGGCAGACACTTGCTTATCTCCCGCATGTTGAACTCAGTTGATTTATATGCTTTTGCCGTCTTTATTGTGGGTGGATTTGTCCATTTCGTCTAACATAAGTAGTTCCACATTTTCTAAGTCAGTTCTTTCGCTGCATGCCTCTTTGGATAATATGTCAATACAGATGTTAAATAGAAGGTGGGTGCAACATCCCTGTTTCACTCCATATTGATTACAACCATGTCTGATATAACGTCTTGAGTTCATATTTGTTTACCATATGTCCAATACGTCTTAAAGGGTATAAAGAGTTAATATTTTAATTGATGATAAAAGTACCCCCGGTTCGCAATAAGGAAGCTATAGGGTGTATTTATGAAACCTCTTGGGAAGTAAATCAGATTCGTCTAATACCTATCGTATTACCTACCGTGTTCCGAATGATCTATACAAACATTGGTATAGCAACATATGCCCAACACACATTAAAGTGTGTACACCTGCTCTTTACATCTTTACATGAATCATTATTGATCGTTGTTACTTGCATGAGGGAGATAATAATTTACCAAGGGAAATAACACGATACATCCCAAATTTAAGCCACATTATTATGTTTGTAGTGACGATGTTTTGTCTAGATAAAATACGTAACATAAACAAAGATTTGATACTATAATATAAGCATCTGATTAAGTAAATAATTACAAAGTAAATAACATAACTATACATCTATAACCAATGCCTTGTGGCGTAGATCATCATGTCTGTCCACAGTCCTCTGTCTCGTATACTGCCAATCATTTCTTATAATGATGTTCCGCCATGCCATGTTGTTAATTTATCCAAAATCTGTTCTTTTGGTCTCCTCCGGCCGCCTCTCCCTTCCAGCTTTCCCGTGTTGTGAAGACATACTTCACATTTTGTCCTTCTCATAACACATCGATACAATGTGGAATGTCTCCTTCTGGTGCGAGTAACCATTTTTTTTTTTTTTTTTTTTGCGAATTAACTTCTTTTAACATATTTTCATTATTCTTTCTACCCGTCCACGATGTTTCATAATTCTTCTATTAAACTATATCTCCGCAGTTCCCCATAATTCCACACTTGTCCGCTAATAGTCCATGATTCACATGCTGTACAACCGTACTTTCCTTACCTAGACAGACATAATTAAACTGTAGAGACTATCTTTCATTTGTAAAATGCTGTATTTCACTGGGCTGTTCAACAATTAACTTCCTTAATACAGCTTCCATCTGCAGATGTTAATGTCCCCAGATACTTAAATGTATTGACTGGTTTCAGATTGGTTCCAGTCACCATGATTCTGAAAATATATTGTTTCGAGACCGATTAGGAAATGATGTTATCAGACAGCCAGTGGGGCCAACAACTTGTGGCATATTTATTGAAAGACAGAAGATCAAATGGTTTAGCCATTTGGTTAGAATGCAACACCATCAACTACTAGTAGCGGCCCTACATCACAGAAGAGCTGCAACGGGAGCAAAAGGAAGTTAGAGTGAAAAATGGATTGACGATATCAAAGACATTATACGATCACACGAAATGACATTATCCATTGCCACCTACCGGGCACTGGAGCAACAACTATATCTTTCCACGACGCTTGACGACAAAAGTGGAAGATTGTGATGTAATCACTAACATCAACTGAGCGAAATTAAGCATACGAACAATCGTCACGTATATTTGTCAACATAGAGGATACTATGAAAGAAAGGGTTTTTCGTATTGTGGTTTTGTTGATTCCATAAATTGCAAAATGTGAAGCTCGAAGATGAAAATAGTTACACAGATACATTGCACCAACGGATGTTACGTGCATCGATTAATCATTTTAAGTACTGGAGTCGTGAAACAGTAATAACATCATATCAATCAAATGAAACCTGGCAAGATCCCTGGTCCAGACTACATTACACACGGAATGATTAATAACCTCGGAGAATATGATAAATATCAAGTTACCAGATTTCTAAACACAATATATGATACTGGGGATATTTCCATTGACGTGTGTAAATAACTGTTTATTGTAATTCAGATAAAGTCAGGAGCTTTGGAGTGTGATCAACATCGAACAATCAGCATAATGAGTCACATCACAACAATTTTACTAAGGATCACCATGCAAAGAGTTAGGAAGAAAATACAACTCGAAATAGGAAAAGAACAATGTGGGTTTGTAGAAGGCAAGGGCACAGTAAATGCTGTGTATATGCTGGGAACATTACTTGAACGTTCTATAGAAGTAAATAGCGACCTACAAATTTGCTTTATTGACCACACACATACTTTCGATAAAGTAAGAGATGTCAACATGATGAAGATGCTTGCAGATCTTCAAATTGACAGGAAGCCCTCAGACTTGTAAACATCATATTGGAAACAACAAGCGGCCATAACGATTGATAATGATGTAGGTCAATATCAGCCTATTAAGAGAACTGTGCGATAGGGATGTGTAATGTGTCCATATCTGTTTTCTTTATGCAGTGAAAATAGATTCAGAAATTTGGAAGATATTAGAGGAAACACCGTTGGGGGACGTAACATCAATAACATTAGATCTGCGGATGATGCATTATTTATTGTAGACAGTGAACAGGGTGTGTAACATTTAGTAGATGTGATTGTAGCATACAGTGAACAACTAGGGTTAGAATTACATTGTAAGAAGACACAGATTATGGTCGTCACTATGATAAAGGAAATACCACAATGTAATATACATGTAAATGGGAATATTCTTAAACAAGTGAATCGGTACAATTATCCCGGAACAGTTATATCATCTGATGGTAGATGTTTTGAAGAGATTAGAACAAGAATCGTCATGGCGAAGATAGCCTTTTGCAAGATGAAAAACATACTGATCAATAAAAGTATGTGATTCGCAACTTGAAAAATAGTTGTTGAAGTGCTACATACAACGAGCATTTTTGTATGGATGTAATGCGTGAACAATCAGCAGACAAGCTGATAAACATCTAGTAGCTGTGGAAATAATTTCTGAGGAAAATGCAAAGAATGCCATGGACAGACAGATAAACCAATGACAAAGTCCTACAACAACAAAAATATGAAAACCAAAAATTGATTAGAAAAATTAGACCAAGATAGTCACAATGTTTGGACACGTTATGAGAAGAAATGTATTGGAGAATTGGTGACAACTGGCAAGATTGAAGATGAAAAACACTGGGAAAGCAGATAAGCAAATACCTGCATGGTTTGGCCACATAGTATGGTCGAGACAAGAACACAGAGCTGATCCACAACCCTGGTGATCGTGTGAGATGGCGAAACATGACCGCTCACGCGGAATGGCACATGACGATGAATAACATCAGACTGAAGATGTTTCAGAGAGATAAAGCAAGAATCGTCGTGACAAAATTAGCCATTTATACGACGAAAATATATTAATCAATTGTTTAAAAAAAAAGGTCAATTGTTGTGGAAAAGAAATAATGTTAATGTGCTTTAAAGTATAGTGAACAAGAATGTTAAATTGTTTCAAAGTATACATAAACAGAATGCTAAATTGTTGACGGGAATCTCTAATGTCGTATAGATCCAAACATCTTCATTGCATTCTGTCAACCAAGTTAGTGTTTTATTCCTCTCCCCGACACATGTTTAACACATCTTTCTGTGTCTTTTATCTTGTAAGAACTCTGTCTTAAACATCCTGGATATACCATTGTTTTCTTCCTCTCACGAACACTGACTCTAACAATCTCGATATTTCAGTGTTTTCTCTGCCTGCCTGCCTGTCTGCCTGCCTGCCTGCCTGCCTGCCTGCCTGTCTGCCTGTCTGTCTGTCTGTCTGTCTGTCTGTCTGTCTGTCTGTAAAACAGTCGATCTACCAGTGTTTCTCTATCTGTCTAGCACCCTCGAACAACCAGCCTTCTCTCGAACTAACTTAGTACATCAGCCACTATTTTCTCCCTTTGTTCGAAATCTGCCTCCATCTTCTCCCTATCCCGAACTTTGTGTGTGAAATCGTAGATCTTTCCCATTATTACAGTTTTCAAGCCTCTCATTTTGACGAAAATATGACGACTGTCCTGTTCTGGTGTGGGTAATCAATATTTTCTAGTAACAGTTTCCTATCAGGCATTCGGAAGCTTACAGCAACTAGTTGTTATATCAAGTCATATATGCTAGCAAGTTTGACATCTTCCCATGCCGCGCTAGAAATGGTTGGCTTTACATGAGATGGAAGACTGTGGATAAACATAATATACAACGCCTGAAGGCATGGACTATAAGCGGAAATAGAGACGTTACAAGAACAATTAAACTTAAAAACTGAACAACTAGCAAACCTGATGGGGAAATAGCAAAAGGAAGACATAGATACATGTTAAGATGGCTTGGCCACGTGCTATAATCAGGACAAGAACTAAGACATGATCCACGACTCTGGTGATCGCGTGAGATGTCAAACCATGACCCCCACGCTAAACTGTATGACACATGATGACAACATTGATGGCGACGGTGACCTATATTATGAAGTTGAAAATAAATGTAGGAAACGTGTGGTCAGAAATAAAGAGACAGGGTCACGACAGATGGTGAGTATTGGTCAGTAAGCTGGCGAAGCATATATCCAATGCTTTAGAAGAACTAGACGAAGGCGTCTTTTGTAGATCTGGCTATAGAGGAACGATGAAAGATGGCATTAGTTGTGCTGATCGGTTCATCTGATGAAACGTTATTACTGCTAAGACATCACAGACGCAGAGATCGATGCTATTTATTAACTGATTCAGTGCCGAAAAATAATATATCGCCAAATGTGAGTTCCCATTTGGACTGAAGGACGATATATTGCCATTCTAGGGTTATCGTGTTAGTGTTTTGTTTCGTGGTATCTTCCGCAGTTTTAATGCTCAGTGAACGGAAATTTTCATTTGTTCATTTGATTGTGTACCGTGTTTGGTCCAAACTTATTTTTTGTTTGGCAACTGGATCAGTTAACATCTTGAATTATTGAAAATGTATTAAATTGATGGTTGATGTTTGCTACAAATGAAATTCTGGGACGCAGAGGTGTTTCCAAGGCACCAGGGTCTTGATTGCAGACAATGAACAGGACCTGCAAAATTTAGTAGATGCGGTTGTTACACACAGTGAACAACTAGGGTTAGAATTAAATTGTAAAAAGACACAGATTATGGTCGTCACTAAGAAGAACGAAATACCACAGTGTAATATACAAGTAAATGGGAATATTCTTCAACAAGTGAATAGGTACAATTACCTCGGAACAGTAATAACATCTGATGGGAGATGCCTTGAAGAGATTAGAACAAGAATCGCCATGGCAAAAGTAGCCTTTAGCAAGATGAAAAACATACTGACCAATAAAAAGATGTCAATTGAAACGAGAAAAAGAGTGTTGAGATGCTACATAGAACCTGTACTTTTATATGGATGTGAAGCTTGGACAATGAGCAGCCAGGCTGAAAAACATCTGATGGCTGTAGAAATGTGGTTTCTGAGGAAAATGCAAAGAATACCATGGACAGCCAGAAAGACCAATGAACAAGTCCTTCAAGAAACAAATGAAGATCGTAAACTGATCAGAGACATTAGACGTAGACAGTCACAGTTTTTTGGGCATGTTATGAGAAGAAATGATTTGGAGAACTTGGTGACAACTGGTAAGATCGAGGGGAACAGACCAAGGGGAAGACCTAGAAACAAGTATCTGGATGGCTTGGCCTTGTGGCATGGTCGAGACAGAAACACGGAACTGATCCACGACTCTGTTGATCGAGTGAGATGGCAGAACATGACTGCCCACGCTTACCGGCATGGCACATGATGGATGGATGGAGGGTCGGGTTATATACTGGCAAAGACCTATTGACGCGTTCTCGTCGAGCGTCCTGGGCAACAGGTCCCTTCGGGGTCTTGGCTAAAGTCAGTAGGATCGCCGATTCCTCCGAAGTCGGAGAGTGTCTACTTGCACGGCGAGCAACCACCAGTCTGCACACCAATAAGCCAAATAGGGACAACGGATACTCACGCAAACCTCAGGTACAGTATGACATCACACTGATGTTCGACAACAGGATGTCACCATCCAACATACAGGACTTCGCGTTGGAGCTCAAACCAACGAACACAAGCAAGGAAATGAAAGTCTTTTACTTAAAATATATTATGTACCTGTAGAGAGACTAAGGTCAGGTGGGATGTAAACATCTTTGACCTGCTTAGTACAAGGTGTGGTAGATGTGGATGTGATGTTAGTACAAACACTGCGCGGTTTATCTGCTTTGTTAGAAGATATCTGTACTGGCACTTTGCCATTTTGACAGACGGTAGTTTTCTTTTACACTGTGCTTCAAAAAGGCTTAATAACTACAACCCATTTCGGTAGCGATTGTGATTGATCAGGCCAATTCGCTCTGTAAATGTTCGTCCACAATGGTAGCATGTGAACACATTGTCATTTCCACCGTCAAGCACCATCCGAGGTCTCGCACGCTCAGTGGGTGACCTATCTGCAATAGGTACCACATTTAATTAAATATGCTAGTGTTCTGGATAAAGGCATTCATAATATGAACAGATTAAGCGACAGACACAATGTTATCTCAGGTAGAAGTTTCGTGGGTAAAACATAACTTTGTAACTTGCTAGTCAGCAACGTGTAGTGTATAAGCTAGATCAGAAGGAGTTTGAGAAATCGCAGTCAATGGGAGGGAGAGGAAATAAATACGCTCATAAAGATAATACTTTGGTGCCCATTAGGGTGAAATGTCTCTACGACAATCCAGCTCTGATAGATACATACATTTACAGGGCCCAGATGACCTCAGTTCAATGCACAGATCTTAAGAGTTAAAACTCAGCCTTCAAAAGGATTAACAAACCAACCAACCGTCAAACTGCTTACCACTTCAATATCATCAAGTGCCCTGCCAGCCGACCTAGGATTTCATGTCTCTCCACAGATTTCGATCGTTGGTGTTCTGGATCAACTCTGCTGATGAAATCCCACAATCCCACCGTCTCAATCCATCCAGCACCATTTCTCCTGGTCCGCCTCTGCCTCTCTTCCCCTTGATCTTTCCAGTTGTCACGATGTTATCCAATGTTCTCATCTCATTCCATGACCAAAGAAAGCGGGGTGTCTCTTTCTTATCGTTGCAGTTTCATTAGCTTTCCTCATGCATCATAATATGTCCAAATAAATTTGAGGTCTCAGAAAGAGAGGTATTGCAACTGAGTTAGTTTGGAGTAGTCTTTCCAGCCAATCTGGTACAAAAGCAATATTTCTCCGAGTGCTTAGCTTGAAAAATCTCCATCCGTTCTCCAAGCTAACATAAACCAGGGGGTGTTCAACACTGATACTGGAGCCTCACACCAGCGGGGCGGCATATTCGGATGTAACCAAGTGCTAGGATATCATACAAAATTATCTTCGTTCAGCCATGCTTGAGTCCACGACACATGTTGCACATTAGTGTCGTTTACCTACTGTAGAGAAACAAATGTTAATATGGTTAAAAGTACTGTGAACACATGTTCTGCAATAAGTCCTTGAACGTTAGAAAAAGAGTTTTTGCATGTTACATGGAACCAGTTTTAACATATGGATACTAATCCTGAAAATTAGTAAACGGGTGAAACAATCCATGGAAGCCTTGGAGATATTTTATAGAAGAATGTTGAAAATTAAATTTACAGTCGAAATGAGCAATCTGGATAATTTCAGGGAAGCTAAGTCGCATAGACAACTTATCACAAACATCAGAAAGAACCAGTCAAACAATTTTTGGCCACATTATGAGAAGACAAAAACTGGAACATGTGACAACCGGAAACATTTGTGGAAAGATGGGTAGAAGAAGACCGTGAGAAAAAAACAGTCTTGTGTTATAGCACGGAAGGGTGTCAACACATGAATTGATCCATGCTGTCGGAGATCGCAATTTGGGGAGGGGCATGATCGCTCACGCCAGCTGGCAAGGAACTGAGTGATGACCCACTGTAACCGCATGCCACTCTTACATTTATCTGTCAATACCATTTGCTGCTTTCTGTAACCATTATAGTTGTTCAATAATTCTTTATCAATATGTTTAAGCTTCTTATGTTCTTATTGCGTTTCTCTTTGTAGACATTTTACAGTCTGCGTAAGGGATGAAGGGGCTTCGATGCACCAGGGTGGTTTTTTTATACTAACAAAGAAATCTGTACAGTTCCCTGTGGGGTTCCCATGAATCTATACAGTAGTCTTACCAACACAGAGGACATTGACCACGATATTCGCTGTGATGAAGCCTGTTGAAAACTTTATACTTTGCACTCTTGAAATCGCAAGCGAGTCACAAAAATGGCTCATCATGATGGTAGATAGGCAACACCCTCGATTTGCAAAGCAATTAAAGTGAACTCACTTATATGCTCGAAATGAGTCATCGGCGTAATCAATATTACTTAGATTTGTGTTATTGAACAAGAAAGCCTATGAGGTCCTGACATAATAGTGGACAACCCCGAGACATATACGTTTATAACATTTATATTTGCCAATAACAGCCAGAACCAAGTGCCGCTGTAGCGCAGTGGCTAAATGGCTTACCTGTCTGCAGAGTAGTTATGTGCTTGAATCCCCATTGAGGCGGAGATTTTATTTCACAAATTGACCTGGTATTCCAAACCCAACCATCCTAAAGTGAGCACCATCAACTATTCTTGGACATAAAGGCGGCCGGCGTGATAATATTCACATCACCCACGGAGTGCCATTTGACGATACAATTATGGCACCTCAACTAAAAGTTGTTCATTCTGTTTGTGATATAAGTCTCACAACCGTCAAAAGCATGATTAATATTTCCCCCACTATACCACATCATGTTACGACAACACCAACCAACAGCGACATTGAGCCGAAGAGCGAATGAAAGAAGAATTTGGATTGACTGCGACGTCACAAGCCCATTTGGACGGAACTAAAATAAATACGGCATACAAGCGAAAAACAGCCTGTTTTTGTTTCACCAAGCCAAGAACGGTGCAGGAGAAGATACGATGAATCTGAAGGAGTGAGAGCATCTTCCAAATCAGTTAAACAAAATAATGTACTCTTGAGATGAGGAAAGCATCAGCCTACAAGCAGACATCGCCTTTGTAAAACCGAATCCAAGGAGATCCTGAAACCTGTAGCCGAAGTGTTGGAAGCCATTCAATTAACATGAAGGTAAGCACAATGCTATATTTTATATTACTTTAGTAAGTGAGCCTTTCCCAAGAAGAAGTTGGTAAGTGGATATGTTGTCACCAGGTGGTTAGTCCGTAAGAAATTAATTAGGAGAGACAAATAAAGTAAATTAATTAGTAGAGACTAAGTACTTTATTCAGATGTGGTAGGTTATGAATAAATGATACACGAGGTTAAACCATGAGGAAGGTTTCTTCTAGTTAAACAACTTATTTAATGGGTAAGTATTAGACTCACTTTGTACAATTTATTTTTTAAGAAGTTAAACTAAATCCGCAGTGATTAGAAGTGTGATTAACTTAAAATTTAGGAAGCTAAGAATTCTTAGCTCAATAAGAAGAAACTATTTTGCATGTGCCAACACTGGTAAGAGAAATTAGTGTAATGTGTAACAGAAAAGTACATGAGCACATGAGATGTAAATAGATTTCTATATGTATCATAATTTTGTGTGTTGGGAGAAAGCACCCATGAGGTGAGTCAAATGTATTTTCATTGTTGCTAAACATGTGGATTTATCATTTGTGAGACACATAATAATCCTAATCATCACCCCTGCAAGTGTGGTTATGATTCATGATGAATGAATGTGCATTGGGCGTATCACATAATTCCTATGTATTTTATGAGAGCATACATTTGGTGGTTCATGTGTAATTTCATTATTGTTAAACATGATGAATCATCATTTCTGAATCTCATAATTATGCCTAATTATCATCCATACAATTATTATGTCTAATGAAGGATGATGACAATGAACGAGATTCCATTCTAATTTCATTTATATCAACTCTGTCAATTTATCATTTGTAAAATCACATCAGTATGCTTACTTATCATCCGTGCACACATAACTATTATGTCCCTTGAATGATGAGAATGTGTGAGATAAAGGACATGCTGAGACGGTGTATAAACAATCAATCAATCTCATGATGGGAGGTACCTTGATGTATAATGTCCTGACTCTCAGATGAGAACATGTTAATGATAACCCATACACTAATTGATAATTTAATGCACTCCGACGCATGACACCTCTCTGTAGTCCATTCAACTCATGTTACAATCATATGGTTTTATGTCCAAAGCATGACTCAACTCTGTATTCCATATCACTCATGTAACAATCATATGGTTTTGTTTCCTGAATGACACCACTCTGTATTACTTATAACTCATGTTACCATCATATAGTTTTGTGTCCCGAATGATGATGATTATGATAATGATAATGATGATGATGATGATGATAAATGAGGTAAAAGCATATTACATACATGGTGATAAGGAGGGAATATGCTCGCCTTGAAACTTTGGATTAGAAAAAAAATTCACCTGAAGGCTATACAAGAGATGTTACCATAATGTACTTACATTGTTTATAACCAAATACTCATGGCAATGGGGAATGATTTTAAAACCCTTAATGTATGAGACCTTTTTCTTGTAAGGGAAGGAGGTATAGAGAAATTAATTATATACAGAAGATAAGGGAGAACATAGTTGGGACATTCCAAATGAATTAAGATATTACTCAACGTGTAGACCATGGAGGACAAGCATGGGAGAAGACGACACTGCACATCTGCTAGTCTAAACCCTGAACGCCATATAAGGACGGATTGGAAGGAGAACAACCAATTATGTTGTGGATAACTATTTGAGAGCCCCAAGACTCTGTACTTCCACTGTTTATTTTCCTAGGATCACAATTCCTTTACGCAATTTTCTTTGTGTTTTTCTTGAAAATGTACAGCGTTTCATTTCTAATGTTCATAGTTATGATATCATTAGATTTATGATTCATACTGAAATTTCAGGGAGTGGCTAGGTCCATCTATATCAGTGTTTCCCAACGTGGGGCCCACGCCCCACAGGGGGGCAATTCCATTGTTAAGGTGGGGGGGGGGGGGATTCGAAAGTGGACGAAATCGGCTGGATATAACAAAACGGGGAGACTTGAGACTGAAGTTATCTAAATTGAAACCTGACATAAAATCTCTTTGCAGTAAGCATCAAGCGCAAGGATCTCACTAAATTTAAATAATTTCTAATATTTAAAATAATATAGAAAAATCTTTCATTAAAATTATTTTGTACTTGAATTTCAGTTCTCCATTATATGTTTTGAAAATTTACTTACTGTGTTTGCTCAATAATTTCCTAGTGATTTCTTCCTAAAACCTATCGGTCCTTTGGCTAGGATCGGATGCAATTGCTGCTCTCCCCCCAGTAGTGCGCCTGGTCTGGTCGGGGGCCGAGATGATCAAATAAAAACCCATCACATATCTTCACCCTAGATGTGGGCCTGGTGGACCACTGTGCTCAATAGCTCACATTGAGACTAAGGGTCCACACACACAAAAAAGGGGGAGGCGGGGGAACCAGCTTGTCAGGGGTAACCGCCAAATCACAAAAAAAATATTCACCAACACAACCGACACACAGGGACGTGGTTACCTGGGGGGGGGGGGGGGCTCTGTCTGGTCCCTCTGGGAACCGTGAGCTCTTCAAAAAAAATAACATATTCAAGTTTCTTTAGTGAACATTTCAATTGTTGAATATTAAAAATGATGCATTTTTTTTTTGGGGGGGGGGGGGGGGGCGCATAAGAAGTTTAGAAAGGCTTCGGTGGGGCATAGCACAAAAAAGGTTGGGAAACACTGATCTAGATCCAGACCTGACTTTGTGAATGTAACAGCTTGACTGAATGTAGGAGCTTGACTGAGTGAGGCAGCTGATATAGTGAGGCCAAATACTAGTCCAAAGCAACTTCTTGCAGACTTCTCTGCCATAGAGGACAGGTATCCTGGATAACTTAGTCTATATTTATCTAGGTGGAGAAACCCTTGAGCCAAACAAAAATCTTATCCTGGAAGACATAACATAGAACCCTCAAGAAACTAATACATATATGTCACACTGCCTGATTTTCTCAGAGATCCAAGAACTGGACGGGTGACCAAACAGAGTGTATAGTCTTTTTCTCCACAGATTATACATAGGCCAGAAGAAGTGGCCCGCTACAGATAATGGAGCACTGATACATTACTGGTGGGGTGGATAATATCTCAGCACAGCCAGGAGATAGGCATAGTTAGAGATGTACATATACATGATCTTGTTTTTTTTGTAATGAATTAATTGTTGTGTTTGTATGTGACATTCATGAACAATAGCACCATTTATGTGTAATAAATTATGAAAAATAAGGGTCATTTTCTCTTTTTGAGAGTTCTCTTGTCGTAGTAAAATTGTTTTAATTAACAACCCTAGATTAATAATTATTTAGTTGAGAGAGGAGAGGCAAGGAACCACCAAAAGGATATTTTGGGTATTCAGAGAAAACTTTTCATTCGTTTCCTGGAGTTATTCCTTGGTTCTCCGAAATTCCATTTATGGTCTCAGGCCACTGAGCCAGTAACAGCTAAATTAATTATAACTGGCAGGATCACATTGAGAAAGAGGAACTTAGTATCCTTTATCTCTTTGGGGTTGTCCCAACAACCATACATCCGACACTGTTACATTACTGACGTGTTGATCATGAGAAACAATTCGTTGTATCAACTAATTCCTGTCATTAAATTAAGTCACTTGACCATTTTCCCAATGTCTGCATTCCCTCGCTACATAATGTTTTAGAAACAGCGGTAGCGCAGTAGCAGAACTCTTGCTTGCCAGCCTGGAGGTCATGCTTTCGAATCCCTAACAGGACCTGGGCTTGTTTAAAACTGACCCGTGTTAACAGGTCGATCTAGCCTTAAATTGGGGGGGGGCGGGATGAAATGATAAGGGAATTAGAGTTGGTAGGTGTGACAATGGACACATCAGCCTTCGAGTGCCGA
Source organism: Cepaea hortensis (assembly GCA_963921405.1). NCBI lineage: Eukaryota > Metazoa > Mollusca > Gastropoda > Stylommatophora > Helicidae > Cepaea > Cepaea hortensis. Next base: position 55,802,584 of record OY992880.1, on the reverse strand, counting down.
GACAATGTAATAATATATGGAACTGGCACATATATCAATACGCATAAAGGTGTTTGGCAGGGGTACATGACTTTAATTTTGTAAATAATGTCTTGTTTTTGGCAACTCTTTGTCCGTTTTTGTTTTTGTTTTCTTCGACAAAATCGTGAATTGTCGACAGAAGTTGGTTCAGCCCCACATCTATACAACGACCTCTCCCCCCTAGACCCTCCCCCTCTTCAACCACTCCCCACACACACACATACACACACACACACAGGCACACACACAATTTAGATGTATTAATGACAGAACAAACAATGCAATCAGCGACGTCAGCAAAGTAATTCTGAATACATATTGACCAGATTACACTCGACAGCAAACTGCATTACAGCTGAACTAAAAGCTGGGTTTTAAGCTGTCTGGAGTACCACTGATCCTGTCCTAAGGTCAGACTGATCTGTCAAACTTTGAACAAGCATTAGTAAAATATACGTCCCGTGTTTACAGTTATACAGACACGTGAGGAAATTCGACATGGAGTACTCTGTAATATTCTTAAAATGTGTGTAAATAGAAATAATCTTATTGAAATATATATATATATATATATATATATATATATATATATATATATATATATATATATATATATATATATATATATATATATATATATATATATATATCACACAACACACAAATGCACACACACACACACACACATACAATCAAACGCACGCGCATACACACACACAGACACACGCACACACACACACTCGCGCGCGCGAGCCCTTTTAAGTAGAAGCTTTCATGAGTCACGGTGTCTGTGGTTAGTATATTTCACCTTTTCGTCCTGCTACAGCTGTTTCTTCCTTTCTCAAAACTCACCTTGATGTGGATAACATCGACAATACTGTGACAGACCAGCGGGAATGGGAGCTGTCCGCGTGTCATTTTATACATAGTTTGGAAAACTTGCACGTGTGACTCACGAATCATTTCACAATCGCTAGAGAACACAATTGAGGCCTCTGAGCTAACATATTACAGACACATAACTAGAATACAGACAAATCATTAGAATACAGACACATCACTAGAATACAGACAAATGATTAGAATACAGACACATCACTAGAATACAGACAAATCATTAGAATACAGACACATCACTAGAATACAGACACATCACTAGAATACAGACAAATCATTAGAATACAGACACATCACTAGAATACAGACAAATCATTAGAATACAGACACATCACTAGAATACAGACACATCACTAGAATACAGACAAATCATTAGAATACAGACACATAACTAGAATATAGACAAATCATTAGAATACAGACACATCACTAGAATACAGACAAATCATTAGAATACAGACACATCACTAGAATACAGACACATCACTAGAATACAGACAAATCATTAGAATACAGACACATCACTAGAATACAGACAAATCATTAGAATACAGACACATCACTAGAATACAGACAAATCACTAGAATACAGACACATCACTAGAATACAGAAACATCATTGGAATACAGACACATCATTACAATACAGACACATAACTAGAATACAGACAAATCATTAGAATACAGACACATCACTAGAATACAGAAACATCATTAGAATACAGACACATAACTAGAATACAGGCACATCAGATCTGAACATGGAAGTAATACTATAATATCTGAACATGGAAGTAATACAATAAGATCTGAATATGGAAGTAATACTACAAGATCTGAACATGGAAGTAATACTATAAGATCTGAACATGGAAGTAATACTATAAGATCTGAACATGGAAGTAATACTACAAGATCTGAACATGGAAGTAATACTGTAAGATCTGAACATGGAAGTAATACTGTAAGATCTGAACATGGAAGTAATACTGTAAGATCTGAACATGGAAGTAATACTGTAAGATCTGAACATGGAAGTAATACTATAAGATCTGAACATGGAAGCAAGACAACAAGATCTGAACATAGAATAGTACTATAAGATCTGAACATCACAATAACACTACAAGATCTGAACATCGCAGCAATCTGTGTGATAACAGATTAATGACTCGGAAATTGAAATACTGTGTTCCTATGACGTCAAAGTGATTTAGAAAGAGCAGTAAGAGAATGCACGGACTCTTGAAGAAGACAGGAGGGGATCGACAAAATGTTGGTGGACAGAACATTTAAGGCATCATGGGCATGAAAATGAATGTGGCAAGAGAACTAACAATGAAAAAGATTCTTTCCGGTGGGCCGTGATGAGAGCGACGTTCTTCAGGGGATTTGCTACATGAAGGTGAAGAGGCAGGAAAATGACTAGCGGGATCTGGGACGCAGAGGTGTTTCCAAGGCACCAGGGCCGGGTTATATACTGGCCAAGACCTATTGACGCGTCCTCGTCGAGCGTCCTGGGCAACAGGTCCCTTTTGGGTCCTGGCTAAAGTCAATAGGATCGCCGATTCCTCCGAAGTCAGAGAGTGTCTGCCTGTACGGCGAGGAACCACCAGTCTGCACACCAATAAGCCAGACATGGGACAACGGATACTCATGCAAACCTCAGGTCCTGTATGACATCACACTGATGTTGGACAACAGGATGTCTTCATCCGACATACAGGACTTCGCGTTGGAGCTCAAGCCAACGAACACAAGCAAGCAAGCAACTAGCGGGATCTGAAATGTTGCAAAGATTCAGCACATGATGATGATGAGGCAGGAAAATCACTGGCGGGCGCTAACATGTTGCAAAGATTCAGCATAATGTGAAAGTATTTAAAGAGGGTATAGCAGGGGGGGGGGGCGGGGGGGGGGGGGGGGGCTCCTCACATATCTTTAAGATTACATGTCATGTATAGAAAGAAATACTTTACACTTAACCAGCTTCTTTAACCATACAACATATATCCAGACTATTCTGCTGTCACCCATTTTAAGTTACGTTCTTGTTTTGTCTTTTCTAAAGATGATCCTCTTGGCATCAACGTTCAGACAGTCCACATTTTAATTTATCCTGACAACAAACTGGGCTGTTTTAACGGTCAAATTTTCAGCGCCACAAATACGACAGCGGGTCAATAGTTTATGGATTTTGTGTGGCTATATTTGCAGCCACAATACACGCGTTACGTTAAGTTTGTTCACAAATATCCAGCGACTGAACAGAAACTAGTAGGAGTAGTGGCGGATTGCGAAAACTGTTATTTAACTTCGTGAAATTGCATTCCAAAAGATTGTAAGTCTTTGTTTGTTTGCTTATTATAATTTTATACACAAACAAATTAAATCGTACCTTAGGGAAATTGCGTTTTAATAAGCAACGGCGCAATTCTCTAACAGACAAGGGACAGAAGTCTTGACGATGGAAAATAATAACAACTCCCTGGACATGTCTTGGGAAAGGAAACAAACAGTGAATAATTTATAGCGTTTAGAAAACTAGTGCCAAGAGAGATGGGGTTGCTAGAGGTAATAAGTGTAATACTTAATATTTAATACTTAATTTAAGAATCGACACAACTGTTCTCGGAACATTTCAACACATGCTCCCTTCCATTTCTTCCAAAGCCACCGAAGTGTTTCCATGTTGAATATTTGAGTGGCATTTTGACTGATAACCCACCTTTTTTCCCTTTACTCTCTGAGTATCGCCCAGAACGTCACTCACTCCCTTTCTGGGCCAGTAAAGGATGCCATATATCGTCCTAGTGTTACTGAGGCCATAAGTGTTGCAAAGAATCATCATTATCACGTGCCTCGCTGAAAAGCGTGGGCGGTCATGTTTAGCCATCTTATACGATCATCAGAGTCGTGGGTCATTGTATTGTATTGTGTCAGAGCCTAACATGGGATAGCTATGCAGCAACATCGTTACGACACCCGGCGGATAAGAATTGTCGGCTGGCAAGAATGTTACCTGACACGCGACCAGCGGTCAGGCTGACGACAAGACGCACGCATGCCACGTGACGCCACTAGAGGCGGTCAGCAAGTTGCGCGCTAGCGACAGACCGAGCTGGGACTTGAGACTGGAAGGACGTGTGCGGTGAAAGCAAGGCGTTTGTGTGGATCTCTGTGGGTGAAGGCCGAACGACTGTCATCTTGAGCGTCAGACTTGTGAGCTGTATTGTGGTTGTGAGCGTCGTGAGTTGTGTGTTGTGTATTGTTGTAATCATCGTTCTGTATTTGATATGGCGGTAAATCCATGAAGCGTTGTGTCGTTGGGTCTTGCGTCGAATCATGTTATACTTGTACTGTCTCACACGTGTTAGCCCAACGAGCCAATTCTAAGGTCCTGACAATTGTATTGTATTGTTTGTATTGTATTGTATTGTATTGTATTGCTTTGTATTGTATTGTTTGTATTGTATAGCATTGTATTGCTTTGTATTGTATTGTATTGTATTGTATTGTATTGTATTGCATTGTATTGTATTGTATTATTTGGGATGTCACCTGATGATGATAATTGTCACAGTCCTAGATCTCTAGGGGATTGAAACTCGGGCTCATACAGGCAACAAACTCCGTTCAGATACAATCGAGCATCATTTATTTACATTTATATTACAGTACGCTGGCGAAGCGAGTTTTCACAAGCCAGCAATTAGCAAGTTGCGTATCACAGGAGTTTACAATGAACATGATTATCACAACAACTCTAGCAGCTATCTAACATATGTATAAGACCCCTAAATCACTTGGGTCTGCAACTATCAAGTCCCCTTAAGGTAAGCCCTGTTGCTTCCTCGATGTCCAGTCCGTGTCTGTCCTTCCACACGTGTCGCAATCCGACACGGGTGGTAACTCTCTCTGAGTTTCTCGTGGACCCCGCGATCGGCGGGCCCCATCAGTGTCCACGTGGCTGTGGACACACTGACCGTTCCTTCGAGAAGGCTCTGGATTATTCGAGCCTTCGAGTGACTCGGTTCTTTCCCTTTGGCTGGGGTTCTATCCCTTCGCCAGTATCTCGTTCTTTTATGTTGGTACCGCCCTTAGGTGAGGCTGTGACAGGAGTCCCCCTCCCCCCTGCTTTGATGGGTTATTCTATGGTAATTAGTTCTGTACTAATTCTGTCACAGTATCACATAAAGTCGGTGTTTGTAGTTTGGTGGATAGTAACTTGGCAACTTACATATCTGCATCGCCAACTCATGTATTCTCCCATACACCACTTTAAGATAATTGCTGAAGAGGTCTCTCTCTTCTATGTTCTTAAACATGCTTATCTGACCGAAGTACCGTGACGTTTCCCAGTTGTTTTTACAACCGCGCCCTTCTCAAGTATCCATATGGTACCAAGATATTAAAACTCTGTGTGAGAGAGTTTTAACAAGACAAATGTCTTGGCTATTTAAGTACACCTGCAAATCTTATCCTGTGTGTGTATTTCGATACATTTTTACTTCCGTATGTTGTATAATGCTGGATAAGTAGTTATGCTGTTGTTTTATCACACCTGACTACGTGTTCCTGTTGGCTTGTTTGTGTATTGAATGATATGTTGCTGTTTCTAATAAAGTGACTGTATTTTAATTGTTAGTGTTCAGTTTTGAGTTTGTATAACGTGTGTGCTCACTGTGTGGTTTATCTCCAAGCGTCACGAGTTGGGATATCCTTTGTCATGAATTACCCCAATGTGTGTAATGCATGATCGGGACATTCCAAACAGTGGCGCTTAGATGTAATGTATTAAACATGTATCAACAATTTAGACAGGTAATACATTTTTACATGAAGACGCAGACAAATTAAAATAAATACGTTTTGCGTACAATTTGTCCGCTCAGTATATCGCTCTCTCATTTAATTCATTCACTCTGTCATTCATACGTCTTTTATACAAAATAGTATTTTGTTAAAATATATAGATAAAGTTGAGGTAAGTGTTATTGCCCTTAGAAAAATGGGTTAGGCGATATGTTCCCTTTAAGGTAACAAGTAATTTTTGTACGTGTAATCAAAAAATGGTTTATAATTTACATAGAAAAAATTGAATTGGAAAAATATTTCACCTATGAGTGGAAATACCTGTAATATTATGGTAGAAAATCTACAAGTTATAGGTTGACATATTTTATATACATAATAATTAAATACAAGTGTAATACATATTACCTAATAGTAAATTAATTAACTACTTAACTAACTAACTCCAACGACGATGTGTGTTGTCCTCCTGTTGTCCGTGTGTCGTGCCATCAATGTTAACAGTTAATATAGCTGTTCCTTGCATGTTGTAATCGACGTAGTTCTATTCCGGCTGTTTGCGAAGTTTCTTAGCAATAGCGAGTATGCAGTGTTCTTAATCTTTACAGATGACTGTCAGTTCACTGGTTGAAATCATTTCACAGATGTTATATATCGCTCGGATTGTTTTTAACGCCTTGGCAATTGGTAATATAGGGTTCTCCAAGTTTCATGTTCGTGGGTGTTATACGTAACCTATTCATTTGGGCGTTGATACTTCTGAATGAAAGTTCTCTAGTCGGTGTAGAGGTACAGTGTTCTATGCCACAGACTAAAATATCACAGCTTCTTGTATGGCGAATAATTAATGTGCCTAGTGTTCGTCTGCTGGTGCATTAGTTTGCCGTGATAAAAAGTCAGCAATAATGTTATCAGTGCCCTTGATATGGCGGATTTCAAAGTCGAAATCCTGGAGAAGAAGACACCATCTTTCCAAACGATGGTTCTTTGGAACACCTTGCTTAAGTACCAGCAGTGGCGAACTATCGGTTAAAACAACAAAATGCGAACCTAAGAGGAACTTAGATAATCGGCGCATACAAAAAAGTAGACTTAATGCCTCCAACTCAACTGTGGAGTAATGGATCTCTGCCTTTTTCAGCTTGCGGCTGACGTAGAGTATCGGATGTCTCGTGCATTGATATTCTTGCATCAGGCACCCTCCAATTGCGATAGCACTCGAATCTGTGGTTAGAATAAAGGGTATATCTATGTTTGGTAATCTTAATATTGGTGGGTTAGAAAAAATTGATTTCAATTTGCACATTGCATCCTCTAAGCGGATACTCTTACAAAATTTTTCTGGATGATCTTTTGTCAACAGATTAGAAAAAACTGATGTGAGTTCTGCCCAGTTTGGTATAAACTTGGCATAATAGTTTATGAGACCTAATAAGCTTCTAACCTGTTTCTTTGTAGTTGGAACTTCTAGGTTGAGAATTTTTGATACGATTTTATCATCTGTCAATAGTTTGCCTTCGGAAATCCTATGACCTAGGAAGTCTATCTCTTTATAGCCTATTTCAACCTTGGAAGGTTTGATAGTAAGTCCGAAAAGAAAGATTTGGTTAAAGACTTGTTGGAGAGTAAGTAAGTGAGAAGTCATGTTTGAAGAATGGATACATATATCATCAATATAAGATTGCACGTCCTTGATGCCGTGTAATAGCAGTCTAGTTAACCTGACAAATGTGGCGGGAGCGTTCTTGAGACCAAACGGAAGATATCTCCATTCGTACAGCCCAAGGGGTGTAGCGAATGCTGTTATATGCCTTGAAGAGGGATCTAGTGGTACTTGCCAGTAACCTTTAGCTAAATCAAGCTTAGAAAATAAGGATGATTGAGACATATTTAAAATGAGGTCTTCACAGCTGTTCATTGGCTCAGCATCTGTCGTGGTTATGGTATTTAATTTTCTATAGTCTATGCACAAACGAATGGTTTTGTCCTTCTTTTTCACCAGGACAATTGGCAAAGAATACTGGGACACAGATTTCTGTATTATTCTATTTTTCTCTAAGTCCAAAATTTCTTTATCTAAATTTGCTCTATAATGTAAAGGAATCGAATATGGTCTACATTTGATCGGCGTTAGATCTGTCAACACAATTGAATGTGTTATTTTGTCAGTCCGTCCAGGTTTGTTTGAGAAGATTAGTTTTATAGTCGTTCAGAAGAGACAAAATGTCTTGTCGCTGCTGTTGTGTCAAAGTGTCAGAGATATGTATGTCATTCATAGTACTGTCGTCGTTCATAATCGGTACTGGAATTTCTGTATTGTCTGAGTCCGTCTGATTTATTACTGACGTAGCGTTTGTAAATTGTTTTCAATGTCCTTGTCGTCGTCGTCGAGACTAATAGTTGTCAATGTGTCGTTAAATTGGTCGTAATTGTCGTTATCCCATCTTGTCGGTACTGTGACTATGTTTTCGTCGTCTTCGTTGTCACAAGAATGAGTCGTTAACGATACTTCGTTTGTCGGGGTGTCATTCAGTCGGGTAACTGCCGTTTCGTTTCTGTTGTCATTCTTGTCAGTCTGGTTATTGTCATCTGTTATCTGCGTCTGCTTGTTCGTGTCACTGTCATTTCTAGAATAGTATGGTTTTAACATATTTACATGGAATATTTTCAACTTCCCATTCAAAGAAATTTCGAAGTCAACTTCCGAAATTCTTCTCACAACTTTAAATGGTCCCTGCCAAGAGGTTGATAGTAAATCTCTCTTGTCAGGTAGTAATAGTAAAATATCTTAATTTGGTTGTAATACAATCGTTTTTGCCCCTTTGTTGGCGTACTGCCTGTACCTAAAACCTTTCTCCTGTAATGATGTTCTGGCCAGTATACAGGATCTAATGATTTTGTCTCTGGTGTCAGTGACCAAATCATAGGTGGAAACTGGTAATTGAGTGTTTACGGGTTGTGATATTAAATCTTTATAAATAGTGAGAGGTCCTCTTGGGTTCGCTCCATATATCAATTCAAACGGAGAGAACCCCGTACTTGATTGTGGGACTTCTCTGTATGCGAACAGCACCGTTGGGAGAAGTATATCCCAATCGGCTGGATTTCCAGCTGTCTTTTTGGATAACATATGTTTTAGGTCCCCATTTAATTTTTCGCAAATTCTGTTCGCGGCCGGTCGATAGGGACTTGTAAAACATTGTTTTATGCCTAGTAACTTAGTTACCGATTGGGTGGCATTAGATATGAATTGTGTTCCTCTATCTGATATTATCTTCTCCGGAAAGCCAAAACGGGAGAATAACTGCAATAATACGTCCGTCACATCCTTAGAGGAGATAGATTTTAATGGAATCATTTCTGCCCATCTTGAACATAAATCAACACGTGTAAAAATGTATCTATTTCCTTTGTTTGAGATGTGGTTCAAAGGACCTACTAAATCAACCGCCACGATTTGAAATGAAATGGTCTCGAGACAGTTGTGGTTGATTGAATTTCTGCCGGAGTTTTTTTTTCCTTTTTGATCAGTTTTTGGCAGGTATCACATGATTTACAATGGGTTTTTATGTCTTGGCAAAATTTCGGCCAATAAAATTGACTCAGGACTCTGGCCCTGGTTTTTTCGTAACCCATATGACCTCCGAAAGGTGAGTCATGGGCTATATGTAGCACTTTCTCACGATGTGCCTGAGGTAAAACGACTTGCTGTATCGTGGTTTGGTCTCTGGTGTATAATCTCGTTAGAACATTATTATTTAGTCTAAATGTCGAAGAAGCGTTTTTGGTTAATTTTGGCTTTAATCCTACTAGCCGAAAATATTGTGAAAGAGTTGGATCTGCTTTTTGTTCTTCTATAAACTCGGTGGTGGTAATATTAGGTGAGATGATTTGTAGTGCCTCCTGAAGTTGGTCAGTGTGGGTTTTGTGTGTCGTTTGTCTTGTTACTATATTAGTGTGTTGTGTGTGTTGTTGCACATTTACAGGCTCCATAATTTGTGGATCGATGGCGTCCTCAGTTCGAGGTGTTAATCTGATGGTGTCTTTGAAAGATTCGACCGCCCCTGTATTCTGCACCTCTGTGAATTCATTTCGAATTACGTCATCGGTTGTCTCCCTTGTGCTTTTGGCAGTTTGAGACAAGCACGCGTGGTTTTTTCACTTTGGAATCGTTGTTTGGTATCTGAACACAGTTTTTCTGTTCCCATTCTCTGATTTCCTTTTCAGAGCACGATCTTATGTTGGGAAGATTCCCAAGGATGATTTCAGCGGCAGGATTTTCTAGTACTGCGCATAGCACTTGTCCTGATATAAAAGGTGTCCGAATTTCGGCAAGTGCTAGGGGGTATCTTTCGATCGTGCCTGCGAATGTGCGACACGTTACGTATTTGTGTGTGTAGTCTTTGTCACTAACTAATGTTCTCTTAATTCCACAAAGAGTCGCTCCGGAATCTCGTATTAATGTACATTGTTTGTTATTAACAAAACCTGTTGCATAATTTAACTTGCCTGTTGGTGTTAAGGCCATTTCGTTAGAAACTGGGATTGTGTGGCCGCATACCAAAGTTGTATCAAGCTGAAATTTTCTACAGGTGTTACATTTGTTATCAGTGATGGTGTCAATGATTTGTACTGCATTGCCTAACTCACTCGAACTTTCATTCTGGATGTCGCATTCGTTCTGTTGTTCAATTTCTTCATCTGAGGATGTGTCTATTAATGCGGCATTGGCCTGCTTCATCATCTTTTTCCCATCACAAACTGATGAAAAATGTCCATAGCTCGAACAAAAAAAACAAACATTTAACCGCTCTCTGATATGCGTTCCTTTTGTTCTTTTGTTTTTCCACTACCATTTGGGGATGATGTGGATAATTTGGTGATTTGTCGCACATCGCGTACTCTTCGTGTGTCAGATGACAATACTGACATTTGACTGGTTTTGTGAACTTGGAGCGTTGTTTGAACTTATATTCATTTGGTTTTGAGTATTTGGTGTTTGTAACCGCTGCTGTTTCATTTTGGCTCATGTTTAACTGGAAAATATCGCGGTTCGCTGTAAAATATGCGCTCCCCTTAGTTTCTATTTCTTGGATAGTTTTACAATCCATTTGTCTCAAAAATTTAGAAAAAGGTGTTGGAATTGTAGTAATAATTTTATCAATTATAATTAGCTCTTTCAGTTTATCATGGTTGTTATTTGTTTTTGCTGAGGTTATCCATTTTGTGCAAATATCCTGCACAGTAGACACGTAGTCAATGAAAGTTTGATTAGGTAGAGGGGCTAATTTTGAGAACTGAAGTTGATAGCCTGCTGTATCTAGTGAGAAATGTTGGAGTATTCTTTGCTTTAAATAATCATAATTGTCAGGACCTTAGAATTGGCTCGTTGGGCTAACACGTGTGAGACAGTACAAGTATAACATGATTCGACGTAAGACTCAACGACACAACGTTTTATGGATTTATTGCCATATTAAATACAGAACGATGATTACAACAATATACAATATATAACTCACGACGCTCACAACCACAATACAGCTCACAAGTCTGACGCTCAAGATGACAGTCGTTCGGCTTTCACCCACAGAGATCCACACAAACGCCTTGCTTTCACCGCACACGTCCTTCCAGTCTCAAGTCCCAGCTCGGTCTGTCGCTAGCGCGCAACTTGCTGACCGCCTCTAGTGGCGTCACGTGGCATGCGTGCGTCTTGTCGTCAGCCTGACCGCTGGTCGCGTGTCAGGTAACAATCTTGCCAGCCGACAATTCTTGTCCGCCGGGTGTCGTAACGATGTTGCTGCATAGCTATCCCATGTTAGGCTCTGACATCCTCCCCGGGTACCTCAAATGAAAGATGCCATCTTTCATTCATGATGTATGTATATACTGGGGTAGTGTTAACTTCATGTCAGAGTCTACCCTTTTCCCTGTGTTATGCATGAAAATACATATATGGCATAGAAATATATACGATAAATGTAAGTTGCATTGAAATGACAAATGAAGTTCAACTTTTAACACAAATCAGGTTTCATCCCCCTGATGGCTGGTTACCTCAATTGCAATAATACCCAGTCAGATCAGTAGTACCAGCTTCTCGCATCTACCTCGCAGCAATTTGAAAAAAACGTAATAATATGGTTGTTTTGCAACAGCCATCTAGCCAGACTGAAATACGGCTTTATATGAGTCGTATTAAACACTCAAACTCTGACCTCATTTGGCCAGGAGCTCTTATGTTGGTTTGCAATGTTGGCAGCTCTCTGCCATGCTTGGTGGACGCCTACCCGGTGTGTTAGCCATTTGAGCAACAAAATGTCTATTTATACAATACACACTATTGAATATGTTTCAAATTATGGCCCTTGGTGTAATTCATAAATGCAAGGGAAGTAATTTTGACATTCAAGCAATACAATAAATTACAATAATTATTTAATTTCTTAGCGTCATTGCTTGACGTTTCTTCATATTAAGGAGAAAAAGTTGGTAATATGAATACATTAATCAAGATATGATTCTAAGATTACACTAATCAAAATAAATAAGTACCCAATTGGTGTATTATATTTTATAGATTCAAAAGGATTTTACAATCGTCATAAGTTTTTGAATATTTGTATATCGTCTGCTAATTTTGGTGTACTTTTTAAATTACACAGGAAGTACACACGAAACTCAAAGTTTAGTTGCTGTTACACTGTCTGAACACAACTGCTCAGGTTTTATTTTATAACGGATAGTAAAATGTTCTCAAAGTTCGTGTCTAATGTTATAGTATCACAACTTTCGGATTATGATGGAATGTTCTTATTTCCGATGTGTTCACAACTTATGGATAATGATCGACTGTTCTTATTTCTGATGTTTGAGTGTCGAACCTTTTTGGATTAAGTTCGCTTGTAGAAGTCACTGTTCAGTCCACATTTGCACACGTCGTTAAAATATCACGGTGAAGAAATCCACACACAGCTGTCACTATTAACCCGCAAAGTTCGCTTCTGGTAAGTGGTTAAGCGTCTGTGACACTGTTCTTGTTGTATATTTACAGTTAATAATGTTCTCTTTCTAACACACACTACACAATTATACTACACTCATTACAAGACTTAATTAAAATAAGTATATTATACATGTCGGTTTTTAACCGTATCACAATTACAATTATAGACCTTACACAGTAGGTGAATAGAAACAACATTCACTCATTGGTGGCTGTGTTGGTCTGAGTGTATTAGTACACTCTGCACTCAGACATTGCTTACTGGGTCGGTTGGACAACGGGACAAAAGATCGGCAATTGTATTGATTCTGCCTGGAATATGTCGAACCTCGAAACTGTAATTTTGAAGCTTCAAGGACCAGCGAGCAATCATATTGTTGGATGGTACTCCGGCATTTATATACCGTAATGGACTGTTGTCAGTTTCGATGATAAAGTGACGTCCTAGAAGGTATCTGGATAGTTTCGTCACACTTTCTACTAAGGCAAGTGCCTCTAATTGTGGAATGGACCATGCACGCTCTCGAGGCCTTAGTTTTCTTGATATAAAACAAACGGGATGCAGGATGTTGTTGTATTCCTGCAACAGGACTGCCCCAATCGCAACGGAGCTAGCATCTGTTCTCAATCTGAAAGGTAAACGAATGTTGGGCAATTTAAGGATGAGATTATTCGAATTCTTATCAGAAAAGTACGCCAAAACTTTATGAAATGCATTTCGTAGGCATTCATCGTGTACAACTTTTTCAGGCTTATCCTTAGTTAGTAAATTAGTAAAAACCTCGGTCAGTTCTGAAAAATCAGGAATGAATTGCCTGTAATAATTTATCAGTCCCAACAAACTCCGGACTTGTTTCTTATTAGTCGGGAGTGACAGTTTTAGAATTTTGGAGACAATTTTGTTGTCTGTCATGACAAAGCCATTGGATATTCTGTATCCCAAAAATGATATCTCTTGGTAAGCCATGCTCACCTTTGAAGGCTTCACTGTCAGTCCGTGCTGTCTGATACGTTCTAGTGTCTGTTCTAGTGTCTTTATATGTTCCGTCATTGTCTCTGTATGGACACAGATGTCGTCGATATAGCAAATAATATTAGGAATGTCAGCTAGGAGGAGTCGTGTCATGCGTACGAATGTGGCTGGGGCATTGACTAGCCCAAATGGAAGTTTGCACCATTCGTACAGTCCCCAAGGCGTGGCAAAAGCTGTTAGATGTCTGCTGTCTTCATGTACAGCTATCTGCCAGTAACCTTTAGACATGTCAAGCGTCGTAAAGAACTTAGCGTCAGTCAGTTCTGTCAGAAGATCGTCAGTGTTTGCCATTGGTTCAAGATCTAAAACAGTTATTTTGTTCAGTTTTCTGTAGTCGATGCAAAGTCGTATTGTGTTGTCCTTTTTGCGTACAATGACCATGGGTGAAGAGAAGTCTGATAAGGATCGTCTGATGATGTTGTTTTTTTCTAAGTTGATGATTTCTTGATGTAATTGTTCTTTGTAATGTAATGGTATTGTGTATGGTCTGCATCTTATGGGTGTGTTTGATGTGAGTGTGATGTGATGCTGTACTAATTCTGTTTGTCCTGGGTTGTCGGAAAAGATGGTGTTGTACTGTTGTATCAACTGTTTCCAACTGTTTGTCTCTGCTTGACTTAAGTTTGGATTGATCTTGATCTCATTCAAGCAGTTTGTCGTGTCTAATGTAGGTGTTGGAATCTCGTCGCTAGAATCGTCATCTTCGTGATCTATTATCACGGTGCAAGCTGTCGTATCGTCTTGTTCGTTGTCTCTGTTGTGGTATGGTCTTAGCATATTTATGTGAAATATTTTGTGTTTGTCTTTTATTAGGATTTCGTAGTCTACAGGTGAGATTTGTCTTGTCACTTTAAAAGGTCCCTGCCAAGAATCAGTCAGTAGCTGTCTGTCACTAGGTAGTAGTAGTAGAACGTCCTGTCCAGGTGTCAATGTTATAGTCCTGTTACCTTTGTCTACGTACTGTCTGTAAGTAGTACCAGATAGTTTTAGTGCATTTTTAGCAATTTCACATGATTTAATAATCCTTTCACGCAATGATGTTACATACAAGAATGATGATATGGGTTTCAGTACTGGAGTAGAGTCAGTTAACATTTGGTGATAAATTGTTAATGGGCCTCGTGGTTTGGCACCATAGATTAATTCAAAAGGAGAGAAACCGGTACTAGAATGTGGTACCTCGCGATAAGCAAAAAGGACAGCTGGTAGGTATACATCCCAGTTATTGGGGTGATCTTGAGTTACTTTTGCAAGCATGTGCTTCAGATCCCCGTTAAGCTTTTCTATAATCCCGCTCGAGTGAGGATGATAGGGGCTATTGAAGACTTGCTTCACTCCTAACATTTTGGTGAAAGCTTGGGTCGATGCGGCAATAAACTGAGTGCCTCTATCAGACTGGATAGTATCTGGAAACCCAATTCGGGAGAAGATATGGAAGAACACTTCCATGATGTCGTTGGCAGTAATGTTCTTTAGAGGAATCGCTTCTGGCCAGCGACTACATTGGTCAATAAAAGTTAGAATATATTTATTCCCTCTAGTTGTTGTATGACTAAGAGGGCCCACAATGTCAACTGATAATTTTTCAAAGGGTCGACTGGCTAAGTCAGTGACTTGTAACTTTGCCTGTGGGTGTTTACCTTTTTTTACCAGTTTCTGGCATGTATCACAACTTCTGCAATATGTTTTTATGTCATTGCAAAATTTTGGCCAATGAAACTGTGTCAATAACCTTGACCTGGTTTTAATATATGCCATATGACCTGCAAAAGGTATATCGTGAGCAAGATGTAAAGCTTGCTTGCGATAAGTAGTTGGCAAAACAGTTTGCTTCGTTGTAATGTCACCTCTGGTGTAATACCTGGTGAGTATATCATTGTGTAAAGCAAAATGCCATTTCGCATTCTTGGTTATTCTTGCCTTTTTGCCGATCAGGTCAAAGTACTTTGACAGTGAAGGATCAGCTTTTTGAGCTGTTATGAATGCTTCCTTCATAGAGTCACTAGGTGGTAATTCTGGGCTAAGCATTTGTATAGCCTCAGTTTGGTTACTTTCATCTTGCACTCTAGCAGTAGCTCTTGTTACTGCGTTCACACACTCAATGACATCAGATGATGATGGAATGATATCGTTAATGATGTGATGAGAACTTAGTGCTGCATTAGCTAACATACATTCAATAGGTGATATGACATTTTCAATGATGGCATTTGGTGGTGATGTCGTGTTATCATCAATACATAGTGATGTTATGTCATGGTTATGAGGTTTGTCATTCACCTCAGGTAAGTTTCCTATGATTATATCACACACTGGGTTCGTAAGTGCGGCGCACTTTACTTTCCCGGTGAGGAAAGGTGTTTCAATGTATGCCCATGCTAATGGATATTTCTCAATATTGCCTGAAAATGTTCTACATGTAATGTGCCTGCCTGTATAGTCTGTAGGCGTTATGAATGTTGTTTTCAGGCCAATAAGTGTACTTCCGGTGTCGCGAAGTACTGTAGCAAACTTGCCATTAACATACCCGTGATGGATGTCTAATCTGCCTTTTGAGTCTATTACCAAGTTAGCTTCCTCATTGGCAATAGGGATGGCGTGCCCGCATGTTAAGATACCATCTTCATAGAAGGTGTTACAGACAGTGCATTTGTTAGCACTAAATACATCACAAGCCTGTGCTGCATTCACAGGATGTTTCTCTGGATTTTCGTCTTCTGACGCTGAGCTATCGAACAAGGCGGCATTGGCTTTGTTGGTCATATGCCTGCCTCTACAATCCATGCGATGGTGCCCGTAAGCCTTGCAGAGAAAACATTTACGTAAACTTTTGAACGATTTACGCTCTTTGTCTTGTCTGTTTACCATATTTTGCAAGTATGTTTGGTACCCTGGGTTTTTATCGCACATCTCGGTTCAAATGGTGAGAAAATTTACAGTGAATGCAATGTCTAAATTTCTCAGAGGTAGGCCTGTTTGGTTTTTGCCTACTATAGTTTTTCTCATAGTTGGACGCTGCTACCCAGTTACTGTCAGTAGCTTCAGTGGCAAAGCACTGTTTGTTGGCCGTGTAATAGGCCGACCCACGTCTTTCAATTTCTTCCACACTTGTGCATTCATTCTCCTGTAAGAACTTAGAAAACGATGATGGGATAGAAGAAATGATTTTATCTCGAATGATGAGATCTTCTAATCTATCATAACTTTTGTTAATTTTGGCTGCTGAAGTCCATTTGCTGAAAACATCTCGGACTAAACAGAGGTAGTCAGAGAACGTTTGAGTTGATTTTGGACTCAATTTACTGAATTGTTCTCTGTAACCTGCCTCGTCTAACATGAAATGTGCCATTATCTTAGATTTAATATAATGGTACTCTTTTCTGAGGTCTTTGGGGATGGTTTCAATGACTTTAAGAGGTTCCCCAGATAGACTCCTCATATATAGAATATTCCATTCAGAAAGTGGAACTTGGTAATGTTCCATTAAAGTCTCAAAATGTTGAGTAAAGGCTGCTATGCAGTCACCCGAGGTATAGTTACGTACGATACCTTGATACTTCTTATACTGGTTTTCTTTTTCCAGTCTTTCAGATTTCTTTGACTCTTTATTCATCGCAGTCTCAGTGTCAAGTTGTTTCATTTTCAACTGTAACTCTAGTTCTTCTTTCTTACTCTGAGCTGCTATTTCTGCTTTCTTAAGTTCACTGTCTATCTCAGCTTGCTTTGTCTTTGCAGCCATTTCTACTTCGGCTTGCTTTAATGCTGTTTCAATCTCTGCCTGTTTTAAGGCTGTTTCTGCCTCTGCTTGCTTGGCAGCCATTTCTGCTTGTTTTAGAGCTCTCTCCGCTGCTCTTTCTTCGCGTTCATTATTTTTCTCCTGTACCAGCAGGTATTCAGCGTATTTGTTCTCGCTCCATTTTGTTAATTCATCACCTGTTAGATGCAATTTAATACCCATATCGATGAAATCAAATAATGACGACATGATGGGGAAAATACGTCAATGAAAATCAGCCACACAAAATATGTTATAAATGGTTAGTAATAAACAATTTACAATTTATTTTACTATACGATGCGTGCCTACTATTGCATACGTAAAGTTAAAGTATAGAAAAATATACTCAAGTGCCCTGGATACGGTGAAGAATGGTTGGACAATCGGGCTAGAAAACTGTAGGGTCGTTACTTCGGAACCACTAATGACCTCTACGGCAAGGTTGTGGATGGTACGGAAAAACCTGCTTTGTTTTTGGAAGAAAATAAGTTAGCGTCTATTTGTTGGTGTGTGCCTGCAAGTCACTAAGTGTTGATTAGGTTTGGATGGCGTCAAGTATAATTGTATGTCGTAAGTTTGTCCGTCAACAGTGTTTTTCTCAACAGAAGTTACACTCTTTCCAAAACTCTTTGCGTTCCACAAACTCGATGCACAAAGACAATTTATCTGTATTTGAACACTCAATAACATTGATGACACATCACTTACATCACGATGACATTCAGTAAGGACATAGACATCAAGTTTACAAGATGGCGACAAGGTCAAAATGGCGACAAAATCACAATGTCGACAAGGTCAAACGGTGACAAGTTTCACAAATCACAAATGTTTTACACGCTTACAGGATCAAACAATATGTACTGTACGTTTACAAATGGTTTTACACATATTTAAACAATGTAGTAATGGATCACAATGAGACTTTTACGATCACATTTACATAACTATAACCTTGACAAATTTTACAAGTTCAAGAATTATAGTTTTAAATCGTTAATGACGTATGGTTTAAACAAAGACGAGCAACACACGTCTACATATATTAGGTTCTTAAACAAGGACGAGCAACCCACGTCCACACATGTCAGGACCTTAGAATTGGCTCGTTGGGCTAACACGTGTGAGACAGTACAAGTATAACATGATTCGACGTAAGACTCAACGACACAACGTTTTATGGATTTATTGCCATATTAAATACAGAACGATGATTACAACAATATACAATATATAACTCACGACGCTCACAACCACAATACAGCTCACAAGTCTGACGCTCAAGATGACAGTCGTTCGGCTTTCACCCACAGAGATCCACACAAACGCCTTGCTTTCACCGCACACGTCCTTCCAGTCTCAAGTCCCAGCTCGGTCTGTCGCTAGCGCGCAACTTGCTGACCGCCTCTAGTGGCGTCACGTGGCATGCGTGCGTCTTGTCGTCAGCCTGACCGCTGGTCGCGTGTCAGGTAACAATCTTGCCAGCCGACAATTCTTGTCCGCCGGGTGTCGTAACGATGTTGCTGCATAGCTATCCCATGTTAGGCTCTGACAATAATCTTTCCTCATATCTTGTGGAACTGTCTCTATCACTTTTAAGGGCTCTAATGCCAAGTTTCTCATCAGAATAAATGACCAGTCGACTTTTGCGACCTTATGGTAAGTCATCAAACACTCGAAGTTCTCAAAGTATGCGCTTATAGAATCTCCTGAACAAAACCCTTTGACAAGGCCTTTATATTTGTTGTATTTTTGTTCATCTTCTTTACTTCTAATTTTGTTTACTGACATTTCTAAGTTGGAGTCAATTTCCATTTTTTTTTTAGTTTTATATGTGTCTCTGCATTTAATTGGGCTTGTTTGGTTGCGGCCTCAAGCTCCATTTTCTTCTCTTCTATTTGCATCTGCATCTTTTTCTCTTCTGCCTCAATTTGCATCTGTATCTTTTTCTCTTCTCTTTCTGCTTGTATCTTTTTCTCTTCTCTTTCTGCTTGTATCTTTTTCTCTTCTCTTTCTGCTTGCATCTTTTTCTCTTCTCTTTCTGCTTGCCTCTTTTTCTCTTCTGCCTCAATTTGCATCTGTACCTTTTTCTCTTCTCTTTCTGCATGCATCTTTTTCTCTTCTCTTTCCGTTGCTCTTTCTTCTCGTGCAATATTTTCTGAATGTGTCTTTTGTGCCCATTCTGAAAGTTTTTCTTCCTTATATCCTAGCCTAATACCTAATTCAATGCACTGTTCTAATGTTGACATCTTGTATTTTAGTTATTGTTTACTTTCTTGAAATTAAATCCCTTTGAAATTAGTTTGGGTGTACAAAAGTTGGTTACCTCCCTTAATGTTTACATGAGCAAATTTACATGAGCAGGTCTTCTTGGTTATGAGATTAGCTATACATACAAATCAATACATAGAAAAAATGTTACAATGAATGAGGGTGAGTATCGCTTAGGGATGTAATGAGCATGAAATGAAACTCATCTTATTTTCCCTGAGCTCTCGACTGTAGACTTGTTTTCTTGCCACTGCTGGAGGACAGGTTACATACACGATATTTCGCGGAACAATCTGATGTTGGAATCAAAAAAAATTAGTAACTGTCACTGTAATTGTCACAGTCATGTCAAATTTCATAAACATTATCATCAGTTTAAATATTTTTGTAGAGGGACTATAATCGCTCATTCACAGATAGCTGCAAAGTTTTTAACTTTGTCATGTATTAAAGTTGATATATATGTTTTTACTTGGCAAAACCAAGAGCTGTTTGCAAAGTAAAGCTTGTGTATGCCAAAACCGGCGTTCGCCCCCAAATAGCCTGTCACAGTCCTAGATCTCTAGGGGATTGAAACTCGGGCTCATACAGGCAACAAACTCCGTTCAGATACAATCGAGCATCATTTATTTACATTTATATTACAGTACGCTGGCGAAGCGAGTTTTCACAAGCCAGCAATTAGCAAGTTGCGTATCACAGGAGTTTACAATGAACATGATTATCACAACAACTCTAGCAGCTATCTAACATATGTATAAGACCCCTAAATCACTTGGGTCTGCAACTATCAAGTCCCCTTAAGGTAAGCCCTGTTGCTTCCTCGATGTCCAGTCCGTGTCTGTCCTTCCACACGTGTCGCAATCCGACACGGGTGGTAACTCTCTCTGAGTTTCTCGTGGACCCCGCGATCGGCGGGCCCCATCAGTGTCCACGTGGCTGTGGACACACTGACCGTTCCTTCGAGAAGGCTCTGGATTATTCGAGCCTTCGAGTGACTCGGTTCTTTCCCTTTGGCTGGGGTTCTATCCCTTCGCCAGTATCTCGTTCTTTTATGTTGGTACCGCCCTTAGGTGAGGCTGTGACAATAATTATTTATAATATTAGGTGACCTACCATAAGCTGCCAACCGTTCTTATTTTCTGGACATGTCGTATTTTTCACACGACATATATTTTTGAAAATGTCTGGAATGTTTGCTCTGTTAATTATGTTATAAGAATTGAATATTTCTGTTCCCTGCCATATAACATTGGATAATTATTAGCTAGTGCAAGGAAGAATAGTCGTTCTCATAACTGTTAGAAATTGATCGGTTTCTCTTATCCATACCATCACACACAACATTTGTTGTAAGTCATTTTGCACATGATGGAGATGAAATTGTCAATGGATAGATATTCTCTGACTATTGATTAGTTAAGTAACAGCTTCAAACGTCAAACACAGTAGCATGCTATGTGAAGATGGCCATTCACATGTATCCAAAAATCCAGCATTACTGAGATAAATTGCATAAGTGGAAAACTATACAAGGAGAGCGAAAAATGCAAATAACCAACACTGAGAGAAAATCAGAATGAAAGTATTTTAAACGCACACGATCATAAAATCTTTCACGCGTATAGTATTTTTCGATAATTAAAACAATTAAGCAAAACCAAATAAGAATATTAAATTGAATTCTATTCATTTAAATAATCAGAGACATACAATTAAAATTGTTAATCTGTTATTAGTTTGCCTGTGACCGTGTTATTAATATAAAATTACTTATCGTTATAAACTGTTGCCATAGGGAAAGATCTTTGTAAGAAGATCAACAGATTATGTATAGGTGTGTTTTGATATCATAATGAAAAGCGTCCTCAAATGTCTAAATCTTGCGACCCAAATGTCTTCAATTTGTGGGTTACAAAGGAGGCGGTCTAATTCATTGCTATTACAACTTATCGATGGGAACCATGGACTATTGTGTAATGACTACAGAAATAAACATTGGGGCGGTATTGAAACTAAATGCAAAATAACAGTTCTCAGAATGTCGTGAACTAAGGAGAAGAAAGATACTGACAATTTACTAGATCTGAACAGTAGCGAAATATCTGGAAACCTGAAACAGTTTGGCCATATAAAGAGTTGTGCTGGTTGGAAAAGAACAGTTGTGGAGGGCATAGATCCTGCGAGAAAAGACAGGGATCTACCGAGACGAAGATGGGCACAGGGCATTGTAGAAACCTTGGACGTGAGAGTGCATGATGGGAGATCTGGAGAAGGATCAAGAGACATATGGCGGGCCGTGATGAGAGCGACCTTCTACTAATGACCTGCCACATGATATATGTAGGGAGGAAAGGTCTGTAAACATTACACATCATCCCTGCCTCACACCTCTCACGATAGACTAAAACGTTTAACTCGGGCTCCGAAGGTTGTGGGTTCGATTCCGAGCCGCGTCCTTCGGTTCACGAGTTAAATTTTTCGGAGACTCCTGTGGGTCGTCGCTACAGCTACGGAGTTCGTGCTTTGTGCGACGCTTTCCGCGCTGCGGAAAGAGACCGAGCCATATGGGATAAAACCCGGTGCAATGAAGTCGACCCTGTCGACTTTTAAGCGACTTTTTACATGTATATGGCAGCTTGTTGTTTTCAACACGTTCCTTTCGCGTCTATGGTCTAGGCCAGTGGTTCTCAACCGTTGGGGAAGTCCCCCACAGAGGGAAATTTTAGGGTTTCCAGGGGGAATTAAGATTATTTCAAGATCGCGTTAATGCAAAAACCGATTACTTGATATTGTTTTTCCCTCGATATTTTACGGTTCTGTACTTCTCGCCCTTCTGCATTTTATTTTATAACGTAAGTAGACCGGCAAATCACGTTTTATGTAGACGTCTAGACTTGTTCTAGTTTGTGTTATTAATACAGCATGCAGGGCGATGCACTACCTTCTTGATTTTCCAAAATGAGGGACAGAATACAAATGTGCCAAGGACGTGCCTATCTCAGAGTCAACGCAAAGACACAACATCCACTGCATAGCGAGATTAAGAAGGTAAAGGGTAGCAGGTTAAAAAGAGGGAAGTCGAGGATGGGTCAAGCCGAAGACATTCTTCAGCAGGTGTGTTCACTTGAGGACTTAGAACCTGGCGAGGAGTGGGTACAAGTGCCAACAGAGTTCTATACATCCTTTACAGTGTGCATCCAACTAAACAGGAAATGCAGACAAGAAAATCCAGCTGCTGTGGAGGTGGAAGTACAGGTTCTGATCTTCAAGAATTCTTTATAGGATGATGATGTCATTTACACGGATGGGTCCGAGGAGTGAGAAGTTCATGGGCCTTTACGGCTCTGGCCGGAGGGAAAACTGTGAAGGAAGAGTCTGGCGCTTTTTCTTTAACCATATGCAGCCTAACTATGGAAGTCATGGCAATAAGTAAAGCAATAACATGGCTCGATAGACAGACATTCAATCGGGCTTGTGTCCTTAGTGACTCAATGAGTATGCTCAGGAGGACAGAGATGGGGTGGGTCCGAAGAGAGTGGCTGCTGTCTCTGGAGAGGTCTCGGCTGGCAAAGATTAGTTTCATCTTCGTGCCAGGGCATGCGGGCGTACAAGGGAATTAGCAGGCTGACAGGCTTGCTGGTATGGCTACTGTGGAAGGCGGACGAGCCATGGACCAGGCAGACATTCTGAATGCTCTACGAGATGTAAGTCGTTTACGAGAACCAAGCGATGACTGGGAATCTACAACCATGGTCATTCTGCGAGAACAGCAAGTTAAAAGAGATGTGGCCAAGCTAGAACACTACGCAGGAAGCCAAAGAAGAGTAATAAACCAACACAGAACTGGTGTCGTGAGCCGCTACACGCTGCGGGATTTGCTGAGGTGAGGATCCGAGCACTTATGGACTGAGTGGTTCGATGTGCAGTGAGGGTGATCTGTAGATTAACTAAGTAACTAAGATGTGTTTTTAAATGTAGCTTCCATTTTTACGTATACTGTGTGTAACAAGCTACGTGGAGGGTCCCAAATAACTATGTAACAATATTTCAAAATTAGTCTATAGCCCTGGCTGGGATAGGTCTTTGCTTGCCAACCCTCCGCCGTTCCCCGGACTCACTGTCACTCTATATTTCGACCTCGGGTCCTATTCCCTGACGTGTCTTTCTGGCTGATCCATATATATAACACAGTGATCGTTGGAGTAAACTAAAACGTGATTTATTAAATTAATAAAGAACAGCACAGGAAAACATCAAGGCAGTTAAAACAGATAGTTCTAAACAGACACAACAAGGATAATGTTCAGGCACAGAGCCTCAGGTAGCTATCGTCACAGACCCAGCTTCATACACTGTCCGATCTGTCCACATACAGCTCACCGTGTGTGCAAGAATCTCCTTCCTTCCAGGTAATTGGTTGTACGTACAACAGGCTTCTGTAGAATCAAAGCCACTGGTTTTTGAGGACCTCTATTCATAGTCAATTGAGTTAATTTGGCACAAGGTTTTCACTGATTGGGAAATGAATTATGGTTTCCAATAATGGGAATTGTTCATGGAGGTATAATGGATAGGTGCCTTTCACTGTCCTGTACAAAATGGGTATGCAGGATAATCATGCGTAGGCCCAGCTAAGAAACCAACTGCTCTCGAGCCTATTTCGCTGAAAGGACTTGAGATGCGCCATTACCGCAAATTGTCATTTTGCCCAAGACCAACCTTGCCTCTCTCTCAGAGTTAGTCACACCATGTGTGGTATGGCCAATACCTTGACCTGGCTTCATCAGACGTATTTGGCTTTAGCATAGAAGCCCCGTGGATACTGTCCGATTTAGTCACGTCCAACAGAAGAGGACCCTGGAGATGACAAACAATATTGAGCTACTGGGCTGACTCATGTATCACACAATCCTGAGGACCAATAGGGCCTCAGTTAATAACCTGGTCAAACCCTTACCTTACTCTATCAATTAGATAAGAGGCCCTCGTGAATGGGTCTGACCTGTCAGGTAGCCCCTGGATTGGCTACGTTCATGCTTGATGAGACCTTCAGCTTGTAGACGTCCTGTCGGCTACCCTATGCACGTTTTTGCACACAAGACTCACTCTCTACACTCATACCAAGCCTTTATTATTATTGGGCACATTCGTTTCCCGGCCTCTCTCTCCCTTGCAAACCATGCCTTTCTCACGACAAAGCTCTTGTAGTGTTGTGTGGGTAATTATCTGTATGTAAAGAAGTGTCGTTCCCCATTCCCAGCAAGAACAGGAAAGAAGATACCACCCCCTCCGGCCGCCGCTCTCGACTGAGCTGTTGCCCCAATGCACCGGCATTGCCCTGCACAAGCCATAGGTGTAGATGAGCCCTGTCTCTTTCCAGTGCTATAAAGAGCTCTCTTTATTCTCTGGCTTCATCCCGAAGACTAGTAATCATTCGATCCAATGGCTACCCTATCGGCCAAAAGACAAAAGCGATAGCCCATTGTAAACCCTCTTCCGCATCAAGAAGACAGAATATAGATGGTGGGATTTCATCCCCACGGAGCACTCCCCCCCCCCCTTTCCGGCATACTGTATATAGGTTGTGTTTATATTTAAACTAAAGATGACACTAGGCAGAATTCAGGCTGTATGAAGAAAGATAACACCTTCCCATCTGCCGCCAAGAACAAGCGAAATCATCCAGGGAGAGATATTGCTCAGATTCGTTCCCAGGCGATGTCAAGAACAGAACGCCTAACTAGATTGGCCAACGGTCAACCCACTCACAATATGGGCATGACCGGCTTTTCGCCAGTTCGTTTCACCAGTTGCGACAACAGAGATTTATAGACCAAGTTTTGGCCGGACTAAAGAAAACCCAAGTTTACCTTTTCATTCCTCCAGTAGGAGACGGCACTTGACTTGTAAAATTCTTTAAAACTTCAATACATTGTGCCGACAACCGATAAGGTTTTCAATGTACATTCATGGCCCAAGAAATTATGCTAGTACATATTTGGTGCAAGGCGCGCCATCGGGTTTTCCCCAAGACACGCCAGATTTCCAATCATTCTATTAAGAAGATCGGGTTGTAGAGGTAACCCAGAGAACTATCCTTCAGGGGAATTGATCGGACAAGAGAACTGAGAGTTCCCGAAAGCCATTTCCCCCTGTTTTCCCAAAATCAAAGAATGCATAAGGACATGGGCCACTGGCGTTTCGCTACACTGTGTAAAAAAAAAGGGGGGGGGGAGGAGAGATTTATAGGGAGGAAATACGAAAGGGGTGGAATGTCGTTCTGAACATATGGTGAAATAAAGGAAGAATTAAACATGCACAATGAAGAGAATAAGGACATACATTAACAATATCGGGAGATATAGACGGAGCTGCGTGAGATAGCGAAAGAAGAGTGAGGTTTTAGAATGTTGAGGGTGGGTTTGTTGAGGGGCTCTACTCCCAATATGGGATAACTAGTGAAGGAAGAGAGAAGAAGAGGACTATTTTGTAAATTAATAACATTTGCTCCCTTGGTCACACATTAAAACACACAGAAACACACCAGTGAGTACAAGACGTCAACATACTGTTGGCAAAAGGTAGTCAATAACAACAGTTATAATATACTCATGAACAGATCTATCAATGCGGGCATACATGGAAATGTGTGAGTATATTTGTGCGTATGGGTGTTTGTGCGCGGGTGTCTCTTTGTGTCTGCATATATATATATATATATATATATATATATATATATATATATATATATATATATATATATATATATATATATATATATATATATATATATATTCTTCTTCAGCGTTCCGAGCAATTGAGGTTCTTTTCTGCAGATACAATCCGCCTCCATTAGTCTCTCTGGTTGACGTTCTCTCTCTCTCTCTCTCTCTCTCTCTCTCTCTCTCTCTCTCTCTCTCTCTCTCTCTCTATATATATATATATATATATATATATATATATATATATATATATATATATATATAAATGCGGGCATACCTGGAAATGTGTGAGTATATTTATGCGTGCTTGCTTGCGTGCGTGCGTGCTTGCGTGCGTGCGTGCGTGTGTGTGTGTGTGTGTGTGTGTGTGTGTGTGTGTGTGTGTGTGTGTGGAAATAACTTATTTAAATGCATTGCTTACGAAGTGTACTATGTAGCCCGTCTCACTTGTTCACTTGAAGTTATTTATATTACCTGGGCATCTCATATCAATGGACCGCGTTAGCTTTGCAGATTGGGTACTTACTTTCAGCGTATGTGTTCAGTGGCTTCCGGTCCCCAACATGGCGGATGTGCATTTTAACCGTTCAGGCCTCTGAAGTGTTTACTCTTGTGGCTACTGTTTTCATTCGCATTTTCCTCATATTGGACTGATAGTGCATGGTTCCATCGCCCTGCTACTGAGTGAGTGCTTGGCGCGACACTGTGAGCTGTGAATTTCGTGTGGAATGCTCTTACATCTGCCCGCGGTTGTTTGTAGCGTGAACGCTATGTTCGGAACTATGGCGGCCTGATGATGCTGAATTGACTGGTTTTCCTTTTCGGTTCACGGGTGCATTTTCTCAAGAGACTTCTGGGAGTCCTACGGAGTTCGTGCTTTGTGCAGCGTGATCGGTGGGTCGCCCTGCTGAAAGAGACCGAGCCATACGGGATAAAACCCGGGTCAGTGAAGTATTTCTGGTAACTGCCGCTTCCATCGACGATGAACTATGTTTTCCGTGGAAGACGTTTGTGTTGGCAATTTCTAACGGCGCCATTATACACATTATACCTGTGCGGACTGTTGGCTTGCAGCGACTTCTGTCTTTTCCACTTTTCACATTGGACAGTAAGGAGCATTTTGCGTGATATTCACTGGGACAGGAGCAGAGCATAATGGGGACGACCCGTTGCCGTGAAGTTGGAACCGTGACTAACTAACTAACTGACTGACTGACTGACTGACTGACTGACTGACTGACTGACTGACCAGCCTATGTACAGTTTGTCATGCCGGTGGCGACATGTTTAAATATTTAATCACATACTGAATTCATTTAGCCGTGCATACTGAAATCAGCAGTGTAGTGGATAGCACGCTTGCCTACCTACCTGATGGCCATGTATTCGAATCCCCGCACAGACGATATATTTGTTTTAATGGACCTGGGCTCCTAGCTCGACCCAGCATAAACTGAGTACCGGGAAATCTTCTTGGAAGCAAAGGTGGCAGGATGATACTGATTGCATCATCGATTGAGTACCGATTGATCTACACAGGCAGGGGTAAAACCATGTACACAATACGTCTCGTGTCGTAGATTATGGATCCCGCACTGGTCTGACTTATTTTATTGGATAAAGAGACTATTATTCTACAGGGTATATTTTTAATGACTGTGGTGGTTTTGAAAATTTTGCCGTTCTAAGTTTTGTATTTACCTTTTATGTTACATGAACTCCACAGAGGGTGAATACAACACTTGGAACGGCAATATTTTCAAAAACCCCAGTCATTAAAACTACACCCTATAGAAAGAATACGTAAATGGGTTCATTTTTAACATCAGTTAAATAATTATTATTACACAATATTATTTATTAATAGCCTCTGCCATTACTGGCACTGCACAATCATTTCAAACATTTGCTAAATATTACAATCCTGATTGCTTAAAACCACATCGATTGTGTTCTTCTATTTTAGAAAACACGGAGGTCTCTTGTAATGGATCGCAGGAGTCCATTGGAAGTTAATTAGTGTGTTCGATATGGACAGTTGCAAATGGAAACACGCTGCACGGAAAACATTACAGATGAACACGTGATCATGTGAGCATGTTTGCTTGCAATTGACGAGCAGTGCGATAACCACCGGCTAGACACATCCCAGGTGACATTTCTGTTCTTGTTGAATG
The DNA here is from genome assembly GCA_963921405.1 of Cepaea hortensis. Taxonomy (NCBI): domain Eukaryota; kingdom Metazoa; phylum Mollusca; class Gastropoda; order Stylommatophora; family Helicidae; genus Cepaea; species Cepaea hortensis. The sequence continues at coordinate 55,773,858 of OY992880.1, read as the reverse complement.
TTTGGTGGTAGTGATTGTGGGAGGTGATTGTGGGTGTGGGGATGATAATAAATATGTTGTGTAAATGTTAATAGACTTACGGATGGGATTTTAAATAGTTTATGTAGTAGTAGTTGTAAATGTGGTATCAGTAGTTGTTGTTTTTGTTGTTATAATAGCTGTCATAGATTATTCTAAGGCTTTTGATAAAGTAAAACATGATGAGCTGATTAAAATGTTGGAAGATATCAACATTGATGGGAAATATTTCAGAATAATAAAGAATATATACTGGAACCAAGTAGCAGCAATTAAAATGGGAAATAGAGAGGGTAGTTATGAACAGATAAAGCTAGGAGTACGACAGGGGCGTGTCTTGTCACCCGATCTCTTCTTCCTATATAGCGAAGTAATAATGAGAGAGATCAAAGAGAAGCCAGGAATACTAAACGGATGATATAATATAAACAATATACGCTATGCAGATGACACAGTATTGGTGGCGGATAATGCAACAGACCTACAACAATTGTTGGACATTGTAGTAACAGAGAGTGCACAGAAAGGACTCTCCTTAAATATCAAGAAAACAGTAACAATGGTGATATCAAAGGAAATTGGGACACCAAAATGTGACATAGAAATAAAAGGTGAAATTCTCAACCAAGTTGATAATTTTAAATACCTAGGGGCGCTTATAACATCAGATGGAAGATGTACAACAGAGCTTAAGAGCAGAATAAGGCAGGCAAAAGCCGAATTTCAGAAAATGAAGAGTATCTTATGCAATATGTCGATATCAATGAATGTAAGAAATAGAGTGCTAAAATGCTATATAGAACCAGTTTTGCTGTATGGCAGCTAATCTTGGAATGCAAATTAACAAATTAGGAAGAACTTAGAAGCAACAGAGATGTGGTTTTTAAGACGAATGTTGCGAATTCCATGGACTGCCAGAATAACTAACAACGATTGCCTGAAAGAGGCTAATGAAACTAGAACACTATATACAACAATAAGAAAGAGACAAACAGCTTTCTTTGGTCATACGATGAGAAGAGAGGCATTGGAGAACATCATGACAACTGGAAAGATCAAGGGGAAGAGAGGCAGAGGCAGACCAAGAGAAATGATGCTGGACAGATTGAGACGGTGGCATGGAGGAATATCATCAGCAGAGTTGATCCAGAACACCAACGACCGAGATCTGTGGAGAGCCATGAACGCCTACGCAAGCCGGCAGGGCGCTTAATGATGAGTAGTCGTAGTAGTAGTAGTAGTAGTAGTAGTAGTAGTAGTAGTAGTAGTAGTAGTAGTAGTAGTAGTAGTAGTAGTAGTATTAGTAGTAGTAGTATTAGTAGTGTTAGTAGTAGTAGTGGTAGTAGTAGTAGTAGTGGTGGTGGTAGTAGTAGTAGTAGTAGTAGTAGTAGTAGTAGTAGTAGTAGTAGTAGTAGTAGTAGTAGTAGTAGTAGTAGTAGTAGTAGTAGTAGTAGTAGTAGTAGTAGAAGAAGAAGTTGTTGTTGTTGTTGTTGTTGGTGTTGTTGTAGAAGTAGTATTAGTAGTAGTAGTAATAGTAGTAGTAATAGTAGTAGTCGTTGCTGTTGTTAATTTTATAGTTATAGTGGTCGTTATAGGCGTAAGTGATTTGTAGCTATAATAATGTTATTAGTACTAAAGCAGCGCAGGAAACTTTTCACACGACCTAAACATTAGAAGTAGACGGTGTTCTTTGGTCGTGTTGTGAGAACTGATGCAATGGAACACTTCGTGGCGACTGGAGAGATCGGGGTAACGGAAGAAGGATCAGACAGAGAGAAATGATGCCGAATGGACTGCGACTGTGACATTGAGGAATATCATCTCTAGATTTGCTCCAGAAATGATGCCGGAGGGACTGCCACCTTGATATGGAGGAATATCATCTCTAGAGTTGCTCAAGAAATGATGCCAAGTGTACTGCGACTGTGACATAGAGATTATCATCAATAGAAATTGATCCAGAAATCAAGAAATAATGCCGGATGGACTGCGACTGTGACATGGAGGAATATCATCTCT
>OY992880.1:55765123-55771621 GCA_963921405.1 Cepaea hortensis | reverse complement strand
CAGAGAAATAGGGTCGTTTTCCTTGGCGCTGGCCGTGTTGGGAAAACAGCGATCCTGAAGAGGTTTCTGTTCAACACGTTCTCTGAGGATTACAAGGAGACGGTAGAGGACCTATATGTGCGGGATTACAACGTCCGGGGTTCTCTGATCAAAGTGGATTTCTTGGACACCGCTGGGAATTTGACTTTTCCGGCTATGAGACGCCTTTCCATCTCCACCGCGCATGCCTTCGTCTTGGTTTACTCCATTACCAGCTTGGAGACTTTCGAGGAGGTCAAGAAGCTGTGGACGCAGATACAAGAGAGAGGTCCAACTATCAAGTGAGCTGTCGTTTATGTGCTTGTCCAATGGTTTTATTGCATTGTTTGTTCACTCTAGTTTGAACATGTCAAAAGCTAACAAATAAAAAAAAAACAAACACACACAAGTTAGTTACATGTCCTTGTTTTGCCACAATTTGTTCCAAATCAGCTGCAGTTGATCTGGAAACAGACCGACATGTGTTGATTTCTATGGATAAGCGTCGGTCATTCAGAAATACATGTCAAACTACTGAACGTAAAAATTGCACAGTAAATCACAACCAGCAAAAATTATTATGGGATTGATTGCTACGTCGTGCAGCGACATAAAACCAGCTTGTTTTACAGGAAGTAACAGGAACTACTTGCTTTACTTGCTTTGTTTCAAGCTCGCCTCAAGACGTGAAACACTGGTCTATGACCTTTACACATTTTTTTTATTCAAAGCTACATATAAGTAAACTGAGTAGGGGCAATATTTCTCAAGCAGAAAACTAATTTGTCCAAGTGTACGACCCGGAATGAAACTACTCGTGCCGCCAAGCATATATAAGGAAATAAATATATCCACATTGCTGAGAAAATTTAGAGCCCGGGGCAAGAGAGATAAATAGAGAAATAAACCACGCACAAACATGCATAGATTAGATCATGAACTGGTCTCGGTTGGGTCAATACTGCATATCCTGGTCTTCTAATCATCATCATCATCATCATCAAAAATGGCGTGTAATAACGTTGGTCCTTTGTTAGCCGTCGATGTATGAGATTTATTTCGTATAGAGGAAACATTATTGAATACACAGGGATATAAATGTGCCCTGAGCTTTGGGACTCGATATAAAGCGCGCGCTTTTAGGTAAAGATTCCCATTGAAAGTGTTTGCGATATTAAAAATTTTGAAGAAAGAGAGGAGAATAAAGGAGTCGTAAAATAAAATGAGGTATAGAGAAAGTTTTATGAATGGGGATGGAAATGCTTGGCCGCTAGCTGTTGAATTAAATAAATGTAGCACAGTGTGTGATAGATAAGTAACATAGATAAGGATTACGTGAACAATGTACAGTAACATAGATAAAAAATACGTGAAAATTGCATAGTAACGTAGATAAGGATAACATGAACAATAAACATTAACATTAGACATTAGATGTCAGGTCTTAGTCAGATATGACTGAGCTACCGTATAACAGTAGACGGTACTACCTGCTTTCTGTCAGCGCCGAATGTTGGGCGGCGCTTACCAAACCCGTCACCCCACATTGTGTCAACGGCTTCGGGCGGAAGAGCGCAATTGGGAGAGTACAAGCCTTACCCTGATGCGAGGAAATGCAACCTAAAGACAAAATGTCATGGCAGGGCAGACCAGGCCCTAAGCCTTGGTTGGCGGCTGGTCTAGGATCGAAGCTCCGACAGGCGGACAGTTAGAGCATTGCTTTGCTGACCCAGCAGCTTCTGCAGCTTGTCTTGTTCCAGATGTAGAGGTGTTACCTTTCCTCTGGAGTGAACTAGGCAGGCCAAGAGAGGGATCATGCTGCATGGGCAACACATGATCTCTATATTTTAGCCCAGGCTTTGTGCTATGGAGAGGCAATAACTGCATCCCTGGTCTTAACTGGTCTCTTGGTAAGTCACACACCGAGCGTGTGAGACGTAAGATGGTGCATGATGGTGGAAATGACCACGTGTTCACATGCACCCACTGTGAACGGACATTTACAGCGCGAATTGGCCTTATCAGTCACATTCGCTACCGCCATAGGTAAAAGTTATTATGCCTTTTAAAGCACAAACTATCGTCTGTCAAGACGGCAAGGTGCCAATTAAACATTAGCATAGATAAGAAATACTTGAACAATCCACAGTAACATAGATAAGGAATACGTGAACAATCCACGGTAACATAAATAAGGAATACGTGAACAATCCACAGTAACATAAATAAGGAATATGTGAACCATCCACAGCAACATAAATAAGGAATACGTGAACAATTCACAGTAACATAAATAAGGAATACGTGTACAATCCGCAGTAACATAAATAAGGAATACGTGAACAATCCACAGTAAATACAGTAAATGCTGTGTATAAAACATAATCGAACGTTCTATAGAAGTAAACAAAGATCTACACCTTTGCTTTATTGACTACACAAAGGCTTTTGATAAAGTGAGACATGTCAACATGATAAGGATGCATGAAGATCTACAAATTGATGGAAAAGATCTTAGACTTGTAAAAAACATATATTGGAAACAACAAGCTGCCATAAGAGTTGATAATGAAGTAAGCCAATATCAGCCTATTAAAAGGGGTGTGAGACAGGGATGTGTAATGTCTCCAGATCTGTTTTCCCTGTACAGTGAAAGTATTTTCAGAAATATTGAAGATATGGAAAGAATCAACATTGGGGGACGATGCATCAATAACATTAGATATGCAGATGATACAGTCTTGATTGCAGACAATGAACAGGACCTGCAAAATTTAGTAGATGCGATTGTTACACACAGTGAACAACTAGGGTTAGAATTAAATTGTAAAAAGACACAGATTATGGTCGTCAGTAGGAAGGACGAAATACCACAATGTAATATACAAGTAAATGGGAATATTCTTCAACAAGTGAGCAGGTACAATTATCTCGGAACAGTAATAACATCTGATGGGAGATGCCTTGAAGAGATTAGAACAAGAATCGCCATGGCAAAAGTAGCCTTTAGCAAGATGAAAAACATATTGACCAATAAAAAGATGTCAATTGAAACGAGAAAAAGAGTGTTGAGATGCTACATTGAACCTGTACTTTTGTATGGATGTGAAGCGTGGACAATGAGCAGTCAGGCTGAGAAACATCTGATGGCTGTAGAGATGTGGTTTCTGAGGAAAATGCAAAGAATACCATGGACAGCCAGAAAGACCAATGAACAAGTCCTTCAAGAAACAAATGAAGATCGTAAATTGATTAGAGAAATTAGACGTAGACAGTCAAAATTTTTTGGGCATGTTATGAGAAGAAATGGATTGGAGAATTTGGTGACAACTGGTAAGATCGAGGGGAACAGACCAAAGGGAAGACCTAGAAGCAAGTACATGGATGGCTTGGCCTTGTGGCATGGTCGAGACAGAAACACGGAGCTGATCCACGACTCTGGTGATCGAGTGAGATGGCAGAACATGACCGCCCACGCTTACCGGCATGGCACATGATGGATGGAACAATCCACAGTAACATAAATAAGGAATACGTGAACAATCCACAGTAACATAAATAAGGAATACGTAAACAATCCACAGTAACATAAATAATGAGTACGTGAACAATCCACAGTAACATAAATAAGAAATACGTGAACAATCCACAGTAACATAAATAAGGAATACGTGAACAATCCACAGTAACATAAATAAGAAATACGTGAACAATCCACAGTAACATAAATAAGGAATACGTGAACAATCCACAGTAACATAAATAAGGAATACGTGAACAATCCACAGTAACATAAATAAGAAATACGTGAACAATCCACAGTAACATAAATAAGGAATACGTGAACAATCCACAGTAACATAAATAAGGAATACGTGAACAATGCACAGTAACATACATAACGAATACGTGAACAATTCACAGTAACATAAATAAGTAATACATGAACAATGCACAGAAACATACATAACGAATACGTGAACAATTCACAGTAACATAGAAAAGGAATACATGAACAATGCACAGTAACATAGATACGAAATACATGAACAGTGCACAGTAACATAGCTAAGAATAACATGAATAATACGCAGTAAATTAGATAACGATAACATGAACAATCCACAGTAACATAGAAAAGAAATACGTGAATATTTCACAGTAACATAGATAAGAAATGCGTGAACATTACACAGTAATATAGATAGATAAGGATAACATGAACAATCCGCAGTAACATAGACAAGAAATACGTGAACATTGCAAGTATAACAAAGGTAAAGAAACGGACCCTGTTGTGCACACTGTGATACGTGTCGGTTATATGATGCTAGTCGCATAGCCGAATACACTAAATAGCACTGGTTGGGTTATATGGTCAGTACAACGCAGGACACCTCCACCCACCAGATCTTAGTGTACCCAATTAAGGCTGGATCGACTCCGGAGCCCGGGTCGATTAAAAAACAAATCCCCTCGATACTCAATTGAACCCATGCCCATCAGGCCGGCAAGCGAACGTCTAGCCGCTAAGTTACCGCTGCTCCTGAGTGGCACCTTGCAGTTTTGACAGACCAAAGTATGTGGATTGGAATTTGGCTAAAATTCCATCTCACAATGCCTGGGCAGAGCTTCAGAAAACATGTGGTGCCCACACGACATGTTCCCTCTCTCGGCCTTGCCTTGTTTGATCCAGAGGAATGGATAACCAATACGTCTGGAACAAGGTAGGCTGCAGACGCTGGCGGCTCAGCGTCAAACCTCCGAGACCTCGCCTCCACGAGCAGGAGACGAGCGGTGGCCAGACCCTAAACCTTTGGGACTTGTCTAAGAGGCGTTTAGCCAAATTTCGCAGGTAAGGGTCGTATACGCGCCCGGACCACTGGGCACGTACACCTGTCAATCGCAAGTGTCTGGACCTTGTAATCGTGTACTACCGTCAGACTCCCCGCCTGACTCGTGCGGCTCCCGCGACCAACGAGAATAGAGCCACCGGAGATATTGCTCGTCTGCTGCGAGCAAATCTCCGCTCCTGCCATCCTACAATATATAAAAATATCGCATGTCCTATTCAGTAGGTTGAGATCAACCCCATGTTGATGTTCTAGGCAATTTTACTTTCAGCAGTTTGGCATTCTTTCTGAGCAGGAACCAACTTTTAAATCCAAATTATCGGTTATAGAACCCATTACCCGTCATCGTTGCACTGGATGTTCAAGAGTGATCGCTCTTATCCTTTCCACCATGCTGACCTAGTCTCACAGTACACATATACTGTATATTACATGGTGTATTTGTAATGACTGTGCAGTGTTTGAAAATATTGAAGGTCCAAGTTTTGTATTTCCCTATTATGTTGCTTGAACTTTACAGAGGGTGAATACAAATCTTGGACCGGCAATATTTCAAACACTGCAGTCATGAAAAATACACCCTATATTTGACGTGAAGATAGTTTGCAAATATTAGAATCATCATCATCATCATCATCATCATCATCATCATCATCATCATCATAATCATCATCATCATCAAGTGTCATGCCAGTGTGCGTAGGCGTTCATCTCTCTCCACAGATCTCGGTCTTTGGTGTTCTGGATAAACTCTGCTGCTGATATTCCTCCATACCCCCGTCTCATTCCATCCAGCATCATTTCTCTTGGTCTGCATCTGCCTCTCTTCCCCTCGATATTTCCAGTTGTGATGATGTTCTCCAATACCTCTCTTCTCATCACATGAAGAAAGAAAGCTGTTTGTCTCTTTCTTATTGGTGAAGAATAATCGCCATAACAAAATAAACCCTCGCAAAATGAAAAGCATACTCACCAACACCAAGCTGTCAACAGGTTTGAGAAAACAAATGTTAAATTGCTGCATAGAAAATGTGGTGGTGATGCATGCATACGAAACACGGGCAATGGGCAGACAAGCTGACAAACATCGAATGAGTGTGGAAATGCGGTTTCTGGGGGAAAATACAAAGAATAACATGAATTGGTAGAAAGGGGGAAAGAGGCAGTTATGCAAAAAACAAATGAAAACAGGATTTATAAAAAGAGAAATTAGTTATGGACAGTAGAGTTTGTGTGTGTATGTGCATTTATGAACAAAATAATACTTGAACATTTAGTCATCATCATCATGTGCCATGCCGGTAAGCGTGGGCGGTCATGTCTCACCATCTCACTCCATCAACAGAGTCGTGGATGAATTCAGTGTTCCTATCTCGACCATGCCACATGGTCAAGCCATCCGAGTATTTACATCTCTGCCTTCCTCTTGCTCTTTTCCCTCAGTCTTGATAGTTGTCATAAAGTTTTCCAATTTATTTCTTCTCATAATGTGATCAAAAATCTTGACTGTCTACCTCTAATTTCTCTAATCTGTTTACGAGTTTCATTTGTTTCTTGTAGGACTTGGTCATTGATTGTTCTGTCTATCCATGGTATTCTTAGCAGTTTCCTCAGAAACCACATTTCC
>OY992880.1:55412623-55760123 GCA_963921405.1 Cepaea hortensis | reverse complement strand
TGTTACACAATAAAATTTTGATCAGAATGTCTAGACAGGATCGGATAACACGAATTATGTAAAGATAATGGGGGGAAACAGATCCTATGTGTATTAACACAATATTCTTCTTAGATTATCTCTCCCAAAGGAACGACAGCCAGTGATCGTAAGCTTTTCAACCCTTTTTCAGATAGAAGTGATATTGGCAATTATTAACATATTATTAACACAATATTACAGACAGAAAAGCCAACCAAGGATATCCAAGAACAAGTCACCAATAGGAACACGAGATTTCTGGAATAAATTAATGCAATACAGCGCAGCATCCAGCAAGAAGTATCACGCATAGCTTAAATTTTTTTTTTTAAAGAGAGAGAGACAGAATGAGGAAATACTGAACGCAGTACAAACCAAAAGAGAATAGCTAAAAGACTAGAGGGAGCTAAACAAATACCAGCCAGCAGAGGACACACCAAAGACGGCTGATAAACCCCAAGCTGAAGCCAGAGCAACCCACCCTCAGGGAGCAACAAGTCCACAGGTCCTATTCAGAAAGAGGAAGATGACGCAGTCCTATTGATAGCTGCGCTAATGTAAACCGCGATTTAGGCGCGACAGGCAGGGGACAGAGAACAGGCACTGAGGATACAAAGCATCCAAACCAAAGGATGAGTCCTTCTGAGGACTTCGTCCACTCAAAACAGGTGAGCAAGGAGCCTTCACTGACAGACGGAAAATATAGAAGAGAGGCACAAAGGAAACCGCACCGGCCAATCTCCCAGCGACGTCACAAGCTGCACTGAAAAGACAACAAACTGACAAAGAAGAAAAAAGAAACTAAGACCGCGCCATGAACCACTACAATTATAACTAGGCTGGAAAAAGTAGATTGAACGAGGTGATACTATTTTTCTAAATATCAAATGGGATATTACCATTACTGTTATATTACAACACACCTCGAGAGAGAGAGAGAGAGAGAGAGAGAGAGAGAGAGAGAGAGAGAGAGAGAGAGAGAGAGAGAGAGAGAGAGAGAGAGAGAGAGAGAGAGATATACATGCATTGATATAGAGAGGGACATATACCCACACCTACATGTACCCTGCTTTCAGGTGAGTGCAAAGGAAGATGAGAACATCGAGGACATATTCCGTCTCCTGTTGGACCAGTCTCGTGGGGAAGGAAGTCACATGGGACCAGTGAGTCACGTGTTGTCCTCGCGCAGACGCAGTGCAAACTCTTTGGAGGAGAGTGAGCCGGAGAAAAGTGAAGAGTGGGACAGCGATGCCAGAAACTTTAATCGGTGAGTTAGTTGTCTTTCGAGAAGTTTGGGTTGTCTCTGCAGCAAGAAACGAAGTCAGGTATGAGATGAGAAGAATGTCACGTGTCTCTTTCCCAGCTATAAACCTGCTTCTACTTTATTCTTTGTTTGAATAAGACGCAAACAATAGAGTGCACGATTTATTGCCTGACAAATAAAGTAATTAGACAAGTCTTTCAAGCTAGTCTATGCAGACAGAAAGTGGGCCTATGCAAACAGAAAGATTTGATAGTCAGTTTAAAGGTACCGTGGTAGACAACTGAAATTACTTTGTGAATATGTGTATATTTAAGCTTGAAGGATTTATCTAATTACTTTACTTTATGTTGTGTGATTTTTCCAGTATGTACCTGACAAGATGAAGCGAATTATGCCAGACAATAAACGGTGCAATCTATTGTTTTTGTCTTCGTTATTCAAATTCACTACGGGAAAATATCGTTATTCTTTACTGTTATTTTTTTTTTTAAAGTATGTAATAACTGTGAAGCAAATTCATGTAATTTCGATGTCTAATTGCATTTTTCATTTCTATTTTTGTGGGTGTTTATAATTCGGTGTAGTGATTTTATGTCCCTGATGTTTGCTATCACACCGACTGTGTGTGTGTGTTTTGTGTGCGTCTGTGTGTATGTGTGTGTGTTTTGTGTGCGTCTGTGTGTGTATGTGTGTGTATGTGTGTCTGTGTGTGTGGGGGTGGGTGGGTGTGTGTGTGTGTGTGTTTTGTGTGCGTCTGTGTGTATGTGTGTGTGTGTGGGTGGGTGTGTGTGTGTGTGTGTGCTTGCGTGAGTGTGTGTGTAACCTCTGTAAGATTGGGTTTTCATTCTTAAGGTCTATACAATGGCGTGCTAGCCATTAAGGCCATGAAAGAGGATCGTCCATCCCAGTGAGGTTTCTGACACTTGTCTCTCCAGTCGGTACTGAAGTACCATCTCCTTTGTGACTATGTTGTATAGCTCTTCTTCTGCTGTGTAAGCTCAGGCGCCGATGTAGAACTGGCACTGGAAATTCACATCTGTAAGGAGGAATATTACAATGTACCAGGTCACGATCCATCTCAACATATACTGCCAGGCCTAGGTTGGTGATGTTTCCTCTGCAGGTTTAAGTAATCAGCCTCTATTTCAATCCCCATAGGCATTTGTGTCTTTGCATATAATTAATTTTCGTGGCGGGATAGGAAAAGCAAGGTGCCGCCTTCCTTCCGCAAGCCTACGGGACACCTTTAAGCAAGGTTTATCTCCCCGGTCTGGGTTACGCGAAGCCATGGATGCAGGTAGTGGATAGAGTGAAAGAGCAGCCGACAGGTAGTTGTTGCTTATGGAGACCATGACTACGTTATCAAGCAGAATGCTAACTGATAAGAAGAAAAGAAATGACAAACTGCCTTCTGTATAGACGCCTAGAAAATTATGTCTCGTCAATTCATTGAGAATCAGAGAAACGGCGTAAATGGGTGCTCCATTGGAGCAGCCTCTCCAGGTAGGACAAAAACACCGAGCTGCTTCACGACTCTGGTGATCGTATGAGATGACGAAACATGACCGCCCAGGCTTATCGGCAAGTCACATAACGATGATATAGTTAATTTTTAACTTTCTTTGCTAACTATTACAATTGTTGTGTCTTTACAAGACACTGTAGATGAATAAGCAGTGCAGAAAGCTTTGTTAGTAGCTGACAGTGAATGGATATTAGCGATGACAATGAGATGTTGAGATGACTATGAGATGTGAGATAACAATTAGATGAGAGCTGACAATGAGCTTCCCATTGGTGACTATGTCATGCCATTTTAATCTTTCATTTTTTTCCCGCAAACGCGAATTAATGAATGTTTGTTGTTTATTTGTAATAGCTGTAGTCGTTCTCCTTGCTTCAGATCCACACATTAGCGTTGATTTAAGGCTAGATCTTAATATTTTAAGTTTCACTTATTTTAGCATCTACAACATGCTATAAAAACTCCTGTTACCTTTTATACTCGTGCTTTGATTTATTACTATATTTACTTTCTTTATCTATGGTGTTACCTATAGAGGTGTGTGAATCCGACTCTCAACGCGAGGTTTCACCAATGGAAATCAGGATATCTTTTGCTTGAGAATTATGTGTCTGATAGAGGGGGATGTGTGGTCTTGAGGTATGGTGTCCGCCTTGAGTGCTGGAGGTCCCAAGTTCAAGCCCCGGTGAGGGCCGAGATTGTTTTCACGTGGACGTGTAGTAACAAAATTTCCCCTGGTCTCCGGATAGTGAGATCGGACGCCCGTGTGTATTGCTGCGCACGTTTAACTTCCCTTGGCAGTTGGAAATCGAAAAAGAGTAGCCTAACGGCGCTGCCCGGGCAAAGATTTTAGTTAAAAATCTACCCAAAGTATTTCAGGATCCTCGTCGCTGCTGTAAAGTTTGTGCGCTGAGCTGAGATTTTCCGGACTCAGGATTGAGTTAGGAGTGGAACGGAGCGCTTATGAGTTACACCCGTGTAACGTGATGTTGATCCGTCGACTAAACTAAACATTTGCTTGATAAACTTTCAGTAAGTGTGTCTTTCCCATATGATTTGTTAAACCCATTTGTTGTGACATCCCATCCAATTTGTGTAGTGGATCCTGCACATGATTTAATGTGTGAGACAGGAGTGCGTTGTCATCAGCGAAGTCCAGCTGATCGAGCTGCTATGTCACATAAGTCTATTGAATTCTATTTCTTCCAGTTCATTGTTTTGTCTCCATAATCGTTGGTCTAAGAATAAGTGACGTGACAAAAGACATTTTTGTCTCACTCAAGTTATCATTTCAAATATCTCTGTTAGTTTCCCCTCATAGAGGACTCAGCACCACATACCTTTATACACCCATTAATTATTTTATACATCTACACAATTTCTATATAATAAGGGCTAATGGAAATATTAGAATGACACTATCCAATGTCACAAATCGAACTCTTGAACGTCAACTTCCTTTCAGGATGCCTTAATGCACACGTTGAAGATGATGATAAAAATGAATGAAAATATGTTGAATTCCTTTGGTCTTGAATGTGAACTTCAAAATGGTGTGTTTGAACTTTCAGAAGCCGCAGTCTGGTCAGAAGAGGATCCAAGCCCAAAGTGAAGAGAACACATCGGAGAGGGAAGCACGACTGTCGCGTGTCATGACCGTGGACAGAGTTGAGAGGTCAAATCCTATCAGCCAGAAGTCTCGGCACACACATTGTAATTGTCTGCCTACGCCAGACTGTCCACAAATCTGAGCACAGCTAAAGGGGGTGCATACTGTAACGTGAACACTCCTTTGCGTTGTGTCCAGACGACAATTTAAGAAATAGCAAGTGTTGTGACTACGATATTTTTTAACTCTTTGTATATATGCTCAAACAACATATTATATGCCGATTATTTTGGGAGCAAATCGACCTGGGTGATAATATTTTCAATATTCATCAGAATGTATGTATGTTTATGCATATTTGTATAACATTTCTTGCATGTCCTTTACATGACGTCGCATTCAACCCAGTATATTTTTGCTTTTTGTCATTTTCTATGTAATGTTAGGCTTTATCTAGTTTGCTTAATGAATAGTTGACTTTCATACCATTGTGGAAATCAACGCAAGTGGCACTGCTTCCCTTCTTTATTTTTCCTAAGATAAACATTTGCTATGCTGCTTTTCAGATAGGCTTTAAAAAGGTATGGTTCATTTGAGGTCTTCATCGGTCCTCCAGAGCTGTTTCTCGAAGGGTCGATACTGTAGCCAGATTTCCTCACTCATTTCGGCGAGATGTGCTTCCAGATTACTTGTAGCTGATCTCGAGCCTGGTATCCGGGATAGATAAACTGTGTTCACTACCTCTAAGCGACGACAGGTGCAGACATATCTCTTCTGCTCTCTCTCTCTCTCTCTCTCTCTCTCTCTCTCTCTCTCTCTCTCTCTCTCTCTCTCTCTCTTTATATATATATATATATATATATATATATATATATATATATATATATATATATATATATATATATATATATAACAAATTAAAATACATTCTTCTAACGCAAGCATCTTTCATATAGCAATACGCAGATATAAGTCATGGACCATTTTCCTAACTGTGATTTCTGGGGAGAATGCAAAGAATACCATGGACAGACAGAAAAACCAATGACCATGTACTACAAGAAACAAATTAAAATCGTAAATTGATTAGAGAAATTAGACGTAGACAGCCAAAATTTGTTGGGCATGTTATGAAAAGAAATGAATTGGAGAACTTGGTGACAACTGGCAAGATCGAAGGGAACACACCAAGGCGAAGACCGAGAAGTAAATACCTGGATGGCTTGGCTACATGGCATGGTCGAGACGGGAACACTGAGCTGATCCACGACTATGGTGATCGAATGAAATGGCGTGTCATGACCGCCCATGCTTTCCGGCATAGCACATGATAGATGGATAGAAAGAAGAAAATGAAGGCAGCTGAAGATAAATGTTACAAAACATGACACAAGCTTACAACATAAAAGATGAACGCCATTGCTTGCCGGCCAGATGATCATGTGTTTGAATCGTTACCAAGGCAAAACAGTTTCTTGCTTTTAGATTAACGATGCTACTAGGCTGACCAATCAGAAATATTCTGCGAAGGCCACCGACGTGTCATGTATCACACCAACCATAGTGTCGACTGGCCTGTCAACTGATGGAATTATCACCATATATTCGTTGCGCTATGGTGTGTAAAAGAATCGTTTTGGTTACTAAAAAACCAACGAACAAGTCCTACAAGAAACAAATGGAAATCGTAAAACGATTAGGGAAATTAGACGTATACAGTCACAATTTTTTGGACATGTTATGAGAAGAAATAAATTAGAGAACTTGGTGACAACTGGCAAAATCCAGGGGAAGAGAACAAGGGGAAGACAGAGAAGTAAATACCTGGATGGCTTGGCCACTTGATGTGGTCAAGACAAGAACACTTAGCTGATCCACGACTCTAGTGATTGAGCGAAATGGTGAATCATGACAGCCCACGCTTACTGCCATGGCACATGATGGATGAATATATATGTAAATTAAATCAAATCAAATCAAATCAACTTTATTTTAAAGGGGTAACAAATTGGGCACGCAGGCCCGTCTTACATTCGGCCCTTCCAATCACTCGTCTTTCGTTCATCAAGAGCATTATACATTTACATAGGAAGAAAGATAAACATTGTGAAATGAATGTTGTAAACATAATCAAGACAAATTACCATGTTATGAGGCCCATCTCCCACCAACCCATACATCACCCCACCCATACACACAACCCCACCTACCCACACACACACACCCAGGGACACATACATACCCCACCAACCAACCCATCCCCCTCCTACACATCCCCCACCCACACACACTGCCCTCACCTGTTCCCCCAACCAAAACACATTCGCCACCCACAAACATCCCCCATCAACCCCAACATCCCACGCCCACCCACATAAACATCCTAACCCACACATCCTCGCCCCCACCCACATCTCCAACCACCCATCCCCCAGCCACATCTCCATCGACCACATATTCCCCACCCACGCACACACATCCCCCACCAACCCACACATCGCAAATCCACTCACACATCCCCAAACCATACACACACATTCCCACCAACTGACATCTCCCTACCCCGACACACACACACACATCTCCCTAACCACCTATACATCCCCAATCCACTCACACACACCCCACCACCCTCATATACATCCTCCACCCACCCACACACGCCCTAACCCAATCCCCCATCACACACACACCCACCCGCACATCACATACATCCTCTACCACGCAATATTCCCAACCCACACACCGCACACATATCCCTCACCATCACATCCCACACCCACATACCACCATGCATCCCCACCTACACACCACACACATATCCCCCGCCCACATACCACACAATATTCCCACCCACACCCACAAAGATACCCTTACCCATCGACCCCACATACCCCCACCCACACACACATACCCCACCCACACAATATCCCCAACCAACACACAACGCACCTCTCCCCACCCACACATGTATTTCCCACCCATCCACCAACACTCACTCACTCACGCACACATCCTCCACTACGCACCCACACACCCCCACCCACTCCCAACCAAACATCTCTCGATCACAATAACACTACCCACACACATCCTCCACCCACTCATGCAACCCTCCCCGACACATACACATCCCTCACCCACCTACACATCCCTAAGCCACTCATACACCCACCCACACATCCTCCATCCACGCACACATCTCCCACCCACACACCCCCACCACCCACACATACTTCTCCCAACCACCACACACCCCCTACTCACCCACACACACATCCCCCACACCACAAACTATCCCCCACCCACACACATATCCTCACCCATACCACCACAAACATACCTCCCATCCGCACATCCCCCACCAACACACCGCACACATATCCCAAACCCACACATCATACACTTCTCCCCACCCGCCCTTACATCCCCAATCCACCCACACAATCCCGCCACCCACACATACTTCTCCAAACCATCCACACATCTCCACCCACCCACACATATCCCCCACCCAAACACACATCCCCCGCACCCGTCCAATACACATATCCTCCACCCATACACGCATCCCCCACACCCATTCTCACACCCCTACTTTCACCCCCACACATCCATCCACACATCCCACCAACACCCACAAATATCACTACCCACCAACACCCACACACCTCAACCCATCCAAACGCATACCCCTACTCACACATCCCCACCCACACATATCCCCACACTCACACATGTCCTCCACACACACTCACACATCCTCACATCTAGACACATACAAAATGCCTCACGTGAGCATTGAAACTAGTATGAACAAACTCCCACACTTTAATCACACATATACACTGACAATTGTCGTGAGCAGTCTCATAAAAATGTTAAACATGGAGAAAAATGTGTACATAAACAGTGTGTGAAGTAAAAATAGTGATGCTCACACACACACACACACACACGCACACACACACACACATACACACACGCACGCACGCACGCACACACACACACACACATTCACTCTCACGCTCACTCATTCTGTTTCTCACTCAAACTACAGTAATGTACATGAGTTTACATTATACATGAATCCTCGGTAAGGTGTGGAGTTTTTTTTTTTTTTGTTTCTGTCGGTGGTGAAAAGAAAACTCAAACCTGCACATTTCGAGACCACCATAAGGAGGCTTTCATGTCTCCTGTATCTTCGATTGGTTGAAGCTGCACTGCTGCTTCCAGTTTGTAAATGAGCATTTTACTATTGGTCCTATTATAATTATGACTGCTTAAGACTGTGTGTGCTTTATCTTTCACAGTTTCATTTAGCAACCACTGACCCAACAACAATTCTATGTTCAAAGATTACCTTACGCTACGAACAAAGAGTTTCCTGAGAATTCTGACACTTACTTGCCCGGATGTGCCGGTTGACCTTTGCACTCATGTGACTATGTTGGACTTGCTCCTTCCAGGTTAATCTCTGATCAGATTTAATTCCTTTTTATCTTGGTATTTTCTCGTGATGGAAAGACTGATTGTTCCAAATGCGTGTGGGAATATTGGGATTGGGGACGGTGTGAAAAGGGTGCAGTTGATTTTCGGGCTATTTTTTTTTAACGTTTGCTCGCTTTGAACTGAAGTGTAGCCACAATCTTGCGACTACTTCTACGTATTGCATGACATTGCCTTCATTTTTATATTTTTTCAAGTTTCTGGCATGGGCAATCTATTTTCACTGTGTTGTCAATTATTGCCGGTCTCTCTGGCTGTGGGGTTACAACACTTTCTCTCTGTAATCCCGTTTATCACGCAGAGTCTCGCAGCGGAGCGAGAGCTGAGGTGGTTCGACCCCCGCTCGTGACTTGCGGGATACTGAGCCGGCCGCTCAGAAAGCAATGGCAAACTACTGAGCGTAATCTTGCCAAGAGATCAACAGACAGCTGAAAGATGCTGCTGTTGACAGCTAAGTCCTGTAAAGGGATACGCAAAACATTTGTCAATTATTGCATTTGTCTTTGTTAAAACCCAAAAGAGTATTTGTAACTGACATAAACAGAGCATCTTACATTGTAACAGCATGGATTCACTGTGAGATGATCTAAATTCCTTCTTGTTTGTGCTTTTGTTTATCCTAATACCAGCAAGTATCCTTTTCTTCTGGTGGTTGGTCTGCAGAAGACATTCAAGATTATGGTTGTCCACTACTCTCTTACTCTTATTACTCGTATTATTAATGTCTCCTCAATTGTTTAATCTGTTCCCACACTTATTTCAATGCATTCTCTTGTGTAGTACTTTCCCACATAAAGCTTATGTCCCTATCCCGATTCATCTGTTGTATCCTATAGAATTCATGTGTCTTTACCTTATAGTTTTGATGATAAACTAATAACATCAGCGACTGCCAACACCTCAGCATTCGTTTTCTTTTCTGTCCCCATTTTCGTAAATTTCCTTTCTAAACAAAATCTAATTCCCTGATTGACTCGTTGTCTCAAAAATATTGTTACTCATTGCCAAACATTCTATTCATATAGAATTACAGACCACATGTGTTCATTTAGTGAGAGGCCAACCACTGTAGTCAGCATTATAATCTCTTCCCCCCCCCCTCACCCATCTACCATAATGCAAAGTTCTTGATAATAACGAAGTATTGATTATGTTTTAATACGAAGGCCGCGAGTTATACTTATTTGAACGTTGAGAAACAAAGTTTCAGCTTACACTCAATTTAGCTTAAAACATTTGACACTACTCAAAAAATAATCATTCTGTTTGCTGGACCAAACATTATTTGGACAGCTGTAAATTCGCTCACTCAAAGGTAATAAATAATGTAACTTAAAATTCGCACATAGAAGCCTTGGTGGCAGTTGCCTACCAACAAAGTGGGTCGGGTTCAACCCCCAGTAGTGGTGGGGGTTTTCCGAATATCACTGTCCTGGGACCGATCCAGCCTGCAAAATCTGATAATGTACAATGTACATACATTTGTAAATTTGTCTTGGGAGAAAAGTCGTCGAATAACAAACCTTCTAGTTATGCTGCGACCTATCATATGTGAAACCTAACACGTTAAATCCCGAAATCAGTATATAACAAAGGATTAATGTTACTTGTATTGCACAAATAACTGTATATATATGATTCTATAGAAGAATACTTAGGTCACCGTGTATTTTTAGAACGAGTAATAAAGAAGTGATGAAAAACCACCTCAGGAAGAAAGCTCGAATTAGAAGCAGACATTCCTCAATCTATAAACACGCCACAGCAATGTTTAACTGGAAAGGTCGCTACAACAAGAAAGTTGAATAAGTAGAGAGGCAAGCGAAAACTTGGAACAATTTTTAAAACAAAAACTAGAAAGGTAAATCTTTAAAAACGTATGTTTTCCCGTAGTTACTTTGAATAACGAAGACGTAAACAATAGATAGCACAAATTATTGCCTGGCATATTTCCCCGCATCTTGTCGGGTACATGCTGCAGAAATTCCACAATGAGATAAATCCTTCAGGCTAAAATACACACACTTATTCTCACAGTAATTTACGTTGTATACCAAATTAATTTGAAACTGACTTGCATGTCTTTTTATTTTGCACAGAGTTGCCTTTTCTATATGAATCGCAATGGCTTCGGGCACCTTTTACCTTGTTTAAACTTTCGGTTGTCTCCACATTTTCAATTTAACCTTTCTCGTGATATATCAATAGGATGAGGCATTTCTGCTTTCCGTTCGAGTTCTTGTCCTGATGTAGTGTTTTTCTTTTTGTTTTTACAAGAAAAGGAAAGGTCTACGATTTGAGACTTACGTAAAACTGCACGTGACAGAACTCACTTGGTATAAAGCAAATCGATTAAATGTTGTGTAGCTTTCTATGCTCTGAAAGAGTTACTTATATTAATTTTATGTATAGCATTATTCAAACTATATAATTATTGCAATTCGGTCGTAGATACCAGTGTGGTTAGATAGTTTTATGTTGTATTTTGTAATCAAGGATTTACCAAATGTTTGTGTATTGTAGTTCTTTGAAGTCATTGTAGTTACATATAATTCTTCTTCTTCTTCTTCTTCTTCTTCTTCTTCTTCTTCTTCTTCTTCTTCTTCTTCTTCTTCTTCTTCTTCTTCTTCTTCTTCTTCTTCTTCTTCTTCTTCTTCTTCTTCCTCCTCCTCCTCCCCTCCCCTATCCCACCTCCTCCTCCTCCTCTCCCCTCCTCATCCTAATCCTACTCCTCCTCCTCCACCTTCTTTTTCTTCTTCTTCTTCTTCTTCTTCTTCTTCTTCTTCTTCTTCTTCTTCTTCTTCTTCTTCTTCTTCTTCTTCTTCTTCTTCTTCTTCTTCTTCGTTCGTCCGGAATGTTATTTTAGACGTAATTGCGGTATGCCTGTTTACAGCTGAGCTGCGATATAGTTGCACTTTTATGCCGACACATCCGACTTCTACAGGCATTTGTTGACCGGCTTAACCATCCCGGGACATATAATTCTAACAGCTTCTCTCACATTTTTGTGTGTGCCAATTTGTGTCATAAAAAAAGTTAAGTCTTTGCTGTAGGAATGAGGTATCGTGACAGCTTTATGCCATAGTGGTGTTATTTGAAATGGTTTGCACTTTTGTGTCAAGATTGATCCAAGGTGGCCAGGTGACTAACACACATGAGTGCCGCCCTAGTGACCGTATGTTCACATCGCCGTCGAATCGGGAAGCTTAATAAATAAAATGTGAATAGGGCTGTATGTCGATTCAGACAATCGATAAAAGAGCACGCAGGATAAGCAGGTTAAATGTCAAAACTAGAAAAAGCTCCCCACAAAAAGAATATCCATACAATATGTTATTGCAATATATACACATATTTGGCCTTTTCCAGTACCCTCGCGAAAGTTTCGTGCACTGTCCTAAGATTCTATTTGTGTGACTTATATGAGAAGACTGAAATCCTGATGGAGGTATTCGTGTGAATTACAAATGATCCTACACACACACACACACACACACACACGCACACACGCGCGCACGCACACACACACACATAGACACACACTCACACAAATAAACCAATCCACTGTAATCAACAATGCAAATGAAAGAAAACACAAGGAGACCAGAACTAGAGATCTAAATGAATAAATTGAGAAAACATGGATGGAAGTACAAAAAATGTTAAAACTACTATAAGAACGTCGCCTGAATTGATACCATTGTGAAAACAAAAAGGTCATATTTGATATAACCTAGCCTTGGTTCTGAAAAGCCAGTACATAATCCGACATGTTACCAACCCCCCCCCCCCTTTTTTTTCGTTTTTATGTTCAATAAATGTAAATTTCAAAGCTGCGTTTTCCTTTAAAGTGCTTGTTGTACCATATGTTTATCTTTGGCTATTTTATTGATATTAAGTGAAACTGATACAATTTTGTCATCTTGGCATCTTAGTTTTGTAGCTAATCAAGTACTAATTAATACTACTATAGCGAATTGTGTCTATGTGCTGTTGATATTTTTATTCACTACTATCAGTTGTTCTGTTTTTATAATAATATGTGTGTGTTATAAAAAAAAAAAAAACATTTCAAACCAATGGATGCGAATTCTGGACCATTAATTAAACAAGCAGAAAAATTGCCAAAGTCACTGAAATTTTGTTGTACAGAAGAATGTTAAACGCATCATGTCATGTCAGGCCAGAATGATCAATCGGACGTCTGGTCTGAAGTTTGTTTGTAACACCACCATCCTAGCAGGTCATATGCAGAACGTAACTCTCTTCATGTCTGCCGGCAGGTGCCTCGATCCCTTGCCAGCTTCCATGCCTTGCACACCCTTATACCTTGTCCTGTGTGCATCTTCGTGATAATTTCCTACCTAATTTCTCCAGACACCATGCCTCCTATCACCATTCCTTTAAAGCCAATGTGACCTTTAGTACAAGGTGTATTTTTAATGACTGTGGGGGTGTTTGAAAATATTGCTGTTCCAAGTTTTGTATTTACCATTATGTTGCGTGAACTCCACAGAGGGTGAATACACAATTTGGAACAGCAATATTTTCAAAAACCCCCACAGTCATTAAAAATACAGCCTATTTGTCCAAACTATTTCAGTTTACGAGACTTGCTGCTATTTATGCGCCAGTTTTCTTCAATGTTCAGATCTTGTAGGTTGTAATTATTGTCCTCTTTGTTATATCTTTCTCTCAATCCACTATATTATAAGACGTTGTATGTCAATTCAACAGTCCCTAAATGTTCTTTAGTGATTGCAAATGGTCCACGATTAACATAAACGACTTCAACAGGTAAAGACGGCTGGCTTGATATTGACCACATCACCCATCACGTACAGACTGGTATAGAACAATGTGAGTAGAGCACCACATGCCAAATAGGTCTCATGGCGTGTAAACGTGTGCACTACGTGTTATTACTACGAAGGGAAGTCAATAAGTAAGTCACAAATGGCTGTACAACCATAACTAAATATGATCACAATTTGAAACCAGTTTATTTTTCTACATACATTGTCCCTTTATTTCTCAACATAATTTCCACCAACATTGATACACTTATCCCATCGTTTTATCAGTCCTCCCAAACCGGTTGCATAGAACTTTGTACTTTGTTTTCTATACTACGTTTTCATTTCACATTTAACTTCGGCGTTATTCACGAAATGTCTCTGGCCAAGGTGGATTTTCAGCGGACCAAAAAAGTGGAATTCGCTAGGGGTTAAGTCGGGGCTGTAAGGTGGATGTTCCAGAACTTCCCACCTTAGTTGGTTAATTTTCTCCTGAGATAATCGAACCGTATGTGGTCTGGCATTGTCATGAAGCGGCAACACTCCTCTAGTCAGCAGTCCTGGACATTTTCTTCTAATTGCACTATGAAGCATTAATAGAACTTCACAGTACGATTCATAATTCACATTGTCACCTTTCTTCTTGAAATTGGTTAAAAGCACGCCATGACAAATCCTGAACACTGTCAGCATAACCTTCCCTGCTGATGGCGTAACCTATAATTTTTTGACACAATGCATTTGTTTGAAGCACGTTTTGATACGGGCTGGTAGTGATTCCCCCATGATTCGTCACCATTAACAATCCTGTTCAGCATGTCTTCTCCTTCATCTTCGTATCGACAGAGATGATGCAAGGACACGCCAAATAGGTTCATTTTGTGTTCCTCCTAGAATTGTCTGGGTACCCACCTTTAGCATACTTTCTTAAATTTCAATCGATCATGCATTATGCTGTATGCTGAATCACGTGAGCACCTTATTGCAGATGCAACAGAGTCTATCGTTACTCGCCTGTCACCTCTAATCACCTCATCCACCCGCTGCACGGATGCATCTGTTGCAATCTCAACAGGACGACTAGATCGGATTTCATCAACATGTTTAAAGCGTCCTTGAGAAATTTTTCTACCCAGCTATGCATCGCTTTACGGGACAAACATGTGTCAGCATAAACAGGAAGCATTTCCTTATGAATGTCCTTTGCAGGCAGTCCTTTTGCCCACATAAGCACAACAGCACTTGGTTGTACACTCCGTAAGTGCAGTCGCCATTTTGTTTATGCGCTGCGCATGCGCATGAGACACCTAGCGCCACCTGACGAACGGGAATATAAAGTACGATGTTGCTGTCACCTAATGACACCTGTAGAAAACACCAACTACATTTACCTGCCATCCTACAGAACTGTGTGACTTACTTATTGAATCGCCCTCGTACTATCCTAGTTGTGTCACTGATAGTATTACACGTATCGTGTCCATGTTTTGTTCTGTTTTTATATCACCGTGTACACAGACATATCAAGTGATGGTGACCCCTTACAGCCATTGAAATATCACGAGCGATAAAATCACAGGTAATGATAGACGTAAAAGAAAGAATTATAAATCAAAAGAGTTAAAAAGTTAGTTGCATATCCTTTACAGGACGTCGCAGTCAACTCCTGCATTTGCTGCTCGATATCTCTTGGCAAGTTAACTTTCAGTAGTTTGCCGTTGCTTTCTGGACCACCAACACCCATATCATTTCGTAAAAAGAAAAACCATCGTAGGATCTTCTGCCAAGTCGCCCACAGCTGAGTTTCGAACACGATATGCAGGATTGCTAACTGCGTCCGTAACGCCTTCACCAAGAAGCCGGAAAATCAGGGGAGACGAAATATATCAACATTGAAAGCTACAGTTTGGCTACATTGGGATTCGTTCCTGCCTCTATCAGACGATGACATCGCTTCGCTGAATGAATAAGCGTATTTTGATTTCTTATTTTTCACTACATTATAATTCGTCTAAAGACTGATCATCGCAAGACAAGGACAGGGACATTAAAATTAGCAACATGGAATGTTAGGACGTTAAACGACGACGACAAATTAGAGAACATAAAACAAGAACTGGAAAGAGAAAAAATTAATATTTTAGGGATGTGCGAAACGAGATGGATAGGAGCAGGCATCAAGATAGATGAAGATTTTAAGATTATTTATTCTGGAAGTGAAGACCGAAAAAGGGGAGTGGCGATTATTGTGGACCGGAAAACATCAAAATCTGTCTAAGGATATTGGGCCGTGTCGGACAGAGTTCTACTAGTTAAATTAATTGGCAGACCATTTAACATAAATGTTATTCAAGGATATGCCCCAACAGGAGAATCCAGTGAAGATAGTGTAGAGGAATTTTATAATGACATAGAGTCTGCCTTAAAGAAATGTAAGACCCTTACTGCTGGGATATTAAAACTGTATCTAATCATGTTTGTTTGTTAAGTCAGTGCGTTACTACTCAACTAGTCAAAACTGTTGTGATATTTCAATAAGATGTCATAGTTATGAAAATTATGTCTAATTGATAGTCTGAAACAATGTGATATTATCATGTGTGTATCCTATGACAGCCTTGCTGCCACTTTGGTAATATATTCTAGTACTATAACAAAGTGTTATTGATTTCTTCCTGTTTTTTTTTTATTCAGACACATTAAGTACATTTTTACAATTCATATGGCTTACATTTTGGTTGTGGGTACATTTCACTGTTGCGTGGTTGTTTTTATATTTGTAAACTGTGTTCTTCTAACCCCTGTGTGTTCTGGCATGGGAATTACTGACATTATCATATATGTGTGATTGTTCTGAAAGGATTGTTACTGATATTACTACATATGTGTGATTGTTCTGAAAGGAGTGTTATTGATATTATCACATATGTGTGATTGTTCTGACATGAGTGTTAATGATATTATCACATATGTGTGATTGTTCTGAAAGGAGTGTTACTGATGTTATCACATATGTGTGATTGTTCTGAAAGGAGTGTTACTGATATTATCACATGTGTGTGACTGTTCTAAAAGTGGTGTTACTGAAATTATCACATATTTATAGTTTTTCTGGCATGGTTGGTACTGATATTTTCACATAGGTGTGATTGTTCTATCTTGACTTATTTTGATATTATCACATAGGTGTGATTGTTTTGTCATGGCTTATTCTGATATTATCACACAGGGGTGATTGTTCTGCCATGGCTTATTCTGATATTTTCACATAGGTATGATTGTTCTGTCGTGGGTGTTACTGATATTTTTGCATATGTGTGATTGTTTTATCATGGGTGTTAGTAATATTATCGAATAGGTTTGATAGTTCTGTCATGGGAATTCCTGATATAATCACATGTATGATTATTTTGTCATAGGTGGTAGTAATATTATCGCATAGGACACACACACACACACACACACACACACACACACACATATATATATATATATATATATATATATATATATATATATATATATATATATATATATCCGGTCTCCCGGTAGCGGTTCTCTCCGTCTTGGTAACTTACGGGGTATGTGAAGCCGCCGCTTAGAAAGTAATGGCAAACTACTGAGAGTAATCTTGTCAAGTACATCAATAGCAGCTGAAAATTCTGATGTATGACTGCAGTTTCCTGTAAGGGATATGCAATTTTGTCTCAAAACTTTCTTTGACAATGTGGGCAATGACTGCTTTACGTTCCAGGAGGAAACTATCCTGCAGTTGTTGTTTTGTTTAGCCTTTTTTTTCACAGCTCCTTCAGTACTGTTTGCTTCTTAAGTGACTACATCCTTGCGTAATGATGTAAGCCACTAGAAGTAAACAAGGATATACATCTTTGCTTTATTGACTACACAAAGGCTTTTGATAGAGTTAGACATGTCAACATTGTGGATATGCTTGCAGATCTACAAATTGATGGGAAAGACATTAGACTTATAAAAAACATATATTGGAAACAACAAGCTGCCATAAGGATTGATAATGAAGTAGGACAATACCAACCTATTAAGAGAGGTGTTAGGCAGGGATGTGTAATGTTTCCAGATCTTTTTTCCCTATACAGTGAAAATATTTTCAGAAATGTAGATGACCTAAATGGAATCAGCATT
Source organism: Cepaea hortensis (assembly GCA_963921405.1). Lineage (NCBI taxonomy): Eukaryota > Metazoa > Mollusca > Gastropoda > Stylommatophora > Helicidae > Cepaea > Cepaea hortensis. The sequence continues at coordinate 55,742,238 of OY992880.1, read as the reverse complement.
GGAGGACGAAACATAAATAACATTAGATATGCGGATGATACAGTATTGATTGCAGACAATGCACATGATCTGCAACAATTAGTAGACGCTGTGGTTGTACACAGTGAGCAGCTGGGGTTGGAATTAAATTGTAGGAAGACACAGGTTATGGTCGTCACTAGGAAGAACGAAGTACCACAATGTAATATACAAGTAAATGGGAATATTCTTCAACAAGTGAATCGGTTCAATTATCTCGGAACAGTCATAACATCTGATGGCAGATGCCTTGAAGAGGTTAGAACAAGAATCGCCATTGCGAAAGTAGCCTTTAGCAAGATGAAAAACATTCTGACCAATAAAATGATGTCAATTGAAACGAGAAAAAGAGTGTTGAGGGGATACATAGAACCTGTTCTTTTGTATGGATGTGAAACTTGGACAATGTGCAGTCAAGCTGAAAAACATCTGATGGCTGCAGAAATGTGGTTTCTGAGGAAAATGCAAAGAATACCATGGACAGATAGAAAAACCAATGACCAAGTACTACAAGAGACAAATGAAAATCGTAGATTGATTAGAGAAATTAGACGTAGACAGTCAAAATTTTTTGGACATGTTATGAGAAGAAATGGACTGGAGAACTTAGTGACAACTGGCAAGATCGAGGGGAACAGACCAAGAGGAAGACCGAGAGAAAAATACCTGGATGGCTTGGCCACATGGCATGGACGAGACAGGAACACTGAGCTGATCCACGACACTGGTGATCGAGTGAAATGGCGAATCATGACCGCCCACGCTTTCCGGCATGGCACATGATTGATTGATTGATATATATATATATAACCATTAGTCATATACATCTCTATCAAAGTTACCCATTGGGCTGATGCAGTAGATTACACTACCCTATTACCGCCTCTGCTAGCACCTTAGTAATCAAGATGTAGTGTTTAGTAGTCCAGCATTGTTAGATGGTACACTGTGCATATGTACATTCTCTTCCAAATATACACTTATATAATAAGTGATTGCATTTGGCATTGGTAATAAATACCGGTAATGTAATAAAGGTAATCCACGTATTATGTCTTTTGCTTTTTACACACGAGTAACTTGTGTCATTTATATACAGCTTTTCTTATTAATATATTTGTGCAGTTTTGAATACGACATATCATTGTGTTTATTTACTTCTTTTGTGGTTGTGTGTTACATTTCTTGTTCTCATACGTTACTGAGTATGTTTATGAGTTGTACATGTCTGTTGTTTCCATCTACAGGTGTGTGTTCACTTTATATCGTTTGCGTTTCTTAACTTATTTCCTGTTGTTGGCTGGTATATTGCTTTATTTTAATTACTATGCTGCTGAATGCGTTGTACATAGTTCGTGTTAATATCGTCTAGTGTTGGTGGTTGGAAGTTATATAGGTTTTACCCATGTCTATATTACCTGTCCTTGTGTTCTTAAGGTTTACTTCCAAATTTCAATCTTGATCATATTGGTACATGTTCTTAATTATACTATAGTATATACATTCTCGTGCATAGCAGTGTTAAATAATACAAGTAATAGGGTTACGCCTTATAACGGGATTGAGCTATTCGAGTTTTATTTGTATGTTTCTTTGCTTAACTTTCTTGTATAGACCACATCACCCATCGAGTGTCGGTTTGGCTACATATGTGGATCTAGCACTATTTATCAAAAATCCTTCATGGTGTGAAAATACGTCTTTTTTCTATTTACCTTGATAATTTTTGCTCTTCGATTTAGAGACTTACATTCATAGTTTTAATTGTTACACATTTATTATCAAGATATTATTATATGTACTTGCTGTCTTTAATAGCTTACATTTATGAGAGCATGTTATGCATTTCTCACTCGCCTTTTTATGTTCAGGGCCGAATTAAATGCGCATTATTAATGGCCCTTATTGATTTTTGATACTGTTTGCACGTTACAAGATTCTTAAGACTATTTGCTATTTATATCCAAGCTTCTATATCATCCGTTTCTATCTTGCTATAATATAGGTATGCTGTGGGTTGTACAGACGTGACGTTCCTTTGGTGAAGGTATATTAACAAAACCAGTGTACCCCGTGTTCCTTGTGATCAGTGTCTGCACTTATCTGACAGACATATGTCCATTTTGGAGAGGTTAGGAAATGTCCCCATGCCCAATAACTCCAAAAAGGGAAATGTCCAGCTGCACAACCAAGTCGTAGAGAATAAACACAGGCAGCTCTATATACCGAATATCCACTTTGGTGTGGACCAGTTGTTGGCAAAAGCAGAGATAGAATACCTCAATATGTGGTATAATGAAGGAGGAAAGCACCATAATATCTTTCCCAGATTTCATGAATTTCTGTAGATCAGAGTTAGAGATATTCAGAGTACCAAGGGCAGCGATTTGTGGAGAGACATGAACACCTCCCCCATTTTGTAGAACACATGATGATGGTGATGATGATGATTATGATGAAGATGATGATGATGATGATGATGATGGTGATGGTGATTATGATGATGATGATGATGATGATGATGATGATGATGATGATGATGATGATGATGATGATCATGATGATGATGATCATGATGATGATGATGTCAGTCTTACAGTTAGTTGTAGCTACTGTGTACATATACTTATTTTATTTTTCATAATGTATTTTTGTTTTTATCTTATAATAAAATCAGTCAATTTATGTTGTGTTTGTAGAATTTGTCTTCTGTCGTAATGTATACTAATGTTTTGAAAGATATGGCTGTAATTGTATGGCACATGATAACTAAGTTGTTTTATTATCAGTATTATCGTTATGGACCAAATTAAAAATCTACTATTTTAATCAATTAAAGCCTAAGTGGCTCTAGATTCGAAATAAATAAATACAACACAGACCGGTTAGGTTAAACTATGAGAAGTCAGTAATTACAGTGCCGGCTAAAATATGTTATAAATAGACATTTTAAAAGTATATATAATATACAAACGCTGTCAACAGGTATTAGTCCACTTAGATTTCTCTGTTATTTCTGATCATAGTTCTTCGTTCTGAACATAATCTCCACTAAAATTGATCAGTTTATTTTATGGATTTATAAGAGGGGCCTACACATGAAAACTGTAAAAGTGTGATAGAAATTACAAGAACTGTGCCATTGTCTCGTAAACTGTCACTATTGTTGTTAAGGAAGCCAAGACTGGTCACACTTCTATGGTTTCTGGGTTTGGAGAGGAAAAGAAGAGCTCAAAAGTACAGTCCACATGGGGATACTACATGGATACAAGCTAGGAGGATAGTATCTCTATACCAACATCAGCTTGATGGATACAAGCTAGCAGGAAAGCATCTGTATACCAACATCAGCTTGATGGATACAAGCCTGGAGGAAAGCATCTCTATACCAACATCAGCTTGATGGATACAAGCCTGGAGAAAACCGTCTCTATACCAACATCAGCTTGATGGTTACAGGCCAGGAGAAAAGCACCTCTATACCAACATCAGCTTGATGGATACAAGCCTGGAGAAAACCGTCTCTATACCAACATCAGCTTGATGGATACAAGCCTGGAGAAAACCGTCTCTATACCAACATCAGCTTGATGGATACAAGCTAGGAGGAAAGCATCTCTATACCAACATCAGCTTGATGGATACAAGCTAGCAGGAAAGCATCTGTATACCAACATCAGCTTGATGGATACAAGCCAGGAGGAAAGCGTCTCTATACCAACATCAGCTCGATGGATACAAGCCCGTTACAGGTCCTAGATTACCTGAACCCCAATGGATCGGACATAAAAGTTGAAACTCTAGATTGCAACACCATAAGAAACGAAACAATTATGAAGCATGTTAATGAGTTTAGACTTGTGTAGCTTGACAAGAATAGATAGGTAATATAATTAAGAGGTGAAATGTGGAATAAATTAATAACTCAAGCCAAAGCATCATTCCATGTGGTGTAGATTATTGACTTCACTCGTGTGACAAAGTTTGAGGAGAAAATTTAGATCCCATGGACTATAAGAAGTTATTACAGAATGATTAAAGTATTACAGAATTATTAAAGTATTACATAATGATTAAAGTATCACGGAATGATTACAGTGTCACATAATGATTACAGTATCACAAAATGATTACAGTATCACAGAATGATTACAGTATTGCAGAAGGGTAGCCAGGGTGTTCGTGGCCAAGTGGTCAAGCCGCCAACCTCGCACTACGAAGGTCGCGGGTTCGCTTTGGGACTCCATCTTTTGGTTTACGAGTGCAATCCTTGGAGAACCCTGGGTACCTTAGGAACTGCGGAGTTCGTGCCCAGTGCAATGATTTCAGCAGGACTCTAGAAACAAGACTGAGCCCTATGGAACAGAAGTCGGTGCAATGAAGTGATCTGCTTACCGTTGACCCTGATACATTTAAGAGGATAAGCCGCGGTATCTAATAGGTCACACACACACATGCACACACGCACACCTGTCAGCCCTGTGGTCATGGGTTCGTATCTCCGCCGGCACGGGGTTTTACAATTGACATGGGTTCCCAGGTTGACCCTGCCTATAATGGGTTCAGGGACATATTTTGGGAAGTAACATCGGCCGTGTGATACTGACCATATTACCCACATCTTTGCCAATTGGTCTAGGCATATGGGCCTGTCCTTAAGGTGTGTAAAGAGGGGTATTCACTTCACTTACGAACATGCCGTCAGTCTCACCACATTTCCAGCTTTATAAACGACAGGTTCTTAAAGACAAGATATGTCATTATATGCCCCAGTCTCATGGCTGTTTACTTGTGCAACAAACACTGAGAACGTAAGCTTGGGTCCGATATCTATTTCAGCTAAACAAGCTCTCTGAGGTCATATAATCACATTAGTCTGTCTGGAATATATTCGATTTCATATTTAGTTACAAGCGCGGTGACAAGAGGAGGGAGATGAGGTGAAATATGACCCGCTCAGTCTGGGCTAGTAAACATATTTGTCACACTTCCAACTTGTCAACAGCATAGTTAATTTTGTCAAACAAAGAATACAGCCCATGGTATCGATATATTAGTTTACTTGAGAATGAGAAATATAACCCGTTGTACTTGCTGTTAAACCAACGAGCAGACAAGCTGACAAACATCTGATGGCTGTGGAAATGTGGTTTCTGGGGGAATTGCAAAGAATACTGTAGACAGACAGAAAAACCAACGAGCAAGTCCTACAAGAAACAAATGAAAACCGTGAACTGTTTATAGGAATAAGACGTAGACAGTCAACATTTTTTGGCCATGTTATGAGAAGAAATAAATTGGAGAACTTAGCGATAATTGGCAAGATCGAATGGAAGAGAACAAGGGGAAGGCATAGAAGTAATTACCTGGATGACTTGGCCACGTTGCATGGTCAAGACAAGAACACTGAGCTGATCCACGACTCTGTTGATAGCGTGAGATAGCGAAACATGACCGCCCACGCTTATCTGCATGGCACATGATGACTACATTTTAATTATATGCGTGATATACGTTTTCTGCATTTCACCGAAATGTACAAATTTATATTGACTTTGTTCTTCAAGATTTTTTCAATTTACTGAGGGTTATGAACGTAAAGGTTTTCAAAGCGATTTCTGCAAGATTATTTAATTCTTCATCTTCCGATTACTTAGTTCGAGTAAACATTTTTGACGCCGTTCACAGAGAAGTTGCGAAAGCTGCCTCTTGCCACCGACACATTAGAAGTCAGCAGGGCATATTGCTGTTCTCTTCTGTTCGTGTCTACCACGACAACACTGCAGTGATGCAGCCGGTAGTCATAATTACTGCCTGCTAGGATCTAGATCATGACCTCCTCTTCTGCCTTTCACCCGGCTATGTGGCGAAGTTGTTACGAATGCAGTTAGTAATCCCGCATCGTTAGAAACACAGCTGCGGGAAAACTGGAAGTACACCGCCTTGTGTTCATTTCCCATAAAAGGATATGAGTGCCGGTCGTTCAGAAAGCAATGGCAAACTACTGAACGTAAATCTTGCCAAGAAATCACAAACACCCAGAACATGTTGGGTTGACTGCGACATCCTGTAAACTGTAAAGGATATGTTACAAACTGACTGTCGTTCATCTCCTAATGGAGGATAGACTACCGGCCTACTCACACCATTTGTAAACGTGTTCCTGATTGGTTGGATTGTGCAGCTAAATGTTTCTAGGGGATGAGGTGGCCAGTCTCACTTCAAAGCTCTTGAGTCGCCTCTTACGACATATATGGTAGATCACAGTCTTTCTATTCTTCACTTCCCTTATAGGCCTTATAAGTAACACACAGTCGAGGCAATAGCGTTGTCAGTTCTAATTTGCTGACGAAGACGCGCGCAGTTAAAATGCGAGTCCCGCAATCATCACTCAATGTTGCTACATCTTTGGTCGCTAACTCATTCCACAAATAGCAACACATCATGTTTATTATTATTTATTCACTCTATGGAATGCTAGCCTGTTTGTGACGAAGGAGTTACGGATGCAGTTTGTGATCCCTCATACCCGCGATCGAAACACAGCTGCCCTGTGTTGGTTTTTTACGAAGTGGTATGGATACCGGTCGTTGAGAAAGCAACGGAAAACTACTGAGCGTAAACTTGCCAAGAGATCATAACAGCAATTAATGCTGGTGTTGACTGCGACATCCTATAACGGATATGCAACTAACTTTTAATGGAATGCTAAAGCACATATATTGATTAAAAAATCAATATATATATTTGTTAATTCTATGGAATGCTAAACCTGACATATTGACCAAAGCAGCAATCAGATTGACTGAATACTGATTAATAAAAGAAAAGCTATGATAAATGTATAGGCAATGCCTGGTTCTGATTATGACATTGATTGCGACTTACCACACCGAGAAAGAAAGGTAACATTGACAAGAGTAAAAGAGGAGGCCAATAACATTAGATGTAACATATGCCATTGGATCTGAGGTTTTATAGAAGAATGCTGAAAATTCTTGGTCATCTAATATAAACAAGATGGACATTATAATGATGGCTAATACGCAAATATAACTTGTCAAAACACACCGGAAACGGGCAGTCTTCATGAAACTTGTTGTGACATGTTGGAGATCGCAGGATTTGGGAGAGCACAATCACCCACTCTTGTCGGCAAGACACTTGATGATGATCTTTCATTGCTTTCTGAAAGAGACATCAACATTGATGTCTAACTGACCGGTGTATGAATTGAACCCGTGACCCGCCGTTAACGCACAGGAAATATAAGCGCAAGCTCATTAAGCCCTTTGGCCAAATTGGTTTGGCAATAAAGTACTAGATAGCAACATATTTTCATGAAAATGTGACAGGTGTAGACATCGTACATTTATAAAATAGACATGTACATATCTATAAATACAGACATTCATTAATTCATTCAGTAGCATATTCTTTGCAGAATCTAGATCCCATAACAACCTTCCGGAAAACCTCTCGATCGTAAGCAAACTGCTCCGCTTCCGTTACACACATCTGGAGATCATCTGCCACATCCTGCACCCATTTTCTCTTTGGCCTTTCTCTTCCTCTCTTCCCGGGCATATACCCCTCCATGATTGTTCTCTCCAATCTTTCGTTACGTTTCAAGTGACCAAAATATTTCCATTTTCTTTGTTTAATCTCTTTAATAGCCAACCTTCTTCAATATTCGGCTCTTGAAGTATGGATGCAGTTGTTCTTTTCTTTATCCATGAAATTCTTAGAACTCGTCTATAACATTTATATTCAAAGGCATTTATGCGCTGTTCAGCTTGTTTAGTAAATGTCCAGGTCTTTCAGGTGTATGTTGCAATGGGAAAGATGCATGCTCTTAAAAAAACTAATGTTTGTAGTTCTATCTATTTTTTTTCTTCGGCATATACTTTACATGATATCGCTGTCAACACCAGCATTTTACTGATGTTGTTGATTTCTTGGCTAGATTACGCTAAGTAGTTTGCCATTGCTTTCTGATCGGCCAACTCACTTATCCCGAAAGTCACCAACGCGGCCAGAACCGCTACCTATTCTCGCGCGCTGCGTTACCCTAAGTGGATTACGGAGAAAGTCGTTTAAACCCTATGCCAGGGTCTTTGATAGCAACAGATAATCGTCTTTTCATGTCTTTCATTGTGTCATCATTGTTAGTAATCAATGACCAAAGATATTCGAAATTTTCCACCACCTCCAATTATTCCTCATTACCATATATTTCTTTCTCCATAGTAGTTTTAGTTTTATCGGTGTGCATTATCTTTGTTTTTGCTATGTTAACATATATATATATATATATATATATATATATATATATATATATATATATATATATATATATATATATATATATATATATATATATATAAGGGACGTTCATTTGAAATCCGTTCGTGCCGCACTGCGCGTAATTGCTTACGTTGAACATCATCATGTCATAGTCACGTGATAAGTACTGACCAATGAATAAAAGAGCAAGTGCTTATGGTCCCCTGATGCATAGGTTCTGATTCTGACCGTTGAGAAGATGGCCGAGTTGATCCAAAATCCTTCCAAAGAAGCTCAAAGGGCTGTTATTCAGTTTCTTTCATTTGAATGATGTCGACCAGTGGACATTAATCGAGGAATGCAGGCAGCGTACGGTAACAAATGTGTGTCGAAGACAATAGTGACAGACTGGGAACGAATGTTTCGGAAAGGACGTCAGTTCACGACAGATATTCGTCGGCCGGGTCAAGTGCATATTGTTGCAACAGAAAAAACCATCGCCAAAATTAATGCAGATGAACCGTTGTCGAAGCACACGTACGCTAGCGAAAGAATCTGATGTGTCAACTGGGACAATTCAAAAGGTCGTTCGTAAGAAACTGCAATATCGGAAGGTGTGTTCACAGTGGGTACCACGGATGTTGACCGACCACCAAAAAGAGGAACGCATGGGATGGTGTTTGAACCACTTGCTGCGTTACAGAGTGGAGGGTGATGCATTTCTCTTCTGCATAGTGGCAGGCGATGAATCATGGTGTCATCACTTTGAGCCGAGCAGCAAAAGATAGAGCATGCAATGGAAGCATGCTGGATCACCAAAAGCCAAAACAATTCAAGTTACAGGTTTTCGCTAGTAAGGTTATGCTGAGTGCATTTTTTTTTACCATGAAGGGCTATTGTTGGCCGACTTTAAAGAGCCTGATGTCAACATCAACTCTACCCACTACTTGCAAACACTAGACAGCTGCAAAAAGCCATCAAGAATAAACGACCTGGCATGCTTTCTCGCGGTGTGATTTTGTTGCACGATAATACTCGTCCACATGTCGCAAAGATTGTGCAGGAGTCATTAGCAAGGAAGAAGTGGAAATTCTGCAACATCCAGCCTATAGTCCTGATTTGTCACTATGTTATATTCATTTGTTCGGACCTCTACAACAAGCTCTCAAATGGCAACGATATTACACAGATGGAGACCTAATGAAAGCGGTAAACACTTGGTTCAGTGAGCAACCACAATCCTTTTTTTGCGGACGGCATTTTCCGCTTGCCTAAGCAATGGGATGCTTGCCTGAATGCCTACGGCGACTTCTTCTGACCAACTCTTGGTGCATAATTCATTCAAATTGAATGCTCTGTTTAATTCTACCCCACCTGTTAATGTTTCTTTCATGCATTTATAATAAAGCCACTGGAACGGGTTTCAAATGAATGCCCCTAATATATATATATATATATATATATATATATATATATATATATATATATATATATATATATATATATATATATATATATATATATATATATATATAAGAGAGAGAGAGAGAGAGAGAGAGAGAGAGAGAGAGAGAGAGAGAGAGAGAGAGAGAGAGAAGAGAGGGAGAGGGAGAGAACTGTAGAATGCAATGATCACAACCAGTTCAGGTGCTGACATCTATTTTCAGGGTGATGTTGGTGATGTATAGTCATGTTGCAATAAAGTACTAGATAGCAACATATTTGCAGGAAAATGAGATAGGTGTATTTATAAAATAGGCATGTACAGATCTTACTTCTTCTTCTTCTTTTGCTTTCAACCCGAGAGTTTTTCAGACGTAATTGCGTTAGGCCTGTTTACATCATAGCTGCTATACTTGCGCCTTTAGACCGACACATCCGACTTCTGCGGGCATTTGTTGACCGGGTTAACCTTTCCGGGGTGTACAGATTTATGAATGCAGACATACGTGGAATTAAACTGAGTGGCACAAAACAGGCAACTGTGAACTGGAATGATCACAACCAGCTCAGGAACTAAAATCTATTTTCATGATGATGATGATGTATAGACATGTTGCGTGACCAAGTGTCTGTTATTATATTTAGCCAGCTAAGCCGGATAGATTCTCCTTCGCTATAGCGAGCATACTATCTTTGGATTTGGGGAAAACATATGTGAGTGTCTATATATGTAGATAAATTCCTGTCTTGCGATTGTCAATACAGATATGGTATGTCGTATACGCTTATGAATATTTACGATTCACGTTTGTCGTGAAAATGTGTGTCTGTGTGAAACATACCGAAACTTGCACATTAGCAAGATAACAATATTTTTTTAACGTTGGCGTTCGTATACCAATCATTCATTTAATTAATACTTCAATCTGTCTGTCCGTCTGTCCTTTCTGTCTGCCAATTTGTCTGTTTGTTTGTCCTTCCGTCCGTCTATCGGTCTGTCTGTCTGTCTATATATCTGTCTGTCTGTCTCTCCATCCTACTGGCCATTGAAATGACATCATTATCGTCATAATTTCCTATAGATCATGGCGTTGACCGAAGCAATTTACAGATACAGAAAAGTCTATCATATTCCACGAAGGCATCATGGAAATATGGCTTTACCTCCCATTTAGCTGACCGTATGGATAACGACTGCCAGTAGTGGGTAGGCAATTATGCTCAACTATCTCTGGTAATGGGAACAGAGCTAGAGTAGGGGCTAGACCTTCGCTAATCTACCCGTTTGCCATGGGTTCGAATCCGAACTCGGGCGTATTTTTTTAACAATTGACCTAGGTTCGCAAGTTGACCCTGTCTAAATATAACACCAGAAAATGTATTGGGAAGTAAAGTCGATCAGTATGATATTAATCACATCACTCCTCTAGTGTTGGTTGTCTGTAGCAACATTGGTCTAGTCTAGCAGAACATGCCCATTGCACCGTGAGGAGTGTACAAGGGTCACTTACTTACTTTTTATATTTCCGATCCCCACTTCATGTGGCTGGGTCGACCCCAGAGACATATTTTACTGGTCGAAACTAATTCAACACTGTCATTACGGAAATTTGAACTACTTACTACAATAGCATGTACACTCACTACCCATAACTCATATTAAAATAACTAAGGGAGGCAACTGAGTAATTATGTGCGAGAAATATTAAATACAAGTAATGGCTCTTTTAGACGAGCTCCATTCGAAGGTCTTAACGGACGCGATTCGTGAGCCCGCTTATCCGCGCTCGAAACACAGTTGCAACAGAAATTGGCAGCAGAACGCGTTGCGCTGGGTTTTAACGAGTTGGTATGGGTGCCGTTCGTTTAGATAGCAATGGCAAACTACTGAACGTAATCTTGTCTAGACATCAACAACAGCAATAAAATGTTGGTGTTGAAATCGATGCCCCATAAAAAAGGATATGTTTACAGGGTGTTGGGTATAGCGCGAGGGATCGCACCTCACGGTGAGTGACAACCTTATTCTGGAGTGTAGACCAGGATCCAGTTTGTTTCCCTTCTCTTTGCCTTGCTCATGTATGGTTACATCAAAACCGCTTGTGTACGGCGGTGGCCACACCACTGGCAACAGTCTTGGCTGACTGGCTAAACTACATGAGTGAAGTAGGGGTAATATCGTATTAAACTGAGAACGTCCATCCCTAGTACACAAAAGACTGGGACGGTGAACAGGGCGGATAAATCTGTGCAGACCAACTGCTTGGAAAGCGAAACATAAAATTGTGTGGCACATACGAGTCGTGTTCAGGACACACCAGATAACTTGGCTGGCTACGGTAGAAGAGATTGGGACCGCAACACGTGATACTCCAAAGACAGCAATGAAAATACAACAAAACATACTTAAGGGTAAGATTGAAGGCAAGGAAGCAAGAGATGGACAACGATTCAAGTGGGAAGATAACATCAAGAGATTGACAAACAGCAATCTGACAGAATGTACAATCACGGCGAGAGACAGACAAAGTTGCAGGTCGGTTGCAGCCAGCCTTTATCGTGGAGACGTCACCTGATTGATTCAATGGCACTTTACATCCACATTCTGTTAATCGAGTGTTATACAATCTCTATCAGTATGTAGTTGGTGCTATGAGTAGCTATGACTTGTGATCAGGGGTGGGAGTGTAAGTGTTGTTTATTTTCATATTCAGCTTGACACCAACCACTACTTTTTGTGTGATGTTTATTTTTTTTTTGTTTTGGTTTTATAATAGATGCTTTCAAAGGTAACTTACTGTAAATTATAAACAGAGCGACCTGCCGAAAGCATTACACAAATCACGAACTACAAGAAAATGCCACTCGGCTCGTTAAACGTTTAACGCCTTTGTATGGAATGTACAAGGCAAAAGAAGCATAGAAATATGCAAAAGATATCAGAGAAGGAGGGGCACAAATAAGAAATATGGAGAGGACATGGACGGACCCGTATAAGATAGATAAAGATAGGATGGCTTGGAGTGAGTTGGGTGAGGGTCAGTGCCCCAGTCTGGCATACAAGCCTAAAGAGGAAGAGCAAACAATGACGGAGTCCAGAAACAAACACACAATGTTGAGAGCGCGAGGCAGGCGGCTCCAACACTTGGTGAAGGAGACCACCAGTCTGTCTGATTGTGATGTTTTCTCCTTGACGTGTCCATATGTCACCGCCTCACCGTTAGATATATTAGTTAGAGGGCTACAACTCCAGCCCAAGGGAGAGAACAGAGCCCGAGTAATCTAGAGCCTTCTAGAAGGACTGGCCAATAAGTCCAGGGTTCCGTGGACACTGATGTGGCCCGCCTATTGCGGGGTTCACGAGGAACTCGGACAGAGTTGCCACCCGTGTCGGAATGGGACACGTGTGGACCGGCAGAGGACAGACGGACTTGAGAGAGGCAACAGGGCCTGCCTTTGAGGGACTCTATAGATATCAATAGATATATAGACATAGGCTAGATAGTTTGCTAGACTGTTGAATGATACTTATGTGTTTGATGTTCACTATTTGGGATATGTAATATAGCGCGGGTCTGTTTACCCACTGCGCCAACGCATACTGTATATGTAAATACAATAAATATTCGATCTCATAACGAACAGATTATTGTTGCCTGTATGAACCCAAGTTTAGTTACCTAGATACGAGCAAGACTATGACAGGCTTTTCCGGACGAGCCCCCAAAAAGCCTGTCATAGTCTTGCTCGTATCTAGGTAACTAAACTTGGGTTCATACAGGCAACAATAATCTGTTCGTTATGAGATCGAATATTTATTGTATTTACATATACAGTATGCGTTGGCGCAGTGGGTAAACAGACCCGCGCTATATTACATATCCCAAATAGTGAACATCAAACACATAAGTATCATTCAACAGTCTAGCAAACTATCTAGCCTATGTCTATATATCTATTGATATCTATAGAGTCCCTCAAAGGCAGGCCCTGTTGCCTCTCTCAAGTCCGTCTGTCCTCTGCCGGTCCACACGTGTCCCATTCCGACACGGGTGGCAACTCTGTCCGAGTTCCTCGTGGACCCCGCAATAGGCGGGCCACATCAGTGTCCACGGAACCCTGGACTTATTGGCCAGTCCTTCTAGAAGGCTCTAGATTACTCGGGCTCTGTTCTCTCCCTTGGGCTGGAGTTGTAGCCCTCTAACTAATATATCTAACGGTGAGGCGGTGACACCATAGTTGTCTGTCCTGTGCTGCTATCTTTACATGTATGTCTGCGTTGATAGATCAGTACATGTTTGTTTATAAAAGGAGTCAGTAAAAATAGAGAGATAGCATGTTTTTGTAATTTTTGCGAATGAACCGTCGATAGTTATGCATTTTTTTGCATTTAATAATTTATATAATAATAAGGAATAATTGTATAAGTAACGCTAACTTCATCAAAATATCCGAGAACACAGAGGATTGGGAAGTCATGATCACTGGTATCTGCTCCAGATCAGGCCAAAGAAGAAGAGGAAGTAAAGTATCAGGTGTCTAAACGTGGCAGACCTAGATCAAGTTGGACTGGATTGATGCAGTCAGACACGGCCTGGTATCTAGCTAGTCATGGCAACACACCAGACACAACAGACGTAAAGTGAATGCCACGTTTTCAGCTCCCAGTTAATATACAGCTCTAGCGGTGTGAAACCTATGCAAACTACTCAGTCAGGGAATTACGTGTTTAGAGTGTTCTTCGGATATACTGACCATTTCATAATTAGGTGAGATGGCCAGTTACCTTTCTCGCTAACTAAAAAATTCTGAAACATGCCTTGTATACAACGATCCATTTTCTGAGCTTTCGTAGAATCTACAGGCGAGCATATTGGAAAAGAATCCGGTCAGCACTAGATGTTGAACCCGAATACTATTTTGGTAAGCGTGTACATTAACCAACTTGACATCATGATGCTTGTTGTGTAACCGTTATAAAAAAAGTCGCTTAAAAGTCGACAGGGTCGACTTCATCGCACCGGGTTTATCCCATATGGCTCGGTCTCTTTCCGCAGTGCGGAAAGCGTCACACAAAGCACGAACTCCGTAGCTTTTAGCGACGACCCACAGGAGTCTCCGAAACATTTTACTCGTAAACCGAAGGGTGCGGCCCAAATCGAACCCACAACCTTCGGAGCACGAGTCAAACGGCTTGACCACTTCGCCACAGAGACTCCCAACCGTTATAAAATGTGTACATTTTATTATTGTTGTTCTTAGACACGACAGAACACCGGGGCTATGAAGATGCATCGTCCATGTGTTCAACATCTGTAGTAATGCGGAACAATGTAATAATTACAACATCCTTACAATTAAACGGCTTACATACATGAAAGGTGATGTAGGGTAAAGAGAGAGGGATAGTACCTCACTGTGAGAGCAAGCCATATGCCAAGGGATAGACCAGGATCCTATTTGGTTCCCGTCTCCTTACCTAGTTCATGTATACCACGAATACCGCTTGTGTAAGGCGGTGGCCACACCACGGGCAACAGTCTAGGCTGACTGACTAAACTACATAAGTGAAATAGGGGTAATATCCTATACTAAAGAATTCCATCCCTAGTACACAAACGACTGGGACGTTGAAGAAGACGGATGAATCTAAATATATCAACGACTTCGAAAGCGAAACAACAGAGTGTGTGGCACACACAAGGTGTGTTCAGGACACGATAGTCAACATGGCTGGCCATCGTGGGAGAGATTGGGACCTCACCATGTAAGATAGCAATGGTAATTCAACAAGAAAACATCGATACGGGTAATTCTTGGTACCCCTGGAGATGAGACTGTTCTACATATTCACAGGGAAAAGACAATTCCCATAGTGAATGTTTTTTTTTTTTTTTTTAGCATATCCTTTACAGGACTTAGCTGTCAACACCAGCATCTTTCAGCTGTATGTTGATCTCTTGGCAAGATTACGCTCAGTAGTTTGCCATTGCTTTCTGAGCGGCCGGCTCAGTATCCCGCAAGTCACGAGCGGGGGTCGAACCGCCTCAGCTCTCGCTCCGCTACGAGACTCTGCGTGATAAACGGGATTACAGAGAGAAAGTGTTGTAACCCCACAGCCAGAGAGACCGGCCCATAGTGAATAAGTAAGTAAATAATGACGAATGTATCCCAAAGTCTTTTGAAAAGGTGCTCTCTGACAATACCTACCTGAAAAGTAGAAGGAGAGGTCTAAGAATTGGTATGTGGACATACGCACCCTGTATCAAGCAGGGAAATGTGATAATCTTATTGCCGAAGCAAATAACATGAATTTGGACATTTTAGGCGTATCTGAAATAAGATGGACAGTTAAAGTTATATAAGGAGAGAAGATCACATATTTATTAACTCGGTAGGAGATCATCACGAGAGAGGAGTAGGAATTTTAGTAAAACCAAAGTTAGCGAAACGTATTAGTGGATTCTGGGCTCATAAAGAAGGCTGATACGACTCAAAATTAAGGCAAGACCATTCGACATAGTAATTCTTCAGACATATGCTCCAACAATAGATTATTGTGATGAACAGCTAGAAGAATATTATGAAGACCTACAACAAATACTGAAAGTTGTAAAATCATCAGAAGTCATAATTGTCATAGGAACCATAACGTAAAGGCTGGGGAAATCCCTTTTCATCACACTACCGAAGAAGCCAAGAGCTGTTGATTGTGAGGATTACAAAACTATTAGCTTAATGAGCCACATAACTAACATACTACTCAAAGTCATACAAGAAAGAATTCAACATAAAATAGTTGAGGAAGCAGCTGAAGAACAATTTGGGTTCCGCAAAAAAGCAGCACCAGAGAAGCAATTATCTGTTTGAGGATGCTAACTGACAAATATATAGAAGTTCAGAAAAATATATATGTTTGTTTTATAGTTAGTTAGTTAGTTAGTCGACAGATCATCCTCATTGCACATCGAACCATTCAGTCCATAAGTGCTCGGATCCCCTCCTCAGCAAATCCCGCAGCGTGTAGCGGCTAACGACGCCAGTTCTGTGGTTAATCAATCTTCTTTGGCTTCCTGCGTAGTGTTCTTGTTTGGCCACACCTCTTTTAATTTGCTGCTCTCGCAGTCTGGCCATTGTTGTAGATTCACAGTCATCACTTGGTTCTCGCAAAAGTCTTACTTCTCGTAGAGCATTCAGAATGTCGGCCTGGTCCATGGCGCGTCCGCCCTCCACAGTATTGTTTTATAGATTACAAGAAAGCTTTTGATAGAGTACAACATGAACGACTAATTACATGCCTTCACGATATAGGAGTAGACGGAAAGGACATCAGACTTATTAGTAACTTGTACTGGGAACAAGTGGCGTCTATTAGATGCGGAAATAACTATTCGTCGCCTACAGAGATAAAAAGAGGAGTGCGACAGGGATGTGTACTGTCCCCAAGCCTCTTCAACTATACACAGAAAGAATCTTTAAACAAGTTGAGCTGCCTGGACTTAACATCAATGGAAGAATCAGAAACAATCTTAATTATGGTGACGACACTGTGTTACTAGCAGAAAGCGAGCAAGAGTTACAAAACCTAGTGGAACAAGTACACATGCATAGTGCAGAATGTGGCTTAGATATTGTCGTGTGTGTAAAGAATGAATGTCGTAGTAGTTATTTGCTCTTCTTTACCACTTTAGTGTCGTCCCTGGAATGAGGGGAATCAAAACCCACATTTGTTTTATTTCAATATCTCTATCCTGGAGATATCCAGTAGACTCCGTCCACAACACGCCCTCAATCTAGTTAGTTAGTTAGTTAGTTAGTCGACAGATCATCCCCGCTGCACATCGAACCATTCAGTCCATAAGTGCTCGGATCCCTTCCTCAGCAAATCCCGCAGCGTGTAGCGGCTAACGACGCCAGTTCTGTGTTGGTTTATCAATCTTCTTTGGCTTCCTGCGTAGTGTTCTTGTTTGGCCACACCTCTTTTAATTTGCTGCTCTAGCAGTCTGGCCATTGTTGTAGATTCACAGTCATCACTTGGTTCTCGCAAAAGTCTCACATCACGTAGAGCATGTAGAATGTCAGCCTGGTCCATGGCGCGTCCGCCCTCCACAGTAGCCTCACCTGCGAGCTTGTCAGCCCGCTCATTTCCTTGTACTCCCGCATGCCCTGGCACGAAGATGAAACTAATCTTTGCCAGCCGAGACCGCTTCAGAGGCAGCAACCATTCTCTTCGGATCGACCCCTCCTCTATCCTCTTGATCATGTTCATTGAGTCGCTAAGGAAACAAGCCCTGGTGAATGTCTGTGTCTCGAGCCATGTTATTGCTTTACTTACTGCCATGACTTCCATGGTCAGGCTACTTGTGGTTTCAGTAAAAGCACCAGAGTCCTCCTTCACAATTCTCCCTCCGGCCCGAGCTGTAAAGGCCCATGAGCTTCTCACATGTCGGACGACCGACCCATCTGTGTAGATGACCGCGTCACCGTCTAGCGAATTCTCGAAAATCAACGCTTGTACTTCAGCCTCAACAGCAGCCGGATTTTCTTGTCTGCATTTTCTATCTAGTTGGATGCAAACTGAAAAGGATGTGCAGAAGTCTGTTGGCACTTGCACCCACTCCTCGCCAGGTTCTAAGTCCTCAAGTGAACACACCTGTTGAAGAATGTCTTCGGCTTGACCCATCCACGACCGTCCTCTTTTTAACCTGCTGCCCTTCACCTTCCTAATTTCACTATGCAGTGGATGTTGTGTGTTTGCGTTAATTCTGAGGTAGGCGCGTGCCCTGCAAACTTGTATTCTCTCTTCAATGGTTGGAAAATCAAGAAGGTAGCGCATCGCCCTGCATGCTGTATCTCTTGTACATCCAAGAATAATGCGCATAGCTTCATTCTGTATCCTTTCCATCCTTTCTATCTGCTTATGGCTGAGAGTCAAGATTGCCATTGCATACTCCAAAACAGACATGACCAGCCCCTCGTACAGAAGACATAGATGGCGCTGCTCACAGTTTGCTGCCGCCATCACCCGCATCGCTGCCAAACCCTCAATCTGAAGACACCTTCTTCTCACTCTTACTCACTCCTGGATCATGCTTCCAATCATTCTTCCCCAACATAACATACTTGACAACTCTTGCTTCAACAAATAAAAACAAGAAATTTATTAAAGCAAAGAGTATATATAGGAGAAGTGTGTGTGTATATATAAAGTGTAGAATGTGTGACGTATATTCTAAAGTGTCTGTAGACTCAGATCAGTGTTCAGGAGTATAGTCATTCACATCACTGTGCTGAGAACACACTAGCACCATTCAGTCCAGACAAGCAACCTCACCAAGGTGATGCTCCTCCGGTCACGTGAAGACTTCCTCCGTTGTCTCTTGAACCACTAGGATGCTTGGAAACCCATGACAAACACTGTCTAATGAGAGTCTTCAATCTGTTTTACACTATGAATTTCCTCTGTTATTTAACCGAATGTTAATTAGAAAATTCTAACACTATTGTCACTGTTACTGGGGAAATCTTACTTGATCTAGTGTCACTGGTTTTAAAGATTCCCCATATTAACAACACAATCTGAATGTTCCAGGTATCATTATAATTTTATATGACTGTTTCTGGTAGCAGTGTTGTGTATGTATATATTATATATAATGTTCTGACTGTTCAGTGATACACCTATCACTTGCTAAAACATAGGTATCATCAGCATATCCTGCTCAGCAGAAGTCAGGTTCCCGCAAACCAACTTGGGTATAAGCCCAATGTAGCGGCCTCTCAGCAACTTCTGTCTTCAAATTCTGAGCCATCATCTTCTAAAATGTGTTAGCTTTACTGGTCAAAATCATAGCACACATACGTGGACCTGTAAATGGAACCTGTAGAATAGAGAATACCATGGTGAGGGCAACTCAATCCTGGCCGGAATTAGGTGAGTGTAGGCCAATAGCAGCACTCAGATCTATAACAGAGATCCGATCTCTGTCATACGGCCAAATAACTCATCATATGATCTGAGACATGGCAACACCAGGAAAGAATAAAGGAACGGGTAGAAACCCAGCAGATGCCATACTGGAAGATCCTACCATTTCACATTCCTCTCCTCCCTCTCAACCATCCTTAATCTCTCTAATTATTATTCCACTACATTTTCCTCAACTCCCTGAGTAAAATGATATATCACACAAGCTAGTTAAAGCCACACAATAGAATACTAGTGCCGACGCTCCTATGATACTTTCTAGCACCGCACTTATAAAACAATGCATTATATCACCACACCTATAATATATTATATCACCGCACCTATAATACATTATATCACCGCACAGTACTGTACTCTATTCCTAATCATACTCTAAGTTAGATGTGATTAATAGCCCACCATATGCCTATTCCAGTTGCTAATCGAAACTAGGCGATCACAGACTGGATCTATGTCCGCCGATAACTATCAACAAATTTACACCCCTAGTTTCTTTTATGTAACACAACTCGGAATACTGCATCGCTCTTTCCAACTTCAGAAATCTGGTCAACTCACTCCTCTTGTTTACTGCAACGCTTTTTATATTGGGCTGTGAGTGACGTCACCAAAATGTCCAGACGCTTACCAGTCCAGAGTCTGGTTCCTTCTCCTGTTCTAGACTAACTGGAGTCAACCCGCGGTCAAATTTGCTTTCATTTGGGGAAATTCCAGTCTGTCTTGGAACCAGAGAATTCCCCACATCAGAGAATCCATCCCGCCTGTTTTCCAGACTCTCCCGTCTTGCACTTCAAATGCCGTCTCCCGCCTCGCAGACAAATGACGCCGTTGTTCGTCTCGAGCAACCCACATCATAACAAAATCGCCGACCAGGTGTAGACATTCTGACGCGACGTGTTTGGCTTCCCCGTTAGAAATGCCGATCCTGTGTTACCAGTTTTAACGACGTATTTTTCTCAGTCTGTACATCAAAGGATTACTTGTTTTTACAGATTACTGTCGGGTCTGGTTGTCATCGATCGAATCTCAAGTTTATTTATGTGACAGATATTAACATCCAAAAAACAAAAACTATGATAATTAGCAGTGGAAAGGAAAGGTCATCAATGACAATCACAGTAAACGTCCAGATACTAGAACAAGTAGCAAGTTTCTCCTATCTTAGACATATAATAACAGATGATGGCAGAAGTGAAATAGAAATAAAAAAGAGAATAGGAATGGCTAAATGTGCTTTCAACGGTATGAAATTAGTATTACCATCCAAACAGATTAACAACGCATTTAAAATGAGAATTGTCAAATCTACGAATATGCAACGCTACTGTATGGCGCGGAAGCCTGGACATTGAACAAGCAGCTAAAAAGTCGCACAGAGGCCCTGGAGATGTGGATATACAGACGAATATGTCGTATTTCATGAAACAAAAACAATCAAATGCAGAGGATCTAGACAAACTGGGAATGAAGAGAGCGTTGATTAAAGAAATAAAGAGGGGGCAAGTGAAATATTTCGGCCACATTAAAAGACATGCTACTCTTATAAAAACCATACTGGAGGGCAAGGTTGAGGGCAAGAGAGCAAGAGGTAGACAATGATACAAGTGGGAATATAACATCAAGAGATGGACGAACATCAGCCTGACAGAATGTACATTCAGGGCGAGAGTCAGACAGTGTTGAAGACCCATTGTAGCTAACCTTCATTGTGGATACGGCACCTGATTGATTGATTGATTGATACATGAACGATGTACAGACTTGGCCTGTGGTAGAAATACAAATACTGTTGTCTTTATCAACATCATTCATGAACATCAGTATCTTCTTCTTCTTCTTCTTCTTCTTCTTCTTCTTCTTCTTCTTCTTCTTCTTCTTCTTCTTCTTCTTCTTCTTCTTCTTCTTCTTCTTCTTCTTCTTCTTCTTCTTCTTCTTTTGTTCATCTTGTTCTTGTTTGTTCTTGTACTTCTTATTCTTCTTGTTCGTCTTCTTCTCCTTGTTCAACTCCTGCTCTGCTCATGAACATTCCTTAATTACAGACTGTAAAGTGAAGTCTACAGAAGAAATAGATGTTTGTACTGGTGCCAAAGGAGTCAGAAATTTCTATTTGCAAAGCATGTGTCTTGTTGTCTACTTCATAATGAATGCAAAAGTAATTACTACACATGCAACTGAAGAAGAAATCTAGTTTCTGCCTGTGGCATTAATCATTATCATCAAGAGGTACATTAAAGAAGGTCGCTTTCATCACGACCGCCTAAAGGTTTCTCGTTCTTTAGCTAATACCACTGCCAAGTGCATCATCAGGCCCAAGAAATCTACAATGCACAATGTCCATTTTCGTACTGCTCTATGCCTTCAGGGTCAAATCAAGTTCAGGAACTACACTTTCAATTATTGTTCTGTCCAAACCATTGTGATGTTTAATATCCCCGAAGTATTTCAGCTTTTCAGACATGATACTGTTGTTGAGCCAGTTCCTCCGATGTTCAGATCTTGTCGAATGTCAGGATCTTTCTTCTTCCCGGTTCACGATATTTTGAAACTGTTTTTTAACATTTTAATTGAAAAACCCTTTTTTATCTTTTAACGAGCAACTAGAAAGTCGCATAGAAGCCCTGGAGATGTGGATATACAGACGAATAGGTCGTATTTCATGGAAACAAAAACAATCAAATGCAAAGGTCCTAGAAAAACTGGGAATTAAGAGTGAGTTGATGAAAGATATAAAGAGGAGACAAGTGAAATATTTTGCCACGTTAAAAGACATGATACTCTTATGAAAACCATACTGGAAGGCAAGCTTGAGGGCAAGCGAGCAAGTGGTAGACAACGATAAAAGTGGGAGGATCAGGAAATGGACGAGCATCAGCCTGACAGAATGTACAGTCAGGGCGAGAAACAGACAGTGTTAGAGATCCATTGCAGCCAACTTCCATTGCGGAGACGGCACCTGATTGATTGATTGATTGTTATTTTTAGTCATTTCGACATGGTTCATAACGTCACTAAATTGGAAGATGATTCAAGCAAATTAAACACATTTCACTTTAATAGTAACATAATCCTGCCTTATCCCAGGTGAAGTGACGATATCTAGCTCATTAGAAAAGGTAGAACAATTGTCATTTTAGAAGCTGAAATGAGTACTCTGTAAAATGATTTAAAATTTACAAAATCAATCTACCATAATATTCGTCACAATAAATATTTAATGATTGCGAGTTAGTCATTAAGGTCCATTACATAAGGTATTGAACAACAAAGTTCTCTGCCAGCGGCAAAAATAATCAACCAACACAGTCATTACATAAAGGTGCAGTGACATGCTATTGGAAACAAATGGTGCACTGAAGCCAGCAGAATAAAGCAGACACCATTGGTATTATTGTTTTGTTTTTTATTATTTGGTTCGCTCGCTTTGAACTCAAGCGTAGTCCTTACACGTGCTACTACTTCCAATGCACTGAACTGTTATAGCAGAGCGGCAGGGGAGCCAAAGGCTGTGTCGTATAGGGTGTGGAGGTGCATTTCTCAAAGTCAACTCTAAATTCAATTGATGTGAAGAAAAGTCTGCAGCATCTAAGTTTTGTCGTTTATTATACCCCTATAGTAGCAATGGAAAAAATGGGGAGGACACAAGCTTTAAGAGAACGCAGAGATACAAAAACACTCATACAAGTAGAAAAGTTCCTCAGCTTGCCAGGCCACCCTATGAAGAACCGATTTGAAAACTTAGCTATGGGGCGGTTGAAAAGAAGTAGTTTCATCCACCAAGCCAAACAACTCTGCAGAGAAACCATCGATCTTCCCACAGTTGGTATCCCCCTGACAACCATTCCAGAGCGAACCCCGTTGAAAGATGAACATAGAATATCGCTACAAATCCAGTCAAAAGTGAGAGGAATATTTGACAAGGAAGAACAGAACAGTGTACAGCGCAGAACAGCCACTCTCAGCTTCCTTGATGACGAATACCCACAGGACCTATGGATCCGAGTTTACACAGATGGGTCAGCGCAAAATGCTGTTCGAAATGGAGGAGCGGGAGTGTACATAGAATACCCAAATAATACTAGAGACACGGCCAGAATTCCAACAGGAAAGTACTGCCATAACTATGATGCTGAAATTGAGGCAATCAAGATAGCCACAGAGAAATTACAAAATACCAGCCATGGTACACAACCTGTGGTGATATTGACAGATGCAAAATCCGTAATAGAGGCGCTCCTGTCTGGGAAATTGCCAGTTCTGAGGACACTACTTTCTGAACTTAGCAGTCAGCGTAAGATCACCATACAGTGGATACCATCCCACTGTGGAGTCCCCGGAAACGACAGAGCTGATCGATTGGCTAAGGAAGGAGCAAAAGAAGACCAACCATGTGCCTATTACATACCACCAAAAGAAAAGAATGATCAAATCAGTCGGAAGGCCACCAAACCTTACTCAAGACGACTACCACGTTATGGACAGACCAGAACAGGTCATTCTTCTGCGCCTCAGAACAGGACACAATAGATTACGCAACCACATGTATACAAAATTCAAGATTGGTGACTTAGCCATGTGCACATGTGGTTTGGCGTTGCAGACAGCAGAGCACATACTCCAGGATTGCCCAAACTACAACATAACCAGGCGAACCTTCTGGCCTAGAGAGACAACAGTGGAAGATAAACTCTATGGACCGTTGAATGAACTAAAAAAGACTGTTGGATTCATACAAGAGACAACATTGCAGTTATAGGCTTATTTCAGGCGAACGAAAGAAGAAGAAGAAGAATACCAAAAGGGTAGTGTTCCAATATGTTGTACAAAGTTGGCATTCAAATGTCAACAGGTTTACAAAAGGCAATGTTCTCTTATTTCCATGCTTAAACCAAGTCATACCAGATGGAACCAATTGTGTTGCTTGTCTACACGTTAGTAAAACGCTTTCTCTCCCGTAACTAACTTGTCGTCACATTGCGACACGCTCATTGCCACCTCAAGCAACGGTGCTCACCCGTGCACTGCCTACTAACTAATCTTTACATTGCGCAGCAGCTATTTTAAATTCTACTATACACTACACAGGTCACACTGTTATACTGTTTTTGCGGGTGGATTAGCTTTCCCTATGGCCAGTGTCTCTCGCAATCTGACGAATCCTCTCTGACTTCTGACGTACTTGTATTTTACGTCTCCAAGTCAAGGACGAGAAGTCAATATTTCATCCAACTGACAGGGTCTGGGTTGAACCCGTTACCTCGGCATCAGCTCGGCCATGCTGACTACTATTGATAACATATGATTATAATATTTTATATTCACTCCAAATACTGAACAACATAATGATGACGACGATCTATGAATATCTGAGATATCCAAAGCCAAGTGTTGTAGTTACTGAATTCCTCTGCATCGGGTTCTCAGACTGTCCAAGATTGTTCTTATTTTTACTTTTATAATCAATCTCAATATTTCTCCTACTTTAGATCACTCAAGGATGATCTCAGCGCATTGCAATCTGAAGACCACTCAGTGAACATCTCCGTACATTTGGAGATAAATCAAGCATAATCTCAGCATGCTAAAATTGGAAGAACTTTCAAACATTATCTCAGCACAGTACAATCTGGACATCACTGAAAGATGACGTCAACACAGTACAATCTGGACATCGCTGACAGATAACCTCAATACAGTATAATCTGGTGATAAATTAAGGATGTGTGTCTGTATCCAATATGCCGCATATGATTCACTACGGTGTGTCTCAAAAATACAAGATGCGAATCCCAGCCGTGTTAAAGGGATTACTATGTTATATTGAACCAATGAATTAATTACCCTATCCTACTTCATCCTGGTGTGGTGGGATGAACGCATAATCTTCGCGGAGAATGATTAAGAAAACGAGTACACATTACGCGTCTCAAAAATCTGTCAGCAGTTGGAAATCAAAAGAGAGTAGGCCAACAATGACCGCTCCACAGAATACATATTAAATTATGCAAACCCACACACAAATAGAACATTTAAGGCATGTGTGATAGTATAATACACACACTGGGGCACTGATGCATGTTTGTGTTTTTATTGTTTTGCGTTCAGGAACTCCTAGTAAGATATATAACAATAGAATGGGTGTGAATGATGAAGGTATGTGAGAACAATGAAGATGATCCTTCGAAAACAATCACTTACCCAAATGATTGTTATGCCTACTATGGACACAATAGTGGTGGCCTCTCTCGGTGTCGGAAGCTGATCGTCTGCCGGCCCAGTTGCCATGGATTCAAACTGGCAACGAGGCACAAGTGTAAAACTGATCTGTGCGCCCAGGTCGACGTAGCTTAATATGTTAAGAGTTAGTTGTATATCCTTTACAGGACGTCGCAGTCAACACCAGCATTTTTTGCTGCTGTGATCTATCGGCAAGTTTACGTTCAGTAGTTTGCCATTGCTTTCTAAACGACCTGCAAACATACCATTTCGTAAAAACTCAACGTAAGACGGTTTGCTGTCAAATCGTCTGCAGCTGTGTTTCGAATGCGGATAAGCGGAATTACAAACTGCATCCGTAACGTCATCGCCACGGAGCTGGCCTAACATGGCTACCAGGAAATGTCTTAAAATATGGACGTGACCAGTGTGATGCTGACAGCATCATTCACCGTGTGCCAGTTGGTCAAACAAATAGAGTCCTTTGCGTTTACGTTTTAGCTTGGTGTCTGTAGCGAGGTTCTCAGTTTGTGTGTATCCCTCCAGTGCCTTGCCGGCTGGCGTTGGCAATCATGCCTCGCCACAAATTACGACCTCCGACTTCGGGGATCAATTTGTATGTTGACTCCCTTCCGTGCCATGACACTAGACTGTCAAGAATCTTCTCACGCTGTCTTCCTCTATCTCACATTCCGCATTTTTTTCCTGTTGTCACAACATGTTCGAGTTATTGTCTTATCATAACGTGGCCAAAACAACGATGACTGTCTCTTTCTGATGTTTGTGATAAGTTGTCTTTGCAACTCAGCTTCCCTTAAAACGTACAGATTGCTCATTTTGGCTGTCCAATTAATTTTCAGCATTCTTCTATAAAACCATATATCCACGACTTCCATGGATTTTTTCGCCGTTTACTAATTGTCCAGGATTGGCAGTACAAAAATGACGCGTTACTCTTCGGGGGGACGCTATTTAGTGTTTTCCTTTGGATTTCGTGTGATTTCCTATGGATTTCCTGTGAATAGTGTTTTCCTGTGGATTATGTGATGTTATTTTGTGTTCTTTCATTGGAAGTTTTCAAAAGAAGCCACGGAAGGAAGGTGGTGGATGGAATTTTGAGGGCAGTCGACAGATATTTGTTGGTCATGGTCTCGAGTTTCACGACGACAGGCAGAGGAGCTCTTCTTGAGTCAATGGTTGCGGTTTCCGACTAGTACGGTCACTGCCATAGAGGAAAGCAACGGCAAACTACCTCTTTAAAAGTGCCTAGTACATCATGATTCGCTTAAAGACTGATCATCGCAAGACAAGGACAGAGACGTTAAAATTAGCAACATGGAACGTAAGGACGTTAAACGACGACGAAAAATTAGAGAACTTAAAACAAGAAATTGAAAGGGAAAAAATTTATATTTTAGGTATGTGCGAAACGAGATGGACAGGAGCAGGCATCAAGATAGATGAAGATTTCAAAATTATTTATTCTGGAGGTGAAGATCGTCATAGGGGAGTGGCAATTATTTTGGACCGGAAAACATCAAAATCTGTTCAAGGATATTGGGCCGTGTCGGACAGAGTTCTACTAGTTAAATTAAGTGGCAGACCTTTTAGCGTAAATATTATTCAAGTATATGCCCCAAAAGGAGAATCCAGTGAAGATAGTGTAGAAGCATTTTATAATGACATAGAGTCTGACTTAAAGAAATGTAAAAATTCAGAAATAAACATCATAATAGGGGACTTCAATGCAAAAGTAGGAAATCAAGGGGATAGATACACAGTAGAAAACTATGGTTTAGGAGAGGGAAATGAAAGAGGATACAGACTCGTAGAGTGGGCAAAAGAACAGGAAATGATTGTGGGAAACACCAGGTTTAAGCAACACCCTAGAAGATTATGGACATGGAGGAGTCCTGATAGCAGGATTAGAAACCAGATTGACTACATTCTCATTAGCAGAAGATTTAGAAACGCGCTAACAGTAGCAAAAACAATTCGCAGTGCTGATTGTTATAGTGACCACAGATTACTCACAGGAACATTGAGGATAAAGTTGAAGAAAGTCAAGTATATAACAGGAAACACTAAATATGATTTGTGTACATTGAGTAATGACAAGGAAATACAAAACAAATTCAACATAGAAGTACAGAACAGATTTGAAATATTGTCTGATCTAGAGATATTATTCCAGGATGTGGATGATCAATGGAAAATGTTGAAGAATTCAATCAATGTGGCTGCAGAAACAACTATTCCAAAATTAAAGAATGTGGGTCGTAAGAAATGGATGACTGACGAAATTTTACACCTCAAAACAAGAAGACTCAACAAAAATAATTCTGTCAAATATGAAGAAATTCACAGAGAAGTCAGAATATTATGTAAGGAGGCAAAAAAATCATGGCTTGAGGAAAAGTGCTTAGAAATTGAAAACCAACACAACAGTCAAAATACCAGATTAGTGCACAAAAGAATTCAGGAACTTACTAATAAAAGAACAAGTACATCAACAGGGTGTCTAAAAACTAAAGATGGCAAAATCATAATAGAAAAAGACCAGATTCTACATGTATGGACAGATTATATGAAACACCTTTGTGATGATAACAGAGACGAACAGTATGATATTAGATTTAATAATGAAGGACTGCCAATTTTGGAGATGGAGGTTCGAAATGTTCTTAAGCATATGAAAGCTGGCAAGGCCCCCGGTGCAGACAAAATCACAACATAAATGATTAAAGCTTTAGAAGAATTTGGACTAGAGCAAGTCACCAGACTGCTGTACATATTATATGATACTGGAGATATACCTCCTGAATTATGTAACTCTGTATTTATTGCAATCCCAAAGAAATCAGGAACCTTGGAATGTGATCAACATAGAACAATTAGTATAATGAGTCACATCACAAAGATTTTGCTAAGAATTATCATGCAAAGAGTGAGGAAGAAGATACAACCTGAAATAGGGGAAGAACAATGTGGGTTTGTAGAAGGAAAGGGTACAGCAAATGCTGTGTATATGCTGCGAGCAGTTATTGAACTTGCTATAGAAGTAAACAAGGATATACATCTTTGCTTTATTGACTATACAAAGGCTTTTGATAGAGTTAGACATGTCAACATGGTGGATATGCTTGCAGATCTACAAATTGATGGGAAAGACATTAGACTTATAAAAAACATATATTGGAAACAACAAGCTGCAATAAGGATTGATAATGAAGTGGGACAGTATCAGCCAATTAAGAGAGATGTTAGGCAGGGATGTGTGATGCCACCAGATCTTTTTTCCCTATACAGTGAAAATATTTTCAGAAATGTAGAGGATATAAGTGGAATCAGCATTGGAGGACGAAACATCAATAACATTAGATATGCAGATGATACAGTATTGATTGCAGACAATGCACAGGACCTGCAACAATTAGTAGGTGTGGTTGTTGTATACAGTGAGCAACTGGGGTTAGAATTAAATTGTAAGAAGACTCAGGTTATGGTCGTCACTAGGAAGAAAGAAGTGCCACAATGTAATATACAAGTAAATGGAAATATTCTTCAACAAGTGAATCGGTACAATTATCTTGGAACAGTCATAACATCTGATGGGAGATGCCTTGAAGAGATTAGAACAAGAATCGCTATGGCGAAAGTAGCCTTTAGCAAGATGAAAAACATTCTGACCAATAAAAAGATGTCAATTGAAATGAGAAAAAGAGTGTTGAGGGGATACATAGAGCCTGTTCTTTTGTATGGATGTGAAACGTGGGCAATAAACAGTCAAGCTGAAAAACATCTGAAGGCTGCAGAAATTTGGTTTCTGAGCAAAATGCAAAGAATAGCATGGACAGACAGAAAAACCAATGACCAAGTACTACAGGAGACAAATGAACATCGTAAACTGATTAGAGAAATTAGACGTAGGCAGTCAACATTTTTGGTGGTGACAACTAGCAAGATCGAAGGGAACAGACCAAGAGGAAGACCGAGAGGAAAATACCTGGATGGCTTGGCCACATGGCATGGACGAGACAGGAACACTGAGCTGATCCACGACACTGGTGATCGAGTGAAATGGCGAGTCATGACCGCCCACGCTTTCCGGCATGGCACATGATTGATTGATTGATTGAATATATGAATCGCAAAACATTACAATGTGTATGTGTTTCCAAAAAGTCGTCTACTTCTTTAAACTTGTCCAGAGCAGTAACACTGTGGCTGATGCTCCACCACAGACACAGAATTGCACACACAATAGTTGTACAATAAAACGCATGAATTACATAAACACACTGGAGTAGCAAACATAGAGTAACCACAAGTAATTGAAATATAAATAGACGAGAAACGAGTCTCCACAGAAATGGATCAATAGGAAACACATAATAAATGTGCGTAAACTTTAAAATGGATAATTTGTTTAATACATATCATCGTAAGGTGGAAAATCAAAATATAAAATAATGAACACAAGCAAAAAACTCAGAAGATACACGAACACCCAAGTACACAATTAATAAAATAATGAATGCAAGCCATAACTTAATTCTAATCGCAAACATCAGAATTAAACAAGTGCACACAAGCTGTATTGTGGAAATAACAAACGAAAAATTAATGAAAAACATGACAGACGAAAAAAGTACATGCATAATTATACAGTGAAGCATGCTTTCTAATTTCTTTTTTAGCATATCCTATTACAGGACATCGCTGTCAACACCAGCATTTTACCGCTGTTGTTGATTTCTTGGCAAGATTACGCTCAGTAGTTTGCCGTTGCCTTCTGAGCGGCCGGCTCACATATCCCGTAAGTAACGGACGCGGCGAGAACCGCTACCGATTCTCGCGCAGCTGCGTTTGCTCACGTGGATAAACGGGATTACGGAGAAAGTCCCTAACTCCTAGGACACGGAGACGGCATGTTTTCTATACTAGGTCAAATTCTAAGATATGAAAGAACAAAGATATTACAAGAAGGTAAAATACTAGTCAACAGAGAAAGAGGTAGATCAATGGCAAACGTGTAAAGCAGATATGCACAGTTCTATCTATATAGATATGCGTGGAACTATAGAGAGCGGCATAAGATAGACATATATGGGTTGAAATACATGCTTGATGATATCGGTGATGAAAATAATGATGATGATGATGATGATTATGATGATGATGATGATGATGATGATGATGATGATGATGATGATGATGATGATTATTGTGACGAACACAGAATAAATACGGTACACAGGGTGAATACATCAGTTGAGTCAGGCAGATGATATTACAGTTCAAAACAATGAATTCCCTTGTTGAATTTAAATACAGAAGTCAAAAACAGTATATTGCATGATTTATTGCCTGGCATATTTCGCTGCATCTTGTCAGGTGTTTACTCCAGTGTTATATACTATATGAAGTGAATACATGAATACTACTTCGGCTGAAATACTTGAAGCACATAGTCTTGGATTTTTTCGAATTTGGAGCATTTGTGAAATTACCGAGGGAAAAAGTAAATACTCACATTGGAACAATACACATAACTCTGTTTTAAGTATTTCATATGCAGCGAAATATGCCAGGCAATAAATGGTGCAACATATTGTTTATGACTTCGTGTTTTCATTTCACTATTGTTTTCTCTTTCTTTTCCCACACTGCCATAAAATGAGTAGACGTTAAAACTTGCTTCAGCAGATGCATATTTCAGCAGTCAGTCGGGGATGTCTTCGTGCATAAAAGAAGTAATTAGAACATCAACCTATGTAGAGGTATGAGTTATTCACATGAATGCATGGCATCAAACAGTGACATTTCCATGTAACATCGAACATTGATATATGACAGGAAGCGAACTTTCAGACTGTAAATTTATTCGACTTCAAGCACAATGATGCACAGTCAATGATACCGTCAAGCTGTCGTTCTCTCGTGCTTTCTTTTAATAGTACTCTTTTAATAATTACTTGCTAACGATGATTATGGTTGTCACTAATTATTACGACTTATAATGGTCCACTCGACAACTAGTGACAAACATTCGATTCTGGTGCCTTCTTACAGGGAAAGTCCTTTTACCACGCCAATAACGATTGTTGACCAGTTATCTCTTAACCAGCATTTTGCATTGTTCTAATCTACACTCCTCTAATTTAAGGTCTTTTCCTGCCGAAGCAGCTATTGACCATATCCTGCGCAATGCAGAAACCTTGTCTCCTGCCAGTTCAACATGCGGCCTGCCTCATGCCCACTAGCGAAAGCTCAAATCTAACTAACGTTTCAGTCGCTAAAGAACACATGTCTCATCAACAAATAATTATTCTGAAAGAGGACACGCGGCTGAAAGAGGACAAGTGAGGCGACATCGATTTTCCATCTTCTTACACAATGTTTTCGACGCATTCTCACTTCAGCACAATGTTTTCCCCGTACTGAATTTGAATACTGAAGATAAATCACACAAGGCAGCACATTTTATTGCCTGGAATATTATGTTGCGTCTCGTCACGTGCATACTGCAGAAGACACACAATATAAATTAAACCAAAGCGACTACGCCTTCAATCTGAAATATAATAATCATATATTCCCAAAGCATTTTAAATAGTCTGACACGGAAAATTTAAACTGTTTTGTATTTCAGCTTGAACAATTCATTAGTTTACATTCGTTTACACTGCGCGACTTCTGCAGGATGCACCTGACGAGATGCAGCGAAATCTATCAGGCAATAAATTGTGTAACCTATTGTTTGTGTCGACATTATCGACACTTATTCTCACCTGTAATCCACCCTCATCTCAAACACACACACACAAGCACACACACACACACACACACAAGCACATATATATATGTGTGTGTGTGTGTGTGTGTGTGTGTGTGTGTGTGTGTGTGTGTGTGTGTGTGTAAGTAAAACTGACCAGGAGGCTCCGCCGGTAGCCATTTGTTTGTAACCCACTTGAGTCGGGGGATTACTTTTAAAACTAAGCGTGGGCATCCGGCCTAAAATCTGTACTAGGAAAAGTTTCAGGCAGCAATGGCGACCACTGTAACATTTACCACATTTCCCATCGAGTGTATGTTGATCTAACAAATATACGGCTAGCCTCATACACCAAATACATCTCAGAGTATGACATCGAGTCTTAAACTGTGTCGGCTTTGTCTTTTTTTTACAATCTGAACTCAAGCGCAGCCCATATACGTGTTACTGCTTCCAGGGCACTGGACTGATTTCTGAGTAAGTATTAATTTTCCCTGTTACCAGTGTCCCTCGCCATCAGGCTCCAAGGTTGACTTAGGTTAAGATGGGTGCTAAAAAATGCACTGGAAGAAAAGACGGCCGGTGTGACACTGGCCTCGCCATCCTTGTATTCATTCAGTGTTGAATTTTATACAAGAAGTGGACTAATACCATTCACCCAATAAAACTTTCCTGTAGTTTTCTACAAATACAGTAACCGGCGCTGTGACTTCGAGGTAAGTGAGACCGGCAGTTTCATGATTCCCCGTCATACCGAATATAGGGTTCGAAATCAGCTTCGGGCGATTTGGAAGCAGATCACTTTGCGTTGATCTCGATTATATGAGGGTCAATCGTTCAGAAAACTACTGGACTAACGTTCCCGAGTAAAGCAGAAACAACCAATACATGTTGGAGTCGATTGCAACGTCCTGTAAAGGACATGCAACTAACAAACCAATTCAGATATGTAGGTAAGAATGCAGGAAATTTTACAAGCACAAACAGTGTAATGAAGAAAACAACTAGAGACTTGGAAGGAAGATGATTCTATTTAGTAAATACGACACCTCAATACAAAGGTAGATACTCCAGTAAACCTGCGATCACAATGGCAAGGTAGATAATTCAGAAATCTCTCATCACAATGCAAAGGTAGACAAACATGTAAAGTAATATAACAATATTACTGACATTGTAGGCCTAAATGAGATTGACGATCATGGTTCTCTGCCAAATCTATTTTCTGTGTATTTAAATTCCACCTCTGATTGCTGTCCCTGAGGCTCTAAAATTTCAATTCGTGTGCTGACACCCTCCACCTGTCACGACACAAAAGATGCAAGACATTTCTCTGTCTATATGTCTTCCTCTACCTTTTTTTAAACACAAATTTCTCTCGTTTGTCGCAGTATGTTCTAGCTTCTGTCATCTCCTAGTGTGGTTAACAATCTGATGTTTGTGGTAAGGTGTCTTTTCAAACATTTAGAATACTCATTTTGACCGTCCAAGAAATTTTCAGTATTCTTCGGTAACACCACACACCTAAAGCTACTAGTGAACCCCATCTCTGAAGCTTCTAGTTAACCACATCTCTGAAGCTTCTAGTTAACCACATCTCTGAAGGTTCTAGTGAACCAAATCTCTGAAGCTTCTAGTGAACCACATCTCTGAAGCTTCTAGTGAACCACATCTCTGAAGCTTCTATTGAATCACATCTCAGAAACTTCTAGTGAACCACATCTCTGAATTTTCTAGTGAACCACATCGCAGAAGCTTCTTTGAACCACATCTCTGAAGGTTCTAGTGAACCACATCTCTGAAGCTTCTAGTGAACCACATCTCTGAAGGTTCTAGTGAACCACATCTCTGAAGGTTCTAGTGAACCACATCACTGAAGCTTCTAGTAAACCACATCTCCGAAGGTTCTAGTGAACCACATCTCTGAAGTTTCTAGTGAACCACATCTATGAAGTTTCTAGTGAACCACATCTCTGAAGCTTCCATTGAACCACATCTCTGAAGGTTCCAGTGAACCACATCTCTGAAGGTTCTAGTTAACCACATCTCTGAAGCTTCTAGTGAACCACATCTTGGAAGCTTCTAGTAAACCACATCTCTCAAGCTTATATTAATTTCTTTGCTTGTTTCCTAATTGTGCAGGAGTCAGAACAATTTGTTCAAACTGGTTCTGTGTATTATGTAGGCATGCTTCGTCTCACAAAGACACTGTTGTATTGCTTAAGGTGTTCTTCAATTTACAGCATGCAGTTTTCGCTTGTCCTCTTACGTTCTTATCTCTGTGTGTGATCCGTCTTAAATCTGGTGTTATCAGTATGCCTAGACATTTGAATCGCTGCACTTGCCGCAAGTTAATTCCATTTACGTTTATTAACATTTATGCACGATCTGTTTCTTTGATATCACCATTACTTCTATCTTACTATTATTCAAAACGAGGCCCATTTTATCACTTTCTTTAACCACTGTATCTATCATTTTCTCTAGTTCGTTCTAGTGTGTTGCTATCAAGATGATGCGATCAGCATAGCGTACATTATTTATATTACGTCAGGCACACTCGATTTCTGGCACATTTTCTGTAGATCTCATTACATGCTCACTGTACAACGTATACAAACCAGAAGACACAACAGGTCCTTGTCTGACGCGCTCTTTCGCACAATGAAATGTTCCTAAATGGTTGTTAATTCTAAAGGCTGCAGTTTGCCAGTGCTATCACTTGACTCAGATTCACTGCGTGAATTTCTCCATGCTTCAGAACGTAGCTAGTACGTACAATGCTGTTGAGGTATTTCGAGAACAATGTCAATGCATGAAGGAACACAACTTTCTCGAGACACCATCATAGATATCATACAAACATTGTTTGGAGATACAATTGTCGCCTGATTGTTATAGGCATCTAGGGCAGTGCCTGTTGCTTCGTAGTCTGTAAATGACGAATTTAATAGGAGCAATGTAAATCAGGGATACTCTATACTTTGATCATGTCAGGGGGTATAAAACGTGCTAATGTGCCTAGACAGCACGATCCTTCAATGGGATATGAAATTGGAAGTTTTCCCTTTAACCAGAAACGAAACTGCAAATTTTTCCGTCAACCAGATAGGAAACTGCCTATTTTCTTTTCCATCAGGCATGAACCTGGATGTTTTCCCTTTAACCAGATATGAAACTGCAAATTGTCTTTTCCACCAAATATTAAACTGCAAATTTTCCCTGCCATCAGACATGAACCTGGAAGTTTTCCCTTCAATTAGATTTGAATCCCGAAGTGTAATCTTTAATTCCAGGAAGTTTTTCTTTAAAGTAGATACAAACGCAGAAGCGTGTAAATTAGAGTCGGGCGAGGTATTTCAATGCCCATCTCACCGTTGTAGAGTACAGTGACTTAACTGATTAACTTACTTTATATATCCTTTTCTTCTTCTGTTAAGTGGACTGCAGTAGATAGGTAGTCGTCAATCCTTTCTTTATGCCACATTTTAATAAAGATGAGTAGCTTATATATTATTATTATTATTATTATTATTATTATTATTATTATTATTATTATTATTATTTTCAGTCAGGTCTTAGTCAGATATGACTGAGCTACCGTATAACAGTAGACGGTACTACCTGGTTTCTGTTAGCACCGAACGTTGGGCGGCGCTTACCAAACCCGACACCCCACATTGTGCCAACGGCTTCGGGCGGAAGAGCGCAATTGGGAGGGTACAAGCCTTACCCTGGTGCGAGGAAATGCAAGCTAAAGACAAAATTGTCATGGCAGGGCAGACCAGGCCCTAAGCCTTGGTTGGCGACTGGTCTAGGATCGAAGCTCCGACAGGCGGACAGTTAGAGCATTGCTTTGCTGATCCGGCAGCTTCTGCAGCTTGTCTTGTTCCAGATGTAGGGGTGTTACCTTTCCTCTGGAGTGAACTAGGCAGGCCGAGAGAGGGATCATGCTGCATGGGCAACACATGATCTCTATATTTTAGCCCAGGCTTTGTGCTATGGAGAGACGGTGGGAGACACCTATAGGTGTCACTGATCAGCTACCGCCCGCCTCAAGCTGGGCAGCCCCCAGCCAATTGGGTGCTGATCCGCCACAGCCTGCCTGCTTCAATGGGTGCTTGGGGCTAGGACAAAATCTGAATCGCAGGCTGTAAAACCAATGCACCAGGTACAAACAAAAATATAAATAGAAACCTCAAGCTACGGCTTGCAACCTGGAACGTGAGAACCATGTGTCCAGGATTTTCCACTGACTTGACCAATATTGACGATGTGAGAAAAACGGCTGTGATTGATGCCGAACTCAATCGTCTTAACATTGATATTGCTGGCCTGCAGGAGACTCGCCTCGCTGAGGAAGGGTCACTCAGGGAAAACAACTACACCTTTTTCTGGAAGGGTAAAGGGCAGGCAGAAAAAAGGCAACACGGTGTGGGCTTTGCAGTGAAGAATTCGCTACTGGGAATGATTGAAATTCCAGCAGGAGGAAATGAAAGACTATTATCCCTGCGCTTGGCAACCTCTTGTGGGTTTGCCACCATTATTACTGCATATGCACCGACACTCAATTCCTCTGATGATGTGAAGGATTTGTTCTATGAGGAGTTAGACTCTGTGATCAAGGCAGTTCCAAAATCCGACTACATTTATATGCTCGGTGATTTCAATGCTCGTGTGGGCAAGGACTCGAGTTCATGGCCAGTGTGCCTTGGAAAATACAACATCGGTCGCATGAATGAAAATGGGCAAAGGCTGCTGGAGCATTGCACCAGTAATGACCTATGTATTACAAACTTTTTTTTTAAAACAAAAGAGATGCATAAGGTCACATGGAAACATCCAAGATCTGGCCATTGGCACCAGCTGGACTTCATCATCACACGGAGACAACATCTGAACCATATATCATTGACTCGTAGTTACCACAGTGCTGACTGTGATACGGATCATTCTTTGGTTGTTGCAAGGGTTAGACTGAGACCAAAGAGAATCTACACAGCTAAACACAAATCTAGCCCCAGGATTAATATTATTAACACTCATGATCCTGAAAAGTGCTTTCAGTTTCAACAGCAACTTGAAGACGCTTTCACTGATACACCAGAAAATTGTACAGTAAATGATAAATGGAATAAACTTAAGGAAACTCTTTGTAAAACTGCCGTAAAGGTTTACGGCACTGTGGATCATAAGAGGCAGGACTGGTTTGCGGCCAACAGCGAGACTCTGCAGCCCTTGATTGATAAGAAGAAGAAAGCTCTCTTAAGAAACAAGGAAAGACCAACGCGTAACACTCTGAGTGAGCTAAGGCAAGCTAGGAAGGATGTGCAAAAGGCTGCCAGGCAGTGTGCAAATGATTATTGGATCAAGTTATGTGAGTCCATTCAAATCGCAAGTGATAAGGGAGACATAAGAAGCATGTATGAAGGAATAAAGAAAGCCTGTGGTCCAGTGATCAAAAGAAGTGCACCATTGAAAACCTTGACTGGAGAAGTCATCACTGATAAGAAACAGCAGATGGACAGATGGGTAGAGCACTATTTGGAGCTTTACTCAAGTGAGACCAAACTAGCGGATAATGCCCTCAACGCCATAGAGGCTCTACCAACTCTTGACCACCTGGACACACTTCCCACCATAACAGAAGTTAAGTGTGCTATAAATGAACTTGCATCTGGCAAGGCTCCAGGTAAGGATGGGATTCCAATAGAGGTTATCAGGAGTGGGCAAGACACACTCACTATACAGATCCACCAGCTAATAGAGCTATGCTGGCGTGAAGGACAAGTCCCACAGGATTTCAAAGATTCAAGCATCATAACACTGTACAAGAACAAGGGCGATCGGAGCGACTGCAACAACTATAGGGGTATCTCACTTCTGTGTATTGTTGGAAAAGTATTTGCCAGAATTGTTCTGCGCAGACTTCAAGTCCTAGGAGATCAAGTCTACCCCGAATCACAGTGTGGCTTTCGACAGAACCGGTCTACCACTGATATGATATTCTCATTGCGACAAATGCAAGAAAAATGCCGTGAACAGAATCAACCACTGTTTATTGCCTTCATCGACCTCACAAAGGCATTTGATTTGGTCAGTCGTGAGGATCTGTTCAAGGCACTAAAGAAGATTGGCTGCCCACCAACTCTTCTGTCCATTGTGGAATCGTTCCACACAGGCATGAAGGGTATAATCAAGTTTGATGGTGCAACTTCTGAAGAATTTGAAATCAAGAGTGGAGTTAAGCAAGGTTGTGTACTAGCTCCCACCCTCTTTGGAATATACTTTTCACTTCTACTGAAATATGCATTTCGTGATCAGGATGGTGGTATATACATTCACTCACGCTCAGATGGCGGCCTCTACAATGCTCAGAGATTGAAGGCTAAGACCAAAATTAGGAGGGTACTGATCAGAGAGTTGCTTTTTGCAGATGATGCTGCAGTTACGACCCACTCTGAGGAAGAATTGCAATGTCTACTATATGCATTCTCCAATGCTTGTTCTGAATTTGGTTTAACAATTAGCAAAAAGAAGACACAGATTATGTCACAAGGTGCACATGGGGTACCATCAATCTTTATTGACGACGCCGAACTAGAGATAGTAGACCATTTTACATATCTAGGATCGGTGGTAAATAGCAAATTATCCCTAGATCAGGAAATCAACATCCGGATTGGTAAGGCAGCAACAACAATGAACAGGTTAAGAAAAAGAGTCTGGGAGAACAGGAAGCTTACTGCCAAAACAAAAGTCCTTGTCTATCAAGCCTGTGTCCTTAGTACTCTTCTCTATGGCAGTGAAACCTGGACAACTTACTCACACCAAGAGAACAATTTAAACAGCTTTCATATGCGGTGTCTGCGAAGAATTCTTGGTATTAAGTGGCAAGACAAAATCACAAATACTGAAGTATTGGAAAGATCAGGTTGTGTGACAGTTTATTCCATGCTCAGTCTTCGTAGACTTAGATGGATAGGACATCTTAGGCGGATGGATGATGGTAGAATACCAAAGGATATCTTTTTTGGTGAATTACAGATGGGTAAGAGATCTCAGGGTCGGCCTCTACTACGATACAAAGATGTGTGTAAGCGGGACATGATTGATACAGGCATTGATAATGCACATTGGGAGCAAGTCGCCGCTGAACGTGTTGCATGGAGGGCAAATATCAGAAATGGAATAAAGTCAAAGGAAAAAATTATTGCAGAAAAGTCACACACCGAGCGTTTGAGACGTAAGATGGTGCATGATGGTGGAAATGACCACGTGTTCACATGCACCCACTGTGAACGGACATTTACAGCGCAAATTGGCCTTATCAGTCACACTCGCTACCGCCATAGTTAAAAGTTATTATGCCTTTTTAAAGCACAAACTATCGTCTGTCAAGACGGCAAGGTGCCAATGTAATTATTATTATTATTATTATTATTATTAATATTATTATTGATTTGTTTACTTGGTCACACAGCTGTTTAAACTTGTTATGTACACATGTTTCTTCTCAGTTTCTCCGACTGCACCTCATATATAGTTTGAATCAAATACTATAAACCTAGATAAAAAGAACATTATTCATTTCTTCTACATGAAACGGCACTTAAATAAAGCAACCTAACTGTACACAGTGTATAAATTATCATCATCACAAGCCCTGCATTGTGACATTGGCTTTTAAGTCTTTCCATAGAGCTTGGTCCCTTCTCTATTCTGTATAGATTGTACTGATGATATTCTCCGATGCCATCTTCTAAGACCATCATTTGTATCGGGTTGCCGCTGCTCTTCTACCACTAATCTTCAAGTAGTGGCGATGTTTTCTAATGTATCTCTTCACACTATATGAGCAAAGGTGTACAGATACAATATGGAACACAAATACCAAACAAGCAGGATATTGTAAATAAACTGCGAAGTACTTTTAAATGTAACAATAAATATGAAACGTGATTCTAATCCTTTCATTACCAAATTACTGTGTCTATTCATTTATTATTTTTTAATACCTTCTAACATAGTACACAATAAAATAAAAACGAAATGCTATGTGATGTAATATACCCAGTCAGTTTCGTCATCTTCATTATACGCCACAGCTGACTCTAACGACAACAAAGACACTATTAGAGGCTACCCACACTGTAACTTACGTAATGTAACTGTTTTAATTTATAGCTGTGGAAACGACGACATTAGTGTGTTAAGAACACGTTTATTTTTAATTGTTTAAACATATAAATGTGATGGTT
This sequence comes from Cepaea hortensis, assembly GCA_963921405.1. Lineage (NCBI taxonomy): Eukaryota > Metazoa > Mollusca > Gastropoda > Stylommatophora > Helicidae > Cepaea > Cepaea hortensis. The sequence continues at coordinate 55,701,248 of OY992880.1, read as the reverse complement.
CTCCCATCAACATAACTGTCATTTACAGCCGCGAACTGTGCAGGTTAGAGTTTTCTTTTTGCCCCGGACAGAAAAAACTCCACACCTTACCGAGGATTCGAACCCGGGTCTCTCGAATGAGAGACAGGCATTCTAGCCACTCGGCCAGCCGCTCCCCTAACGCATACATTAAATAATGTTTATTGTAGGTAGGGGGCAGAGGTGACGGTATCAGTCTTAGAAGGTACCGAATACGCTATCAGCATTCGGCTGGGAATTTTTCCAAGAACCCTTGGTATGTAATGACAGCACACGTCCCTATGATCTCTTGGGTAGCGAGACCGTATACCTGGCCTTCTCGGATAAGGGTTAGTTAGTTCGTTAGTCGCGGTTCCAACCTCACAGCAACGGGTCGTCCCCATTTTGATCCGTTCCTGTGCCAGTTAATATCACACAAAACGTCTCCCACTGCCCAATGTGAAAAGTGGAAAAGACAGGAGTCTCGACAAACAACAGCCCGCACAGATACACTGTGCATAATAGCGCCACCAGAATGTCAACACAATAGTCCCCCACGAAACATCCAGTTTATCTCTGATGGAATCGGCAGTCTGGATGTTTCCTAGATGTTCACCCACACAGTACCGAAAAATAAATGCAGTTCATCGTCGATGGCAGTGGCAGTCAACCAGAAGCCCAGCAGCCACGCATTTCTGCATAAGGCAAAAACCGGTCAACTCTGGGACATAGCCAGCTGCTTTCGCTCCGAACATGCAGTCACGTTCCAAAAAACCTCGGGCAGATTCAGAAGCATTTCACACGAAACTCACAGCTCACTGTGTCGTGCCACGCACTCACTCAGTAGCAGGGCGACGGAACCATCAAGCCTCCTTAGTCGCCTCTTACGACATGCGTGGTAGGCTACGGTGTTGCTATTCTTTGCTTCCCTTATGGGCCCCGGCAACACACGGGAGTTGGATAAGGGTGAAAATAGGGAGTCGCACTGAGCAAATTGTGCACGTTGCAAATCGCACTACAGTTGAAAAATCACAAAGAGGAGGCCGTAAGGCCTCTATCCTGTCTGGCATCATTGTTAGGATAGATAAACCAACCCACGGGAAGATATAGCACCTTACCTTGGATGGAATCTGTCTAGTGGAAGGAAACTTTACACAAATGTAGTGCTTGTCCATCAAGAATGATGATGACCATTAATTTCATCCAGGGGGGTTGACAGCTTGGAGCCGGAGTTCTATGATGGCTGATAAGGCCTATTTTGGCTCAAAATGTTCTTTGACAATGTGGGCAAAGAATGCTTGACGTTCCAGGAGGAGGATCTCCTGCAGTGGTTTTTCTGTCCAGCCTTTTCTTCACAGCTCTTGCAGTCCTGGTTGTTTCACAAGTGACTGCACCCTTGTGTAATGATGTAAACCATGAATTTTGGTCTTTCGCAGCAGTCTCCCAGGTGTCGTTATGAGTTCCAAAATCTTTTAGTGAGATCTTCAGAGTGTCTTTAAAGCGTTTCCTCTGGTCGCATTGTCTACCATAGCGCAGGTCACCGTAAAAAATCGTTAAGGAAGCTTTGTGATCTAGCATGTGAGACAGGTAACCAGCCCAGCGAATCTGATTCTTCATTAGTAGAGTGTGGATACTGGGCACGGACGCTCTTTCTAGGACTTTAGTGTCTGGGATCTTGTCTTGCCGTTTAATCTTCAATACCTTGGATGTAACCTGTCTAGATGAAGAAAACTCTACACAAATGGATACCCATGTTGGACACACTGACCTCTGAGATGCATAACTAAATGTGAGGCATTCCCCTTGAATGAGGAACGAAGGGGAAGAGGAATATGTTCATGAACATTCACACACCTAGATTTACGGTGGAATGGCATGTTAACAAACAGCTTTATACAAACGTTGGGGTTGCATAACCTTACATCACATGGTCATAAATAAAACATCGGATTACACATGATTGTTATGCCACGATCTGATTTCTACTTCACTTGAATATGATATGGCATGCTGAAGGAAATCATTATTCTTAACTTGCCACACATAACATAATGGCTAGAGACAAAGCCAGATTTATTGTGAAGTTGTTAGACCGAAGAACATATCAAATGACGCTGTGAGGAATATCATTCAGTTGTATTATACCGTTGTTTGATTTCAGTGTGGATGAACAGCCTAGGTATTATAAATGTATAATTCTTTTACAGTCCTACGAGCCTGAGATTACGTTTATGTTTTGTTCTATTAGCTAAGTGGTTCTGTAAATGGGCATTACTGTCCTTTTATTGAAACATTAGTAGGGTTGAGATGAGTTTTTGATTTTGCAATATACTTAATACAAGAAAACAAAAAACAAAAAAGTTAAAAAATAAAATAAAACCTGTTAATTGTGTAGGAATGGAGATAACTGACGGCGGCAGTCTGAACATAGTTTGGGAACCTGTTTTCTAGCCACATTAACAATATTGATCAGTACAGCTAAGCAACTGAATCCAAGCAACTCAGACATAACATGAATGAATTCATACACTCAGATGGTAATCTTTAACGATAGTGGTGTAGTGGTAGATTCAGCTTTCTTACTAGGCAGTGGCTCCAGGTTGAATGCCACGTGACGCACATTACCTCTAATATAAATGTTTCTTTATGTCTCGTTATAAAGCTAACTAGCATCTTCCCTCTGTCTCTTCTCGTGTCTCTTACTCCTTCGAAAATATGGATTGTCTTCTATTCGTGGATTAGTTTCTGTCAAAACGTCTCCGTTACTTTTCCAGATTTGTGCAGGTTCTCTCTGGACAAAGGGGTGGAGTCTGTTGACGATGAAATACATAACACACCTGTGGTGTTACATCACCAACATAGGCCTAATCCCGCCCAGCGTGTACATGCTGTGCTGAATCCTGACCTAGCTACATACTACTTGACCTCCGTAGATGTGAACTTCCTGTACACGTCTTGCACACCTCGCTGGTCTCTGAGCTTATAGAGGGGAAGGAGACCTCTGCAACACGAGCCTCGTGGGGATGGTACTTTAGTCAGTTGTTACAAGAACAGTCTCTACCTAAGCCCCACCTCGATAAATACAGGGTGTGTGTTTAATGGCTGTGCAGTGTTTGAAAATATTGCCGGTCCAAGTTTTGTATTCACCTTCTGTAAAATTCATACAACATAATAGGTAAATACAAATCTTTGACCGGAAATATTTGCAAATACTGCACTGTCATTAAAAATACACCCTATATAAGCAATGTTTAGAGCTACAGGATCCACCTCGCCACAGTGGCTAACACGTCTACCTGCCGACCCGGTAGTCATGAGATCGAATCCTCAATAAGGCGGATGTTGTTTTTTTTCTTTCAAATTTACCTGACCTCCCAGGTGGAACAAGTTTAAAATGTGTGTCAGAAGATTTCTTGGAAAGTAAATGCGGCTGCATTGACTACACTACCCATTTAGTGTCGATCTGTCTCAGAATATGGGACTAAAGACTTATCCCCAACATACTTCGTGTCGTGAAAACGGCACTTTACAGGGTGTATTTTTAATGACTTTGCAGTTTTTAAAATACTGTCGTTCCAAGATTTGTTTTTACCTACTGTGGAGTTCATGCAACATAACAGGTAAATACAAAACTTGGAACGGCAATATTTTCAAAAAACTTCACAGTCATTAAAAATACACCCTGTACTTTACTGCATTTTAACTCAGAAGAATTGAGAGAAAGAACCATTGCATCCAGATGTAGCAGTAGTTCTGTGGCTGTATAGTGACCAGTTGTTTCTTCTGACCCATTGATGATTCCAGTGCGTATTAAAGGTAGTTGTTACAACAATACGGTATTATTCTAAGTAAGTAAAGGGCCCCTGAACATGCATAAAAGCGCATTAATCATATGTGCTAGATCTATATTTGTATAGACCATCTGACACTTGGTGTATCAAATACTCAGAGACATTTCCTGATTCCAGTATTGGACTACATGGACCTGGGAGTCCTGGTCAAATGTTAAGAATCCGTCCCTATGCGATTGCGAGTTGCTACGTTACCGTGGCTGACATTATTCTAAGTGGCAAAACGTAATTGTTAACGTAACGTCAGCGATTATTACAGTACTGACAGACAGCACAGTTCAATACCACAACAATATCAGATTTGACCGTTTAACACAATGAGAAGTCGCATAAGTTGCTGTAAATAAGGAAAAGGTTAATTAGTTGCATATCCTTTACATGAAGTTACATTCAACCCTAGCATTGTTTTGTTGTTGTTGTAATGTTCATGATCTCTTGGCAAATTTACGTTCATTACTTTGCAATTGCTTTCTGAACGACCGCCACTCATACTTTTGTATGGGAAACCAACGCTAGCCGGTCTGCTTCCAAACAGCCCTCAGCTGTGTTTTGAACGCTGTATACGGGATTACGAATTGCGTCCGTAACCCCTTCGCCACCGAGCAGGTGTAAATAAGGAAAGCACAGTGAATTCATTATATCCTTATGTCCCTCTGGGCGATGGTTGGGGTCTGTTGATAATGAACTATCTGAAACATGTGTAGGAATCATTACCAACATAGACCGGCCTCAAGGCAGTCAGTATATGTTGTCCTGAATCATGTTCTGGTTACATCCTGATATGTCTCCCCAGATGTTACGTTCCAGTACCAGTTGTGGACACCTCGCTGGCTTCTCAGCTTGGAAAATAGAAACCTAGCTCAGCAAAACAGTTCCCGTGGAGCTGACATTTTCTTATGGGATTAGGAATGAAAGTCTCTACATTAAAGCTCACTGAGATAGATGCAGGTCCTTTCCAGGACTCAGATGACATCAAGCAAGACCAATGCATCGAATTTAAGAGTTAAGCTGAGAGTCTTCGAGGGGGTCGCCAACCAACAACAACGGATACAACAACAAGAAGAACACCAATAATGCATACGTGAATCATCTATCCAGCCACAGTGAAACAATTTAGATGCAAACAGGGTTTCTAGACAATTCCAACATATATTCTTGTTCGTGCCGTAAACACAAAACAGGCATTCAAAGATGGCGTGCTTACAGTTGGACAATTACTACCAACATATTATTATTTAGTCTGACCGTGTACGTAAACCCAAAGAACAGGATGGGAATTTCGAAGCAACGTATTTAAATATGCAGCATAAAACATTGGGACTGAATTAGCGAAAACGCTTTTATACAAATAAGTAATGCATCTAGAAGTTTAGTTGGCATATAGTTGTCCATACTGCAGCATCAATAGCATACCTGGTGGTGCACTTTACACTAAATATTTCTGCTGCGGCAGCAGTCACGGTTACTACATATTTACTACATACTTATTTTACAATAGTCAATAAATAATTCAGCCAGTAAAATCTTTGTTTTGTTTTACTTAAAGTAATTCTACTTACAGTAGTTATTTTTTTACACGCACAATCGAGATACATACTACCAGTAGTAAAACACTTGGTTGTTACAGTAACAACAATAGAAGTTTCACACTGGTAAATTGATAATAATTCATCCTATACCAAAGACATCATCCATAATTAAGAATGCCTACAACCAAACATTTCACATTTTATGTTGTCTATGCCAACGAAATCGGCTCATCTTAAATACATACTTGATTGCCGTTGCTCGTTTTACTTGATCAGTTAACATGAAGTAAATGTGGCTAGCATGCATTTCAGCTCATGGTGACTGTTTACGTCAGAATTCTCATATCAGAAAATAACGCATTTGTCTTAACACAATGAAACGTGTTTTTTGATCGAGTAATGATGTGCTTGGTAGCATGTGTGTACATCCACTGTCAATATACACAATCCCTACACTTGTGTGTACATCCACTGTCAATATACACAATCCCTACACTTGGAGACGTGAGTAACAGCAGAAGTATTGTAAAATGAGTTCATACTATACGGCTTTCAACAAATTGCCTTGTAGCTAGTCATGTGACGAATGGTTCAGAGTGAAGAGTTATTCTAGGAGACCCAAGTCTTCTTCCTCTCCAAATTCCTCTGACTGCCGCCGTCTTCGGTGCTGTTGATCCCGAATTTCAAACTCGTCTGGAAGGAACAAATGGAATGTAACTATTTAGTGTTCGTTGTTATGCGTAAACATTACAGATAGACAGAACGGCAGACAAGACAAAATAAGACAGACAGATCGATAGACAGAGAGATAGACAAGACAAGATAAGGCACACAGACCAACAGGCAAGCAGACATGACAGACAGACAAATTATACACGAAAGACCAGAAAGAACAGACAGACTAACCAATTTCTCCACCCACCCAGCCATTCATCAAGCCAGATAGACAGACGGACATACTAACACATCAGCCCACTCAGTCAGGCAAGCAGAGAGACAGACAGACACGCTTTCGCTTGAACTGAAGTGACGGACACACCAATTCCACCCACACACGAGTTCATTAAGCAACACAAATAGACAGATATACAAATACATTCATCACCCTACCCAGTCAGTCGGCAAATAACCAGACATACTTACAGATAGACAAATAGAAACAGCCCGTTACCCACACTAATTCATATAGCAAACAAGAGAGACAGACAGACAGACAGACAGACAGACAGACAGACAGACAGACAGACAGACAGACAGACAGACAGACAGACAGACAGACAGACAGACAGACAGACAGACAGACAGACAGACAGACAGACAGACAGACAGACAGACAGACAGACAGACAGACAGACAGACAGACAGACAGACAGACAGACAGACAGACAGACAGACAGACAGACAGACAGACAGACAGACAGACAGACAGACAGACAGACAGACAGACAGACAGACAGACAGACAGACAGACAGACAGACAGACAGACAGACAGACAGACAGACAGACAGACAGACAGACAGACAGACAGACAGACAGACAGACGGACGGACGGACGGACGGACGGACGGACGGACGGACGGACGGACGGACGGACGGACGGACGGACGGACGGACGGACGGACGGACGGACGGACGGACGGACGGACGGACGGACGGACGGACGGACGGACGGACGGACGGACGGACGGACGGACGGACGGACGGACGGACGGACGGACGGACGGACGGACGGACGGACGGACGGACGGACGGACGGACGGACGGACGGACGGACGGACGGACGGACGGACGGACGGACGGACGGACGGACGGACGGACGGACGGACGGACGGACGGACGGACGGACGGACGGACGGACAGATGGACAGACACACACGGACGGACGGACGGACGGACAGATATATTTACTTGCATACATACTCACCACATGAACTGTCAGACTCCAGGCCATCTGTATCATCACTGACATCTTCGTTGTCGTCCTCGGCAGTCCTCGGTTGCCGTTCCATTGGTTCGTAAGTAATCGTCATTACTTGGTCTGTGGCTAACAAACAAATAAGAGCAATTATCATTTATGTTTTGTTAACTCTTTCACATTGTTTAGTTAAGTCTTTCACATTGATTAGTTAACTATTAAACATTGTTTAGTTATCTCTTTCAAAATGTTTAGTTAACTCTTTCACACTGTTTAGTTAACTCTTTCACACTGTTTAGTTAACAGTTCTTATGCCTGTCAAATTGACAGAGTATACACTGCTCATAAAATCGTTAAGAAATGACCCCTGTTCAAGCTAAGAGACATATGCTGCTAACACCATAAGTTTAGACGATTCTACACTTGATTTCGCCGTCCGCCTTTATTTTCCGTGGAATTTCCTGGTACTCAATTTAGGCTGTGTCAATCTGAGGGACTATTTCAACGAAAGAATAATCCTTGTTTCGATGCGAACTCAAACATATGACCGCCAGGCAGGCAGGCAAGTGTGCTAATTATTGTGCTATCGCGGACTCCCTTTACGCTGCTCGTAGTGGAGTATACTTATGTTGTTTATGTTGAACTCCATTTACTGTAAACTGTTTGTGTTTATTGTTAGTTCTATGTCGATTCTATGACTTTTATTGCGGAAGTTCTATGTCAATCTATAACTTTTAATGTGTTAGTTCTATGCCATTTCTATGACTTTTACTATGTGAGTTCTATGTCCATTATATGACTTTTATTGTGTAAGTTCTATGTCCATTCTATAACTTTTAATGTGTTAGTTCTATTCAATTTCTATGACTTGTATTGTGTAAGTTCTATATCCATTATATGACTTTTATTGTGTTAGTTCTATGTCTATTCTATGACATTTAATGTGTTAGTTCTATGTCCATTCTCTAACTTTTATTGTGTAAGTTCTATGTCCATTATATGACTTTTATTGTGTAAGTTCTATGACCATTATATGACTTTTATTGTGTAAGTTCTATGTCCATTATATGACTTTTATTGTGTAAGTTCTATGTCCATTCTATGACATTTATTGTGTTAGTTCTATGTCCATTCTCTAACTTTCATTGTGTGAGTTCTATGTCTATTATATGACTTTTATTGTGTTAGTTCTATGTCCATTCTCTAACTTTTATTGTGTAAGTTCTATGTCCATTATATGACTTTTATTGTGTAAGTTCTATGACCATTATATGACTTTTATTGTGTAAGTTCTATGTCCATTCTATGACATTTATTGTGTTAGATCTATGTCCATTCTATGACATTTATTGTGTTAGTTCTATGTCCATTCTCTAACTTTCATTGTGTGAGTTCTATGTCTATTCTATGGTATTTATTGTGTTAGTTCTATGTCTATTATATGGCATTTATTGTGTTAGTTCTATGTCCATTAAATGACTTTTATTGTGTAAGTTCTATGTCCATTCTATGACTTTTATTGTGTAAGTTCTATGTCCATTATATGACTTTTATTGTGTAAGTTCTATGTCTATTATATGACATTTATTGTGTAAGTTCTATGTCTATTATATGACATTTATTGTGTTAGTTCTATGTCCATTCTCTAACTTTTATTGTGTAAGTTCTATGTCCATTATATGACTTTTATTGTGTAAGTTCTATGACCATTATATGACTTTTATTGTGTAAGTTCTATGTCCATTCTATGACATTTATTGTGTTAGTTCTATGTCCATTCTATGACATTTATTGTGTTAGTTCTATGTCCATTCTCTAACTTTCATTGTGTGAGTTCTATGTCCATTATATGGCTTTTATTGTGTAAGTTCTATGTCTATTCTATGGCATTTATTGTGTTAGTTCGATGTCCATTCTCTAACTTTTATTGTGTTTGCTCACGCAGTATTCATTGTTGGTATCCGGTTTCATATAGTAAGTAAGCTATCACAAAAAATGACATCCGCGCCCTACTATTTGGAATGTTATCAGTGTGTGAATCTACACTCTCGGAAATCTTAACATACTATTTTCTACGTTCCACATCATAATGGAGCAGGGATAGTGCAGTGGCTTGCACGCCCGCCTGCTAATCTGATGGTCGTGTGTTCCATTCCTTCTCGAGGCGGGGGAAATTTTTTCTAAATTAACATAGGTTCCTAGGTCAACTTAGCATTTACAGAAATTAATTGCATATCCCTTACAGGATCTTACAGTCAACCCCAGCATTTTTTGGCTGTTTGTGATTTCTTGGCAGGTTTACGTTCAGTAGTTTGCCATAGCTTTCTCAACGACCGACACTCATACCATTGTATGAAAATACAGCGCAAGACGGTTTAATGCCAAATCGCCCGCAGCAGTGTTTCGAACGCAATATGCGCTATTATGAACTGCGTCTGTAACCTTTTCGCCACAGAGCCGGTCTAAAATTGGTACCAGAAAATGTTGTTGGAAAGTAAGAAACGGTTGTTGTTGTTGTTGTTTGTTGTTGTTGTTGTTGTTACTGTTGTTGTTACTGTTGTTGTTGTTGTTGTTGCTGCTGCTGCTGCTTCTGCTGCTGCTGCTGATCACATCACCCATCAAGTGGCGATTCATTATCGTTAAAATAGGTCCTCTACAGAACGACGCTCTCGTCATGGCCGACCGAAAAGTGTCTTGATCTCACGCCTTCTCCTGCCTCATGTCCAAAGTGTCTGCAATGTGACCGCCTTCGTGCTCGTTGACCCCCTTGCCTCTTCTTTTATGAACCCTGTCCTCCATGGCTGCCTCTCTAAACCAGTGTGAGAGTGCCGAGCCTATACAACATGTGGAGTTAGCCCCATCCACTCATGATGAATATGGGAGTGGAGAAGTATTCTTTCACGTTATCCCATCCTATAGGTAGTACATACTGTTTATATACCGTATATTAGTGGTTACTACACACTCCATATACCATATATTGGTAGTCACAACAAACTCATTATATGCGTTATATTAGTAGTTACAACGCACGCTTTATATACAATATATTATTAGTCACAACACACTCTTCAGTTATCATATATTAGTAGTCACACCACACTCTATATACCATATATTAGTAGTCACACCACACTCTATACACCATATATTAGTAGTCACAACACACTCTATATACCATATATTAGTAGTCACAACACACTCTATATACTATATATTAGTAGTCATACAACACTGTATATACCATATATTAGTAGTCACAACACACTCTATATACCATATATTAGTAGTCACAACACACTCTATATACCATATATTAGTAGTCACAACACACTCTATATACCATATATTAGTAGTCACAACACACTTTATATACCATATATTAGTAGTCATACCACACTCTACCATATATTAGTAGTCATACCACACTCTATATACTATATATTAGTAGTCACAACACACTCTATATACCATATATTAGTAGTCACAACACACTCTATATACTATATATTAGTAGTCACAACACACTTTATATACCATATATTAGTAGTCACAACACACTCTATATACCATATATTAGTAGTCACACCACACTCTATATACCATATATTAGTAGTCACAACACACTCTATATACCATATATTAGTAGTCACAACACACTCTATATACTATATATTAGTAGTCATACCACACTCTATATACTATATAGTAATAGTCACAACACACTCTATATACCATATATTAGTAGTCACAACACACTCTATATACCATATATTAGTAGTCACAACACACTCTTCAGTTATCATATATTAGTAATCACACCACACTCTATATGCCATATATTAGTAGTCACAACACACTCTATATACTATATATTAGTAGTCATACCACACTCTATATACTATATATTAGTAGTCACAACACACTCTATATACCATATATTAGTAGTCACAACACACTCTATATACCATATATTAGTAGTCATACCACACTCTGTATATACCATGAATTAGTAGCCACAACACACTCTTTATATACCATATATTAATAGTCATAATATACTCTTTATTTAACATTTATTAATAGTCAAAACACTATTAACATCTATATCTATAAAACAGAGTGTATGTATATATGTATGTATGTCCTTTATTTGTTAGCGAACGGTCCATCCGATTGAGATGAAATTTTCTATACGTCTTCCTTTCATTCCAGAGCTGCCAACTGTGATATTTTTTTAGTGTGAAATCGCCTGCTTACTCAGTATTATTTCATTTTTCATTTTCCATTAAAATTGATATATAGCGAAGGGACTTAACTCTAGAAAAAGTTATTTCAAGGGGCATAACTTTTAATAACATTGTTGTATAACTTATAGTCATATTGTTGTATCGTTTTCAAAGAATTATAAACTCTTTGTCTATAGTTATGTACCGGCATATGAGTTATAATAAATAATGATACAATCTTTAAGGCATTTTTAAAGTTTACATAAAAATAATGCATAATGCATAACATTGTAACTCATCTTTCTATACTTAAGAAGTTGTCTAAAAGATGTTGAACAATAACAATATCATCGCATCGACAGCACTTCTCAGCGCTATCAAGCCAAGACGCCTTATAATTTCAAGCTACCTGATACGGGGGAGAATGGTACGCAAAAACAACAATAAAAAGCCACAGCCAAGCAAGATGGGCAGCAAGGGAGCCGCCAAGCCTGCACAGAGGATGAATGTGGAGAACCTGCCTGCTAGCTGCACTAAAGGCCATTTAGATACAGTCAAATCATCTGATGCTACCACGAGAAAGACGGATGTCAGCCCACCACAGACAAGAGCCAAGACAGCCGCGAAGAAGGAGGAGAAAGACACCAGAGTCGGTAACGCCGACCTCAAGACAGCCAGATGGGTTGTAAAACGTGTTCAAGTGGAGCTGTCAGATGAAGAAATCATGAAACAGCTACAGGAGGAAAACCTACACATGAGAATCCTGAAGGCACAGCGGATCTTGACATACTCAAAGATACCAACCTCACTGGCGGTGGTGACGACTGAGGGCAACGAGATTCCACACCAGGTGTCAATGAACAACATAACTCAACAGCCTGATTGGTTTATACCAAGAATCATCCAATGCTCAAGATGCCAGAGGGCCGGCCACAGTCGAACAATCTGCCGCAGCAAGACTGAAATCTGCCGTTACTGTGCCGATCACCACGCATTCAGGGAGTGTCCGCTGGCAAAACAGGACACCGACTTCAGAGCACCCAATAACAAGAGGAAATGCGCCAACTGCATGGGCAATCATGGAGCCAGGTACCTGGCCTGTCCGTACCTCCAAAGACATAGAGATATATTAAAGATCGCCATAACGACGAAAACACCATTCAAAGAAGCAATACGGAGGTGCGAGACAGCACCATGCATCTCGCAAGCGGAAAAATCAATGTTGCAAAGCCAGATTGACGAATTAAAAAGTCAGATCAAGCTGCTCCTAACACCATCACAAACCAGTGACAATGAAAAACTGCTTGCGGAAATGAAGGAGATACAGCAAAGCATCAAAAAAGAGATGGAGCGCGTGGCCGAGTTGAAGAAGGAGAACGGAGAAATCGCTGAAATGAAACTAATGCAAAACAAGCTAGATGAACCCATTACGCCAGATGTAACTCAACTGGAAAATATCGACAAACTGATGACGACAATCCACAAGAAAGAAGACAAGAAGATGCAAGATGAAGCCAACACCATGCCCAGGCAAAAACAGCAAACTAAGGACGCCAGCCCAGCCATGATGTCCAAAAAGAGTCAGGGGAAACCAGAAATCAACCAGACTCAACAAGAAAGTACGAAGAAAACCTCCGACAAACCGGAAGAAGACTGGGGCATATACAAGAAAGGAGCATCAAGTGCTGAACATGCCAGGGTGTGGAATATTGTCGAAAGACGGAACGAACCAAAAGTCAGAGCAGCAATGAAGGAGCCTCTAGACAGCCCTACATGGTTCAAAGAATATTAAAGGGGAATGAATAGCCTCAGACAGAAAATGAGAGAAGAACGACAAAAACAAATAGATGCATGGTCCACCAACAGCTCCAGATTAGAGGAAGAGAAAGACTAACCAATAACTTCACAAGAAGCCAATATGATGACAGCACTCTAGCACAGCAGACGAGCCAGAAGCCAACACTGCCAGAAGAAACTGCCTAAAACCGGCCAACGAATCCCCCTTGATGACGTCACAGACATAAGATAAGCCAGCTTTTACTGGTACACAGAGAAACTAACAATTCACGCACCATGAACCACCGCTATTATAACCGATGCCACACGGGCTGGTTGAAACAAGGTGGAAAGTTTTGTTTTTTTCCAAATTGGACGGACGGACGGACGATCATCGCATCTTAAGTGTTTTCCGCCATCATATCGACACGATTCGCTTGACAGCACTTCTCAGCGCTATCAAGCCAAGACGCCTTACACATTTCAAGCAGCCTGATATAGATAGATAGATAGATAGATAGATAGATAGATAGATAGATAGATAGATAGATAGATAGATAGATAGATAGATAGATAGATAGATAGATAGATAGATAGATAGATAGATAGATAGATAGATAGATAGATAGATAGATAGATAGATAGATAGATAGATAGATAGATAGATAGATAGATAGATAGATAGATAGATAGATAGATAGATAGATAGATAGATAGATAGATAGATAGATAGATAGATAGATAGATAGATAGATAGATAGATAGATAGATAGATAGATAGATAGATAGATAGATAGATAGATAGATAGATAGATAGATAGATAGATAGATAGATAGATAGATAGATAGATAGATAGATAGATAGATAGATAGATAGATAGATAGATAGATAGATAGATAGATAGATAGATAGATAGATAGATAGATAGATAGATAGATAGATAGATAGATAGATAGATAGATAGATAGATAGATAGATAGATAGATAGATAGATAGATAGATAGATAGATAGATAGATAGATAGATAGATAGATAGATAGATAGATAGATAGATAGATAGATAGATAGATAGATAGATAGATAGATAGATAGATAGATAGATAGATAGATAGATAGATAGATAGATAGATAGATAGATAGATAGATAGATAGATAGATAGATAGATAGATAGATAGATAGATAGATAGATAGATAGATAGATAGATAGATAGATAGATAGATAGATAGATAGATAGATAGATAGATAGACAGACAGGGAGGGAGGGAGAGACAGAGGGATGGGTCTATTAGACAGACAGACAGACAGACAGACAGATAGTCGGTAACGGGAACGAGAACTTATATGACTACTTATATGAATTAAATGAGATGCTCCCCACCAGGGACTGGGCGAAGCCGGGCCGGGTCAGCTAGTAGCATATATTAGTAAATTACAAAACACTGTTTAAGTATCATATAGTATGTAGTGGTTATCAAAACACTCGTTTTATGTACCATATATTATTAGTCAGACTACGCGCTTTATGTACTATTTAGTTCTAGTCAAAACACTCGTTTCAAACCATATGTTAATCATAAAAACATATTACATAAAAACTATTGTTGATCCTGCCAAGAAATTTCTCATGAAGCTTAAGGCGTAAAGGAAAGAAAAGAAGTGCTTCTGTGTAAGTACTATTTTTCTTTCCTAATCACAAAATAATTTTATCTGTTGAAAATATCAACAGTGTGATTTGATGCAGTGTACTTTAAAAAACAAAAAAATCTTCGTTACTTGAAGGGAGAAAAAGAGTAATCTTATTTAAATAACAATATGAAGCCGCAAATGACCCCCGGTATTAATTATATTACATGAAAGTTAAGAAGATTACATTCTGTAAGAATATATTGGATTTTGTTTCCGCTCGCTCACTTTGAACTAGAGCCCAGATAACGCTGGACTGAATTTTACGTGTGGGTTTATCCCCCCCCCCCCCCAGCCACCCCCCCCCCCCCACATATCCTATTTACAGGACATCGCTGTCAACACCAGCATTTTACCACTGTTGTTGATGGCTTAGCAAGATTACGCTCAGTAGTTTGCCATTGCTTTCTGAGCGACCGGCTCACATACCCCGTAAGTAACAAACGCGACGCGATCCGTTACCCGAATCTCGCGCAGTTGTGTTATCCTATGTGTGGGTTAGCGTTCCCTATTACCAGTGTCCTTCGCCATCAGGCGAACCAAGCCAACTTCTGAGATAAATATAGAGTATATTTTTAATGGCTGTGCAGTGTTTGAAAATATTGCCAGTCCAAGTTTTGTATTCACCCTCTGTAAAGTTCCTGCAACCTAATAGGTAAATACAGAACTTGGTCCATCAATATTTTCAAACACTGCACAGTCATTAAACATACACCCTGTATAATGGATTGTATTTAACTGATTCAGTGCCGAAGAATAATATATCGCCAAATATGATCTCTAACTTGGAGAGAAGGACAGTCTATTGCCATATTAGGGTCATCGTGTTATTTGGTTTGTTTCGTGGTATCTTTCGCAATTTTAATGATCCGTAAATGGAAGTTTACATTATAATTCTTGTTCATTTGATTGTGTACAATGTTTGATCCAAAAGTGTACAATGTTTGATCCAAAAGTGTACAATGTTTGATCCAAAAGTGTACAATGTTTGATCCAAATTACTATAATGTTTGGCGTTGAATCAGTTAAACAGTTTTGTACTATTTGTTTGTATTGACGGATTTCATACTTGTAAAATTATAGAAATTGTCTATGTACCCTATTCAATATTTTACGAACAAATGAAACAAAAATAAAACAATCTGAATTATCACATGCAAGCTACAATGCGTATCTTTCCTGTCAATTGTGTCCCGCCGGCTTAAAGGGTTTCTATATTCGGGAGAGAGAAATTGTATATTGTCAAACACAATACATGCAACAGTCGTATGTTTTATCTTCATCTGCTGCCCTTTATCACCCATTGGGGCATCATCCCTCATCTAACGCACGCCAAGCCGTCCAATCTTTTGCCATCTCCTGCAGATCCCGCAATTTTCTTGCTGTATTATTTATCACTGTTTATAATTCACTTCTGCATGTGCGTTAAGGTCTCCATCTTTTCGTGTTTTCTATGAGTACAGGAGAAAGGATTTTCTCGTTATACGATTATCTTCTAACCGTTTCCTATTAAACTGTATTTGATGATGTATGCAACAATCGTTTATTTTCTACCCAATTGCGACTGAATTGTATATAACGATACATACAACCGCCGTGTCTTTTATCTTATAGCTTATTGTGACTAAATTGTATATACAAATAAGATTAACCTATATGTGTTTTATCCTCTAACTTATTGTAACTATATTGTGCATAACGATGTATGCAACCGTTATGTCTTTTATCTTGTTGCCAATTGCAACTAAATTGTTGTGTGATTACTTCGGTCACAGACATGGGGAACAATTAATGCAGTTGTGATGTGTATAAAGGGATCCCCCGTGCCACACTTCGGGTGACAGCCAGCTCTGTATTGGTACTACAGAAACCCCGTGCGAGACTTCAGCCATACGTCCACGTTGTACACCACGGATAAATGGTCATCGTTGGCCTAAACGGAATTGGTAGAGGAACTCGGTGTTGGCGGCCACTAGAGATGCAGTAGTCAGCACGCATCTGACACTCATCAGCACACTCCCCTTAATCATGGGTAAAAGATGTCCGACGAACGTGCACCCTACTGAACTGAATTGACAAGGTAATACTAATGTCCATCAAATTCAATTCCTACTACATGGCAAAATTGAATGTCCACAGTCCGACAATCCTGCTAAATAAAAGCTCGGTTCAAACGTCTACGATTTTCAGTATACGAAATACTAGTGGTGCAAGAAACAAAACAACTGGTGATGCGGGAAAAGAACAACACATCTGAGAACACTAATCTGAGATACTGAATGTTCCCGATGTGCAACAATGCAGCCCCAGCAAATACATGTCCTCAGGCATATAGGTGTAAGTGGCTGCCAAATGGAACATTGCTTGGCTAGCAAATTCATCTGGTTGTCACACTCGATCTCATGGCATGTGGGCGTCACCAAAGTTCGAAATCTGGCAAATGCAATCATGTGGCCCCGAAGGTGCAACCTGGCATGCACGGGAAGTTCAGTATACGGTGATGAGGTTAAGCAGAAATGTGCAAGACGTGATGATTCCTTGGGTGAGCCCAGTAGCAGAGCACATATGGTATAAGCTGTGGAATCTTCACTCGTTGCCTTCCTCTGTCTCTCCTTTTGCAACCTTTTCCAATTGCCACATTATATTCCAGTTTTGGTCTTCGCATAATGTGGCTAACAAATGACGACAGTCTCGTTCTGATGCTTGTGATAAGTTTGCTTTGTGTCTTAAACTCTTTCAAAACTTTTAGATGTCTCATTGTCACTGTCCAAGGAATTCTTCTCTAAAACCACTTCTCTGAAGCTTCTATGGATGTGTGTTGTTGTTGCTTCTTTACTAATTATCCAGGATTCGAAACCATATGTTACCATTGTTTCTATTTAAGATGCAAGAATTATTTTGTAACCTTCAATGACAAGGATTTATTGCGTGAGATATCCATTGGATAAAATGCAGTGTTTGCCTGTCCTTTTTTGTTTCCTGATCTCTGTGATGCATCTTCCATCTGATGTCATCAACGTGTCTAGATATTTGAATTTATGCACTTGCCCAAAATTAACACCAAGCTATTTAATTGTGCATCTAGACACGATCTCTTTCTAACCGAGTAGCCGTATGCAAAAATGTGTGGTTGCTGGTTTTCTCATGGCTGCAGCTTTCATCGAATGATGAACTGTATATTTCGCGGTCGATTTTTGTGTTGGCATTCTGGTAGCGGCATTATGCATAGTAAGCCTGTACGAGCTATTGGTTTGTCGAGACTCCTGTCTGTTCCACTTTTCACACAGGGCATAGAGGAGCATTCTATGTTATACTCACTGGCACAGGAACAGAGCATAATAGGGCGACCTTGTGCTGTAAAGTTGGAACGCCGACTAACTAACGTTGATAATACCATTATTTATATTATCTTAGCATTCAGGCTGAGGCGCATTATTTCATTTTCGTTAACCACAGTATCTACAAAGTGTGGTGTGCACCTGGCACTGCAGCCAGCAGGGTTCACAGACTACACAAGTCAAACTCACCTCCACGTGGTGTAGACTGGGAAACCTTGATCGCGAGGGAAACGGGGATATGGCTCGCCATATGGGATGGACTCCCTATGCTCAGAATTTTGTCCTAAACCTGCGACTGGCCTAGCAAGCCGGCAGGGGATCTTCATACTGCTCGTAGAAAAACTAAGAAATATAAACGGACTACCCTAATGGATATAGACCCGGCAATGTTAATGGACTATGAGATAAATCAGCGATTCATAAAATAGGCACGATGGACGTCTGCGGTTTTAATAGTAAAGAAGAAGAACTTATAGAAACAATGAAAGAGAGGAAAATTGGACTGATGGGAATAGAGGACACCAGAATAAAGGGGGAAGGATGCAAGGAGATCCACCACAGTTACACGTTTGTATACTCCGGATTGCAACAGCAAGAAAGGGCAAGACACTGTGTGGGAATAGTCATTGAACCACTGCTGGCAAGAGGAATACTACAAATAAAATATATATCAGAAAGAATCATAACAGTGATAATAAACGAACAAACAATTACAACATATGTACAAATATACGCACCATGTAATACAAACAATAATGAACAAGAGTGCGAGGACTTTACGAAGACATCCATGACGTGCTAAATAAAATAGATAGGCAGGACAACATCATAGTTAAGGGAGACTTCAGTGCAAGACTAGGACACAACAGAGCGGGCATAGAAAAACATTTTGGAGCATTTGGAGACCAACATAATGAAAGAAATGATAACGGAAGTAGACTGATAGAGCTATGCAGCAAACACGACCTCTATATAACAAATACATTCTATAAACACAAAGACTCATAAATATACCTGGTATAAATGGAACGATCTAGATACTAAAGCCAAATTAATTTTATATTAACAAGAAAGAACAGAAAGAGAAATATACTAGATGCAAGGGTAGTGCCCAACTTAGGTATAAACACAGACCACAAAGCAGTCGTTGCCACAATAAGAATCATCAGTAGAAGGAAGCAAAGAACAGGAAAATACATACCATGCGAATCAGTAAACTTAAAAAAATCTCAAAGACGAGGCCGTGAGGGAAAATTATAAAACAGAGCTAAATGAAATCTTTGTAAAATTATCTATAGAAAGAAAGACAGTGGAAGAAGAATGGAAGGTGTTCAAATCAAGCATTTTAAATACTGCAAAGATAACACGTGGAACCACGAAAAAAACGCAAAACACGGATAAAGAAAATACCAAGTTGGTGGAACGCAGAAATAAAGAAAGCTGTAAAAGACAAAATGGAAAAATATAAAAAGTGGTCCAAGAGCAAACAGGAATGCGATTACATAGAATATAGAATAGCTAGAAGACATGTGATTGATTGATTGCTCTAGGAACCGACATCACAGCATTCTGGGCATTCCCATAGGCGCTCCGTCCCCATCCTCAGCAGCCAGCGAAGAGTTCCAATACCAATAGTGCCAGTAGCAATCTGATTATATGTCCGTCTCGCCTTTCCTCTGAGCGTCGAGTGTCGGCCAGATCCCCTCGTCACTCCTCGCTGCCTCATTCTTGCCAGACCATGATGATCCATTTGCTCTTCCGAGGTGTACACGTGCTCCCACAAGGCCGCAAACACGTCTGCCTTGTCTTACATCAATAATCCACCAAGTTTTGCAGAGCCAGCCAATGTGTCCGCCTGTTCATTCCCGAGCACACCGGCATGCCCCGGAGAAAAGCTCCAGGCGATGCTTGCGACCCGTGATCTCCGAAGAGAAGCAAGCCACTCTGCACGAAGGATGCCTGTCCTCACCTTCCTTAGCATGCTTTCTGAGTCAGTTACAATCACGATGTGTGTGTGTGTGTGTGTGTGTGTGTGTGTGTGTGTGTGTGTGTGTGTGTGTGTGTGATATTCTCGATCCAGCGGAATCCAGCGGAAGTGACCACCTCCATCTCCATTCTTAAGCTAGACGTTGTGGTATCATATGCCAGGCTCTCCTGCACTAAACGTCGGCCATTAGCTTTTGATATGAACCCCCAGGCACTTCTCCTACCTCTCGACACCGAACCATCTGTGTAGATAATCACATCACCCGAGCGAGCATTATCCTGAATTAGTTGCTGGATTTCCATTTCCATGGAACCTGCTGGCCAATCCATGCATTCCCGGCTCAATGTCATTATAACTCTGCACAAGTCTGACTGCTCCGCTGGCACTGTGACCCACTCCTCTCCTCACATAATGGTCTCCAGGATGTACACATGTGAATAGAATAGTAAAGAGAGAAAAACAAAAAGACTGGGAGGAATATGGAGAAACCCTAATAAAAAAACTACAAGGAGGCAACTAGAAACGTCTATAAAAAGAGAGTACAATGAGAACCAGAGGGGAACCCTTTGACCCAACTGAAATAATTAACAACGAAAATGGAGAACCAATAAGTGAACCAAAAAAATCCTAATAAGATGGAATCAGTACTTCGAACAACTTATCAACATCCCATCAGATGTCACAGGAATTCAAGAAGCCGACCCAGATGCCACCGAAGAACTAGAACCAGACATACTGAAAGAAGAAATTATAGAAGCCATCAGATTAGCCCCATTAAACAAATCACCAGGACAAGATGAAATACCAAATGAACTAATTAAAGCAGCAAGAGAAGTAGGAACAGCATGGCTACATAGACTATTCAATCACGTTTGGGTAGAACAATAGACACCACGAGACTGGGGAAACGCCATAATTATCTCATGTTGGAAAAACAAAGGCAGCAAAAGAGACTGCACACAATACGGAGGCATTTCACTGTTGAGTCATACTGGGAAAATATTTTGCAAAATTCTTGAGAAAAGATTACGAACTATTATAGAACCCCAGCTTAGCGAAACACAACTTGGATTTAGGAAAACCAAAGGATGCACAAATGCCATTTTTTCTCTTAGACAACTTATGGAAAAATCAAACGCATTCAATGAAACACTCTACTTAGCCTTTGTCGACCAAGAAAAGGCATTTGATAGAGTAGATAGAAACAAGCTGTGGGAAATCCTTAAACAATATGGAGTGAGTACACATCTTACAAACCTATGTAGAAGCTTATACAACAACAGTGAATGCATAGTGAGAACAACTGGAGGACACTCAGAACCCTTCACCATAAGATCCGGAGTACGACAAGGCGGTGTCCAGTTCTCTCTCTTGTATATAACATATATAGACAACATATGCAAAGAAACCAGCCAAACAGAGACAGCAAGAACACCGCATGACGAGAAAACAGAAGAAGAACCATCTGCAAATCTAACCATTAGAGAACTCCTGTTTGCGGACGACCAAGCACTACTATCAAAATCAGAAGCTCAATTACAAGACCACATGGGACGCAGAGGTGTTTCCAAGGCACCAGGGACAGGTTCCATACTGGCCAAGACCTACTAACACGTCTTAGTCGTGAGTCCTAGGCAACAGGTCCCTTCGGGGTCCTGGCTAACGTAGTAGGATCACTGATTCTTCCGAAGTCGGAGAGTGTCTGCCTGCATGGCGAGGAACCACCATCATGCACACCAATAAGCCAGACATGGGACAACGGATACTCACGCAAACCTCAGTCCGGTATGACATCACACTGATTTTGGACAACAGGATGTCTTCATCCGACATGCAGGACTTCGCGCTGGAGTTCACGGCCAGCGAACACAAGAAAGCAAGCAAACAAGAACACATGAATAGTCTAAACGAAATGTGTAGGTAACATAACATGAAAATTAGTACAAGTAAAACAGAGGTATTGACTATAACTAAAGAAGAAAAAGCAACAACGATTCACCTAAACCAACATCCCTTGAAACAAGTAAAGAGTTTCAAGTACCTAGGAAGTATAATATCATCAAATGGCAAATCAGAAGACGAGATCAAAAATAGATGCAATAAGGCAAACCAACTCATGGGACAAGTGGCACCAATACTAAAGAACAAACATGTATCAATAACTACTAAGAAAGCACTTTACAAAACAATCTTCCTACCAACTCTATGTTACCAATGCCAAACCTGGACAATGACCCAAAAAAAAAAAAAGAGAAAAGAAAAATCATAACAACAGAAATGAGATTCCTGAGAAGAATACTCAACGTATCAAGAAGAGATAAGATCAGAAATGAAGAAATGACTAAAGTGGGAGTTATAGCTGAACTAGATTTTATTAGAAGGCAGCAAGTCAAATGGTTTGGCCATGCAAGTAGGTTACAAACTAACAGTATACCACAACAAGCAATTATGTACAGATCAGAGGAAGCAGAGGAAGAGGCCGACCACGTAAACGATGGACTCAGGGAATAACACAGTCCATGAGAATATCGATACATGAAGCCCATAAGCGGGCACTCTCCCGCTGTTTATACGTCACCTTGATTCCGCAAGGTACAAGAGGAACGTGATGAAATGAGATGAGATGAGATACAGTATCTATTATTCTCTATGTAAGACACACATCTGTTTCATCCTCCGCGTCTTCTTCTTTCCCGCCGTTTATCCTTCAGTTTAAAATATTATCCCTAGCCATCTCGCACAAAGCCACCCTGCGCTATCTCCTATAATTACTTCCATGCCTTTAGCGTTTTGATTCAAATTTTCTTCCTCAAGCGTGTTTAGTTATTCTCCACATTTCTGATTCCTTGTGAATTCCAGCCGATGGTGGATTTCAAATAATGCTAGTAACACTAGTTAGTTTTCTCAATGTGTGCCCTATACAACGCAATCATCTTTTGATTCACTGGAATGCTTTTATGTCTTTCCATGAGTTCCACATTCGTGATTTCTTTTCATCATTTTGGTTCTTCTGTCTACACCTGGCTTTCATGAATCTGTGTAAATAAATGTTAGTAACTGTGCTTGCTATAGAAAATACTGCATAACTGGTAATACGAAATGCACCAATAAAAAAGCATATTTTATAAATAGTGTACTTGCTATTGTAAATCGTCAAGGAAATATATCTTAATGTATTATTAAAGGCATCACTGTGAAAACCACGATTGTGAAGTGGATAGGACGCTTGCCTGCCGCCCGACCATGGGTTCGAGGTGGATTTTAAACATCACGCCAGCCTAAATGAGTACCATACAATGTCTTGGGAAGAAAAGGTGGCCAGTGTGATACTGATATCACTCCTGAGTGCCCATGGACCTACAATAATTGGGTCTAGCACTTTTAAGTCCGATACTCCTCAAGGTCCACGTCAGACCGGAAGCACTAGACTCCAGTTTCCCTCTCGTTTGAGCTCGTCAGTAGTGCATGTCCCTGACTGGACCCGGGATCGAACTCCGAATCACTGGCATGCGAGGCGGATGTATAACCACTTGACCACGCGGTGTGACGTGGATGGGGCCTTGGGTTCGTACCGGAATACTATCAGCGTTGCCATTAGTGGGTTGTGCTCAACCTTCAATCTTCAAATCCCGAAACAATCAAATAAATCAACCCCTCAAGGCGTTAAAAATTGTGCTCAATCTTTAAACCTTAAATCCCACAACCAAATAAATCAACTCCTCAAGGCGTTAAAAAATTGGTCCTTTAGTTTTTCACAATGAAAAATACATGGATTAAACAGCCAAGAATGAA
The DNA here is from genome assembly GCA_963921405.1 of Cepaea hortensis. NCBI lineage: Eukaryota > Metazoa > Mollusca > Gastropoda > Stylommatophora > Helicidae > Cepaea > Cepaea hortensis. The sequence goes on along the minus strand of OY992880.1, from coordinate 55,677,147 downwards.
ACTGCTTGCCATGGGCTGTAGGGTCAGGTACTGGTAGGACAGGATGGGACCGTGAGAAGTCTGTGCTTACCCATACACAATTAGTGGGTAGCTGCAATAAGTGGATATATGCACCATTTATTTTCTGTGAGGTGTTTTATTACTTTTTTGGCGGGCTGGATTAGAACTCGAGCGTTGTCCACACAATTGCTACTACTGCCAGTGAGTGAATTGGTCTGATTTTGCGTTAGTGTCCCTCGCCATCAGTTGAAACCACTGCGACATTTGAGGTGCATGTAATTGATGTCCCCAAGTCAAGGACGAGAAATCAACATTCACGTCCAACTGGTCGAATTGTGAAACGAAACCACTATGCCGCAGTTATAAGATAAATTGTTGGCCTTTTAGCCCTCTCAGCCTCGATGACCTCTTCTTCTGTGAGTAATTCTGAGCACTGAGGTTTACGGCTAGAGATCATCTATGTCATTTCTAGAGATAATCCCACACATAAACATGGAACAGACTAAAAGGCCCAGTCTAATTTCTTCACATAAGCACTTCAGCGACAAAATAGGAACCATTCTGAATGAATCTCCTAAGATGGCAACAAATGTACACCGTTTCATTATTCATATTAAACTACAACAAAAGATCTGCTCACGCTTGACATTATGGGATCAACGTTTAACATAACACAACACAGAGTGATCCGGAGTTATGTTTAGCTAGATTGATTATTTTATTTAGAAAAAATAAAAAATAATAATAACTTACGGTATCCTTCAAATGGCACGATGGTCACCCTTGTCTTAAAGATATATCACCCACATTTTCACCTGTTAATAGTACAATTGCCGGTTTCTCGGGCCTAGGAGTTTAAACGACTTTCTCCGAAATCTAATTTATCCACGTAGGGTAACGCAGCGAGCGAGAATTGGTAGCGGTTCTCGCCGCGTTGGTAACTTACGGGATAAGTTAATCGGCCGCTCAGAAAGCAATGGCAAACTACTGAGCGTAATCTTGCCAAGAAATCAACAATCAGCTGAAATATGTTGATGTTGACAGCGATGTCCTGTAAAGGATATGCAGGAAAAAAAAAATAGTACAGCTAGTAATAGAAAGAAAGAAATGAACTCAGACCTATATGTGTTCTCTATTGACTATACTAAGACGTTTGATACGGTTAAATAAGAAGACATGATTAGAATCTTGGACATTTTAAACATTGTGTGTAAAAATCTGTGAATTATAAAGAACACTAGCTGACCCGGCCCGGCTTCGCCCAGACCCTGGTGGGGAGCATCTCATTTAATTCATATAAGTAGTCATATAAGTTCTCGTTCCCGTTACCGACTATCTGTCTGTCTGTCTGTCTGTCTGTCTATCTGTCTGTCTGTCTGTCTGACCCGGCCCGTCTTCGCCCAGACCCTGATGGGGAGCATCTCATTTAATTCATATAAGTAGTCATATAAGTTCCCGTTCCGACTATCTATCTGTCTGTCTGTCTGACCCGGCCCGGCATCGCCCAACTCCTGGTGGGGAGCATCTCATTTAATTCATATAAGTAGTCATATAAGTTCCCGTTCCCGACTGTCTGTCTGTCTGTCTGTCTGTCTGTCTGTCTGTCTGTCTGTCTGTCTGTCTGTCTGTCTGTCTGTCTGTCTATCTATCTATCTATCTATCTGTCTGTCTGTCTGACCCGGCCCAGCCCATGGTGGAGAGCATCTCATTTAAATTATATAAGTAGTCATATAAGATCCCATTCCCGACTATCTGTCTGACTGTCTGTCTGTTTTGGGTAAATGGAGGAGGGGGGAGGAAGAGGGAGGTGGAGGAGGAAAGAGGAGGGAGGAGGAGGGAGGAGTAGGGAGGAATAGGAGGGAGGAGGAGGGATTAGGAGGAGGAGGGAGGAGTAGGGTGGAGGAGGAGGCGAGGAGGAGGGAGGAGGAAGAGGGAGAAGGAGGAGGGAGAAGGAGGAGAAGGAGGGGGAGGAGGAGGAGGGAGGAGAAGGAATGTGAAGGGAGGAGGAGGGAGGAGGTAGAGGGAGGAGGAGGAGGAGGGAGGCGGAGAGGAGGAGGGGGGAGGAGGAGGAAGAGGGAGGAGGAGGAATGTGAAGGGAGGAGGTAGAGGGAGGAGGAGGTAGAGGGAGGAGGAGGGAGGAGGCGGAGAGGGAGGAGGAGGGGAGGAGGGAGGAAGAAGGAGGAGGAGGGGGGGAGTGATGAGGAGGAGGGAGGAGGAGGAGGTAGAGGGAGGAGGAGGAGGAGGTAGAGGGAGGAGGAGGGAGGAGGTGGAGAGGGAGGAGGAGGAAGGAGGAGGGAGGAGGAGGAGGGAGGAAGAAGGAGGAGGAGGGAGGAGGAGTGATGAGGAGGAGGGAGGAGGAGGAGGGAGGAGGAGGAAGAGGGAGGAGGAGGAATGTGAAGGGAGGAGGAGGGAGGAGGTAGAGGGAGGAGGAGGAGGGAGGAGGGGTAGGAGGAGGAGGAGGGAGGAAGAAGAAGGAGGAGGGAGAAGGAGGGATGAGGAGGAGGAGGGAGGAGGAGGAAGAGGGAGGAGGAGGAATGTGAAGGGAGGAGGAGGAGGAGAAGGCAGGAGGAGGGATGAGGAGGAGGAGGAAGAGGGAGGAGGAGGAATGTGAAGAGAGGAGGAGGGAGGAGGAGGAGGAAGGAGGAGGGGGAGGAGGGAGGAGGAGGGAGAAGGAGGGATGAGGAGGAGGAGGGAGGAGGGGGAATGTGAAGGGAGGAGGTGGGATAGGGAGGAGGGGGAGGGGAAGAGGAAGAGGGTAGGAGGAAGAGGGTAGGAGGAAGAGTGGAGAGGAGGAGGGAGGAGCTAGAGGGAGGAGGAGGAGGGAGGAAAAGGGAGGAGGTAGGAGGAGGAGGAAGAGGGAGGAGGAGGGAGGAGAAGGAAGGAGGAGGAAGAAGGAGGAGGGAGAGGGAGGAGGAGGATGGAGTAGAGGGAGGAGGAGGATGGAGGAGGGAGAGGGAGGAGGGGAAGAGAAAGAGGGTAGGATGAGGAGGGGAGAGGAGGAGAAGAAGGGAGGAGGAGGAGGAGGGGAGAGAAAGAGGGAGGAGGAGGAAGGAGGGAGAATGAGGAGGGGAGGAAGGAAAGGGAGGTGGAAGAGGAGGAGGAGGGAGGAGGAAAGAGGTAGGGGTAGGAGGAGGTAGAGGGAGGAGGAGGAGGAAGGAAAGGGAGGAGGAAGAGGAGGAGAAGGGAGGAGGAGGGTGGAGGGAGGAGGAGGAGGTAGAGGGAGGAGGTAGGAGGAGGAGGAAGAGGGAAAAGGGAGAAGGAGGAGGGAGGATGATGAGGGAGAAGGAGGCAGGAGGAGGAGGAGGGAGGCAGGAGGAGGAGGAGGGATGAGGAGGGAGAGGGAGAAGGAGGGAAGATGAGGGAGGAGGCGGAGGGAGTAGGAGGGAGGAGGTGGGGAGAGGAAGAGGGAGAAGGAGGAGGGAGAGGGATGAGAGGGAGGAGGAAGAGGAGGAGGGTGGAGGGAGGAGGAGGGAGGAGAAGAGAGGAGGAGAGAGTTCGCCATTCCGAATTCATACTCGTCTAGTTCTTCCCTTTTACACGACTGTAGATAACTTCCTTACACATAAAAAGATGAATTGTTATTGATATTGCCGTGGCATGGAGGAATATCAGCAGCAGAGTTGATCCAGAAAACCAAAGACTGAGATCTACGGAGAGCCATGAACGCCTACGCCAGCCGGCACGGCACTTGATGATGATGATGATTGCCGTGTGACGATTCTGTGTAGTCACGTCATTTTCGTCCCTTTCCCTAGCGTTTTGGTTCGGGGATTCTTTCATCATCATCATCATATATTTTCGTACGTAATTTGGGAGGGGGATGAGGGAGGAGGAGGAAGAAAAAAAATACGACAGTTGGCTGCTCTGGAATGAAAGGAAGACGTGTAGAAAATTTCATCTCAATCGGATGGGCCGTTCGCGAGCGCATAAAGGACATACGGACAGACAGACAGACAGACAGACAGACAGACGGACGGAGATCGCCTTTTATATATAAGATGTCCAGAAATGAATGCCGTCATTCACGATCAATTATTTTGAAAACTGTTTGTTACATCGTTATGAAATTTTTCCTGCCGTCTTATATTTACCCCCACCCAAGGAATATGTCTTTGATAGATCCAAAAGCAACTTAAATCATCGAAAGCGGCGACATTTCTTTTATGTTTTGGGGAAAATGTAATGAATTCACGATAACAAACTAGTCTTACAGTAAACCACGTTATTTCTGGTAAGGACACAAGTACAAGGCGTAGCCAGATTCGTATGGGAGTGGGTGCAATAAAAAAGTAGCTTAAAAGTCGACAGGGTCGACTGCATTGCACCGGGTTTTATCCCATATGGCCCAGTCTCTTTCCGCAGGGCGGAAAGCGTCGCACAAAGCACGAACTCCGTAGCTCCAGCGACGACCCTCGGAAGTCTCTGTAGAAGGAATATATTTCTTACCTTATTTTTCATTTCCTTCTTGTTTCTTCAGCTGCTGGTTAATAATTGTACACAAGTATTCATGTTACTAGGATGCATTTAGCTTTTTATATTGAGTTCGTGAAAGCTTCCAAATAGATGTGCGTTAATGTGCATATGGAGTTAACAGAAATGATACCGCAATTTAGTCATCATGTGTCAATTTTTAAGGATCTGTTCAGGTGTCTGTGTAGTTTGTTCACACGTACACATGGGTGACAGACCCGCTTTGAGTCTTCGTGAAAGATTGTCTACTCTGCTGTTTACTGTTCAGAGACGGAACATGATTACCTGTTTTGCACTATGAAAATAGTTGTCAGTGTCTCTGTAGTGGGCTTTCTTCTTAACGACCAAGATGTTGGTCCTCTTTTCATTGTATTTTATAGATTGATTCGTATGCACGTGTGTTGTCCCCTAATTTGACAACGTGTTTGCTCTTACGTTTCTTGTTATGCCACAATATGTCAGTTTCCACCGCAATATTACTCTTCTGTTGGTATTCAATGCGCTTGGTGTGTGTGTGTGTGTTGTTTTTTTTCAATACCAGTTGTTTGTAAAACGCTGAGGGCTTGCGTAATTGAAAATCCATCACTGTGGAATACAAACTGTTGCCATTGACATTGTGCTGATGCTGTATTGTTTAGGGCCTTCAATTCGCCTGAATGGTTGGAACAAAATATCCCAGTAAGCGGGACGCAGAGGTGTTTTCAAGGCACCAGGGCCGGGGTATATACTGGCCAAGACCTATTGTCGCGTCCTCGTCGAGAGTCCTGGGCAACAGGTCCCTTCCGCGTCCTGGCTAAAGTCAATAGGATCGCCGATTCCTCCGAAGTCGGAGTGTGTCTGCCTGTACGGCGAGGCACTACCAGTCTGCACACCAATAGGCCAGACACGGGACAACGGATACTCACGCAAACCTCAGGTCCTGTATGACATCACACTGATGTTGGACAACAGGATGCCTTCATCCGACATACAGGACTTCACGTTGGAGCTCAAGCCAACGAACACAAGCAAGCAAGCAAGCAATCCCAGTAAGCGTGCACGCGGATTAAGGTCTGCGATCTGCTCAGACCTTAATCTGTGTCGGACGATTCCAGTAGGTTGATGACTGCTCTCGTTTGCATAAAATTCAATCCATCCTTTCTCCAATAGTCCTCTTCCTCTTTCAACACGCGTTCCTCACATTTTCCCAGTAACGTTTATCAATATTTAATAGCGCGGACTGGATTAGTATCTTGACGTCAGACAATTTTAATATAGTATTGTCAACTGCCACCTGTCCTTTAATTTTAGCCCACACAAGTTCTATAGGGTTAAAATGAGAGTGGTACGACGGAAGTCTCAAGCAACCATGACGATGCTCTTCTATCAACTTGTCGATTTGATATTTCTTGCTTTTTTGGCGTCTTTTTCAAAAGGGACAACAATTCTAGCTAGAAATACCTTTCTGGAAATGGTATGTTTTCCGTTCGGAGCCTTATCTTTATTGCTCCCTTTGTGCTCGATGCTGTAGGTATTTTGTCTTCTTCGGCAACAACATTGATATCATGCATTGTCTATAATTGGACACGACGGTCTATCTAGGGATGGAAGCAAAGTATTCTCGAGCCAATCTCTAAATACATTACAATTCATCTTATTATGAGGGACGCAGAGGTGTTTCCAAGACACCAGGGCCGGGTTATATACTGGCCAAGACCTATTGACGCGTCCTCGCCGAGCGTCCTGGGCAACAGGTCCCTTCGGGGTCCTGGCTGAAGTCAATAGGATCGCCGATTCCTCCGAAGTCGGAGAGTGTCTGCCTGTATGGCGAGGAACCACCAGTCTGCACACCAATAAGCCAGACATGGGACAACGGATACTCACGCAAACCTCAGGTCCTGTATGACATCACACTGATGTTGGACAACAGGATGCCTTCATCCGACATACAGGACTTTGCGTTGGAGCTCAAGCCAATGAACACAAGCAAGCAAGCAATCTTATTATGATATTCCCTATTGTCTGTATGCTTTGGTACGAACACGAGCCCAGCATTCTGTTGTAAGCCATTATGCGTATTACCAGCATGGGCCATGACCAAAAGCTTTCCTATACTACTGGGCACATATCGCTTTATCTGTCCATCCACTGATTGCCATTCCTTATCACTTGTGTGATACGCATTGATCCACATTTCATCCAAATACACTATGTCATAATTGTCTTTGCGCATTTCCCTTATTTCACGTAGATATCTGCTTCTCATGGCTCCTAAATGCGGTTGCTCGCAAAGAATATTTCTACCTCCCTTGTACTTTAAAAAAGTGAAGATAATGTCCTTATAATTTTCCACAAAGTTGTTTTGGATAGCTCTATATTATTGTTCTTTCTCAACCAAACCCTAAGTTTTCTTACAGTCACTGTTTCTTTGGCATAATCCTGGATATAAAATCCAAAATTTTTATAATGTTAGAAGTCTCCGTGGCGAAGTGGTCAAGCCTTTTGACTCGGGCTCCAAAGGTTGTGGGTTCGATTCCGGGCCGCATCCTTCGGTTCACGAGTTAAATTTTTCAGAGACTTCTGTGGGTCAATGCTAGAGCTGCGGAGTTCGTGCTTTGTGCGATGCTTTCCGCGCTGCGGACAGAGACCTAGCCATATTGGATAGAACCCGGTGCAATGAAGTCGACCCTGTCAACTTTAAAGCGACTTTTTAAAGCATTTTTATAATAGCTCGCCTTATGACATCTTTGTCAAAGCTGTCTACAATAACCTTTCTACCTACCTTTGGTTATTGCGTGTTGGTTTAATGCCAGATTCTTGCACCCATCGACGAAATGACCGTTAACTCAAACCCAATGCATGCACTGTTCTTTTTTTGGAATTTGTAATAGTATAAAACAGTTTCCTGCGATCAGCTTCGATACAAAAATATGTGTACAACTTTATAGCGATGCTTTGAAGTGTATACACAATTTCGCATTCAATCCCATTGAAAAATATTCACACATTTCAATGTTAGCGATAAATGGTAAGATTTAAAAAATAAATAAATAATAATAATCAGGTTTCATGAAAACACCCACAGTTTGGCGACACCTCTGAACAGTCCCAGTTTAAACTGCGCGGGGTTCTTGGCATAAGGCCAATCCCGTGAAAAACTTAAAATATTCAACATTGAACTCTGATTGTCTGGCTACGCTGTAATACATTTAAAATTATGAACTTCATCTCTGACCCGTAAATTATATACCGCATATAAACAAACTTTGAAATCTGCTGTAAAATCTCCAGAAAATTTTTTTTTGTTGGGTGGACATAATGATAAGGTTATATGCTAAATCTCATCATTTTCCTTCAGTTGGTTACTGAGATATGGAATTTTATATTGGGGCAGACAAAAATAAACACACTGTAGGTGCATATTTGTGTAGAGTCCTATGTGGTCATCCACATTCCCAGTCCACAACATCCATGATAATACTTTTAATCCTGCACAGAGACCATCCGGATGGCAGGGATATTAATAACTTCGAACATTCCAGAACCTGGTGGGGAAAGGAAAAGGCGCATGCCCGTATTTTGATTGGCTAATACTTGGGAGGCAACGCTATCCCCTAGGCCAAATTCAAGATCTAGTAGTTTGAGCTCGGATTCCACCCGGAGTAGTCGCTATCTGTGATGAGGTGATCATAACGCCCTGAGTGTTCTAATTTATATTGTTCTCTGGATAACAGGTACCACTTTAAAACATATTTAAATGTGTGGTTATGCCTAGTGAACGAAAGAGAAGAATATAAGAGTATTTTTATAGGAAAATGTGAAAGTGAACACAGAACTTAATTGTGAAGGTATTCTGAATACTGCTTCTTCAACCTGTCAGGTCTTCCACGCTGTATACTCCAAGTGCCTATAATTCCCCTGTTGTAACGGGTTGCGTATGCTTGATGGTTGTAAATTACACTCAATGCAGATTCGCAAACCCTTTTTGTATTCTAAATGCCTATCATGACCCATTCTTAACCAAACTGTACACTGCTCTTGTGAGTTTACATTTGGCAGTTCTGGATCAGAATGTGTGATGTAACATGTACAAGTTCCTTTGTAAATGCTAAGAATGTTGGAGTGAGTGAGTTGGCGATTTTATAAGTAGCCTCTCACATTAGTAGAAGGATAGATGCTTCAATATCCATATGTATGCAGGACGTGTATTGCACGCCAGAATTACAAAGTTTCTGTGATGTCTGGTGGCTAGATTACGCTCAGGAGAATTAATACAATTTCTCTCTGAAGTATTACACTGGTACCTCTACTGTTGGTGGGTTCCTATGAACTAGTTCCTGAAAGGACAATGTGTGTTCGAACCCGTGTCTTAGTTGGCTGAATATTTTGTATGGCTCATGCAAATTTACAGGGAAAACCATGTTTTTCCATATGTGCTTTGTTACATATGTGAACAATTGCTTATGCAATTTGGCTTCTTTTACCTACTGTTGTAGATATGGACATTACTCAGTGGGGAAAGAGCACATGGTGATGGTGATGATAAGATGTACTTGTGAGCCGAATCTGGTCTGAGAGGGGTGAGGTCTGGCATTGCTCTGTGAGTGTGTATGGAGAAGGACATCCATATAACCAAAGTACCTCCCATTGATTTGGTCACTGTTTATTTGCAGTTTGTCAAATTGTGTTGCATATTGCATTTTGCAGCTGTAAATGATGCCTTTTTTTCCATCTTCCTCACAATGCCTGCTGCTCGTGTTGCTATTTCACAATGCTTGCTCATGCTGCTTGCCTTACAGTGCCTGCTTTACTGTGTCTGTTCCTCATTGTGCCCAGGTCTACTGTGGTTTAAACATTGTAAGAACCTAGACATATGAAATGCTTGTTATTGTGTTAAGCTACCCCTGTCTCAACATATGGGCTTGTGACTACCACAAATAGGGGTGAATAATGAAAACATATCACCCACAGTCCATCAGAGTGGAATACACACCATCATCAACCAGGAGAGGTGTGTTTGGTCAACACCCCTCCCCTCACCTGCCCATTTCCATATGTGTATGTTGATGTTTGATAACATTGTCCTTGAACAAATGTAAAAAAAATGTTGTACCGTTTTATACATCAACTGAGAACAGGGATGGTGAAGAGGCGTCTTATTTTCCCTGAGACAACCAAACAGGAGTCCCAGACTCAGAACTACTCCCTATAGGTGAAATCCAAGGATAACCACAGAAGGCCACAGGCTGATTTGCCAGCCTTTATCTTCATGACATGACATGCCTTGGTCCAAGTCAACTGAGAATCACTGTTTATGAACAGGAACCAGGATTGGTCTACATTTGTTAACCCTGTCTTGGAGTGCAGGAAAACAATGCTTTATTATAAAGATGACCACTGTCTATAGTTTGCCTCGGTCAGGCTCATGGAAAGTTAATCCTGTGCCCCATGGAACACCTACCTTTCTCCTAGAATCCGAAATGCCGGAATTTCTCGGGAGGTTTTACCTCAGCTCCTTAACTGCTGAAAGTCAATGGGAGAATAACGGATCTATGTGATGCAAGTCCAGCATCTGGATTATTGTGATCATTGTTATTATCATTCTCATCTGAGAGCTGAAAACAGGTCTCTTGTTGTTAACCTCATTCGAAGAAACCTGGTGAAGTAAATCTTGCAGTGGTTTTTTTCATCTGAGACTTAACTTCGAGAATACCCAGCATGGTGCTCACACAGTGATTGTTTGGTGAGACTTGAAACGTAGGTGAAGTCGGACTCGCTAGGTGAGATGCTGCAGTATATTGGATATTGTTCCTACCCCTGGGTGTCTTCAGCACATCATGAATAACATGCACAGAGAATACATCTCCCTTTGTCAGGAGAGTGATATCCTCAACCATTTGAAGTACCCCAGTCGTCAGCTTCACAGGCAGTCTGGTCAACATTGGGATTCAGTACAATATCAACACCTCAAATTCTGTTCTCAAGAGGGAATTATCTTGCAGGGGACTTATTACAAGAAGGCTGCTACCTGGAGCTTTCCCAACATCAATTACTGATGATAACAGGATGCTAATGATCCAGAACAGTAGTTATTTCCTTAAATTTGCCCATAACAAGGATTCTATAATTTTCCCCAATGACAGTGAAGGGAAGGTACAGTGAATCAGTGTGTAGAAAGAGATTGGAGTTGAGGAGGAGGAAAGTATATTGCGATCTGCTGGTGGATTACTTAGGAGCTGTTGTACCATGTTTTATCTACATGCATGTTCTGCATATATGTATATTACATACCTTTTGAAGTGTAGATATGACAAAGGATGAACCATTGGTCCTCACTCGACCCCACCAACAACTCAATAAATAGTATTACTGAACCTGTGTTTTTAAGTACATGTCCCAGGTAAATGTCTTGTACAGTTGCTGTGAAGTATTGTTTCTGGTGAATGTCTTAAGTTACTGTGGTTGGTTACAGATATTGTGAAAAGTCCTGTATAGATGTTGTCTAGTATCTCTCATGATGTATGTATTGTTCAATTGTTGGTGTAAACATTTCCATGTGAATGTATGTCCTACTTTTGTCAAGAACCTGTCATGTAGATGTCTTGTTCAACAGATGTTAAGTACAGTTATTGTTGAGTTTGACTGCTACTGTAGGGTCCTACGGTCTAATTGGACAACTGACATAGGTCACTTTGACACAAATAAAATAAGGGAAGATCTAATGTGGCGGACTGAAAGCAAACTGACAACATTATGATGAGAGAATTGAATCCTAGGTTGTACAGGGGCAAATAGTCCAGATCTCCTTATGGCCTTTGAGGGGACCTTTTCCTTCTTTTATAAATTTTCTGTGTAGATACTTGGGAATCTCACAGTGGGGGTTCTAAGCCAGGAAAACTGGTTCCTCAAAAGGTTTATGCGGGAATGATTTATCTATCTCATTTGAGAAACCTCTAGACAAAAACTTTGCCACATCATACCCTTTATCTTGTCTATCTGATATTCAAGATATATTTACAGAGACCACTAATAATTGGGTCCTCCTTCTCATAACATGTCACAAGAGTTCTATGTGGTGTATAATATGTGGTAAATACTATGTGGTAAATACTATGTGGTAAATACTATGTGGTGTATACTATGTGGTGTATAATATGTGGTAAATACTATGTAGTAAATACTATGTGGTGTATAATATGTGGTAAATACTATGTAGTAAATACTATGTGGTGTATACTATGTGGTAAATACTATGTAGTAAATACTATGTGGTGTATACTATGTAGTAAATACTATGTGGTGTATACTATGTAGTAAATACTATGTAGTAAATACTGTGTGGTGTATACTATGTAGTAAATACTGTGTGGTAAATACTATGTGGTGTATACTATGTGGTGTATACTATGTGGTGTATACTATGTGGTAATCACTATGTGGTGTATACTATGTGGTAAACACTATGTGGTGTATACTATGTGGTAAATAATATGTGGTGTACACTATGTAGTAAATACTATATGGTAAATAATATGTGGTGTATACTATGTTGTAAATACTATGTGGTGTATACAATGTGGTAAATACTATGTGGTAAATACTATGTAGTAAATACTATGTGGTGTATACTATGTAGTAAATACTATGTGATGTACACTATATGGTGTATACTATGTAGTAAATACTATGTGGAGTATGCTATGTGGTGTATACTATGTGGTAAATACTATGTGGTGTATACTATGTGGTAAATACTATGTGGTGTATACTATGTGGTAAATACTATGTGGTGTATACTATGTGGTAAATACTATGTGGTGTATACTATGTGGTAAATACTATGTGGTGTATACTATGTAGTAAATACTATGTAGTGTATACTATGTGGTGTGTACTATGTGGTAAATACTATGTGGTGTATACTATGTAGTAAATACTATGTGGTGTATACTATGTGGTGTAAACTATGTGGTAAATACTATGTGGTGTATACTATGTAGTAAATACTATGTAGTGTATAATATGTGGTGTATACTATGTAGTAAATACTATGTGGTGTATACTATGTGGTGTATACTATGTGGTGTATACTCTGTGGTGTATACTATGTAGTAAATACTATGTGGTGTATACTATGTGGTGTATACTATGTGGTGTATACTATGTAGTAAATACTATGTGGTGTATACTATGTAGTAAATACTATGTGGTGTATACTATGTAGTAAATACTTTGTGGTTTATACTATGGGGTGTATACTATGTAGTAAATACTATATGGTGTATACTATGTGGTGTATACTATGTAGTAAATACTATGTGGTGTATACTATGTAGTAAATACTATGTGGTGTATACTATGTAGTAAATACTATGTGGTGTATACTATGTGGTGTATACTATGTAGTAAATACTATGTGGTTTATACTATGTGGTGTATACTATTTAGTAAATACCATGTAGTAAATACTATGTGGTAAATACTATGTGGTGTATACTATGTGGTAAATACTATGTGGTGTATACTATGTGGTGTATACTATGTTGTGTATACTATGTGGTGTATACTTTGTGGTGTATACTATGTGGTGTATACTATGTGGTGTACACTATGTGGTGTATACTATGTGGTGTATAATATGTGGTGTATACTATGTGGTGTATACTATGTTGTGTATACTATGTGGTGTATACTATGTGGTGTATACTATGTGGTGTATACTATGTGGTGTATACTATGTGGTGTATACTATGTCTTGTATACTATGTGGTGTATACTATGTGGTGTATACTATGTGGTGAATACTATGTGGTGTATACTATGTGGTGTACATTATGTGGTGTATACTATGTGGTGTATACTATGTTGTGTATACTATGTGGTGTATACTATGTGGTGTACATTATGTGGTGTATACTATGTGGTGTATACTATGTAGTACATACTATGTGGTGTATACTATGTGGTGTATACTATGTGGTGTATACTATGTGGTGTGTACTATGTGGTGTATACTATGTGGTGTACATTATGTGGTGTATACTATGTGGTAAATACTATGTGGTGTATTCTATGTGGTAAATACTATGTGGTGTATACTATGTGGTAAATACTATGTAATAAATACTATGTGGTTTATACTATGTGGTAAATGCTATGTGGTAAATACTATGTGGTGAATAATATGTGGTAAATACTATGTATTAAATACTATGTGGTAAATACTATGTGGTGTATACTATGTGGTAAATACTATGTAGTAAATACTATTTGGTATATACTATGTGGTAAATACTATGTAGTAAATACTATGTGGTGTATACTATGTGGTGAATACTATGTGGTGAATACTATGTGGTAAATACTATGTGGTGTATACTATGTGGTAAATACTATGGGGTAAATACTATGTGGTGTATACTATGTGGTAAATACTATGTGGTGAATACTATGTGGTAAATACTATGTAGTAAATACTTTGTGGTAAATACTATGTAGTAAATACTATGTGGTGTATACTATGTAGTAAATACTATGTGGTGTATACTATGTGGTAAATACTATGTGGTAAATATTATGTGGTATATACTATGTGGTAAATACTATATGTAAATACTATGTAGTAAATACTATGTGGTGTATACTATGTGGTAAATACTATGTGGTGTATACTATGTGGTAAATACTATGTGGTAAATATTATGTGGTGTATACTATGAGGTAAATACTATGTGGTGTATACTATGTGGTAAATACTATGGGGTAAATACTATGTGGTGTAAACTATGTGGTAAATACTATGTGGTGTATACTATGAGGTAAATACTATGTGGTGTATACTATGTGGTAAATACTATGGGGTAAATACTATGTGGTAAATACTATGGGGTAAATACTATGTGGTAAATACTATGTAGTAAATACTATGTAGTAAATACTATGTAGTAAATACTATGTGGTGTATACTATGTGGTAAATACTATGTGGTGTATACTATGTAGTAAATACTATGTGGTAAATACTATGTAATAAATACTATGTAGTAAATACTATGTAGTAAATACTATGTGGTGTATACTATGTGGTAAATACTATGTGGCGTATACTATGTGGTAAATACTATGTGGTAAATAATATGTAGTAAATACTATGTGGTAAATACTATGTAGTAAATACTATGTAGTAAATACTATGTGGTAAATAATATGTGGTGTATACTATGTGGTGTATACTATGTGGTAAATACTATGTGGTGTATACTATGTGGTAAATACTATGTAGTAAATACTATGTGGTGTATACTATGTGGTAAATACTATGTGGTGAATAATATGTGGTAAATACTATGTGGTGAATAATATGTGGTAAATACTATGTATTAAATACTATGTGGTAAATACTATGTAGTAAATACTATGTGGTGTATACTATGTGGTAAATACTATGTAGTAAATACTATGTGGTGTATACTATGTGGTGAATACTATGTGGTAAATACTATGTAGTAAATACTTTGTGGTAAATACTATGTGGTAAATACTATGTAGTAAATACTATGTGGTGTATACTATGTAGTAAATAGTATGTGGTGTATACTATGTGGTAAATACTATGTGGTAAATACTATGTGGTGTATACTATGTGGTAAATACTATGTGGTAAATACTATGTAGTAAATACTATGTGGTGTATACTATGTGGTAAATACTATGTGGTGTATACTATGTGGTAAATACTATGGGGTAAATACTATGTAGTAAATACTATGTAGTAAATACTATGTAGTAAATACTATGTGGTGTATACTATGTGGTAAATACTATGTGGTGTATACTATGTGGTAAATACTATGTGGTAAATAATATGTAGTAAATACTATGTGCTAAATACTTTGTGGTGTATACTATTTAGTAAATACTATGTGGTGTATACTATGTAGTAAATACTATGTGGTAAATACTATGTAGTAAATACTATGTGGTGTATACTATGTGGTAAATACTATGTGGTAAATACTATGTGGTAAATACTATGTGGTAAATACTATGTAGTAAATACTATGTGGTAAATACTATGTAGTAAATACTTTGTGGTGTATACTATGTGGTGAATACTATGTGGTAAATACTATGTGGTAAATACTATGTGGTAAATACTATGTGGTGTATACTATGTGGTAAATACTATGTAATAAATACTATGTGGTTTATACTATGTGGTAAATGCTATGTGGTAAATACTATGTGGTGAATAATATGTGATAAATACTATGTATTAAATACTATGTGGTAAATACTATGTGGTGTATACTATGTGGTAAATACTATGTAGTAAATACTATGTGGTGTATACTATGTGGTAAATACTATGTAGTAAATACTATGTGGTGTATACTATGTGGTGAATACTATGTGGTGAATACTATGTGGTAAATACTATGTGGTGTATACTATGTGGTAAATACTATGGGGTAAATACTATGTGGTGTATACTATGTGGTAAATACTATGTGGTGAATACTATGTGGTAAATACTATGTAGTAAATACTTTGTGGTAAATACTATGTAGCAAATACTATGTGGTGTATACTATGTAGTAAATACTATGTTGTGTATACTATGTTGTAAATACTATGTGGTAAATACTATGTGGTGTATACTATGTGGTAAATACTATGTGGTAAATACTATGTAGTAAATACTATGTGGTGTATACTATGTGGTAAATACTATGTGGTGTATACTATGTGGTAAATACTATGTGGTAAATATTATGTGGTGTATACTATGTGGTAAATACTATGTGGTGTATACTATGTGGTAAATACTATGGGGTAAATACTATGTGGTGTATACTATGTGGTAAATACTATGTGGTGTATACTATGAGGTAA
Source organism: Cepaea hortensis (assembly GCA_963921405.1). NCBI lineage: Eukaryota > Metazoa > Mollusca > Gastropoda > Stylommatophora > Helicidae > Cepaea > Cepaea hortensis. Next base: position 55,660,804 of record OY992880.1, on the reverse strand, counting down.
ATACTATGTGGTAAATACTATGTAGTAAATACTATGTGGTGTATACTATGTGGTAAATACTATGTAGTAAATACTATGTAGTAAATACTATGTGGTGTATACTATGTAGTAAATACTATGTAGTAAATACTATGTGGTGTATACTATGTGGTAAATACTATGTGGTAAATACTATGTAGTAAATACTATGTGGTGTATACTATGTGGTAAATACTATGTAGTAAATACTATGTAGTAAATACTATGTGGTGTATACTATGTTGTAAATACTATGTGGTAAAAACTATGTAGTAAATACTATGTGGTGTATACTATGTGGTAAATACTATGTAGTAAATACTATGTAGTAAATACTATGTGGTGTATACTATGTGGTAAATACTATGTAGTAAATACTATGTGGTGTATACTATGTGGTAAATACTATGTGGTAAATACTATGTAGTAAATACTATGTGGTGTATACTATGTGGTAAATACTATGTAGTAAATACTATGTAGTAAATACTATGTGGTGTATTCTATGTGGTAAATACTATGTGGTAAATACTATGTAGTAAATACTATGTGGTGTATACTATGTGGTAAATACTATGTAGTAAATACTATGTAGTAAATACTATGTGGTGTATACTATGTAGTAAATACTATGTAGTAAATACTATGTGGTGTATACTATGTGGTAAATACTATGTAGTAAATACTATATGGTAAATACTATATGGTAAATACTATGTGGTAAATACTATATGGTAAATACTATATGGTAAATACTATGTGGTTAATACTATATGGTAAATACTATGTGGTAAATACTATGTAGTAAATACTTTGTAGTAAATACTATGTAGTAAATACTATGTGGTATATACTATGTGGTAAATACTATGTGGTAAATACTATGTGGTAAATACTATGTGGTGAATACTATGTGGTAAATACTATGTGGTAAATACTATGTGGTAAATACTATGTGGTAAATACTATGTAGTAAATACTATGTAGTAAATACTATGTGGTGAATACTATGTGGTAAATACTATTTGGTAAATACTATGCAGTAAACACACAACGTCTGCCTTTATTTCTCATGACATGTTCTGGTATTCACTTTAGGCTGGGTCGACGTGCGGACGCATATCAATAATTTAAAATAAAAACAACTCAGTTTCAGTAAGAATTCGAACATATAACATCAGGTCGACACACAAGCGTGCTAACCAATGCGCTACTGGGATTCCCAAAAGACATAGTAGAAGACTTAAATATCCGGAGAATGGAACAAAAGACAGAGATGATTAAAGCGAGGAGGCTATGCAACGAGCTGCAAAAGACAGCAAAGGATAAATGACCACGGATTGACAGGTCTAAGCTGAGGGCCTATGTTTCATCGGTAGGTAACAGGCTGCAGCAGCTGCCGAAGAAGATGAGGTAGGTGGGGAAGACGAAGCAGAAGCAGAAGAAGAGGAAGAAGAAGTCATTATATTCAGCTTTCATTTCAAGTCACGTGTAGCTATATCAATGAATCCATTGACACCCCAAACTAATTTTTCACGCAGTGAAAATATCTCGCCAATAAATATAGCTACCGGCGCCAGATTTCCCCCGAGGATTGATAAAAACGGCCAGCTAGACGGAGCCATTGTCTTGGGGAGTCTCAACTTTATGGCTCTCCACAAGTCAGTGGTTTCCAGGGAGTAAATAGATGACTTGTTGACGAACAGAATCACATCAATTTTGCTTTCTCCCGTCTAGATACCCACTTGCTGGCTCAATCTGGGATGTGATATTTAGTGTTCGTGACAGTATTAATGAAATATAGGAGACTTCTTACTGGGACTTCAACAGTATATATGACATAAAAAACATACATACATATATACACATGTATGTATGTATGTATGTATGTATGTATGTATGTATGTATGTATGTATGTATGTATGTATGTATGTATGTATGTATGTATGTATGTATGTATGTATGTATGTATGTATGTATGTATGTATGTATGTATGTATGTATGTATGTATGTATGTATGTATGTATGTATGTATGTATGTATGTATGTATGTATGTATGTGTGTATGTGTGTGTGTGTGTGTGTGTGTGTGTGTGTGTGTGTGCGTGCGTGCGTGCGTGCGTGTATGCATGTTTGTGACTGAGTTTGTTGTGTATGTTTCGGCTTCTGTCAATCATCTCACTGAGGTTGTTTATTAGTTCAATTTCGTACCAAGTAACACCATTTTCTTACACGGCATTTGTTTTGTTTGTCCCGCTCTGTATTGACTTGGGACTAGTCATTACCGTCCAACTACGTGTTATCACATCGGCTGTCTTGTATGAACAAATCTTGTCCGCCTTCGATTATCTTGTGAGTTGGAGACGAGATTTTATATACAGAAGGCTGGTGGTAATGTGTTTATGTCCCTCGCTATAAGTAATAGGACCTTGTTTGGCACTTTTTGGGTATATGGTGCAGGCTTATATGTTTGTGGATGTTGTATATGGTGCAGGCTTATATGTTTGTGGATGTTGTATATGGTGCAGGCTTATATGTTTGTGGATGTTGTATATGGTGCAGGCTTATATGTTTGTGGATGTTTTATATGGTGCAGGCTTGTATGTTTGTGGATGTTTTAATTGTTTCCCAAAATTATGGCACAAATAAGCTGCGCACCTAACAGCTCAGTGGTGAAAGGTTTTACGGACGCAATTCGTAAACCCGCATACCTAGTTCGAAACACAGCTGCGGGCGATTTGCAAGCAAACCGTCTCGCGTTGATTTCCATACAATGGTATGAGTGCCGTTAGTTTAGAAGGCAATGACAACCTACTGAACATAAATCTGCTCAGGAATCACAAACAGTAAAAGAAATGATGGAGTTGACTGCAACGTCCTGAACAGGATATGCAACTAACTTTTAACTAGCGGGAAGTCGAGCATTGTGCACCCGGTACATTATGATCTAACATAATATCACAGCAGCTGTCCTTGACCGGGGAAAGCCAGCTTCTTCTGCCGACCTTTTTGCCTGTGTCCTTTGTTTCCGTCTACATATCGGCGGTTGACCAGGCAACAGTGAACGTCATTGCCGGACTGTTTCCGTCTACATATCGGCGGTTGACCAGGCAACAGTGAACGTCATTGCCGGACTGTTTCCGTCTACATATCGGCGGTTGACCAGGCAACAGTGAACGTCATTGCCGGACTGTTTCCGTCTACATATCGGCGGTTGACCAGGCAACAGTGAACGTCATTGCCGGACTGTTTCCGTCTACATATCGGCGGTTGACCAGGCAACAGTGAACGTCATTGCCGGACTGTTTCCGTCTACATATCGGCGGTTGACCAGGCAACAGTGAACGTCATTGCCGGACTGTTTCCGTCTACATATCGGCGGTTGACCAGGCAACAGTGAACGTCATTGCCGGACTGTTTCCGTCTACATATCGGCGGTTGACCAGGCAACAGTGAACGTCATTGCCGGACTGTTTCCGTCTACATATCGGCGGTTGACCAGGCAACAGTGAACGTCATAGCCGTCGTATTGTCGTCTTCGCACTTCCTACACTGTAGAAGGGGCGTCACTCTTACACACACCTTACCTTGGGCAGGTTAGGTCTTCATATTGGCTATTTAATTGTGGGAACGCTAGAAAAAGAGTTCTTGCATGATGCATAGAATCAGTTTCAACATACGGCTGCGAATCATGGACAATTAGTAAACTGGCCTTTAAAAAAAAAAAAAGAAACCTGAAAGTTGTGGAGATGTGGTTTTATAGAAGAATGCTGAAAAGTAATTGAACAGCCAAAATGAGCAATCAGAATTTTTTAAGGGAAGTTGAGTCACAAATACAACTTATCACTAACATAAGAAAGAGGCAGTCATCGTTTTTTCTTTCTTTTTGGCCACGTTATGAGAAGACAAACATTGGAACATATTATGACAACCTGAAAGATTTGCGGAAAGAGAGATAGAGGAACACAGCGTGAGAAGACTCTTGACAGTCTTGTGTCCTGGCACGGAAGGGCGTCAACACACGAGTTGATCTATGATGTCGGAGATGGTTGCTTGCTTGCTTGTGTTCGTTGGCTTGAGCTCCAACGCGAAGTCCTGTATGTCGGATGAAGGCATCCTGTTGTCCAACATCAGTGTGATGTCATACAGGACCTGAGGTTTGCGTGAGTATCCGTTGTACCATGTCTGGCTTATTGGTGTGCAGACTGGTGGTTCCTCGCCGTACAGGCAGACACTCTCCGACTTCGGAGGAATCGGCAAACCTACTGACTTTAGCAGGACCCCGAAGGGACCTGTTGTCCAGGACGCTCGACGAGGACGCGTCAATAGGTCTTGGCCAGTATATAACCCGGCCCTGGTGCCTTGGAAACACCTCTGCGTCCCGTCGGAGATGGTAATTTGTGGAGAGGCATGCCCGCCCACTGGATGGTGATGTGTTCCCACCTGATACCTCATAATACTTTCCCTCTGATATCATATACTATTCTCACTCTGTTTTGATCGTGTGTCCTTTGATAGCATATACTATTTTCCCCTATGTTGTATAGTGTGTCCTCTGAAAGCATATACTATTCTCATTCTGCTGGATAGTGTGTCCTTTGATAGCATATACTATTTCCCCCTATGTTGTATAGTGTGTCCTTTGATAGCATATACTATTTCCCCCTATGTTGTATAGTGTGTCCTCTGATAGCATATACTGTTTTCCCCTTTGTTGTATAGTGTGCCCTCTGATAGCATATACTATTTTCCCCTTTGTTGTATAGTGTGTCCTCTGATAGCATATAATATTTCCCCCTATGTTGTATAGTGTGTCCTCTGATAGCATATACTATTTCCCCCTTTGTTGTATAGTGTGTCCTCTGATAGCATATACTATTTTCCCCTGTGTTGTATAGTGTGTCCTCTGATAGCATATACTATTTTCCCCTGTGTTGTATAGCGTGTCCACTGATAGCATATACTATTTTCCCCTTTGTTGTATAGTGTGTCCTCTGATAGCATATACTATTTTCCCCTGTGTTATATAGCGTGTCCACTTATAGCATATACTATTTTCCCCTGTGTTGTATAGCGTGTCCACTTATAGCATATACTATTTTCCCCTGTGTTGTATAGCGTGTCCACTGATAGCATATACTATTTTCCCCTGTGTTATATAGCGTGTCCACTTATAGCATACACCTTTCCTCGCATGCTGTATGATGTGTTCTCTGACAGTATATACTATTTCCTCTCTGATGAATATGATGCCACGTGAAATCATACACTATTTTCCCGCAGTTGTATATCTTTCTTTAATATAATATAGTATTTTCCCCTCTATTGGCCACATTAAGAGACAAGAAGAATTGAAATATATTGTGAAAATTGGAAGGGTGTATGACCAGAAAAACACATGGATAAAACGAGGGAATATTCTTAACTAGTTGTTATTATGGCACTGAAAGTTACCAAGTGATACAATGATTCACGCTGTTGGAGATGACAAGCCGTTGTGAACATGATCTTCCGCCCCTGTCGACTAAGCATGTGACCATTATAATTTCGTATAACATACTATCTGATACCTTAGTGCAATGCACCATGACCAGTGATATCACATATTATTTCTTACAATTTATGTGAGAGCTATTCAATAACTTTAATATTATATCTTTAATCTCCTTAATGGCCTTTCTTGTTTGTTCTTCTGTATTATATCAGGACAAAAACAAATATTTCGGCCGGAAAACAAGCAAAAACATGCGCACAATTTTACGTTGTTATGAAAATTTAAAACAATGGCTTGCTAAAGCAATCAACAACTGACACAAAGCAAGGACAAAAAAAAAGAAAGAATTATTACAGTAAGTGATAATTCGGAAGCGTTGTTATTAAATATTTATAGGATGCTCCACAAGGAAAGAAAGACCAGGCGAGAAAGAAGATCTGAGCAAGATAAAAGCATTGTTGCACCGGAAAATAACCTTTCTATCATCTGGCTATCTCAGCCGAAGGACCCCGTTGCATGAATTATCTGTGTTCCTAAACTTCTCACAGGAAAATTCGTTTAAATAGAGACAACAAGAACATGTTAATTATTCAAATGTGCGTAGTTACATTTCGCCATTACACTGTTTGCTATGAATGTTCTTTCTGTATTCTATCTTGCCTTTTCAGTTTTGCATCCTAAAATTCAATTCGGGGTTTGTGAACTTAAATGTTACAGAAACAATTCTAAGATTAACACAGGCCAAGAAGGAGGAAAATACTGACAGTCTACAAGATCTGAACAAAAAAGACAATTCTGAAATACTTTAGCCATATTCAACGCCACAGTAGCTTGGAAAGATGAGTGGTGGATGGCATGGTTACTAGAACCGGAGATAGGGGTTAAACAGCACAAAAATGGATACAAGACATTAAAGACAACTTAGACATGAACAAATACGAGGCAGGGAAACTAACCAAAAACAAGATTCTATCCCGCGGGCCGTGATGAGTGCCACGTTTTTCAAAGGACCTGCTGCATGATGATGATGACCCAAAAATAAACTGTTCCGGCGTGAGCCTTTCAACTGGAGATCACCGAAAGCTAACCGCTGTGTAAATGTGTTAGTACACTTAAGGAATCTGGGGATGGTATACTCCACTTGATCCTGGACTAGTGAATTCATTATCTAGCCGTCTCGGATAAGTCGAAACCTGTGTACATGTTGTGTACATGTTGAGCACGCTTACAAAACCCCTCGGCAGTATATAATCGAACAGAGCAGGCTGAATAATCCGTTGCCTATGTCACATGTAAGGTTAGAAAATCTAGCTACACCAGAATAATCATTAACCTTAAAGGTTCTGATGTACACAAGTTGGATTTTATCGACTTCTACGGGTCCTGTGCACATTGATACTTTAGATGTGAAACTAAGTAAACAACAAATTATACACTAATATGTGTATTTGCAATGCGGCGACAGACTCACTGACATTCTCTCTGACAGAAAGGCATACGAGAGAAAACACAGTCATATATGGTCATTTACTTTCCCAGACCTCTAGTATCCATTTCATGAAACTGGGTCCAATCTAGCGATATCCTTGTCGAACAAACTCAACACGACCGCTACTGAGTATCGATGCCGCTAAAGCTGTTGAAAAAGGAAGTTCAAGAAGTCGCTATGACTTGCATATATTCTGTTTTCAAAATTTGTGACATTTTTAAAAGTTGATCGTTGTCTTCGGTTGACAATATTTTTGTTTCGCTTAGGTTCAGAAAAAGATTTTAATCTTCGATTGTATTTATTTATTTACTTTCGAGAACAAGCAACTGTTCCCTGACAACATATGGATGTGAGTCACAGACACATTTCTCTAAGAAGAAAGTTACGGTTTTCGAGTTTAAATGTTTCCGAAAATTTTTAGAATTTCGTGTCCATAAAGACTAAACATAGTGACAATCTACAAATCTACAAATCAAAGAAATGTGGCTTATAAACAGGGTCATGTCTCGGACACTGAAATATTTGTGATACTTTAAATGCTACAGTGGCTTGGAAAGAACATGCTGACGGCATGTTCCTGGAAGAAGAGATGTCCAGCATGAAGACGGACAAATGGCAGTGCCGACACGATGGGTATGTGGCAGGAAAATGACCAGAGATCGACAAACTTTTAGGCTGGCAGTTACGAGAGAGACGTTATACAGGCCCTTCTAAATGTTATATATATATATATATATATATATATATATATATATATATATATATATATATATATATATATACAGTGGGTACCTCGAGTTACGAACGCCTCAGATCACGAACAATTCGGGTTACGAACAATAACTTCGGGTAATGAACAGTGCCTTGGGTTACGAACGCCTCAGGTCACGAACAATTCGGGTTACGAACAATAACCATTAACTTTGACAATGTTTTTGTCTCGGGTAACGGGCAGTGCCTCGGGCTACGAACGAAGGCGAGAGAGAGAGAGAGAGAGAGAGAGAGAGAGAGAGAGAGAGAGAGAGAGAGAGGGAGAGGGAGAGAGAGAGAGAGAGAGAGAGAGAGAGAGAGAGAGAGAGAGAGAGAGTGAGAGAGGTTTAATGTTGGAGACAAACAATCGCATACAGTTCAAACGAAGGCCACGCAGTCCTAACATCGCTTAGCGCTAGCCTAGTAGCCTAAATTTTCACGAGTGCGCAGCCTTGATTTCATTGGCCCTATTATACAGCAATAAAAGATTTCTTAGCAGTGGTACTGTGTTCGGTTTATCTATTTCATTATTTTCCCTGTTAACCCCATCAATTATGAATTCGAAGAATGGTAGTGGTGCTGCTAGGAAGCAGAAACGTGTAAAAGTGGAGGTAAAGAAGGAAATAATTATGAAACATGAACATGGCGTTCGTGTATGTAACATCGCTAATGAGTACTCATCTCATCTCATCATGTTCCTCTTGTACCTTGCGTGTCGAGGTGAAGTATAAACATCGTGAGAGTGCCCAATTATGGGCTTCATGTATCGATATTACCATGGACTCTGCTATTCCCTCCGTCCAACGTTTAATGTGGTCGGCCTCTTCCTCTGTTTCCATCTGGTCTGTACATCATTGCTTGTTGTGGTATACTGTTGACTGGTAACCTACTTGCATGGCCAAACCATTTAACTTGCTGTTTTCTAATAAAATCTAGTGCTGCTATAACCCCCACTTTAGTCCTGTTTCTTCATTTCTGATCTTATCTCTTCTTGATATGTTGAGTATTCTTCTCAGGAATTTAATAACTGTTGTTGTGATATTTCTTTTCTCTTGTTTCTGTCATTGTCCAGGTTTCGCATTGGTAGCATAGAGTTGGTAGGAAGATTGTTTTGTAAAGTGCTTTCTTAGTAGTTATTGAAACATGTTTGTCTTTTAGCATTGGTGCCATTTGTCCAATGAGTTGGTTTGCCTTATTGCATCTATTTTCGATCTTTTCTTCTGATCTGCCATTTGATGATAGTACTAGGTACTTAAAACTTTACTTGTTTCAAGGGATGTTTTTTTTTTAAGGTGAATTGTTGTTGTTGTTGTTTTTTTTTTCTTCTTTAGTTATAGTCATTACCTCTGTTTTGCTTATGTTAATTTTCATGGTATGTTCCCTACACAGTTCGTTTAGATTATTCATGTGGTCTTGTAATTCAGCTTTTGATTTTGCTATTAGTGCTTGGTCGTCCACAAAAAGAAGTTCTCTAATGGTTAGATATGCAGATGGTTCTCGTCATGCGGTATTCTTGCGGTTTCTGTTTGGCTGGTTTCTTTACATATATTGTCTATATATGTTATGAACAAGAGAGGGGACAGGACACAGCCTTGTCGTACTCCAGATCTTATGGTGAAGGGTTCTGAGTGTCCTCCAGTTGCTCTAACTATGCATTCACTGTTGTTATATAAGCTTCTACATAGGGTTTGTTAGATGTGTACTCACACCATGAGTACAGCATGGCAAAATCAACTATCTATCAGATTGTGTCCTTGGGCAAAATTATGGGCCTGGAAGTCGATGGCAACAACTTGGAGGAGCTGATTTAGGATCACAGTGGAGAGCTCTTCATAATGAGCAGCTAAAGACATTAAAGGAGGAGCAGTCGTCCGATGATGAGGAGTTAGTGACCGTTTTAACTGTCAGGATTAAAGAAATTTGCAGCAAGTTGGCGGACGTCGAAAACTTCATTGTGAACCATCATTCAAACAATCTAGTTGCTAACAAGGCAGTAAACCTGATGAATAATAACGCAATGGCCCACTTCAGAAAGATTCTCCAGCAAAGGAAGCGACACATTTCCTTTGATAGTTTCTTGGTGCAGAAAACACCTACACAACGTATTAGGAGGATACAAACTTATACTCCTTGGGGACTTCAATGTCAGAGTAGCAACGACACCGCCTCTTGGCGTGGCATCATTGGAAAGTACGGAGTCGGAAATTGTAACAGCAATGACGACTCCTCCTTCAGACCTGTGCCACCCCGGGAAGGGTCACCCGGTCAACAAATGCCCGCAGACGTCGGATGTGTCGGCCTAACGGCACAAGAATGCAGCTCTGCTGTGAACAGACACAAAGCAATCACGTCCGAAAAAATAAAAAACTCCCGATGAACACAGTAGAAGAAGAAGACCTGTTCCGAACACAATCTCCTGATCACCAACACAATTTTCCGTCTTCCCACAAGAAACAGGACATCGTGGCTGCACCCTCACCCGAAACACTGGCATCTCATTGACTATGTCATCGTCAGGAGTAGTGACAGACAAGACGTTCGGGTGACAAAATCCATGTGTGGTGAGGAATGTTGGACAGACCATCGTCTCAGTATCTCGAAAATAAACATACACATCAAACCACCACGGCGTCCTAAAGGAGTAAAAATGCTACAACAACAAAGATTATAATAAATAAATAAATAAATGTCACCCGCATAAAAACAGCAAAAAAAAAATGCAGTTGTCATTTGAAAATATGCTGGAAGACCGCCTCAAGCCCAATGCTGCAGCTAAACAGGGTGCGGAAACAGAGTGGAGAGCCCTAAAGGACATAATTTGCAATACTGCTATGGAAATCCTGGGTCCAGCCTTCGCCCCCCCCCCCTCTCCGAAATGTTCTCCACTTTCATTGACCTTACCAAGCTGTTTATACAGTCAGCAGAGAAGGACTGTGGAAGATTATCGCGAAATATGGCTGTCCACAAAAGTGTGTCCAAATAGTGCGGCTATTTCATGATGGTATGCAGGCAAGAGTACAAGACAATGGTGAACTGTTTGAGCCCTTTCCTGTCACCAATGGAGTGAAACAAGGATGTGTCCTGGCACCAACACTGTTTAGCCTTATGTTTGCAGCTATGCTGACGAATGCCTTCGAGAAAAACGACATTGGAATAGACATCAACTATCGCATGGATGAAAAGTTATTCAATCTCAGAAGGCTGAAAGCTACAACCACAATTAACTGCGACACCGTCAGCGAGCTGCTGTTTGCTGATGATTGCGCTCTATATGCCAACTCAGAGGCAGACATGCAACACAATGTTTCAGCTTTCTCGTATGCCTGTGCCAACATTGGGCTCAATATTAACTTGGAGAAGACTATAGTCATGTAACAGGCAGCTCCAGGGAATAATCACTCCGTGCCTAATATCAAGGTGAATGGTCATAGAATAAGTGTTGTAGACAAATTCACCTATCTTGGCAGCACTGTGTCACAAGCTGCCACAATTGTCGAGGAGTGAATGCAAGAATCTCCAACGCGGCCTTTGGCAGACTGTACAAGAACGTATGGGACAGAAATAGAATAAGCCTGCAAACAAAGCTTAAAGTCGACAAAGCAGTTGTATTATCAACACTGCTATATGCTTGTGAAACCTGGACTGTTTATTAGCGACACGCTAGGAAATTAAATCATTTTTACACAATCTGCCTTGGGAATCTATTGAAGATTAAGCGGCAAGACAGGATCCCAGACACTGAAGTTCTAGAAAGAGCGTCCATGCCCAGTATCCACACTCTACTAATGAAGAATCAGATTAGCTGGGCTGGTCACTTAACTCGCATGCCAGATCACAGGCTCTCTAAACGATTTTTTTTTTTTTTTTTTTTTGGACGGTGAGCTGCGTTGTGGTAAACGCTCCCAAGGCGACCAGAGAACACGCTTTAAAGACACTGAAAATCTCACTGAAAGCTTTTGGAATTCATCATGACACCTAGGATACTGCTGCCAAAGACCACAATTTGTAGCGTACATCATTACGCAAGGGTGCAGTCACTTGTGAAACAACCAGGACTGCAAGAGCTGTGAAGAAAAGGCTGGACAGAAAAACCACTGCAGAAGTTCCTCCCCCTGGAACGTCAAGCATTCTTTGCCCACATTGTCAAACAACATTTCGAGCTAAAATAGGCCTTTTCAGCCATATTAGAACTCACGGCTCCGTACTTTCAGCCCCACTGGATGACATGAATGATCATCATCATTCTTGACAAATTTCAAATTATTATTTTCTTGGTAAGAAAGATAAACTAAATCTACTTTTATTTTACATTTAATTTATTTGGTTATTTTTCTTTCTCTTTATTTAATACGTGAAGTACGCGTTTTCTTTGCGTTTTGTCAGGCAAACGACAGGATGTTAATTTAAAAAAAAAAAGAACTATTCTTTCATCTTGAAACGGATTGTCTCTATTTCATTGATTTCAATGTTTCTGGTTACGAACATTTCGCGTTACGAACCGAGTTCTGGAACGAATTAAGTTCGTAAGCCGAGGTACCACTGTATGTATAATTTCTTCTTCTCAGGTCCTTGTAATCACCCCCTGCTCCTATTGGCTCTTTGGGATTTACTAGGCAGAAGTGGAAGATGATGATGATGATTACTAGACAGTTTTACGTTCAGTAGTTTGCTAATGCTTTCTGAACGAGAAGTCAAAGTTTAGGTCCACTGGTTGACTTGTTTCTCGAATGAAGCCCTTACATTACCGTCATCGCACAGAGAGTTTAAACATCTCCACCTCGTCGACATATCACATTTATATGCATTAAAAACATGGATGGCAAGGATAAATCATGACTACGGTGATCAACAACGGGAATCAAGTATGCATATAAAGAAAAGAAAAAGACGAATGAAAAACCAAATTTATCAAGAATATGTCACAAGAAAACAGCAAATCACAACACAAATGGTACTGAAATAGTAAATGTGTGGGTTTTACGTCAAATATCCACTGAAACAAAAAATTGTTTTTAACAAAAGACAAAAATGGACAAATAAAAAACATATTCAAACAGAAAGACATTGCCAGCAGATATATAGACTGACCGTAAATAGGCTAGATCTAATCAAAACTTGACCACTTCGACCTCTCTTGAAGAATAGGAAAATAAACCTGGTGCTAAATAATGCATAGCAAGCAAAGCCCGTATTTGAATATCGCCATCAATATGCAAATTGCATAGATTATCTAGCAAATTGCTTGAAAAATTGCTTGCTGCTGGAGATGTCTACGCAGTGAATTTACAGGCAAATGCATTTCTTGTTCTTTGTGTCTACTGTCCTTCTTTTAATGCAGGAATAAAGGTTGGTAAGTGGAAATGGGATGCTTGGCAGGATAATTGCTAGACGCTTACCTGTCAACCAAGCGGTTTAAGTTCCATTAGAGATTTTCATATTTACCTGGGCGCCCTGGTGGATAAAGTCTACATTAGTACCAGAAAATGTCTTGGGGAAGGTAGGCGGTCGGCGTAATATTGAGAAAAGCACATCTTGTGTGCCGATTGGTCTGTAGAAATATTTGTCTAGCACTATATGTTTAATTGGTTGTCAGGCGTATAAAAAGATCTGTTTCGGTTGTGATACGTCAATGGAATGGAGGGGACTGTACAGGAGCTGCGCTGCTTATTAAAACGCAAAGGAATCAGCAAGAGACGAGTTAAGTATTGGAAACATACAAAGTTTCTATGGTGAACAAAGTGGTAGCGAATTGTCTAAGCACAGGAACGTCCCTCTTTCGAGAATCAACGCAGCAACTGAACGGAACAAAATAACAGTGTGAAATTTTGTGTGTGTGTGTGTGTGTGTGTGTGTGTGTGTGTGTGTGTGTGTGTGTGTGTGTGTGAGAGAGAGAGAGAGAGAGAGAGAGAGAGAGAGAGAGAGAGAGAGCAGTTGCTGCAATTACGATGTCACCACATCTTAGAGTACCTCTTCAGAGTTGCAGTGAAAATAATCGATTCAATGAAGGAAGATGAACAAGAATTACGAGAACTAAATGAACTATAACCTTTGGAAAATACGAAGTGGAAATTAACACGGATAACCACCAATGTAATAAAACATAATAAAGGATGAATTTAAAAAATTTAAAAAAAAAAACACACACAATAAATAAACATGAACTGGAGACAGGAAAAAAACATTGCAGACACTTCTTCATTTTATGTTGTTTGTTTGTCACGATGGGGCATTGCCTTTAACCATCGACAACAAACCCCCTTACATTTAGGATCAATAAACATGACTACGAAAAACAAGCAAGAGAGATAGCAAGAATTTAAATGAGAACAGCAGTTGTGGCTAGGATGAAATTTATACGAAGCATTTTCGTCGAAGTATTTTTATGTCGTCGATTACTTGGGGGAGTGTCTTGGAAGTTACTGTGTAGTAACAACAAGCTGAACAGCGCATACATGCTTTGAATAAAAATGTTATATGTCTTGACACATGCCGACGCATCTCAACTCCAAGACATAAAATTGCTCGTAATCAACAACAAAATAATAAACAGCGCTCACCTTGATGAAACAGACGCAAACCAGCCGACGGCAATTTCAGGCATTTATTACATGCTCTCGCAGAACAACAAAGAACGCTACTCCATATGATAACCTGCCCCTGAAGACGGGGACGGGCGGTTATACAGTTATACAGATTCAGTTCCCGAATTCTGCCATTGCCTTAAGAAGGTTGCTCTTTTCCCAAGGATTTACTAGCCGCTTTTAACTTCGTCTAAGGGTTATTCCTGTCCCGGTCCCATCACTGTATGAATGTGAGACAACAGACGATTTCCTCGCTCACTAAGAAGATTGCGTTAACCAGATCATATCCTCTCCAACACGGAGCCCACAGAAAAACACCGCCGTCCTGATGTCCTCTCCTCAAGCGTCCCCGTTGCCGTGTGATGACGTTGTCCTCATCGGCCTTAGTTTCTCATGTGGTCATCTAGTTTTCTAGGAAAATCCAGTGTCCCAATTTGTGGCGTGCCGCTATGTGGCATAATGTCCCCTCCCCGATAAAAAAAATTGATCTATCAATTTTTTTTCTCCTCTAAATATGTATATATGATATGTACAACTATGACCATAATTTTTCTTAACCCACAACCACATAGTTTTAGGATCTACCACGTTACCAACCCTTAAAAAAAAAAAAAATTAAAGCTACATAACGGGCACGCCCACCTGTCCAATCCCTCCGTTGGAAGTCGTGTGGCTGATCATGGGCAATCAGACCAATTAATAAACATATTAGTCCCTACCTTGTCCTAATGACAAGTGTGTCCTAGCTCTAGGTATTACCATGAGTTTCGGACGAGGGTAATAATTAAGTTTTTCCCAGTAACCATGTTAGTTGTAGTTGATCCGTGTTGTTGTTCTCGTACCATATAACCATTTCTTTTTCCGACTCATCTTTATGGGTAGGGTAGCCTTATCTGCTTTCCACCTTGAAACTTTTTTTTCCGATTCTTTTCTGTGGATTCTTTGAGATTATCGCTTGATTGTATATTATTCTCTGGCTTTTCTTGAAGTGATCCATACAACCTTCTTAATGCAACTAACAATCAATAATTAATATTGTCGAATTAACTAATCCCCAATGGTATCTATTTTCTAACTACTATTTGAATCAAACAATAAAATAATGAACAACTTATTAACAAAATATCACCATATAGAATAAAGACAGTTAAGTTCAATACGAAATACTTGGTAATTTGATCACCGAATATGCCATGTCCCAAGCACGCATCACGTGTAGTCTGATCATTTTCATCAATACGCTTATTCTGTCGTGAATGTAAAATTAGTCACAAATGTATCTATTCGCCTCAATTCTATTTGTAATACTAATTTACCTATATATTTGATTGTTATAACCTTGATTCTTTAACAAGGCGCTATGTGAATATATTTTAATCAACTTAATAATTTATGACTTCAAAGAAAACAAATCAGAAATATAATATAATATTCTGATTCAATAAATTCTCTAATAAAGATATAGTTACGAACAATTATCTGAAGACTAGAGAACTGAAATATTTTTCACACAAATGGGTATAGAGATATTAGTGAACACCTCTGAAAAGTATATATTATATCAGTGATACCTGGCATAACTATATAATCAGACCTAAGACCCTAATGTGTCTGTAATGTATTTTGTGTTAATATGAACCTAACACTTTCATCCCATTTTATTTTTCTTTTATTCTTCTCTTTTATTCTATTTCTTTCTCTCTTTCTTTCTTTCATACTTATGGTGTTTCCGTACTGTACGTATGTTAATATTTGTATTTTTCAACTTTGTTAAACTGAACACTGTCATAACTTTAACTCGTATATATAACGACAATAAGGTATATTTGAATAATTTGTAACAGAAATAAACTAAGTAAATACAGTACGCATTGCTTTATGCATTTTTTTCACTGTAATTGTGTTTGTTGTTATTGGCTTTTGCGTAAATTTTCCTGAGTGAAACGATGACTGTATTTTTATTTGTAATATCATCAGTATATGTCTTTGTTTGTGAGGATGTGTTCGTTACTATGGACGTAACCCGAGATAAGGTCAGTTTAAGCCAAATCCAAATGTTTGTAATAAATATGATTATACTATCCCATGTCGTTGTTGTTTGTAAACATTGTGTTTAACTTGTGTTCTCTTTTTGTATGCCACACTGTTGTTATTAACAGTCGGTTGAACTTTTAATGAATGTGTAATTTCTTCTTCTTGTGATATGTGGGTTTGCGTTCTTGTGAGTATCCCATCAGGTTTGCTTTCCATAGTTTGAACGTAATCTTTGACATCAGCGTTGTTACCGATTATCAACCCAGCACATGGGTTTGTAGTACTGCTGCGCACACTCTACCTTCATAGTATGGGCATTTTATGCTGACCCATGCAGTTTTGTACATTTCTATTGTACCCCCAAATGTTCTGCACTCAATACTTTTCCCTGTATAATCACTTTCTTTTATGAGTTTGTGATTAACACCTGTAATATCAGACCCTGTGTCTCTACAACAGGTTGTTGGTAAACCATTAACCCACGCTTGGTGTATCGTCAGAGTACCTTGACGAGTGTATGCTGCATTTGCTTCGTAAATATGTCTCTTGTTGACTGATGTAAGGTCATCATCACTATTATGACCTTCTTTACCTGTTTTGTTATTATATGACTCTATAATGGCTGCGTGTGTGTCCTCTAAATCATCTGAATCGCTACTACAACTAGACAACACATATGCGATACTCGCTTCTTTCCAGGAATTTCTCATTGGACAAGACCTGCTTGTGTGTCCATACGCCCGACATGAGAAACATTTGATGCTTCTCTTGAATGAGTCATACTTATTTCTCTTCTTGGCAGTAATGTCTTTTAAGTAAGATGTATAGCCTGGGTGACGGTCACACATTTCTAAGTTACCATGAGACAACTTACAGAATTGGCATCTGGTGAAGTTACCCTTCCTTGGTCTGTCTCCCTCTCTATTGTAAGGACTATTTCTATTGCTATTGCTACTAAATTTTCTAACCTTACAATTACCTCTCTGGAATTTGGCACTTGCTCCTATTACCAGTTCAGGTTGAGCACAGTTGGCAAATATGTCTCTATGTGCATTAAAATAAGACTCACCTTTAGCTTCCATCTCACTAAGGTTCCTACATTTATTCTCCAATAAGAATACCGACATAAGTTCTGGTATCGCGGATAGAAGTCTATCTCTGATAATTAGATCCCTAACTTTCTCATAGTCAGATCCAATATCAGCAGCCTTACACCACTTGTCAAAACTTGAAGACATTTCAGAAGCAAAATCAAGGAACGTTTGGTTCGATTTCGGGGTAAGTGTTTTAAACTTAGTACGTAAACCCGATTCGTCCAACGAAAAATGTGAAAGCACGATCTTTCGGCAACTGCCATGTTGGCGCGTAACAAGCGATCTTGGTGCTGCATCGTGTTTCAGGAATTGATCCTGGTGTGCATTCTCCTTTGTTTACTTAGCGGTATGGCGGAAATCTTCGTTGTTTACATCCACACGATGCTTTCTGGATCAGAGACCCCACATTGTCTTGACACATGCCGACGCATCTCAACTCCAAGACATAAAATTGCTCGTAATCAACAACAAAATAATAAACAGCGCTCACCTTGATGAAACAGACGCAAACCAGCCGACGGCAATTTCAGGCATTTATTACATGCTCTCGCAGAACAACAAAGAACGCTACTCCATATGATAACCTGCCCCTGAAGACGGGGACGGGCGGTTATACAGTTATACAGACTCAGTTCCCGAATTCTGCCATTGCCTTAAGAAGGTTGCTCTTTTCCCAAGGATTTACTAGCCGCTTTTAACTTCGTCTAAGGGTTATTCCTGTCCCGGTCCCATCACTGTATGAATGTGAGACAACAGACGATTTCCTCGCTCACTAAGAAGATTGCGTTAACCAGATCATATCCTCTCCAACACGGAGCCCACAGAAAAACACCGCCGTCCTGATGTCCTCTCCTCAAGCGTCCCCGTTGCCGTGTGATGACGTTGTCCACATCGGCCTTAGTTTCTCATGTGGTCATCTAGTTTTCTGGGAAAATCCAGTTTCCCAATTGGTGGCGTGCCGCTATGTGGCATTATAGACGGATGTTAAGAATATCTTGGATACAGAAATGAACAAATGCATCCATACGACAAGATCTGGATATTGAAGAAGGTTGACTACTAAAAACGATAAAACAAAATATTGAAATATTTTCGTCACATAAACCGACATGAGAGAACTGTAATGGAGGGGTATATGCCCTGGAAGAGAGGAAGAGGAAGGCCAAAGAAAAGATGAGTGCAGGTTGTGGCAGATGATCTCCATTTGGGTGTATCAGACTCGGAACCAAATAAGTTTGCCAGAAGCTTGTTATGGGATCGAGGTTCTGCAAAGGGCATGCTACTGAATGAATGAGTGAATTTGTTTTAAAATTGCTTTCTTAACGAATAGTCAACGTTTAACTCCAACTTAATGCCGGTGTAGGCGTTGAACCGCCTACCCTGCTATCAGCGCGCTGAAAGTTTAAGAACAAGTGCTCTCACCAAACGATGTTAGTCCCCCATTAAAATAAGTGTCCCTTTTCGATTCGATTCTATTTCACCATTACCCCTACCCCATTAAACCTCAAGAAGAAGTTATAAGTAGGGTCCATCACCGGCTCAGAATGACGTCGTCGTCGTCGTCATTCGCAACTGCGAGCGCTAACAAGACAAGTCGCCTTAACAAGTCAAGAAGCCTGATACGGGGCATAATGTCACGTTGAAAGTCCAACAACAAGAAACACGTGGTATCCATGATGTGCAGCGTGGGAGCCGACAAGAAGAAGAACGTGGAGAGCCTACCTGCGAGCTGTAACAAAGAACCTGAAACTACAGCTACTAATGATGCTACCACGAGGGAGAAGATTGACAGCCCATCACAGAAAAGACCCAAGACAGCAGAGAAGAAGGAGGAGAAAGACACCATAGCCGGGAACACCGAATCAAAAACAGTCCGATGGGTTGTCAAGCGGATTCAAGTGGAGCTGACAGACGAATAAATCCTGAAGGAGCTACGAGAAGAGAATCTTCACATCCGATTCTTGAAGGCGGAGCGGCTCCTCACCAACCTCGAGATACATACAACCTTGGCAGTGGTTACATCAGAGGGCAGCGAAATGCCGACCACAGTAACAATCAACAAGAGAATGCAGCAGCCAGAGAGATACATCCCAATAATCACTCAATGTTCCAGATGTCAGAGGGCCGGCCACAGCAGAGCAACGTGTCGAAGTAAGACGGAAATCTGCCGATATTGCGCCGATCATCACGCCTTCAAGGAGAGTCCGCTGGCTAAGTTTGACACCGACTTCCGAACACCCAACAACAAAAGAAAATGCGCCAACTGCCTGGGCAAACATGGAGCAAGATACCTGGGCTGTCCGTACGTGCAAAGACACGGAGACGTCTTAAAGATCGCCATCACCACAAAGACACCACACAACGAAGCAATACGGAGATGCGAGACAGCAACGGGTTGCTCACAAGAGGAAAGAGCTCAACTTAAAAGCCAAATAGACGAGCTAACGAAGCAAGTCAAGCTACTTCTAACACAGTCACAAACCAGCGACAATGAAAAACTGCTTGCTGAAATGAAGGAGATACAGCAAAACATCAAACAAGAGATGGAACGCATGGCCGAGATGAAGAAGGAGAACAAAGAAATCCTACAAATGATCAAAACCGAAAGAGAACTTCATAGAGCTGAAATGGAAATATTCCAAAACAAACCAACAGAAAACATACAAGAACTCACAGAGAAACCGCAAGACGAAAACCAAGAGATCGAGCCTGAACCACAAGCTACAGCCAGCTGCCCAAACGCGACACCTGAGGCAGCCAAAGGGAAACAAATATCTCGCCAGACATCCGAAGAAAATCGAGATGAGCACCCTGATGACGGCATGGAGAGACCACGGGAACCTACCTTGGAGGAGCTACTAGCAGATGCAAGAGTGGAAGAACTCAAGCGCCAGGAATTCAAAAGGTGTTGGTATGAAAGAGAAAAGAAGAAACCCAAGAAACTCAGGAGACCGGTAGACTACCAAACTACATACTTGGAACGTGATTTGCCGACTACTCGTACTACATAGAAGACGGAGAGATCAAACCATGGCTGACCGCGGAGGAAAAAATCGAAAGGCAGCAGAAAATCAAACTCGAAAGTGAAAATAGGCGCAAGGAGGAAAACGGAATCGTCGAAAAGCTCCTACAGAAACTACACAAAAACGGAGACAAAAAGACCAAATAAAAAGTCCTTATAAGGACTGCACCGCGACGAGCCAGAAGCCTGCACCAACAAAGAGAACCACAAGAGCAGACAAGCACAAAGGATAGCCGCCGAACGACCCCCCCCCCCCCCCCACATACCCCTCCTCCCAGCTGACGTCACAGACACAAACCAACATAATCAGTCCTAGATAGGACTCACAAAACAAGAATTAGGGTGAATGAACCCACAAAAACCACGGGCCTCAACAATAACCACAGCTAAAAAACGCAGGTTGAACGAGGCCGAATTTGGAATTTTTGTTTTGAAAATTGGAATTGGAATTTGCTCAGAATGATAGTCCTGTGAATAGCCAGCCACCAAAGCAGCTGCCCGTGGTTTTACCCGCACAGTCCTATTAATCCACAGGTGATTGTTGTCAATATGGGGTAATGGACTAGAATAAGTGTCC
The DNA here is from genome assembly GCA_963921405.1 of Cepaea hortensis. Classification (NCBI taxonomy): domain Eukaryota; kingdom Metazoa; phylum Mollusca; class Gastropoda; order Stylommatophora; family Helicidae; genus Cepaea; species Cepaea hortensis. The sequence continues at coordinate 55,639,743 of OY992880.1, read as the reverse complement.
TTTGAACATATTTCTTGTATATTTACTAATAATCATGATGCAAATCATTTTAAGATCGTCGCTCTCATGCCATATTGATCGTAGAAAAACTGAGAAGTATAAACGGACTGGCCGACCACGTAAATGGTGGACGAAGGGAAAAGCAGAGTCTGTGAGAATATCGATACATGAAGCCCATAAGCGAGCACTCTCCCGCTGTTTATACTTCACCTCGACACAGAGGAATACAAGAGGAAGAAGATGAGATGAGATGAGATGAGATGAGCTGAGCTGAGCTGAGATGAGATGAGATGAGATCAGCTCTCATGACAATCAAATCAATTAAAAGAACCTTTCATGCGCATTAAGACGCATTGAGCATATGTTGCAAGACCTATATTGTTATAGACCAATCTGTACTCGGTGGTCATGTGGTCAGTATCACGCCGGTTCGCCTTTATTTCCCAATACTATTCCTGGTACCTATAGGGTATATTGTTAACGACTGTGCAGTGTTTGAAAATATTGCCAGTACAAGTTTTGTATTCACCCTCTGTAAAGTTCATTCAACATAATACAAACCTTGGAGCTGCACAGTCATTAAAAATACACCCTATATTTTAAGCATGGTTGTACTGGAAGCAGAGATACTTTTTCGATAATCGCCCCGATGCGGATTCGAATCTCTGACCACCAGACTGGCAAGCAAGGTCTAGCCATTACGCTACCGTGGCTCCCAGAAGCACATAAAGATCCCATAAAATGTAGTGTTGGGTAATTATGGTAACTTCAGACGATAAATTACCATAGTCGCCGACCTAAATGTCTTAGAAGGAAGCTAATAATAAGGCAGAGAGGACAAGTGTGACTATTAAATGACGCATTTCCCCATCAAGAAAGGAATACCGTCCTAGAAAATAGTTTTCTAAATGATACGACAGGGCACACTCAATAAAGGTTGGAAAGACTATTCATTAGACACAGAAACTTTTCGTTGATTTATAATGCGATGAAACGAAACCTTGAAAAATACTTAAATAATACGAATAAACAGAAAAGTGGGTACATATACACAATTCACAATCCATGTATACATAGAAAAAAATATATAAATGCACACACAACACGAATATATATATATATATATATATATATATATATATATATATATATATATATATATATATATATATAGAGAGAGAGAGAGAGAGAGAGAGAGAGAGAGAGAGAGAGAGAGACGGAGGTGCTGCCATGTACCTGCCCAGCGGCACAACTCAATAGTCCTTCAGGACTGAAAGAGGCCTACTATATATATATATATATATATATATATATATATATATATATATATATATATATATATATATATATATATATATATATATATATATATATATATATAGTGCTTATGCTGAGAAAATCGCCGAATGATTCATGTTAAATTCATTTATGTTTTATAGTGTCCGACTTTGGTAAAACATTTACACACTGTACATGAATAGTATATACGTTCTCTCTCTCACTCTTTCTCTCTCTCTCTCTCTCTCTCTCTCTCTCTCTCTCTCTCTCTCTCTCTCTCTCTCTCTCTCTCCTTCTTTCTATATATATATATATATATATATATATATATATATATATATATATATATATCTTATATATAAATTAGGATGTGCGTATCTCTGTATGTATTTATGTATCTCTGTCTGTATGTATGTCCTTTATGCGCTCGCGAACGGCCCATCCGATTGAGATGAAATTTTCTACACGCCTTCCTTTCATTCCAGAGATGCCAACTGTCGTAGTTTTTTTTTCTTCTTCCTCCTCCTCCCTCCTCCCTCCTCCCCCTCCCAAAATACGTACGTCCAGGAAATGGTCTTCTACATAGAGGTCCGCGATAACATATTAACCTGGACGGATGGCAATCAATCATCCTACTACCTCCTCCCTCCTCCTCCCTTCTCCCTCTTCCTCCCTCCGCCTCCTCCCTCCTCCCACTCTCTACTCCTCCTTCCTCCTCCCTCCTCCTCCTCCCTCTTCCTCCCTCTTCCTGCTCCCTCCGCCTCCTCCCTCCGCCTACTCTCTCCTCCTCCTCCCTCCTCCTCCCTCTCCCTCCTCCTACTCCCTTCTCCTCCTCCTCCTCCCTCCTCCTCCCTTTACCTCCTCCTCCTCCCTCCTCCCTTCTCCTCCTCTTCCTCCTCCCTTTCCTTCCTCCTCCTCCTCCCTCTACCTCCTCCTCCCCCTACCTCTTTCCTCCTACCTCCTCCTCCTCTTCCACCTCCCTTTCCTTCCTCCCCTCCTCATTCTCCCTCCTTCCTCTCCTTCCTTCCTCCTCCTCCTCTCCCCTCCTCCTCCTCCCTCCTCCTCTCCTCCCCCCTCCTCCTCTCCTCCCTCCCTCCTCCCTCCTCACCCTCACTCCTCCTCCACCCTCCTCCCTCCTCCTCCCTCTCCCTCCTCCCTCTTCCTCCTCACCTCCCTCCTCCCTCTCCCCTCCTACTCCTCTCCTCCTCCTCCTCCTCCTCCTCCTCCTCTCCCCTCCCTTCTCCTCCTCTTCCTCCTCCCTTCCTCCTCTCCCTCCTCCCTACTCCTCCCCCTCCTCTCTCCTACCTCTTCCACCTCCCTTTCCTTCCTCCCCTCCTCATTCTCCCTCTACCTCCTCCCTCCTCCTCCTTCCTCCTCTCCCCTCCTCCTCCTCCTCCTCCTCCTACCCTCTTCCTCTCCCTCCCCCCTCCTCCCTCTACCTCCTCCTTCTCCATCCTCCTCCTCCCTCTACCTCCTCCCTCCTCCTCCTCTACCTCCTCCTCCTACCTCCTCACTTCTCCTCCTCTCTCCTCCTCCTTTTCCTCTCTACTCCTCCCTCTACCCTCCTCCCTCCTCCCGTCCTCCACATCCCTCCTCTTCCTCCTCCCTCTACCTCCTCCCTCCTCATCATTCCTCCTCCTACTCCTCCCCCTCCTTCTCCTCCCTCCTCCTTCTCCCTCCTCCTTCTACCTCTTCCTCTCTCCACCTCCTCTCTCCTCCTCTCCTCCTCCCTCTCCCTCCTCCTGCGTTCTCATCCTCCCTCCTCCTCCTCCTTCTTCCTCCTCCCTCCTCCTCACCTCCCTCCTCCTCTCTCCTCCTCTTCCCTCCCCTCCTCCTTCCTCTTCCTCCCTCCTCCTCCTCCTCCTGCGTTCTCATCCTCCCTCCTCCTCCTTCTTCCTCCTCCCTCCTCCTCCCTCTCCCTCCTCCTCTCTCCTCCTCTTCCTCCCCTCCTCCTCCTCCTCCCCCTTCTCTTCCACCTCTCCTCTCCTCCCTCCTCTCCTCCTCTCCATTCTTCTCCTCCTCTCCCCTCCTCCTCCTCCTACCCTCTTGCCCCTTCTCCCTCTCCCTCCTCCTCCCTCCTCCTCCTTCCTCCTTCTCCCTCTGCCTCCTTCCTCCTCCTCCTCCCTCCTCCTCCCTCCTCCTCCTTCTCCTCTCTCCCTCCTTCTCCCTCTCCTCCTCCCTCCTCCTCCTCCCTCCTCCTCCTCCCTCCTCTTCTTCTCTCCTCCTCCCTCCTTCTCCTCCTCCTCCTCCCTCTACCTCCTCTTCCCTCCTCCTCCTCCCCTCCTCCTCCCTCCTCCTCCTCCCTCCTCCTCCCTCTTCCTCCCCTCTTTCTCCTCCTCCCTCTTCCCTCCTCCTCCTGCTCCCTCCTCCTCCTCCCTCTTCCTCCTCCTTCTTCCCTCCCCCTCCTCCTTCCTCCTCCTCCCTCTTCCTCTTCCTCCCTCCTCCTCCCTCCTTCTCCATTCTTCTCCTCCTCCTCCTACCCTCTTCCTCTTCCCCTCCTCCCTCTCCCTCCTCCATCCTCCTCCTCCCTCTTCCTCCTCCTCCTCCCTCTTCCTCCTCCCTCTCCCTTCTCCCTCTTCCTGCTCTCTCTTCCTCCCTCCTCCTCCTTCCTCCTTCTCCCTCTGCCTCCTCCCTCCTCCTCCTCCCTCATCCTCCCTTCTCCTCTCTCCCTCCTCTCCTCTCCCTCTCCTCCTCCCTCCTCCTCCTCCTCCTCCCTCCTCTTCTTCTCTCCTCCTCCCTCCTCCTCCCTCCTTCTCCCTCCTCCTCCTCCCTCTACCTCCTCCTCCCTCCTCCTCCCTCTACCTCCTCCTCCCTTCACATGTCCTCCTCCTCCCTCTTTCTCCTCCTCCCTCTCCTCCTCCTGCTCCCTCCTCCTCCTCATCCTCCCTCCTCCTCCTCCCTCCTCCTCCTAATCCCTCCTCCTCCCTCCTATTCCTCCCTACTCCTCCTGTCTCCGCCCTCCTCCTCCCTCCTCCACCTCCCTCTTCCTCCTCCCTCCTCCATTTACTCAAGACAGACAGACAGTCAGACAGATAGTCGGGAACGGGATCTTATATGACTACTTATATGATTTAAATGAGATGCTCTCCACCATGGGCTGGACTGGGTCAGACAGACAGACAGATAGATAGATAGACAGACAGACAGACAGTCGGGAACGGGAACTTATATGACTACTTATATGAATTAAATGACATGCTCCCCATCAGGGTCTGGGCGAAGACGGGCTGGGTCAGACAGACAGACAGACAGACAGTCAGACAGACAGATAGTCGGTAACGGGAACGAGAACTTATATGACTACTTATATGAATTAAATGAGATGCTCCCCACCAGGGTCTGGGCGAAGCCGGGCAGGGTCAGCTAGTATATATATATATATATCGTGTATACTATTCATGTACATTATGTAAATGTTTTCCAAAGTCGGACACTATAAAGCATAAATGAATTTAACTTGAATCAAATGGCGATTTTCTGAGCATAAAATCTAGAGGATTTTTCTATAAAATGGAAGATATTTATTTCTTTGGCAGATATTGGCGTAGGCAAATAGGCTGTTTTTTACATGTCGTTAAATAGACACAGCATAATGGGGTAGGATAATGACCTGGGTATCTTCCTCAAGGCGGGAGACCAGTATTTGGAGCTAATATTTTCCACTGGTTCATACCGAGAACTGAATCCCGAACTTACGAATTGGCTACACTACACTTGGGATATTTCCGAACATGCTCCGCCCGACACTTCAAAAGCTACCGAACAGTTCCCATGCAGATTATTCCAGTAGCAATTGATGAAGAGTCCAACCATCCATCCATCCATCATGTGCCATGCCGATAAGCGTGGGCGGTCATGTTCTGCCGTCTCCATCGAACACCAGAGACGTGGATCAGCTCCGTGTTCCTGTCTCGGCCGTGCCATGCGGCCAAGCCATCCAGGTATTTACTTCTCAGTCTTCCCCTTGGTCTCTTCCCCTCGATCTTGCCAGTCGTCATCAAGTTCACCAAGTCATTTCTTCTCATAACATGTCCAAAATGTGACTGTCAACGTCTAATGACTCAAATCAGTTTACATCTTCATTTGTTTCTTGAAGGACTTGTTCATTGGTTTTTCTGTCTGCCCATGGTATTCTTTGCATTTTCCTCAGAAACCACATTTCCACAGCCATCAGGTATTTTTCAACTTGACTGCCTATTGTCCACGCTTCACATCAATACAAAAGTATAGGTTCTATGTAGCACTTCAGCACTCTATTTCTCGTTTCAATTGATATTTTTTTATTGGTCAGTATGTTTTTCATCTTGCAAAAGGCTACCTTCGCAACGGCAATTCTTGTTCTAATCTCCATTCAGATGTTATGACTGTGCCAACTGTATCGATTCGCTTGCTTAAGAATATGCCCATTTACTCGTATATCACATTGTGGTATTACCTTCTTACCAGTGACGACAATAATCTGTGTCTTCGGAGAAGCAAATGGATCACCACGGTCTGGCAAGAATACGACAGTGTGGAGTAACGAGGGGATCTGGCAGATGCTCGACGCTTGGAGGAAAGGCGAGACTCACATATAATCAGATTGCTACTGGTACTATTGCGGTTGGAACTCTTCGCTGGCTTCTGAGGATGGGGACGGAGTGCTTATGGGAATGCCCCGAATGCTGTGATGTCGGTTCCTAAATCAGTCAATCAATCAATTCTTAATATTCATTTCTAACCCTAGTTGTTCACTGTGCAACAACCGCATCTACTAAATTTTGCAGGCCCTGTTCATTATCTGCAATCAAAACTGTATCATATGCATATCTAATGTTATTGATGAATCGTTCTCCAATGTTGATTCCTTCCATATCTTCTATATTTCTGAAAATGTTTTCACTGTACAGGAAAAAAAAGATCTGGAGACATTACACATCCCTGTCTCACACTTCTTTTAATAGGCTGACCTACATCTTGACCTACTATTGACCTACATCGTTATCAATTCTGATGGCAGCTTGTTGTTTCCAATATATGTTTTTTACAAGTCTAAGGTCTTTCTCATCAATCTGTAGATCTTCAAGCATCCTTATATTGTCCACCCAGCACTTCCTATATGCTTTGTGTATCGTGCAGACCCTCTGCACTCTATCTTCTGAGCCATTCTTTCCAGATATGAACACTCCATCTGTACAACTGTACTCTCCATTTCGGAGAGTATACACCATATCACGTGTATCATTAAGTATTTCTCTATCCCCTTGTGGTATGGTCGAGACAAGAACACAGAGCTGATCCACGACTCTGGTGATCGTGTGAGATGACGAAACCTGACCGCCTACGCTTATTGGCATGGCACATGATGACGATGTCTACCCAGAGAGGAAACAGCTGGTCTGCCAGCCCACTCACTGCCCCGCACACCTGCAAGCTCTGGTTCGTGATGAGGTCAGCATTTGGGACCTATACTTTCAAACGTTCATGAGGTAGGGTCAGTGTGTAGAGTCAATATAGTAGGTTCACCCCCTGAGCCGGTCAGTTGGACTACAAAGTTGACTTGTCGTCCTTGACTTAGGGACGCAAATTACAAGTACTGCTAAAGTCGGAGTGGGCTAATCCACACTCAAAAAGTAGTCCGGTGCACTAAAAGTAGTAACATGTGTATGGGCTACACATGGATTCAAAAGCGAGCGAACGCCCCCCCCCCCCCCCCCCAAAAAAAAAAAAAAAAAAAAAATTAACACAGCGTTCACGAGGACGGTCAATGTGTAGAGTCAATATTTACAGGCGATCCTAATGGAAAGTCAGTATTTGGTACCAATATTGTTACATATTCAGGATGGGAGGTAAGTCACTCATTATCATCTTCTCCCATTTTTGCTGCCAGCCGTAATATGGAAGTTCGATTGACGTTACAGCACCCCATGAGTGGCAATAGATTGTGCCATTTCGTGTAATTGTACAATGTCTTTGATGTCCAGGTCCATTTTCTCCTCGGGACGTCTTTAGCTCTCGCATCAGATCTTCTTTGATGTAGCCACACTTTGATAGTTGATGGTTGCATTCTAACGAGATGGCAGAACCATTTGATCTTCTGCCTTTCTGTGTATGTGGCATGCGGTGTTGATCCCAAGGGCTGTCTGATGAAAATCATTTCGTATTCGGTCTCGGATGGCTGAGTTGGCAGCTCATATCAGGCATCTCATCTCACATGTGATTTTGTTTTTGTTTGAATTGGATAATGTCCTAGTATGACATTGGTAGAATAGAATTAATTATTGAAATTATGAGAATATTAGAAGATATAAGAGGAATCGCAGTTGGAGGAAATAACATCAAACAACAATAATATAAGATATGGAGATGATGCCGTATTGATTTCAGACAACGAAATTGATCTGTAACATCTTATAGATGTAGTTAATGTACACAGTGAACAGCAAGGACTAGAATTAAGTTGTTAAAAAAAAAAGTTATGATGGTTTCCAACAAGAAATAAATACCAGCACGTAGCATCCAAGTAACTGGGAAAAGTCTTAAATAAGTGAACCGGTACAACTATCTCGTAACAATCATAATATCTGATGGAAGGTTCCTTGTTGAGATTAGAACACGAAACAAAACACTGTCAATACCAATGAGAGAAATAATGTTGAAATTCATATAGAACATTTTGTTATGTTGAGTTCCGTTGATTCAAGAACTCATATAATAACACTCCGGATATTCCCATACGCACTCCGTTCTCATCTTCATCAACCAGCGAAGTGTCTCAATACTAATGATACCAGTTGCTATCTGATTATTTGATCGTCTGGCGTGTCCAGTGAGAACTATTTGTTGGCCAGATTCCCCGACACCATGTGGCTCATTTATCTCCAGGAAATGAAGATGTATCTGTTCTTCCATACTATAAACATCACCTCAAAGGCCCTGACCATACCTGCCTTATCGTGCACAAATAAAACATCTGAGGTGCAGATCTAGCCAGTTTATCCACATGTTCGTTTCCAAACACACCAGCATTGTCACTAACGTGGCTGGAGTAGCTCCCGGGAGGCAACCACTCAGGCCAAAGTCATTTTCTGCTACTGGTGTTTAGTTCTAGTGCAATTTGAGATCCTTAACTCTGTCAGAAGGGACTAATTACCACTCCAGATCTCAGAGAGAACATACAGAACAAATGTCTGTTACTCTGATTGAAGACACTGTGCCTGGATACTCAAGAAAACAGCCAAGAAGTGGCTCGTTGAAAAGATAGATTTAGCTGTTCTTGGTATCACCAGGAGTGAGAAGGGGGAATTAAGATATGCAGGATAGGCTTGTTACTTAAGGGCTGCATAGGCAAGGTACCTCCCTGAGATAATCTCCTACTGGACTATATGTGTGAACCCACTAAATGTTTTCGCAATGCGTGCAATCATTTAAGCTACGCAAACATTTATAAACATTTAGATTGATTGATTGATTGATTGATTGATTTAGGAACCGACATCACAGCATTCGGGACATTCCCATAAGCGCTCCGTCCCCATCCTCAGCAGCCAGCGAAGAGTTCCAACACTAATAGTTCCAGTAGCAATCTGATTATATGTCCGTCTCGCCTTTCCTCTGAGCGTCGAGCGTCGGCCAGATCCCCTCGTCACACCTCGCTGTCTCATTCTTACCAGACTATGGTGATCCATTTGCTCCTCCGAGGTGTATACGTTTATAAACATATAAACATTTAGAATAATGGAATAACTCTGAGGTTTAACAAACTACCTCTGGGTTTATTGATATCGATGATGATAATATGATGATGATGATGATTATAATGGTACACATAACTCAACTTGTGAGGGCACATAGGTCATGCTTCCCCCGGTGAGGTACAGTTCACTGTCAGCTTGAAGGAATCCAAATTGGTCCCTTCATTAGGCTCAGTCACTCCCAAATATGAGTTGTTGACTGTCCGTGGCTCCTAAGAGAGCTGAGTTTATAGCATAGGAAATTCCGTCACTGGACTTAAGTCTTTAAGTCAGACAGAACAAGATGTTAAAATCGTCCCAAGTCGGTATCCTTTTACCACTATACGTGCGTTTGTGTCTGAGGATTGTAGGCCATGCTTGGCGTTAAATATTCTGTTCTCCCATGACATTATTTTAATTTCTCCCTCCTCTTTTCACGTGGAATAATTACTAATGTTCCGACTAGCGTAAACTCCTCCTCTTTTTCACGCAGGACAAGTTACCGGGATGTATTAAGTCCCAAATTCTTTTCACCTCTCCCCTTCTTTCCTCGTGGACGGTAGTTTCATCTGTCAATTAAAATGACCGGTGCTCCGCCACGTAATTGAAACTATGATTCGTTTCGCTGCCAAGAGAGTATATTCGCCGTTACGTCATGTATTCTAATCCTCTGTTGCCTCCTCGCTTTCCCGAGAATTAACTAGCTTTATCTCCTGTGTTGCGACGAGGTGTAAAGCCTGCAGTAGATTGCTGTCTTAAGATCACACGTCTGCCCGCTGAACTCGCTTGTTGCGGTAACTCCAGAACTTTTCCGTCTCCGCAAAGTCTGAACTTTGGGTAGGTGTTAGGCCTGTATTCAACTGCCATCTTAAAGAGCACACCGGTTGTCCGTCGGTTCTCCCGACGCGATGAAGTGTTAGGCATCTGTCCAATTCCTACTGCAGGATTGTAAACTAAGACGTCAGTCTCCACTGACTGGCTCCGCGATGTCTTGTTGATCAGAACATCAAAGTGAAGATTCTTCAGATGTAGAAACCAGACGTTGCTTTGATCTACGAGCGCAATGTAGCGTTATAGAAATTATAGCGCTGGCTCTCTGTGACTGTATTTTTCTCTTGTTTTCAGTCCTGTTAGTTTGTCGTTATTCCTTTACTGTGAAATGAGAGATACATCTGTGATTGCCGTGGCGCCTCGTCACAAGCATGCCCTCGGAAAATGATCCAAAGGATGCTCCTATCTTTGAATTTTTTAGGGAAGCTTGCCACTCTGCACGAAGTCTTTACCCTACCCAGAATGCTAAGTGAATCCATTACAATAAAGGGCATGTGTGTGTGCTATTTATCGTGCAACGAGGGGGACGTCGCAGTGACTGCTTCTATTTTCATTCTCCGGCTAAGCGTAGTTGTATTATATGCAAGGCTCTTCTGCACTATACATTATCCATTACTATTCGCTATGAACTTCAGCAAGTTCTTTTGCATCGTGGCACAGAGTCATCCGTATAGATGATTATATATATATATATATATATATATATATATATATATATATATATATATATATATATATATATATATATATATATATATATATATATATATATATATATATAATGCGATGTCTGTCTGTCTATAAGTATGTATGTATGTATTATGTTGTTTATACGTTCGCGAACGGTCCATCCGATTGAGATGGAATTTTCTACACGTCTTCTTCTCATTCCGGTGCTACCAAATGTCATAATTTGTTAGTGTGCAAACAGTTATTTAATTAATAAAATTTAATATTTTAATTTGCATTATAATTTATATATATATATATATATATATATATATATATATATATATATATATATATATATATATATATATATATATATAGCAAGGGGACATAACATTTAATAGCATTGCTATATATGTAAAATTGTTGCATATTTCTCAAATAGGTGGACATTTTCGCTACAGTTATCTACAAGCATATGCGTTATAATCCTCCTCCTCCTCCCCCTCCTCCCCTCCTCCCCTCCTCCTCCCCCTCCCCCTCCTCCTCCCCTCCTCCTCCCACTCCTCTCCCTCCTCCTCCTCTCCGTCCTCCTCCTCCCCCCCGCCTCCTCCTCCCCTCCTCCTCCTCCTACTCCTCTTCCTCTTCCTCCTCCCCCTCCTCCTCACCCCCTCCTCCTCACCCTCCTCCTCCTTTCTCCTTTCCCTCCTCCTCCTCCTCACCTCCTCCTGATCCTCCTCCTTCTCCTCCTCCCCCTCCTACTGATCCTCCACCCCCTCCTCCTCATACCCCTCCTCCTCCTCATACCCCTCCTCCTAACCTCCTCCTCCCCTCTGCCTTCCCCTCCTCCTCCTCCTTCCCCCTCTTCCTTCTCCTCCTTCTTTTTCTTCTGCTGCTGCTGCCGCCGCTCCATTTACCCAAGTTAATTGTTGGGGGAAGATGTAAAGATCTTTCAAGTGCTCTTTCTAATGCTTTTTTTAAGTTGGTCTTCGTTTATCTAAGGTTGTTCTCGATACCACCACATCATTTTTTACATGAAAATTATACGACAACATTATTATTTACACGAAAATTATACGACAACATTTAAAAAAAAAAAATAATCCTAGCATTAAGCGAAATATTCTAACTGCAACCAATAAATTATTACACAGACAGGCAGACAGACAGACAGACAGGGAGGGAGGGAGGGAGGGAGGGAGCGATAGACGGAGGGACGGGCAGGCAGGCAGGCAGGCAGACAGACAGACAGACAATCAGACAGACAGACAGACAGACAGACAGACAGACAGACAGACAGACAGACAGACAGACAGACAGACAGACAGACAGACAGACAGATAGATAGATAGATACATACATACATACATACATACATACATACATACATACATACATACATACATACATACATACATACATACATACATACATACATACATACATACATACATACATACATACATACATACATACATACATACATACATACATACATACATACATACATACATACATACATACATACATACATACATACATACATACATACATACATACATACATACATACATACATACATACATACATACATACATACATACATACATACATACATACATACATACATACATACATACATACATACATACATACATACATACATACATACATACATACATACATACATACATACATACATACATACATACATACATACATACATACATACATACATACATACATACATACATACATACATACATACATACATACATACATACATACATACATACATACATACATACATACATACATACATACATACATACATACATACATACATACATACATACATACATACATACATACATACATACATACATACATACATACATACATACATACATACATACATACATACATACATACATACATACATACATACATACATACATACATACATACATACATACATACATACATACATACATACATACATACATACATACATACATACATACATACATACATACATACATACATACATACATACATACATACATACATACATACATACATACATACATACATACATACATACATACATACATACATACATACATACATACATACATACATACATACATACATACATACATACATACATACATACATACATACATACATACATACATACATACATACATACATACATACATACATACATACATACATACATACATACATACATACATACATACATACATACATACATACATACATACATACATACATACATACATACATACATACATACATACATACATACATACATACATACATACATACATACATACATACATACATACATACATACATACATACATACATACATACATACATACATACATACATACATACATACATACATACATACATACATACATACATACATACATACATACATACATACATACATACATACATACATACATACATACATACATACATACATACATACATACATACATACATACATACATACATACATACATACATACATACATACATACATACATACATACATACATACATACATACATACATACATACATACATACATACATACATACATACATACATACATACATACATACATACATACATACATACATACATACATACATACATACATACATACATACATACATACATACATACATACATACATACATACATACATACATACATACATACATACATACATACATACATACATACATACATACATACATACATACATACATACATACATACATACATACATACATACATACATACATACATACATACATACATACATACATACATACATACATACATACATACATACATACATACATACATACATACATACATACATACATACATACATACATACATACATACATACATACATACATACATACATACATACATACATACATACATACATACATACATACATACATACATACATACATACATACATACATACATACATACATACATACATACATACATACATACATACATACATACATACATACATACATACATACATACATACATACATACATACATACATAGATAGATAGATAGATAGATAGATAGATAGATAGATAGATAGATAGATAGATAGATAGATAGATAGATAGATAGATAGATAGATAGATAGATAGATAGATAGATAGATAGATAGATAGATAGATAGATAGATAGATAGATAGATAGATAGATAGATAGATAGATAGATAGATAGATAGATAGATAGATAGATAGATAGATAGATAGATAGAGACAGACAGACAGACAGACAGACAGACAGACAGACAGACAGATCCCCGCCAGGAACTGGGCGAAAACGGGCCGGGTCAGCTAGTATCTTATATATTATTATATGGCGTGAATAGTCGAGGATCAATCGTTTCACCGTTCATTTAGAACTGCTTGTTTGCCATTTTCTACATCCCAAATCCTATGTGATTATGACCCTGCATTAGTCTGACATTTCCTCTGGCAATCTGACCCACTTCTCTCCTCAAAACAACGTTTACAAGCATACACATTTCTGTGATTGAGCTATCTGCCTGAGCCATCAATGACTGTCCTCTTATCAGATAGTGGCGTTTATCTGTACCCAGGGCTTCAAGCAGGAGGTGTTCCTTGTTCGCAGCCACTCGGAGATATGACTTATCTTGCTGCAACATGAGTCTGTCCGTAGAATGTAACTCATGCACACTATCTATCAGCAAGCCTCCTGTGCATTCCAGGATCACCCGCATAGCTTCATTCAGTACGCGCTCTAGTTTCACTGACTCTTTGACACTGTGAGCAGCCCAAATCCGTACTCAATTATTGAGATAATCAGATGTTGATATGGTATGAACAACATGCATTGTTCCATTCCATTGCTGCCACAGTCACAGTACACCAAGTCTCTTTTTAGATCTGATAGCAACTGCTTCCACATGACCCCTGAACCTATACTGTTATATGCATGTAAAACATGGGCAGTAAGCAGACAAGCTGAGAAATATCTAATGGCAGTGGAAATGTGGTTTCTGAGGTAAATGCAACGAGTACCATTGACGGATAGGAAAACTAAACAAGGCCTACAGGAAAGAAATGGAAACCGTAACTTGATTTGAGAAATTGTGCATAGACAGCCAAGATTTATGGGCAGGTAATGGGAAGAAATAAACTGGAAAATTGGGTGACAATTGGTAAGATTAATTGAAAAATAGCAAAGTGAAGGAACAAGAGATAAATATCTGGATAGCCAGGCTACGTGGCATAATCGAGACAAGAACCAAACCTGATACATGACTCTAATGATCGTGTGAGATGGCGAATCATGGTCGCCTACTCTTATCAGCATAGTATTTGATGATGATAAACAATAGGTTGGTATGAGTAAGCTATTTGTGATCTGTTGTTTTGCGGTCACGGGTATATTTGGATGTTGCAGTATCTTATGACCGGTCTCGGTGGCGTAGCGCTCAATAGAAAACCAGGATATTGTGACTGAAGCCAGTTTGAATCTGCCAATTTGTGGTCTTAATTCCCACCCCTCTCCCCGGGAAACAATAAAATTCCCCCCTTGGGGGTAATTCCCCTCTGGCTTAGAACCCCTGGTCTAACACGTCTTATGATATGTAAAGTGGGTCCTTTGAGTTTTCTTTTTAAAATCTGAATGGACGTTGTAAGATTAAATATTCTATGGTGTTAGTTGTGAAATTGCCTTTTCCTTCATGACAGAATCATCTATGGGGTTACCTTCACAGTTACCTTGAGAGTAATATAAGCTATGTTAGTACCCTTATGTTAACCTTCGAACCATTATCAAAAGTGGGTTTTCTTTTACCTCCATCATATTTTCATCTCTCCATTACCGTAATCTTAAAACATTTGCAATTTCTGGAGTTTACGGTTTCCTTCAAGGCATTGTCAGTTATAAAAATACCTTTATCTTTACGATATTACTATCTCATATATTATCTTTACCTCTATGACATAAAGTCTGGAATTACTTTCGCGTTTACTCTCATGGCTTGATCAGCTAGGTGTTTTCCCTACCCCCATCACAGTAGCTATTAAGAGATTAAGTTACTACTAGCATTTTACTATTAGTGTTGGCTCTCTGCTTTATAATACTAGAGAATATATTTCAGAATTTCCCTAGACTCCCAGAGGTCGACATAACTATAATGGTTGGATCACACTGAAGTAACCTATAACGAAAGACACTAATACACAACGAAGCTATCATATTGCCCACCAGACGGCAATTAAAGATGGCACTTATCTAGAACGTCTAAGTTGGCAGACTAATTGCTTTGTACTTATAATAGGAAGGGTGAAGAAACGGGAATGAGGGGTGATGGAGGGGTTTGTTGTTGTTGTTAAAGGTCCACAAAATAAAATAAAAATAACAGCTCAATAAGTATATAGCAGAGTCACGAGAAAGACAGAAGTATTGATTTCTTCTTTTTAATTTTGTTATTTGAATTCTTATTTTCATCCATAATCAAGAATTCAGAAGATTTAAAATAATGTAGCCCCATTTATGTGTTCACTTCGTATGATACATAACTCAGCAGTACACACCTGACGAGTTCCAGCGAAATGTGCCAATCAATAAATCGATCTACTTATTGGTAGTGGCTTCTGTTTTTGTAATTCTGAAGATCTGGCTTCCTACATTGTTTAGTTCATTATCCCTTATTTGTAATTCTGAAGATCTGGCTTCCTACATTGTTTAGTTCATTATCCCTTATTTGTAATTCTGAAGATCTGGCTTCCTACATTGTTTAGTTCATTATCCCTTATTTGTAATTCTGAAGATTTCGCTTCCTACATTGTTTAGTTCATTATCCCTTATTTGTAATTCTGAAGATTTCGCTTCCTACATTGTTTAGTTCATTATCCCTTATTTGTAATTATGAAGATCTCGCTTCCTACATTGTTTAGTTCATTATCCCTTATTTGTAATTCTGAAGATCTCGCTTCCTATATTGTTTAGTTCATTATCCCTTATTTGTAATTCTGAAGATCTCGCTTCCTACATTGTTTAGTTCATTATCCCTTATTTGTAATTCTGAAGATCTCGCTTCCTACATTGTTTAGTTCATTATCCCTTATTTGTATTTTCAGCTTTCCATTACTATTTACCAACTTATCAACCGATCAGCCTACCTACTTTGTATGCTACCAATTGGTTAATCCAATCATTTAAGTTTCCATTTATCGATTTATCGATCGACCTATCAATTAGTTGAAATTCGATATATTGATTGATATGTCTGTGCATTCTCTATGGGAATTTGGTTAGAGCCTTATCTGTCTGTCTATTAATCCGTCCGTCTGTCCCTCACTCCCTCCTCTCCATTGGTCCCTCCGTCCCTCCATGCATGCAAGCATGCATGCATGCATCCATCAATTCGTCCATCCATCCGTCTGTCCGTTCCTCCATCAGTTCATCTATCTGTCAAACACTGACCACGGTGTCAGCCACATGGATATACATTTGAAGTTGATTGTTGTCCAAAGATAGTCTGGGAATAAATGGCAAACAGGAAGGCCATCCCTACCTCATATCTTTGTGCCTAGAATTTGTATTTTGTCTGTTTAGAAGTAATGTCAAATAATTACTTATAAACTACAAACATGAACTAACTGGTGCCTTTGCAGAGTTATAAAGTTAGTTAGTTGCATATCCTTTACAGGACGTTTGCAGTCAACACGAGCATATTTTGCTGGTGTTGATGTCTTGGCAAGTTTACGTTCAGAGTTTCCCATTGCTTTCTGAATGACCGACACTCATGCGATTTCGTAAAAATCCGGCGCAACGCGATCTGCTGCCAAATCGCGTGCAGCTGTGTTTCGAACGCGGGTATGCAGGATCACGAATCCGCGTCCGTAACTTCTTCGCTTTTGCATAGTAGCAGGACTAAAATGGTATGACAATCAAATAAGTAGAGCTCGTCGAAAGACAACCAATACCAGTGTCCCAAGAAGTGAGAAAAAGACGTTACATGGGCATACGCTGAGAAAACCTGAGGATTATATAACTAAAATGTTTCTTGTCTGGAGTCCGCAAAGCAAACGAAATAGCCGGAGACCTGAAACATACGGAGAAGATCATTGCAGAAAGGGATGAAATATACTAGGAAAGCGCGGAGGGAGCTGCAGGAGATAGCAAAAGATACGATGGCTTGGCGTGGTTTGATTGAGAGCTCGTGCCCCAATGAGGGAATACAGGCAGAAGACCCCTACGTGAAACTGATTATTTCCCTGCACAGAACATCTGATAGGAAACTTTTTGGGACTGATAGACTTCAGTTGATCTTAGCCTAAGAATTGCGGACGTTTTGTAAATGGTGAGGACGTTACGCTAACAGTTGCATGAGCGCGATCAGACGAAGGTTTGACGTCAACCCTTTACGTTTGCTACGGGAGAGAAAGACTGGCCACCCATTCCTCCGTGCACTCATGCCTATCAAATGTGATTGTCCTAACACTTTACGTACCTTCAGCAGGTTCTTGCTATGGGACACTATCTTTGTTTGGTTTATTCTATGAATGACGTATCTGGCATTTAGAAAGTGGATAGCAACAGCTGGTGTAAATATATTAGTAATTTATAAATGATACGAGAGCAGTACATGCGGGCGAGAGTTTTAAGAGTTCATGGAGGCAGATAAGTATTCGGGTCGGTAACGTTCACGAAGTTTGTGCTTTATAATGCAATGGCTATAATTATTTACACGCCATCAACACACAGTTGTAAACGTAAAACTCGCATAGTTTAAAGGACATTATTGGAAATAAATACTCAAAGACTATATACACGCTGATGTCAACCGTGCAGATCACTGTGACGTGTCTGATATCCAAGGCACAACTATTAAATTTTGCTCATCTCATGGGATCACAAAACGACCCCATTTGGAAAATGTCCCACGTTTCAAATGAGATCGCTTTCTTCGTAGAATCTCAGTGTCCAACACTGGTTCAATTAACAATTTATATAATCTTATCCTCTCAATCCTCACTCTTCTGTCATTCCTGAATCAGAAGCCACATCCCACTCGTATCGATCCTATAGAGATTGACCTGTCTTTTCTCTCCCCCCCCCTCCCCCACCCAACCCAAACTCTTATTTTACTTTCTCTTATTCTTACCTCATGATATCCATACCTGTCAGCTGACCTACAGAGCTCGTGACCTACAGCTTGATGCTTATACCTTTAGATCACGACCTCGCCGGGACCCAAAGTTTAAAAGCTAGTGACATTTTACAATAGCGTTTTAATGTAATGGTATCAAAGACTTCTTGACTGTCTGTGCTGATGAAATCCTTCTAACCGAGAAGTTGATACTGATTTTGTCACACTTCTGTCGTTGTTATTGTGCTCTTTTCACGTGGACAAGTTCTAGTTTCCGTTTTTACACGTTTACTCCTCAAACTATAGTGACGATTGTATCAATCGCAGCTGCCTATAAGTACAATGTTACCAATCACGATAACGTGTAATGACTATTTTATCAAGCATGGCCAACACGCCACTGTTGCGCCAAATAAAGCAAAGCGCAAATCACCGTTCCACAAATCACCACAAACTTGTAATGGCTTCTCCCCGCTAACAATGAAACTATAAATACACACCACAATACCAAACTAATCTGCAGACAATACGAAGCCAAGAAGGCAAGAGGACTATAATTTCGTACTGAGTAGAAAATCCTAGTGTAAATTCCACTCTTCCTGATGCCAAGAATGTTTTTGAATAATTGTAGTGATTTTGAATGCACTATTAGCGAAGCGGATTTAGATGAATACAGAGTAGTACAAACTTAAAGTTCCATTACACAAATGTTATTTCAAGTGGCCGTCGGTTGTCCCTGGCTCGCTTCCCGGTGGGTACAATTAGCCTAGTTTAGTCAACGCAACTCTGGTATACAGAGCGGGGGTTAGATGAAGGCAATCGATATACAAACGACTGGAATCGAGTTTCTTGACAGAGACTAACCAATACAAATAACTTTGATGACACGGAGAACATTGGAGTTGTCCACGGGTTAGCAAAGATGTAAGATGCACGCATTCGTATGTAATGGATGACGATAGAAGATAACAGTAGACGGTTTGAGGGAGAAGATAAATAGGCAACATTTGCTGAACGATAGAGATTTTTTTTATTTTTTTTTATTTTGCGTTCGCTCGCTTTGAACCCAAGCATAGTCCATTCACATTACTTCTACTGGACTGAATCTTGCGTGTGGATTAGCTTTACCCTATTATCAGTGTCCCTCGCCATCAGGTGAACCCCTCCGACTTCAGAGGTACTTGAAAGTTACGTCCCCAAGTCAAGGATTAAAAGTCAACATGTTGGTCCAATTGTCCGGTCTAAGGGTTGAACCCCTTACCTCGGCATCAGCAAACCGGATGTTACGATGATCAGAAGTCTCTTTTTCTCCAACTTTATTGGTGATTGGTTGATGTTGGATCCTCCAGCAGACTTAGTGTTTACTTCAAGTCCGATGCATTGACGTCCAGGTCGTTTTTGCACACCCATTGTTCTTTGCTCGGCGACAATCTCACTCGTGTCTTTCCTACAGAGATTGCTCTTTATTACTCTCTTCATCCCCCCCCCCCCCATCCCCACCCCAGCTCATAGACTTAATTCGCCTTCCCTTTATACACTGTATCACTTTCAGTTAGCTGCCTATGGAATTATGGCAGACGCTTTGATTTTTGACATCTCAGATGGCTTGGACCCCGAAACGGGTTTGCATTTATCGAAGTGAGGTTGGTATAGAGAATTCTGAGGGCCAAGTACTAAATTGCCTTCATTACGGAGATTGGCTAAAAGCTCATCTTTTTCTCTAGACACTAAGAAATCTTAGGGGTATACAAGACTGGTGTTGCATCGCACATGCCCAGAGGCATAATGGGATGTATCCGGATCATATTTTTTAGTAGAGCTCTTATGCAATACTTGAAATTACACCCAGGTTAATAACGTTCCCTGCATGTGTTTTAAGTATTTAATTATCAACACCCTCCAACCCAAAGTCCAGATTTAATGAGACAGAAGTCTTTACAGACACTGAATCAGAAAAAATGAAAGCAGCAAGAATGGCTCAAGAAACAAGTAAACTGGTTTAGTTTAGTCGACGGATCAACATCAAGTGAGAATGACACCGGATCAAATACCATTAAAACCTTTCAATAAAAAAACAAGATGTGTGTATAGAAGCAGAAGAAGCTAAAGAAAATGATTGACAGACACCTTCAAAAGTGCGCTAAGCAAACAACCACACAACCGATCCATGTAATAAATGTGGTACTGGAACGCAAACTCGGACGCCTCTGCTCCAGCCACTAAGGTGAACGGCAAATATGGGTTAGGAAAAGATTAGTGATCTACATTGGGTTTGACAATTGAAACATTTGTTTGGTGGTTTCTGGATGTTTCAGTAGGTGTTACTTGGACAAGCAGTGCCGGATTAAGTCTGTTTGAGTCCCTGAGCAATTATCACATTTTAGTGCAAATTCAAATCAAAACGGATTTATGAAAACAAATATAACATCAAAGCTGCCAGGTCGACCCAGACTAAAATCGGTACTAGGAAATGTTTTGGAGGCAAAGTCGGTCGGTGTAAAGTTGACCTTTTAAATTCTGATTGTTCAATGAAATAAATGACCCTATCACTGTACACTATATACTCCATGAACCGAAGTCTTACTGCGTGTACAAGGGTTCAGTACTCACTTGCTTCTTCTGTATCCCCCACTTGGGTATTTCTCCTTAACCAAATCACTCTGAGCCATCATTTCCTCGGCTGCCCATGTAGCTTCGTACATGTCCTCCCTATATTATTCATTTTTAACTACGCCTTTTTTCCAGTTTTAGTTTCTCTATTTCTGTATTTCTTTTACCTTGTGGATTCCAGTCAAAAGAACTTTCTAGTGACAGTATTCTCAGGTTTTGACAATATGTGTCTTATCTAGCATCAGCGTTTTCTGTTCATCTCTTCATTATCCGGTGGCTGAGCTCCGCATGAGTTCCGCATTGGTGAATCTGTGATACCGCTTCTGTCCTATTTCGCGCAGGCACAACGTGAAGACGGAGCTGCGGAAGTGTAGTAGCTAGACTCTCGCCTGTCGTCCCGATGTCATATGTTCGATCCCCATAGGGGCGGGTGAGATTGTTAAAAGGCATCTAGACTACCCAGCCTAAAATGGATGCAAGTAAATCTCTTGGGAAGTAAAGCGACCGACCTGATACTGAGCACATGACCTATGCCGATTGGTCTATAAATATATAGGTCTAGCACCATGTAGCCAACGTGCCATCAGGAGTGTAAAAATAACATTTGGTTATATATTATTCGCTCGGAATTCTGGGGTAAGTATGAACATTTTTTTTTTTTAATTATCATTTTCTCTTCATTGCTTTCATTTTTCCATCTTTTCATACTTCTCGTCCTGTCGTCACGTGTTGATGTAGTCACAGGAGATCTCCTTGGCTATATGTTGTGCTTTGTGAATGTGTTTGATTGCTGATGAAGGCTAATCGCCGCAACGTCCTGTATGTGTCGTAATTCTGTTATGTAAAGCTGCTCTACTTTGTGTCATTCTATATTGTTTACATAAGGAGTGTAAAGTGTCCTCACGGTCAATGATAAACGCGGCGATGGAACATGTCTGTGTTTGCCCCTTTGCCGTGTTTACTTTGCTTAACTGTCAATTCAAGGACGAGTTCATGGGCAAGTAGTTTGCTATCTGTATTTTTTTGTTTTGCTTTCGCTCGCTTTGAACTCAACCATAGTCCACACACGTGCTTCTACTTCTAGTGCAATGGTCTGAAATTTGCGTGTGAATGTTGTTGTTGTTGTTTTCATATCCTATTTACAGGACATTGCTGTCAACACCAGCATTTCTCCCGTGTGTTGCCGGGGCCCATAAGGGAAGCTAAGAATAGCAACACTGTAGCCTACCATGCATGTCGTAAGAGGCGACTAAGGAGGCTTGATGGTTCCGTCGACCCGCTACTGAGTGAGTGCGTGGCTCGACACTGTGAGCTGTGAGTTTCGTGTGAAATGTTTTGAATCTGCCTGAGGTTTTTTGGAACGTGACTGCTTGTTCGGAATGATGGCAGGTGGCTATGTCCCAGAATTGACCGGTTTTTGCCTTATGCAGAAATGCGTGGCTGCTGGACTTCTGGTTGACTGCCACTGCCATCAGCGATGAACTGTGTTTTCGTGGACTGTGTGGATGAACATCTAGGAAACATTCAGATAGGAAAATGACTGCCGATTCCATCAGAGATGAACAGTGTGTTTCGTGGGGGACTGGTGTGTTGACATTCTGATGGCGGCATTAAGCACAGTGTATCTGTGCGGGCTGTTGTTTGTCGAGACTCCTGTCTTTTCCACTTTTCACATTGGGCAGTGGGGAGCGTTTTGTGTGATATTCACTGGCACAGGAACGGAGCATAATGGGGACGACCCGTTGTGTGAAGTTGGAACTGCGACTAACTAACAAACCAGCATTTTACTGCTGTTGTTGATGCCTTTGCAAATTTACGTTCAGTAGTTTGCTATTACTTTCTGAACGACCTTCTCGGATACCAACACGTTAAGACCCAGAGCGACGCTGTCTGCTGCCAAATCGGTCGCAACTGTGTTTCGAACGCAGGTAAGCGGACTCACGAATCCCGTTCGCAAGCTCTTAGCCACGGAGGCTGAATTGTGAATTAGGTGTGAATTAGCTTTCCCTATTACCAGTATCCTTCGCCATCATGCGAACCCACTCCGACATCTGAGGCAGTTGTACTTTACGTACCCAAATCAGGGACGAGAAGGCAACATTTGTATCCAACTGACTGATGTAGGGGTTGAACCCGCTACATCGGCATCAGCACACCGGAAGTTTAAGAACGAGAGCTCTTACCAATTCGGCTAGTCTGACCTAGGCTGCCTTTAATCATCCTATTGCCGTAACAGTCGCGCCAGTGTCCGGGTTCACGATCCTAGACTGCCTTTAATCATCCTATTGCCGTAACAGTCGCGCCAGTGTCCGGGTTCACGATCTTAGACTGAAGATTGTGTAACCACTCACGTAGAGTATTACTTTTAGAACATGACATGGTAATGTCGGGGAGCCTGTGCCCACCCTGGGAGCAAGCCAAAAATGGATTCTTCCAGCACTTAACATACGGTTTAACAGGGTTGAGAGCAATGTCAGAATGCTGGGTGTTGATAGGTCTAAATGGCTGTCGACTCTGTCATGTCGTGGTCGGAAAAGCAAAGTGGCAGTTGCTTGCTGTTTTTTTAGTTTTTAGTTTGTGTCTATTGATCATGTCAATGGCGTTCGGTTCAAGAACTCAGAAGTATTGGAGTTACAAAGAGTGTTGTTGTTTTTTTTTTGTCTGTATCTTTTCTTCTCATAGTCGAGACTGCAAGTCTTTTAATGATTTATGTGCATTCATTATTTTGAGCTTGCATTTACGATCAAATAACCGGTTCCAATAACATAGTTATTGCTTTCAGGAACTGCAATAGCGTATTGACGATTCTTGTTTGCTATGTGTGTGAGATTGTATTGTGCTGTTTTATTAACAATATGCTACAGCAGCTGCTTATTCTTAAATCTTTCTCTTTATTCTACCCCCACCCTCTCTCTCTTCTTCCTCATCTTTCGTGTTGTTGTTGTTGTTGTTGTTGTTCTTCTTCTTCTTCTTCTTCTTCTTCTTCTTCTTCTTCTTCTTCTTCTTCTTCTTCTTCTTCTTCTTCTTCTTCTTCTTCTTCTTCTTCTTCTTCAGTACAATAACTCAGTACAGACTACATTCCCCCATAAACAAACAAAAAACTACAACAAAAAGACAATAATAAGGGTAAATTATCTCAAACGACAACTAGCCAAAAAAACAAAAAACATTCCCATATGTATGGCACTATACACCTTATTTAGGTATTTATAATGCCCATGTTAAACATTGCCTCAGTTAGTCATGTATTATTGATTAATTTTCATGCGTTCTAATGCTTATTGTTCTTTGTTGTCAAAGATTTGCTTCATAAGTGATGTTGAATGAAAGAATGTATAAGAGAAAAGAAAGAAGAGGGACAGAATGGGCGTGCCCAATTCTTAACCCTTTAAAAATAAAGATTGTTCCTTCGTTAGTTCGTTCGTTCTTCTTCTTCTTCTTCTTCTTCTTCTTCTTCTTCTTCTTCTTCTTCTTCTTCTTCTTCTTCTTCTTCTTCTTCTTCTTCTTCTTCTTCTTCTTCTTCTTCTTCTTCTTCTTCTTCTTCTTCTTCTTCTTCTTCTTCTTCTTCTTCTTCTTCTTCTTCTTCTTCTTCCTCTTCGTCTTTATCAGAATCTGGTCCGGAGAAGACATCGGCTATCATGACTCGCCCATTCTCTCTCTCTCTCTCTCTCTCTCTCTCTCTCTCTCTCTCTCTCTCTCTCTCTCTCTCTCTCTCTCTCTCTCCTCTGATGTTTTGAAGAACCTGGTGTTGATTATGCTGTTATTTTTAGCTCAGCTGTTTCTGTATTTTGATTTATCTTTATATGTCTTCTTCTGCTTCTATTTTCTGGCTTAAGATTAATTCCTTTATTCCACTTTTTCTCCTGGTATTCTCGAAATATGTCATTGTTCTTTTCTTTATAATTGTAACAAGTATCGTGTAACACTTGCAGCTCTCGATATCACAAATCAAATGGTTGTTTTTATCTCAGTTCTTCACCTGTTCAACATTCTTCTAAGGATCCACATCTCCGTGGCTTCCTATGTCTTCACCTTTTCATGTCTCTTTGTCCGACATTCACAGTCTTACAGAAGAGCTGATCACACAACGTTTCAATCAGGGGATTTGTGTGCTTGTGATATTTTTTGTTTGTAATTAGTTTGCTGATGTATGTAAAGACATTTTTGTATATGAGTGATGGTTTCTTTACTTCTGTGTCACTTTTTCTGTCAGATGTCACTGTGCAACCTGTAATGGACAGATTACTGAGTGAATATGTGTGTTGTATATATCAGACTGAAGGATTTATCTAATCACTTTTGTTTATGATGTTTGATTTCTGCAGTATGCACCTAACCAGATGCAGCGAAATATGCCAGGCAATAAATCATACAATCTATTGTGTGTGTCTTCGCTATTCAAAATCACTACGGGAACACAATAATTCTTTTTTTTTTTTGCGCTCTCTCGCTTTGAACTCAAGCATAATCCATACATACTAGTTCTAATAGCACTTAACCGAATTATGAGTGCGAATTAGCTTTCCCTGTCACCAATGTCCCTCGCCATCAGGCGAACCCACTCCGAATTCAGAGGACCTGTAATTTACGTCCCCAAGTCAAGGACGAGAAGTCAACATTTTAGTCCAACTTATAGGTGTAGGGGTTGAACCCGCTACCTCGGCATCAGCACACCGGAAGTTTAATAACTCGAGATCTTATCCATTTGGTCATGTTGACATCCAAACATAGTTTTAAATTATCACAATCGAAATATAGAAGTTGTCCCTAAGCAACCTCCTTTTAATTTGATTTATAATACAAGATGTCTGCTAACATATTAACAGCATATTAGCAGGATATAGTCAATACACATCACGGCTGTTGTCCTACACACATATAGGTCTAGCAGGATATATTCAATACACATCACGGCTGTTGTCCTACACACATATAGGTCTAGCAGGATATATTCAATACACATCACAGCTGTTGTCCTACACACATATAGGTCTAGCAGGATATATTCAATACACATCACGGCTGTTGTCCTACACACATATAGGTCTAGCAGGATATATTCAATACACATCACGGCTGTTGGCCTATACAAATATAGGGCTAGCATGATATACTCAATACACATTACGCCTGTTAGCCTACAGAAATATAGGGCTAGCATGATATACGCAGTACACATCACGGATGCTGGCCTTTGCAAATATAGAGTTAACGTGATATACCCAATACCTATCACGCCTGTTGTCCTACACAGATATAGGGCTAGGAGTTTATACTCATTACACATCACGCCTGTTTGCCTACAGAAATATAGGTCTAGCATGATACTCAATACACATCACACCTGTTGGCCTACACAACTATAAAGCTAGCATGATATACTCAATACACACCACGCCTATTGGCCTTTATATAGGGCTACCAGGATATAACCAATACACACCAGCGCGTGTTAACTAATTAATTGCCATGGGATGATTAATCGTCGTAAGTGGCTTCCCATATCTGACATGGGCTTATATATATCACCGAAATGTTGACATTGCGAAATGTTGCCTTAATCAAAATTGAAATAGTAATTTTACCTAAGCAACCTCCTTTAATTTGATATTTAATACAACATTTCTGCTAACATATTAACAACTTTTAGGTCATAACTGACACACATCTGCTTCCCATTTTCCCCATCTATTTTTGTTCGGCTCAAATCAGCTTTTTGTTTAGCACTGAAACATTTAAAGAATCCTTTCCGTTTTTGTATAAAGCACATTTGAATGTACGTTTTCTTGGAAACTGTCAGGCATGCAATTGTGCTCATCCAAAACCAAAACAAAGTTTTATGTCTTAATTCCCGTGAGATCAGGGATTAGAAGACAATAATTCTCGTAACAATAGCCAGTCGTATACTGGGAGTTTAGCCCCGTAGCTTCGGGGGCTGGAATTATACACTCAAACCTGTCGACATAAGCAACCTTCCCCACACAAATGGAATAAATCTCTCGCTAATTTCTGAGTAATGTTAGGAATCCCTGTTCTCGTCACGAGACTATTGGGGATATGGTGCTAGCTGAATATGTTTACACCAGTTGGTACAAGTTAATTGTGGCCATTAACACACCAGTCACCTTTATTTTCCAGGAAAAGAAATTTCCCGGAATTCATTTTAGACTGAGTCTGCCTGAGAGACTAGGTCAATGAAACAAATTCCCGCCACGAAAAAGAGAGATTTGGACACGTGATCATAAAGCCTGTAGGCTAACTGCCCTGTCTCGGCTTTCTGCTAAATTCTTACTGTAGTATTACATTAACAACTAGCAAAATGTATAGGTAAAGATTAAGGGATAAATACGTGGATGGTTTGGCAACATGGCATAATAGGGACAAGAACACCGACCTTATCATAGACGGGTGTTAGTGTGAGATAGCGAACCATGGCCGCCCACGCTAAACAGCATGGCACATGATGATGACATTTATTATAACGATCTAAATGTGGATGGTGGTTTTCTAGCACTCAACAAACTCGATGAGTTTTCCTCGGCAATATTTGTATCCGCAGATTTGAAGTCCTATTCAAGACCCCTTCACTACAGGCTCGTGCATGAAAGCCTTCTTCTAGCACATTCTTACTAGCACTTTACTCTTCGTTTAGTTTGTCTTTCTTCTCAATTCTTTGACTTTCGTCTTCCCTTCTAAAACTCAACTACAGATGGTTTCTTATCATCTATTCACTGCTTCTTTCGGAGATTCTCTAATAAGACGGTCCCATTTCTGTATCAAACAGCTTTAGAATGAATTGCTGCATTGCGACAGACAAGATTGCTTGGCTTCAATTTCACTATGGTCCGTGAAAATGTAATGGTTATTTTTCTAATGTCTGTACCGGAAATTCCATTATCGATGTCCACAAATTGATGGCAAGATTCCTCCACCTTGCTCTTTGCATAATCACATCAATTGTGCACTGTTCATGATTTGGTTTGCTCAGACTACATTTGAGATGGCCATCAACCCGTCTTTTGTATACATAAATCTTCATCTTGGTAGATTGTGTGCTTGCAGCTTTGACTTGTTTTTCAAGCTGTATCCATAACATTTGGGCGCTGTCCTTCTTTGAACCTGAATATTCTGGAACAAGATGGAAAGTGTGCCTCTTAACTCATTCTACACTCACGATACGTTTGTTTGCTTCTGCATTAGGTGTGTACTATTCCTAAGGCCTTATTTAGACTCACATCCAATGTAAAGTTAGTTGCATGTCCTATACAGGACGTCGCAATCATTCCCAGCATTTATTGGCTGTTTGTGGTTTAGTACGTAATGTAATTTCAATTGTTTGCTTGTACAGTCTGAACGGTCGACCTCTCATCCCATCGTAAGCAACGTAAAGCGCCGGCTTTATGAACCCTCGACTCAGAATGTCGGGGGAGTTGAGATAGTAGTTTCATTACCCCTAAAGCTACATCGCGGGTCCACATCCCAAGTGTAACACATTCATATCTCAACAGGTAGGAACACACACAATATCACGGTGTGTTTAAGATCCAAGGATCGCACTTTATTACTGTTAGTTACTTGCATATCCATTACATGACGTAGCAGTAAACCCCATCATTTTTGACTGTTCGTGATTCCTGGGCAAGTTTACGTTCAGTAGTTTGCCAGTGCTTGCTGAACGACCGACACCCACACTATTTCATAAAAAACAGACGCAACGTGATCTGTTGTCAAATGGCTCGAGTGCAGTATGCGGGATTACGAACTGCGTCCGTAACCACTTCGCCACGGAGCGGACACATTATTAATGATATTAAATAATATGACCGATATATGAACATCAGACACAGAAGAGCTATTTGAAGATAAGAGACCGGATGCAAATATTCAGGACAACGGTGTTGACCCACCAATACTTTCTGCATAGCCTGAAGAAGCCTACATTACACGAAGAACTTAAAGACGCTAGGACCAGATGACATTACACTGGAGGAAACTGGGACTTGGGAGGTTTTTGGATATAAATAATAACACAATGTCTAAATGGCATCCGTAATAAGTGGCACATTCCTAAAGACCAATTACAACACACACACACACACACACACACGCGCGCGCACACACACACACACGCACGCACGCACGTACACACACAGTCACTAGCATTCGGGTGGGAAATTATATGCGCTTACAAATTTCACACTATGGCTTAATGAGGTGCGTATGTGTATGTGTACGTGAGTACGTGCGTGTGTGCATGTACTACAATTAACCAATAATGTGCATTTTGAATTCTAGGGCGAAAAAAAATTATGAATGACTAATGAGTGAATAAATTAGAAAATGTTAGTCTAACTTATTTATCATTAATCATGACTAAAACGGTACGTTCTGAGAGTTGTTTTCGTAAAACAAATTTCTTTAAACAGAAAATGTGGCCAAAGATATTGTAATATCCGAATATAGTTATTATTGTGAATAACTAAGACACAAACAATAGATTGCGCAATGTATTACCTGGCATATTTCGCTGCATCTAGTCAGGTACAAACTGCAGTCATCACACAACATGAAGTAAAGTAACTAGTTAAATCCTTCGAGCTGAAATAAACGCGTGTTCGCACAGTAATTTCACTTGTCTAACACGGTAATGTTAAACTGACTATCGTATTTTTCTGTTTGCACAAAACTGGCCTATGCAGATTGATCATGATGGCTTCTGCGACCATTAACAAGCGACTATTTTGTGTGTTAACCAACACACGAAACGCATTGTCTCTATCAATCATGTCGCCGGTTTCCAAAATGAGCCGTCCAATCGATGAAGTAAGAGGATGAGATACCGCGAAATATGCCAGGCAAATATCGTGCAATCTTTTGTTTTTGTCTTCCTTATTCAAATTCACTACGGGCAAACGTTTTTTTTTTTTTTTTTTTCAATTGTTATTATTGTTGCTTTTGATAGCATTGGTGAAGTATTTACTTCTTTAGCCAGAAGATGTAGCCAAATGTATTATTAGTGATGCTGGCAGTGTGATCGTGATGCAGTTATAATGGAGATTTGATGGTGATGGTGTTAATGATCCAACGGCTACCTCCTTCAGCTTAATTCGAGATATATTGCAGCAGGTGCTCAAGATTCATTAGAAATCATTCCAGTTGTTCTAGTTTTCGAAGAAAATGAATGTTGCTAATGTAACTGAGTTATGGTTTGGATAAGAGGTGATGGTCACGTGCCTGTGCACTCCTGGCAGTCTGAACTAAGTTCGTTCTGAATTAGATTCTCTACAAAGTCTTTTGTGGGTGGTTTAAGTCTGTATTCAATTGTTGTAGTCTTGGTTTAGTTGTACAGTGTCTGTTCAATTGTTTAAGTCTTTGTTTAGTTGTATACGTGTGTGTGTGTGTGTGTGTGTATGTGTGTGTGTGTGTGTGTTCATTTGTTCAAGTCTCTTTTTAATTGTTCAAAGTCGCTGTTCCGTTGTACAAGTCTCTGTTCAATTGATTATTCAAGTATCTGCTCAATTGTACACGTGTCTGAACAACTGTTCAGATCCCCATTCAGTTGTACAAGTGTATGCTTAATTCTATATTCAGTTAGAAAACTTGACACTCGGCGAGTGATGTGGTGAATATAATTTCGGTCGCCTTTACTTCCCAGAAAATTACAACCTGGTAGCCCCAATCACAAAACCAAATGTCCACTCTTTGGAATGGGATTCCAACCCTTGACCATGGAGTCGACAGTCAAGCGTGCTAGCCACTGCGCTACAGAAGCTGCCGAGAGACTGAGTGGTGTATCCAAAACAGAGCATGTCCTGCCGAGAGACAGAGTGTTGTATCTAAAACAGAGCATGTCATATAACAGTGCTTCAAGCAATAGTAATTCAATTTTATTAAATGTTACAATTAAATTACTCAACAAAACAAACACATATCGGTGGGGGGGGGGGGGGGGGAAACAAGCCGAATATGGATGTCAAATATGACGAAAAGATTACTCAAAACAACAAACACACAGGCAAACAAACAAACAGCCACGATCCTTCGAATATAAATATCAAAAGGGGCTAAGCCCCAAAATAAACACGCATTATAAAATTAATAAATTAATATTACATAATTGCTTTCCCTGGTCCCATGAATTTGCGAACAGTGAACTTTCCTGTGCATTTAATTGTAAAGTTTATAGATGTGTGTGTGTGTGTGTGTGTGTGTGTGTGCGTGAGTGCGCGCGCGTGTGTGTGTCACGTAATTTGTATCTCGTAGTTGATTTTCTTACTTAGTTTTACACCTTGTAGAATATTGCATTACTTAAGTTTATACCTCCTAGATTATTGCATTACTCAGTTTTATACCTCATAGATTGTTGCATCACTTTGTTTTATACCTCGTAAATTGTTATATCGCTTAGATTTGTATCTAGTACAGGGGTGGCCAACACGAGACCCGCGGGCCGCATGCGGCCCGCCGGTAGTCATGTTGTGGCCCGCGGAGTGGGAAACGACGATGTGGTCGAAGCTGTAGCACGCTTGCTTGTTTACTTTAATTTAACACACACACAAAACTAGATGCATGGCCCGGCAGGAAATATTATTTCTGAAATTTGGCCCGCCTGCTGAAAAGGTTGGCCACCCCTGATCTAGTAGATAGTTGCATCACTTACTTTTATACCTCGTAAATGGTTATACTGCTAGATGTATACCTATTAGATTGTTTTATCACTTAGATTTATACCTCGCAAATTGTTGTATCGCTTAGATTTATACCTCCTAGATTGTTGTATCATTTAGTTGCATACCTCGTAAATTGTTGTATCGCTTAGAATTATACCTAGTAGAATGTTGCATATATCTCGTAAATTGTTATATATCTTAGATGTATACCTCCTACATTGTTACATTACTTAGTTGTATACCTCGTAAATTGTTGTATCGTTTAGTTTATTAACTCGCAAATTGTTATATCAATTAGTTTTATGACTCGAAAATTGCCGTATCGCTTAGTTTTACTCCTCATAAATTGTTGTATCGCTTAGATTTACACCTACTAGATTGTTGTATCACTTAGTTTTATACCTCGTAAATATTTGTATCATTTTGTTTTATACCTCGTAAATTGTTATACCGCTAGATGTATACCTAGTAGATTGTTATATCACTTAGATTTATACCTCGTAAATTGTTGTATCGCTTAGATTTATACCTCCTGGATTGTTGTATAATTTAGTTGTATATCTCATAAATTGTTGTATCGATTAGAAATGAGTATATTCTTACACAAGTGAACCAGTACAATTATCTAGGAAATGTCTTAACATTTAATGCGAGGTTCTTTGTAGAGATTAGAACAAGTATCGCTATGGCGCTGGTAGCATTTTGCAAGAGGGAAAACATAATGGCCAATAAAAAGATGTGAATTGCAACGAGAAAAAGAGTGTTGATTGCAACGAGAAAAAGAGTGTTGAAGTGCTACATATAACCTGTACTCTTGTAAGGATATGACATGTGGGCAATGAGTAGACAAGCTGAAAAATATCTAATGGCATTGGAAATGTGGTTTCTGAAGAAAATACAAAGAATTCAATGGAAAGACAGAAACACAAATGAGCAAGTCCTACAAGAAGCAAATGAAAACCATGAACTGATTAGAGAAGTTAGACGTAGACAGTCCCAATTATTTGGACACGTTATGAGAAGAAATAAACTAGAGAACTTAGTGACAGCTGGCAAGATTGAGGGAAAAAGCACAAGTGGAAGGCAGAGAAGCAATTATCTGGATGTCGTGGCCACGTGGCATTGTCGAGACAAGAACATGGGGCTGATTGTGGACTTTGATGATAGTGTAAGATGGCGAAACATGACCGCCCGCGCTTATCGGCATGGCATATGATGATGATGACAAAGTCCGTCCTTAGTAGCTATCTGCTTGTTAGTCAATGAGTCTGCATGGCACATGATGATGATGAGGCAATGAGTACACACCATGGCAGGAGTAATATCTCGTATGGACGGTTTGGTGATTATTTAATGTTTCCTTGGTGTTGTTAGCTTTCTCCTCTGTAGTTTGAGTTTGATATCGTCTAGACGGGGTCAGCGTATCCGAATGGATAACAACGCTCATTCTTAAACATACGACATGTTGATGCTCGCGTAGCGGGTTCAGCCCCTACAATAGTCAGCTGGACTAAATTGTTGACTTCTCGTCCTTGTCTTGTGGATGTAAATCACAAGTAACTCTAACGTCGGAGTGGGTTCGCCTGATGGCAAGCGACACTGGTAAAAGGGAAAGATAATTCACACACACACACAAATCAATCCAGTGCACTAGAAGAAGTAGCACGTGTGAACTATGTTTTAGTTCATAAAGAGCGAACAAAAACAATATCGTTTAGAAAAAGTCATCGCTTTATTGTTACACACCTGTGTATCTATATACTAGTAATACATCTGGTTTACTTTATTACAAGAAGGAATTCTGGTAAAGTGTAAAATCGCTGTATATATATTTTTCTGAATCACACCGTGATTTTGATATATAATTGCTCATAATAAAGTAATGACTGACTGGTACATAGCCATCTTGACAGACGATAATTTGTTACATTCTGCTTCCAAAAGAAAAAAAAAGGCATAATAACTGCAACCCATATTGGTAGGACCAGGAATGAAGTTACTCTTCTCCATAGCACAAGCCTGGGCTGAATTGTAGAGACCATGTGTTTTCTATACAGCATCGTCCCTCTCTCGGCCTGACTAGTTAAGTCCAGAGGAATTGTAATACCAATACATCTGGAACAAAACAAGCTGCAGAAACAGCTGCATAAGCAAATATTCTAACTGTCCGCCTGTCGGAGCTTCGATTCTTAGACCAGTTACCAACCAAGGCTTGATCTGCCCTGCAGGGCCATTTAGTTTTTATGTTGCATTTACTCTCACCAGGATAAGGATTGTTCCCTCCCAATTGCGCTCCTCCACCCGAAGCCGTTGGCACAATGTTGGTTGTCCAGTTTTGTGAGCGGCGTCCAACATTCGGCGCTAACAGAAAGCAGGTAATGCCGTATACTGTCATACGGTAGCTCAATCAAATCTGACTAAGACATAACACCGATAAAGTAATGCTACATGGTCCTGTGAGTTTCATAAACATGTTTCAAGGCCTTGGCGAAAATTATGAGCATAATAAAGGAAATATATGTTTATAGAATATTCAACGAATTGACAGAGTTAATTTTGACAAATCACCGTGATTCATAAATAATAAACAGGAAAGATTAATATAGCTGTGAGTCAAAGACATTAAGCAAACAAGAAAATATATTTTGAAAGTACAGAAATATCTTGTTGTGAAGGAGGATTAGGTGTCATTAATAAGAAAATATGAGCAACGAAGCTGCACCGTGGAAAATGCGAAAATCATGAAAACAGAATAATTAGATACTGTTAAAACAAGCTGGTAAGATTTATGATAAAATACAAAAAAATAACCAAAAATGTATTCCAGACGGTCTTAAAGTTGGTCGTAATTGTGCGTACATAAAAACCACTCCACTGGAAACCGCCGAAGGCAGGCGAGGAAACGGTAGGCAGCGATACAAGAGAAAAGAAAACATCCAGAACGGGACAAATAGTATAAGATAGGCAGGTACAAAGTGACAGAGATCAAATAAAACACTATTAATTGTGGGGAATTCGCTGGCTTTGACCTCAAATGTTGTCCATACGCATTCCCAAGGGTGAAAGGACGGACGGACGGACGGATGGATGGATGGATGGATGGATGGACGGACTGATGGACGGACGGACTGACGGACCGACGGAACGACCGACGTAACGACCGACGTAACGACCGACCGACCGACAGACAGAAAGACGGACAGATAGATAGATAGATAGATAGATAGATAGATAGATAGATAGATAGATAGATAGATAGATAGATAGATAGATAGATAGATAGATAGATAGATGGGTGGGTGGGTGGATGGATGGATGGATGGATGGGTATATAGATAGATAGATAGATAGATAGATAGATAGATAGATAGATAGATAGATAGATAGATAGATAGATAGATAGATAGATAGATAGATAGATAGATGGGTGGGTGGGTGGGTGGGTGGGTGGATGGATGGATGGATAGATGGATGGATGGATGGATGGATGGGTGGGTGGGTGGGTGGGTGGATGGATGGATGGATGGATGGATGGATGGATGGATGGATAGATAGATAGATAGATAGATAGATAGATAGATAGATAGATAAAGAGAGAGAGAGAGAGAGAGAGAGAGATAGATAGATAGATAGATAGATGGGTGGGTGGGTGGCTGGCTGGCTGGCTGGCTGGCTGGCTGGCTGACTGGATGGATGGATGTATGGATGGATGGATAGATAGATAGATAGATAGATAGATAGATAGATAGATAGATAGATAGATAGATAGATAGACATATAGATAGATAGATAGATAGATAGATAGATAGATAGATAGATAGATAGATAGATAGATAGATAGATAGATAGATAGATAGATAGATAGATAGATAGATAGATAGATAGATAGATAGATAGATAGATAGATAGTGGAATATAATATAGGTTGTGTCGTGCTTAGGGCACAAACCGAGATGATGGTACCATAAGTGATATACAATACAAAGTGTTGTCATGCTTCGGAGTGCACTAAATGATTAATTAGTGTTTGGGTTATGCCAAACATATTCTCTTGTGATAGACAGGACATTATACATCATGCCTTCTTTCATGAGATTGCTTATACTCCCTCCTTCTTAGCATGCCACTTCATTAATTCATTTTCAGACATAATATGTGCATGGATGATCGTTTCCTTCATTCATCAGACATAATATTCATATGTGCATGGATGATCATTAACTCATTCATCAGAAATCATCTCTCTTACTTGCATGTAAGATAAGTAATTATACTTATGTGATTTCCCAATGATAACTTTAAATGTTAACACCATTGACATCACAATGAAATCTCAATCATTCCTCAGACACAATCATATCTGTATAGATGACAATTAAGCATATGCATGTGTTTCAACCATGATAAATTCACAGGTTCAACAACAATGACAATACAATGGAATCTCCTCAATCTCATCCTTCATCAGAAATTACAATATTTTCTGGATGATAATTAAACATAATGACTTGTTTTTGCAAATGATACATTTACATCTGTTTAACAATAATGAAATCACACATGCCTCCACACAGACATGCTCCCTTCAATGACATAGGCGTATGTGATCATTAGGCATACTTATGAGATTCACAAAGGATGCTTCCTCATGTGTAGCAATAATTAACTTACACATGGATCCCCACATGCTCGTATATATTTATGTGATATACTCAATCCACATTCATTCATTATGAATCCTAAGCATTCTTGCATGGCGGTTGACTAAGCATTATTATGTGGCACAAATATTAATTCCACATGTTTAACAACAATAAAAATACATTTGCCTCACCATATGGTTGTTTTAACCTATTACACAATTACGATACCTACAGGAATCTATTTGGTTCTCATGTGCTTATGAAATAAGAAAAAAAAATCTACCTGTCTTTTTATGTGCTCATGTAACAAAAATATACTTGACTTATTACACATTACACTAATTTGTCTTACAAGTTTTGGCACATTTAAAATAGTTTTCTTACCACTGCACAAAGTATACTTAGCGTCTTACATCTTAAGTTACTTACTAACTTCTAAATCACTACTGATTGAGTTGAACTACGTAAGAAATATAATGTACAACTAGGTCTAATGCTTATATATTAAATAAGTTGTTTAGCTGGGAGAAAAATAAAACTGACTGTGGTCTTCTTAATAGACAGTTTACCCATAGACTATTATAACTGAATATATTATTTAGTTTCTACTAAATTAATTCCTTAATAACTGACCGCATGGTTTACAAAACATTGACTTACCACAAATCATCTCGAAAAGGTTTCACTGACTAACTAATAAAAAATAAATATTGTATTTACCTTATTCTAATAGACTGACTTCCTAACACTTCGGCGCCAGGTTTCTGAATCTGAATGCAATGTCGTAGACTGATGCTTTCCTCTTTTCATTCACAATACTAAGTTATATTTGAATATTCGATTGGGAGGGTGCTCTCACTACAGCATCTGCATCTGATCTTCCTGCCTCGTGTGTGTGTGTGTGTGTGTGTTGGTGAAAAATAGCCGTGGTCCGGTGGTTTGTCTTTTTATGTAGCTTTTTTCGGTTCATAGCTTTGGTTGAATGTCGCAGTTGAAACGTATTGTCGTAAAATGAGTCGTTGTCAATTTAGGATTGTAGAAGCGGAACAAACCATCCCTGTTGCGGTGTAAGTCTCAAATTGTTTTACGGGAAATATCGACAGCAACGTTGCGGCTTGCGAAAATATATCACAAGCTGCATCATTCTTTTTTTCTCCTTGTGGTAGAGTATCCTTTAATGTTGTAAAAGTAGGTAACGTAAGGGACTATATCACATGCCTAAAGACGCATTGAGCATATGGTCAGTCAGATCAGAGAAGAAATGGGTACCGCCGTATATAACAATACGAAATAAGAACAGTTAGAAATGTGTGACTCCTGCAAAAAAATTGTGTTTTAATATTAATATAAGAGGCGTTCATTTGAAATCCGTTCGTGCCGCACCGCGTTTATTTGCGTACGTTGAACAGGATCATGTCATAGTCATGTGATAAGTACTGACCAATGAATAAAATAGCAAGTGCTTATCGTCCCAAGATGCATAGGTTCGTTTCTAACCGTTGAGAAAATGGACGGATTGATCCATAATCCGCCCAAAGAAGCTCAAAGAGCGGTGATTCAGTTTCTTTCATTTGAAGGATGTCGACCAGTGGACATTCATCGAAGAATGCAGGCAGCGTACGGTAACAAATGTGTGTCGAAGACAACAGTGACAGACTGGGCACGAATGTTTCGGAAAGAACGTCAGTTCACGACAGATCTTTGACGGCCGGGTCAAGCGCATATTGTTGCAACAGAAAAAAAACCATCGCCAAAATTGATGCAGCAGTACAGATGAACCGTTGTCGAAGCATACGTTCGCTAGCGAAAGAATTTGATGTGTCAATCGGGACAATTCAAAAGGGCGTTCGTAAAAAACTGCAATATCGGAAGGTGTGTTCACAGTGGGTACCACAGATGTTGACCGACCACCAAAAAGAGGAACGTATGAGATGGTGTTTGAACCACTTGCTGAGTTACAGAGTGGAGGGTGACGCATTTCTATTCTGCATAGTGACATGCGATGAATCATGGTATCACCACTTTGAGCCGAGCCGCAAAAGAAAGAGAGAGAGAGAGAGAGAGAGAGAGAGAGAGAGAGAGAGAGAGAGAGAGAGAGAGAGAGAGAGAGAGAGAGAGAGAGAGAGCAGTGGAAGCATGCTGGATCACCACAAGCCTTAAAATTCAAGTTACAGGTTTCCGCTGGTAAGGTTTTGCTGAGCGCATTTTTTGACCATGAAGGGCTATTGTTGGCCGACTTTAAAGAACCTGATATCAACACCAACTCTACTCACTACTTGCAAACACTAGACAAGCTGCAAAAATCCATCAAGAATAAACAATCCGGCATGCTTTCTCGCTGTGATTTTGTTGCACGATAATGCTCGTCCGCATGTCGCAAAGATTGTGCAGGGTGCAGGAAGCATTAGCAAGGAAGAAGTGGGAAATTCTGCAATATCCAGCCTATAGTTCTGATTTGTCACCACGTGATGTTCATTTGTTTGGATCTCTATAAAAAGCTATCAAGTGTCAACGATTTCACACAGATGCAGACGTAATGAACGCGGTAAACACTTGGTTCAATGAGCAACCACAATCCTTTTATGCGGACGGCATTCGCCGCCTGCCTAAGCAATGAGATGCTTGCCTGAATGCCTACGGCGACTTCTTCTGACCAACCCATGGTGCATAATTCATCCAAAATGAATGCTTTGTTTAATTCTACCGCACCTGTTAATGTGTTTTTCATGGTTTTGTAAAAAGGGAATTGGAACGGGTTTCAAATGAACGTCCCTAATATATTTTACAATTTCTTTGTTTTGTCATTAAATCTGATTGAGTTGTTCCGTTACTATTGAAGATTTGTATAATGGAAACGTCGTTTGATGAGTCGTAATATACTTATTTTTATCTTGTTATTATATTTTGTGTGGAATTTTTTGTTTGTTTGGGGATGGAGGTGGGTGGGGGTGGAGGTGGAGTTTAATCTCGGAATCCCCCGCCCCCTCCCCCTTGTGATTCATGTTCACCATTTTGGAGTTCGTTGTAAGGTATGTAGGCTGTGTCCGCGTTGAGTATATCCCACCTTGAGGCAGGAGTTACACCTACCTAAGTGTTCTTATTTCTCGTATAGTCAATCAGTTTGTCACGGAACAGTTTCCTCTTATGGGTCTGTTGTGTGACAGGGTCATCGCGTGTTCTAGGCCCCGAATGACGGAGGAATCGGTGGCGAGTCTTTCCCTCACATGGGAAGGCGACGAAGAAGGCGTCGAATCCTCGTCCTTAACTACACTACCGCGCCCGCTGAACATATGATGCCAGACCTATAGTTGTTATAGGTCACACGCCTTTACTACGTAAGACATTTCTTGGTATCTATACTAGGCTGCCTGGCCTAGGGGTTAACGTCTTTCTCCGTAATCCCGTATATTCTCGTGAGTAACGTAACCTGGGCGAGAATTGGTAGCGGTTCTCGCCGCGTCGGTAACTTACGGAGTATGTGAGCCGGTCGATCAGAAAGCAATGGTAAACTACTGAGCGTAATCTTGCCTAGTACATCAGCAACAGCTGACAAATGCTGATGATGACTGCAATCCCCTGCAAGGGATATGCAAATTTAAAAAAAAAATACTAGGCAGGGTCCACATGGGAGATCAATTTCTACATTTAGAATTCACCCTGACGCGGATCGAACCCACAACCACCGCGACAGTAAGCTACCTCGGATACCGTGGTGGATGGCTGCATTATTTTCATGTTTTCCCTGAAGACTGCGTTCTTGATTGTTTGGAATTTGCAGCTGAGGATGTATATAGGAAGCGGTAGTACGCCCATTGCTAACCGTCCACAGTCGCCACTTGTGACACGCTTAAAGGTTGTGATGTTGCTGTTCTTGACTTCAATGCGTGCTCTAGACACAAGTGTGTGCACTGACACTATGCATGGTTAATCATCTGTGAAAATACGGATACGACCACTTTTCAAGTTCTAATATCCAGGGTTATATTTCTGTCTTAAGTCAAGTCCTCCATTACGGTTCCTTCTGAACCACCATGAAGTTACATGTGGTCAAATTATTTCAGTTGTGGTCAAATTATTTAAGTTGTGGTCAAATTATTTCAGTTGTGGTCAAATTATTTCAGTTTCCCAGACACGTTGCTGTTTATTAGCCATTTTTCTAAGACTGTATAATGTCGGTATTTTTCTCCCACTTGATCAAAAGCAGCTAAAGGATTATTCTGAACTATTTACATTCACACTTACTAAACAGGCTGAACAGCGCATAAACTCCTTTGAATATAAATGTTATATACGAGTTCTAAGAATATCTTGGGTAAAGAAAAGAACACATGCATCCATACTTCAAGAGTTGAATATTGAAGAAGTTTGGCTATTAAAGACGATAAAACAAAGAAAATTGAAATATTTTGGTCACTTGAAACGTCAGAAAGTCTGGAGAGAACAATAATGGAGGGGTATATGCCTGGGAAGAGAGGAAGAGGAAGGCCAAAGAGAAGATGGGTGCAGGAAGTGGCGGATGATCTCCAGATGGGTGTATCAGACGCGGGACATCTTGCTTATGATCGAGAGGTTTTCCGAAGGTTGTTAGGGAAGCGAGGTTCTGCAAAGGACATGCTACTGAATGAATGAATGAATTTACATTCACGAGGTTCGATTTACTCCTCATTGCCTCATTGCCACGTTTTCCCGCAGGTAACACAAAAGTTCTCGAAATGTTTGCTTGTATTCGATTGTTGGTGTTTTACTGTAGATTTGCAATGCACTTTAACTTCATCTGGACAGACGTCATTGTTGTGGATTATGAAACACATCTATAAAAAGTGTATGGTATTTTCAGTTTCCTCATTGTTGGTTGTAATGTTTGGTTGTTAATTATTTTGTCTGCATCAGTTTGTTATGTTCCGGAAAATATGTTGATCTTTACTGTTTCGTTTGATATATACTGTTCTAGTCTTTCGGCACTGTCTAAGATGAAAACTGTATCATGTGCATATCTGGTGTTTAGACGCTGATTTCCAGCAATTATAAATGGCTTACAATTGTCACATGATTCATCACGTTGTTCCATTATCGTTACATTTTCTGCACAGGTGTTGAACAGGTACTTTGAGCATATGACAACCCTCTTTTTCCCCGTTGAAAAACACACCAAACTGATATTTCATCACTCATTATGACAGCTGCTTGTTGCTCGCGGTGCAATATTTAAATTACAAATGCGTTGAAATTATGTTCCTCAATTTCTATGTTCAGCGCATCTGGCAAAGAATGGAGAAAGAATGGGGACCTAGATAAATGAAAACAAGATGATTTGAACACATGATCTCCAGGTCAGCAGACAAGCGTCATAAACACTGAGCCACTGTAGCACCCAACTTGTCAGATGTGTATACACTCAAAGTGAGCATATTAACTCATTAGGTGAAGTGGTCGTCATCATCTCATCATGTTCCTCTTGTACCTTGTGGTGTTGAGGTGAAGTATAAACATCGTGAGAGTGCCCGGTTATGGGCTTCATGTATCGATATTCCCATGGACTCTGCTATTCCCTCCGTCCAACGTTTATTTGGTCGGCCTCTTCCTCTGTTTCCATCTGGTCTGCACATCATTACTTGTTATGGTATGCTGCTGAATGGTAACCTACATGCATGGCCAAACCATTTGACTAGCAGCTTTCTAATAACATATAGTGCTGCTATAACCCCGACTTTAGTCCTGATTTCCTCATTTCTGATCTTATCTCTTCTTGATACATTGAGTATTCCTCTCAGGAATCTCATTTCTGTTGTTGTGGTTTTTCTTTTCCCTTTTTCTGTCATTGTCCAGGTTTGGCATTGGTAGCATAGAGTTGGTAGGAAGATTGTGTTGTGAAGTGCTTTCTTAGTTGTTATTGGTACATGTTTGTTCTTTAGTATTGGTGCCATTTGTCCAATGAGTTGGTTTGCCTTATTGCATCTATTTTCAATCTCGTCTTCTGATCTGCCATTTGATGATATTATACTTCCTAGGTACTTGAAACTCTTTACTTGTTTCAAGGGATGTTCGTTTAGGTGAATTGTTGTTGTTTTTCATTCTTTAGTTATAGTCACTACCTCTGTTTGGCTTGTGCTAATTTTCATGTTATGTTCCCTACACATTTCGTTTAGACTTCATGTGGTCTTGTAATTCAGCTTCTGATTTTGCTAGTAGTGCTTGGTCGTCCGCAAACAGGAGGTGAATTAGTTTGTATTTTTAATCAAGCAATGAAACGGTGTAGAAAATACAGGCAGTAAACATTTGGTGTTTTTTTTTTTTTTTTTGGAGAAACATACTGAGAATATCATGGACTGAGAAGAAAACAAAAGCTGGGCTTTTGCTGAGGTTTTACAAGCTGCAATAGTTACACGATTACTCATAATAAACGTAATGAAGACAAGAAATGACACGTGTAGGATACATGAAGAAAAAAAAAAGGAAGTCGAACACAGACATTACCCTTAGGCTACTTGGTGAACATTCTAGAAAAGATAGGCATGGGAAAACTTATGTGTATTATGTAAATATCGTGTCAGAAAATTGTAATGTAAAGAACACCAAGTTCATCAATATATCTTCTTCTTCTTCTTTCGTTCGCCTAAATTATGTTTATAACTGCAATGTTGTCTCTTGTATGAATCTAACAGTCTTTTTTAGTTCATTCAGCGGTCCATAGAGTTTATCTTCCACTGTTGTCTCTCTAGGCCAGAAGGTTTGCCTGGATATGTTGTAGTTTGGGCAATCCTAGAGTATGTGCTCTGCTGTCTGCGACGCCAAACCACATGTGCACATGGCTGAGTCACCAATCTTGAATTTTGTATACATGTGGTTGCGTAATCTATTGTGTCCTGTTCTGAGGCGCAGAAGAATGACCTGTTCTGGTCTGTCCATAACGTGGTAGTCGTCTTGAGTAAGGTTTGGTGGCCTTCTGACTGATTTGATCATTCTTTTCTTTTGGTGGTATGTAATAGGCACATCTGGTTGTTCTTCTTGTGCTCCTTCCTTAGCCAATCGATCAGCTCTGTCGTTTCCGGGGATTCCACAGTGGGATGGTATCCACTGTATGGTGATCTTACGCTGACTGCTAAGTTCAGAAAGTAGTGTCCTCAGAACTGGCAATTTCCCAGACAGGAGCGCCTCTATTACGGATTTTGCATCTGTCAATATCACCACAGGTTGTGTACCATGGCTGGCATTTTGTAATTTCTCTGTGGCTATCTTGATTGCCTCAATTTCAGCATCATAATTATGGCAGTACTTTCCTGTTGGAATTCTGGCCGTGTCTCTAGTATTATTTGGGTATTCTATGTACACTCCCGCTCCTCCATTTCGAACAGCATTTTGTGCTGACCCATCTGTGTAGACTCGGATCCATAGGTCCTGTGGGTATTCATCATCAAGGAAGCTGAGAGTGGCTGTTCTGCGCTGTACACTGTTTTGTTCTTCCTTGTCAAATATTCCTCTCACTTTTGACTGGATTTGTAGTGATATTCTATGTTCATCTTTCCACGGGGTTCGCTCTGGAATAGTTGTCAGGGGGATATCAACTGTGGGAAGATCGATGGTTTCTCTGCAGAGTTGTTTGGCCTGGTGGATGAAACTACTTCTTTTCAACTGCCCCATAGCTAAGTTTTCAAATCTGTTCTTCATAGGGTGGCCTGGCAAGCTGAGAAACTTTTCTGCTTGTATTAGTGTTTTTGTATCTCTGCGTTCT
The DNA here is from genome assembly GCA_963921405.1 of Cepaea hortensis. Taxonomy (NCBI): domain Eukaryota; kingdom Metazoa; phylum Mollusca; class Gastropoda; order Stylommatophora; family Helicidae; genus Cepaea; species Cepaea hortensis. The sequence goes on along the minus strand of OY992880.1, from coordinate 55,595,388 downwards.
CTTAAAGCTTGTGTCCTCCCCATTTTCTCCATTGCTACTATGAGGGGTTGACTTCATCCCTCCTGTGATGACTCTAAGAGCTTGATTTTGCACCTTGTCCAGCTCCTGCAATGTAGTTTTTGATGCTGAACACCACGCAGTTGACCCGTATTCCAAGTGTGGTCGTATGCTCTGTTGATAAACTTTGCTAAGTATTTTCCCACTGGCTCCCCAAGTGGTTCCAGTTAGCTTTCTCAGGATGGCAATTTTCCTTCTGGCTTTTGCTACTGCAATATATCAAATTATAGAGAGGATTGAAGAGTTATGATTGCCGTTGTCTGCTTCAAACCAGGCCCGTGTAGAAGACGACCCAAGCAATTCATTCATTTTGAAAGCGATACGAGAGTGTAAGAAAAGCATGTTTATTAACAGGGTTTCCAGCCTCAACGGATGGCTTTTGGAACATAGAGTTAAATTATAGGCAGTATGCCAAATATTTCATGAATGCTAGCATGAATATCCTTTTAATGCCACGATTCTTGGATTTGTAAACAATGTATTTCTCATTTCAGGAGATCATTCATTATTGAGCTTTGTTAACCTCGGGTTATCGACAGTGGATCGGAGTTAAGTTCCTCGTAGTAAATGCATATTTTCATCGCCCAGAAGGTTCTTTGGTGTATTCGAAGTTGACAAAATGGTTTAGGATGTTTACCTGAGAAAATCTTATCTTAAATATCCATGGTCCCAATACGAATGGTATCAGTTGCAATCTGCTTATGTGTCAGTCTGGAAGTTCCTCGGAGAACTGCGTGTTGCCATATTCTGTGGTCACTCAATATCCGCACCATACTGTTCATACAATGATAGTGTACCTGATCTTCCACACTATACAACCGATTTCAAATGGCACCAATATCCAACACAAAAGTGCAGATTGAGACACTTTGTCCGCCTGCTCGTTTCCCAACATATCAGCCCTGTGGAAAAAAACATCCAACGAATGCTTCCTCTCTTAGATTGATGTACTCTGCACGAACCACACCTGTCTTCTTTATCACACTAGAAGTTGTGGTATCATACGCCAGGCTCTCCTGAACTACACACCGCCCAGTAATTTTCGCCATGAACCCCCAGGCAATTCTTTTGCATCTTAGCAAAGCACAATCGGTGTAGAGGGTTACATCACCTGTGTGCTAATTGCCATGTTGCAATTATTCACCCCCACACCCTCGCCATCCTAATCAGCGCTCCAACTCGCTATACCCAACACCTCCAATTCAGTGTGATAATGCCATGCGCGGGTCTGCCATTTTCTCTGGCAGGGTAAAAAATTTAAAACTCGTTTGTCAGGGGATCATAGCCTACCTGTTATTTTCCTTGCGCTTAGTTTACTCACACGAAACGCTCTCTCACTGCGTAGTTATCTGTATTCGCCTAGATTTTATGTTTCGTTTATTTATCGTAGCCGACAAAACAAATTTTGTGACAAGCTTCGACCCCGGACTCTACACAATAATGATGATTAATAAGACAGCAAGCATTAGCAACAGCAGACACAGCAACAAAAACCACAGCTACAACAAGTGCACATTTCGCTATAACAAAAATAGCTAGTAATTAGAGAAAACACCGTCTCTAAATGAAGCCAGCAACAGCAAATAATTCTTTTCATAATTAACATTCTAAGCTAGCGCAGATATTTTTGTAATGAAAATGAAAAATGCTGATTCAAGTAATGGCGACATTGACAAGATTAATGAGGGCGAATAAACGACAAATAACGTTGTCAACTTGGATTGCAGAAGATGAAAATCAGGAAAAAAAAAAGAAATAAAAGGGTTTTTAACTTGGGAGATAACCTTGTTTGACATCGGTACAAAGAACTATGGTTGTTTTTTTTACCCCACGCAATTTTTCTTCGTTCTGGGTTTTTATGAAATATTTAACGTTGGCAGATGCTCATTATCTCAGAATTTCATTTTTAAAATAAATTCTTGTTGAATATATCTAATTTTAGACAGCAGAAAGTACTGTCTAGTGGTCTTCACAATGATTATCGTGATATCTTACTGTGAACACTGAGAAAATAAAAACCCAGCCTTTCTTGAAAAATAATACAATCCCTGAGGTGAAAAAGGGACAAATCAGCATCTGTTAAAGGATTCAATGTAATGACTAAGTTATACAAGTCTTAGAAGACTTCTCAACAGGAAGTTGCATTATTAGACAAGACTTGTTGGCATATGATTGCGAACGAAGCCAAAGCAGAACTGGAAAGTCTATGCCTGGAGGGCTGTAATTCAAACTCAACGGCATTTTGTAGGAAGTTGAGTTCCAAGAAAATGGAGAGGGTTGAGAAATTGCCGAGGATATGTTGACCGTTATCAATAGAATTCAAGAAGTACAGAGTCAACCAGTGGTTCTAATACTGTAAGTCAAGAAGGACTGTGGCTGAGTGGTTCACCTCATGCTGAAATCGATGCCACACAGGTATGCCAATGATGAGAAGTAAGTGTGACGGAAAGGTTCAATAGTAGGGCGTGTTATGGAAGGAGAAACTGCAAGTCGTGCCACACAGGTATGCCAATGCTGATAAGCCATTGTGACGGAACGATTCAATTTTAAGGTAAGTTATAGAAGGAGAAACTGCATTCCGTTCCGCACAGGTATGCCAATGATGAGAAGTAAATGTGTCGGAAAGATTCAATCATAAAGTATATTATGGAAAGAGCACTTGAAACCCAACCGAGATTGTGGCTTAGGGGATAGTGAGAAGCACAGTTTCACAATTCCCCTTCATACTGAGTCCGGGGTTTGAAATCAGCTGCGGTCGATGTTGATAGAATGCGGCATCGGCAGTTCAAACACTACGGAACTACCATTACCTAGTAAATCACGCAAATAAAATTGACAAAACTGCTTATAGTACCTTCCGGTGTAGGACAGAGGGAGTCTTGAACCTGTGGAATTAAGGCCGCTTGGCTAGTGCAGCCGTGAACTGTGCAGATTCGAGTTTTTTCTCGTCCCCCCTTCCCCCGACAGAAAAAAAACAGCATCCAAGGATTCGAACCCGGGTTTCCTGAATTGAAGTCCGGAGTTCTAGCCACTCGGTCAGACACAAACAGTCAATACATGCTAGAGTTGATTGCAACATCCTGTATAAAGACTCGCAACGAACTTTTTAACTTGAAACCAGAGATGGTGTAGCCAGTGACTCGTAGAAAGACTGCTTGGTTCACTGACCCCCATAGAGACTCTGATCCATCACCAACGGGGTGATCATTAAACAAGCGGCTCTACTGAAGTTTGCACACACAAAATGTAGAGATGGAGAAAACAGGTAAATTCAATTTCACAACGGAGCGAGGTGAAGTAGGATGGTGCCCAGGTGAAGTAGGATGGTGCCCAGGTGAAGTAATCTTGTGCACAGCTAAAGTAACAAGGTGCCGAGGTGACGTATCATGCTGCCCAGGTGAAGAAGGTTGTGTCCATATAAGAAGGATAATGTTCAGGTGATGTAGGATGGTGTTCACTTATGTATGCTGGTGTCAAAGTAAAGAGGAATGTGTCCATGTTAGTAGGATGGTGTCAGGTGAGTAGGATGATGTCCATGCAAGTAAGATGGTGTTCACGTAAGTAAGATGGTGTCCATGTAAGTTGGACGGTGTCCACGTGAAGTAGGATGGTGTCCATGTGAGTAAAATGGTGTCCATGTAAGTTGGACAGTGTCCATGTTAAGTAGGACGTTGTCCAAGTGTAGTCGATGATGTTCAGATAAAATAGGACGGTATCTACGTGAAGTAGGATGGTGCTGAGGTGAAGCAGAATGGCAGAAAAGCTTTAAAATGTAAGATTCTCTCTAAAGTAAATGACAATTAACCTTCCCTTTGTTAGGTCTTGAAAGGAGAAATATAGGAGTACAGTTGTGTGCGAGTTAACGATTTAGAAAGTGTGTCTTATCAGTAATAAATTGATTGTGGCGTCAGGACAATTCTCTAAAGTGAACAACCAGAGAAGCATAGTGTGGGCACCATTGGATAAAAAAAGTCTTCGAAGTTCTAAAAAGGACTTGCAACTATCCTAATACAACTTTGATTTGTCGCTTATTCTACCCTGGGCATTGGGTTGGAGTCGAGTCTGCTGACAACGAAATCCTAAAATCCCACATCAGCTTAGGCTAAATCCCAGTCCGCACGTGCTGTGCTGAATCACAACCAGTGAAATCCCCCTGTGCTTGTATGGAGGCCAGCACGACCGAATGGATAAGAACGCTCGTTCTTAAGCAGAGGGTGCGCTAATGCTGAGGTAGCGGTTTAACCCCTACATAGATCAGTTGAACTAAAATGTTGATTTCTCGTCCTTGATATGGGGGGGAGGTGTAAAATACAAGTAGCTCTGAAGTCGGAGTGGGTTCGTCTGATGGTGTGGGACACTAGTAATAGGGAAAGCAAATCCACATGCAAAATTCAGTCCAGTGCTACTAGAAGTAGCGTGTGTGAACTACACTTGAGTTTAAAGCGAGCTAGCGCAAAAAAAAAACCAATAAAAATGTCTGTGTGTTAAGCTCCATCCAGTCCGTTGTGCGTATACCTCACATGTTCCTAATATTGCGGAGAGGTAGAGGGAAATTGGCACAGGAACATGAGAGAACATCTCTACACCAGCCACTCTATGATAGACGTAGTACTTGCCAGGCCTCTGACAACATGATCGTTATTCCCATATTGTTCTAGAACAGTGGTTCTCAACCTTTTTTGGCCCGTGCCCCCCTTCACAATATTTTCAGAACGTCATCCCCCCCCCCTTTCGTATTTCCTACCTAAAAATCCCGCCCCGCCCCTACACAGTATACGTAATAATGAAAGCTAAATTTAATAGCACATACTAAAACAAGTCTAAACGTCCACATGAAACATGATTTGTGGGTCTATTTACTTCATATATTTAATTTTAGAAGGGTGAGACGTACAGAACCGTACAGTATGAAGGGAAAAACAATATCAAGTAATGGGTTCTTGTATTAACGCGATCTTGAAATAATCTTAATCCCCCCCCCTGGAAACCCTAAAATTCCCCCCCCCCGGGGGGGGGGGGGGGATTCCCCACCGGTTGAGAACCACTGTTCTAGAAGATTCATAACAGAATCGATAATCACCGCGTATCAAATTTGTATCATTAAACGACAAGCGCAGTTGACAAGATTAATGCACTGTTTACATTCCAACCTGACCTAAAGATGTATTTATATACATATCCGGCTGGCCTAAAGAAGTAATTATTCACATTTCCAATCTGGCCTTCCCTACGAAAAAAAAAAAAAAAAACGTTATCGCCTAAAAACTATACAGAAAATTTTTGTTTTATTTTTAATGTCTCCAGATTGTAAATTACCCCGTATAATTACACCAAAGTAACTAACGACGAGTGCCTTAAAGAGGCTGGCGAAACTAGAACATTATATACAACAATAAGAAAGAGACAAACAGCTTTTTTGGGCCAGATCGAGGGGAAGAGAGGCAGAGGCAGACCACGAGAAATGATGCTGAATGGATTGCGACGGTGGCATGGAGGAATATCAACGGCAGAGTTGATCCAGAAAACCAAATGCCGAGATCTGTGGAGAGTTATGAACGTCTACGCCAGTCGGCACGGCACTCGATGATGATGAACTACATCTGGCAATGTCAACTTTTTTCCATTTGCTCATCATCATCATCATCAACATCATCATCATCATCATCATCATCATCTTCCACTTCTGCCGTCAAGCGTCGTGGGGAGGAATAATTTGCGCTTCAGCGCCCGGTAGGCGGCACTGGATAGTGTCATTATAGAGTCATAAGATAGTGTCATAATAAAATTGAAATTGTCTTCAAATAACCGTTAAAGTCATTGTTTGTGGCGTAATTAAATGTATACGGATGTTGTATGAACCAGAGTATATTATTCTTTAATATCTTTAACATGCGAGTAGACACATGTATACATTGCAACTTTTCAAAGTTGTGTAAAGTTTGAAAACTAAACTAAAAGAGGAAACACAAATTTAAACAATAGAAGTCAAATGTCTACAGCGAATTCCACATGTAACAAAAAGAGAAAGGAATCAGAAACGATGATTTAGGGAACAGCAAAAATGAACAGCGCCAGTGTTAGACTATTTTTAAACAACAGAAATAGATGATTTAGCCATGTACATGATTATCATAAAATAGCGCAAAGACACTAGGAGATAGAACAATATGTTATAACTGCATATATTGATAGAATATACTAGATTGTAATTACCACAATGTAAGAAGTACGCATCTGAGCTCTCAACAAAAATCTCTTCTTAAAAAATGAATGCTGAAAGGCAAATAAGTGGTGGAGAAGACGAAGAAGAAGAAGAAGAAGAAGAAGAAGAAGAAGAAGAAGAAGAAGAAGAAGAAGAAGAAGAAGAAGAAGAAGAAGAAGAAGAAGAAGAAGAAGAAGAAAGAAGAAGAAGAAGAAGAAGAAGAAGTAGTAGTAGTAGTAGTAGTAGTAGTAGTAGTAGTAGTAGTAGTAGTAGTAGTAGTAGTAGTAGTAGTAGTAGTAGTAGTAGTAGTAGTTGTTGTTGTTGTTGCAGCATCTATAGTGTTATAGTAATAGTAGTTGTAGTGAGTGTGGTAAAGGCAGTAGTAGTAGTAGTAGTAGTAGTAGTAGTAGTAGTAGTAGTAGTAGTAGTAGTAGTAGTAGTAGTAGTAGTAGTAGTAGTAGTTGTTGTTGTTGTTGTTGTAGCGGTGGTGTGATGGTAGTAGCGGTGGATGAAGAGGTGGATGTAGTGGTGGATGTAGAAGGAGAACAGACGAAGAAGTACAAGATTATGACGCTGCTGACGATGTTAATTAAAATCATGATGATTTCTACCTATTGCACTATATATTCCACTGCTGTGGAAATCCTGTGTCCTATTCCAGCCCTCCCCCCCCCTCTCCCGCGAAATCATAAAGACTGGTTCCATGCAAATTATGAAGACACCAATAAAATGCTCACCGAGAAATATTTTCTCCGCAAGGTGTATTAGAAAGATCGGAAGTCAACATAAAAAACAATGTCTTCAACAATTTCCGGACAGTCATTCAGCAGAAACGTCTGCGCATGCGGACATTCCATCTGTTGACGATACCATTCCATCTGCTGACGATACCATTCCATCTGCTGACGATACTATTCTATCTGCTTACGATACCAATCCATCTGCTGACGATACTATTCTATCTGCTTACGATACCATTCCATCTGGTGACAATACCATTCCATCTGCTGACGATACCATTCCATCTGGTGACAATACTATTCCATCTGCTTACGATACCATTCCATCTGCTGACGATACCATTCCATCTGGTGACAATACCATTCCATCTGGTGACAATACTATTCCATCTGCTTACGATACCATTCCATCTGCTGACGATACCATTCCATCTGGTGAAGTAGTCCTTCTATCTGTTGACGATCTCAATACGTTTACTGACGATGTTATTCCATCTATTAGCGATGTCATTCCCTATGTTGATGATGCCATTCCATTTGTTGGAGTTGTCTCTCCGTCTGTTGATGTTATTCCATCTGTTGACGTTGTCATTTCGTTCGTTGACGATGTTATTCCAACTTTCAACGTTGTCATTTACCGTTTCGGTGATGTCATTCCATCATGCTGCATGGGCAACACATGATCTCTATATTTTAGCCCAGGCTTTGTGCTATGGAGAGGCAATAACTCCATCCCTGAACTATCGTCTGTCAAGACGGCAAGGTGCCAATGTCAATGTCAATGATGTCATTCCATCTGTTGAAATTGTTATTCTATCTTTAAACGTTGCAATTGCATGCGCTGACGATGTCAACCACCCTGTTAATGACATTCCATGAGCTAACGTTGTCGTTCCAACTGTTAACGTTGTAATGTCATGTTTTGACGATGTCATTCCATCTATTAACCTTGTCGTTCGAACTGTTATCACTGTCATTCCATCTGTGGTGGCGATGACATTCCATCTCTTGACTCTGTCATTCCATTTCTTGACTCTGTCATTCCATCTGTTTACGTAGTCATTCCATCTGTTGACGGTGTCATTCCATCTGATGACGCTGTTATTCCATCTGTTGACTGACATTCCATCTGATGACGCTGTCATTCCATCTGTTGACTGACATTCCATCTGATGACGCTGTCATTCCATCTGTTGACGGTGTCATTCCATCTGTTGACGCTGTCATTCCATCTGTTGACGCTGTCATTCCATCTGTTGACGGTGTCATTCCATCTGATGAAGCTGTCATTCCATCTGTTGACGCTGTCATTCCATCTGTTGACGTGGTCATTCCATCTGTTCACTTTGTCATTCCATCTGTTGACAGTGTCATTCCATTTGTTGACGGTGTCATTCCGTTTGTTGACGTTGTCATTCCATTTGTTGACTCTGGCATTCCATTTGTTAACGTTGTCATTCCATCTGTTCATGCTGTCATTCCATCTATTGATGTTGTCATTCCATCTGTGGTGGCGTTGTCATTCCATCTCTTGACTCTTTCATTCCGTCTCTTGACTCTGTCATTCCATCTGCTGACTCTGTCATTCCATCTCTTCACGTTGTCATTCCACCTGTTGATGCTGTCGTTCCACCTGTTGATGCTGTCATTCCATCTGTTGATGCTATCATTCCATCTGTTGATGCTTTCATTCCATCTACTGATGTTGTCATTCCATCCGGTGACGCTGTCATTCCATCTGTGGTGGCGTTGACAATCCATCTCTTGACTCTGTCAGTTAATCTTTTGACGCTGTCATTCCATCTGCTGACGTTGTCATTCCATCTGTTGACGCTGTCATTCCATCTGCTGACGTTGTCATTTCATCTGTTGACGTTGTCATTCCATCTGTTCACGCTGCTATTCCATCTCCTGACGCTATCCAGTCTAATGTATTGTCAACTTACTCATTTACGATCAATACCCAGCCTTCCCTTCATCATGTCCAGTCACATTGTTGCGTGAGAACACAAGTTAAAAGCTCAGACCATGTTCAACCTTGATTACATTATAATTGGGTTTATTAATTTTGTGTGTGTGTGTCGTGTGTGTGTGTGTGTGTGTGTGTGTGTGTGTGTGTGTGTGTGTGTGTGTGTGTGTGTGTGTGTGTGTGTGTGTGTGTGTGTGTGAGTGTGTGTGTGTGTGTGTGTGTTGTTTTTTTTTTTTTTTTTTTTTAAAGATTTTAATCTGTAATTATTCGGTTGTATTCTTTATTTGGTATTTATGTCTGGCAGTTTTAATTCTAAGAACGCACTTTCCATAATTATGTGATTACTCATATTTTTAGTTTACCGATGCTACATAACATAATTACAAGTTAATTATTTGCTTCATGCGTGGTTCTTATTGTTTTCTGTTGCATTAAGCTCCATACCAGCTTGTTACGGTTAGTTAATAAATTAATTAGCCTGTTTTCTACACCTATTTATGCTATATGTTGCATTGTATTAGGGAATCACTGCAGCGTAGTAGCTAGAACACTTTTCTAAGGACGCGGGGATTTTAAAACAATGACCGTGCTTCCAGGTCGACCCAGATTAATGTGCCTACCAGCAAATGCTCTAGGGCAGTGTTTCCCAACGTGGGGCCCACGCCCCACAGGGGGGCAATTCGATTGTTAAGGGGGGCAATTCGAAAATGGAAGAAATCGGCTGGATATAACAAAACGGGCAGACTTGAGACTGAAGTTAACTAAATTGGAACCTGACATAAAATCTCTTTGCAGCAAGCATCAAGCGCAAGGATCTCACTAAAGTTAAATAATAAATAATTACTAATAATTAAAATAATATAGAAAAATCTGTCATTAAAATTATTGTACTTGAATTGCAGTTCTCCATTATCTTCCTCTTCTTCAGCATTCCGAGCCATTGAGGTTCTTTGCTGCAGATACAAGCCGTCTCCATTCGTCTCTCTGGTTGACCTTCTCTTGCCAGTCGCTGATTCCAAGTGCTTGTAGGTCTGTATGTATATTATCTCTCCACCGTCTTCTTGGCTTACCTCGGGGTCTACGGTCATTTATTTCCTGAGTGTAAGCGAGTTTTGTTTCCCTATTATCTTCCACTCTTTCTACATGCCCCAGCCATTGCAGTTTATTAGCCTTCATGATACCAGTGATTAGCGGGGACTTAAACAGATCATAAATGTCTTTTTTGCTTCTTCTTTTCCACTCTCCACTTTGTGTATCCCTAATGGGTCCAAAGATGCGTCTTAAAATTTTGTTCTCAAAGGTTTGTAACAAGGCTTCGTCTCCTTTCGTTGTACTCCAGGTTTCAGAGCCATACAGCACAACTGGTCTAATCAGTGTTTTGTATATTGTAGTTCTCCATTATATGTTTTGAAATTTTACTTACTGTGTTTGCTCAATAATTTCCTAGTGATTTCTTCCTAAAACCTATCATTCAAGTTTCTTTAGTGAACATTTCAATTTTTGAATATTAAAAATAATGTATATGTTGGGATGTTTGGGGGGGGGGGGGGGAGGGGTGGAAAGGGGGGGGCATAATAACTTTAGAAAGGCTTGGGTGGGGCATAGCACAAAAAAGGTTGGGAAACACTGCTCTAGGGTGTGCTGATGTCCTGCCTTATTTCGACGATATCGTCCACCGAGTGCGTAATGGTGTACACAGATAGAAGCTAGGACCATTTACCAAATAGGCCTCACAGCGTTGAAAATGACCTCTTAACCTTTAATTGTACTATGTTAGTGCATTATGAGGGTTCGAAATCAGCCGCTGGCGAATCGTTTTGCTTTAATTTCATTTGTATCAGACAACGATCGTTCAGAAAGCACTAGCAAACAACTGATCTATAATTGCCTGGTAAATCAAAAACAGCAAATAAATGATGGGGTCAATTACAACGTCGTGTAAAGAAAATACAGCTAACTTTATAAACTCTTGCTTTATAACTGTGTCGTATTATTGTGTTTTCCCCCTCAACCCAATTAAATTATTATTTTGCATTTTGGGGAAATGTTTTCTCGATATTGTTTTAGTGAATATATTGACTTATGCTTATTGTTTCATGTTAAAGTATTATTTGAATTCTGTTTATATTTGTATTATTATATTTGTATATTTAAATATATTCGCATTCCCTTTCTCTATTTACATATAGCAGTTTTGCGATAGGCATAGTTTTATTTAGTTTGACTAATATAAATATTAAGTCTTCTCTTTCTTGAACATAAATAGTAGACAGCGGATACGGAAATAAGGTGCTCATGTGGAGAGCAAACTATATTAATACTGTAATCCATCATGCATGTCATATGAGGCAACTAATGAGGATTGGTGTGGGACTGGCATAATTGTCGTTTTACAAACTTAAAGAGATCAAGAAAATAAATCACAAAGAAAAAAAAATCTGACAAATCTTGACGTATTTTGCAACATCAAGAAAAGAAAATATACTTAAACAATGTGTAGCATTCAGATCATAGATTATGACGTGAAAAATGTCAATTAAAATTTTTAATTTAAAAATTACATTAAAAGTAAACATGTTTAATTAAATGTTCTATTTTCATGTTTTTCTTTTGATCTGTTTATGTTGTTCCAGATGAGGTTAACAAAGATCGAAACGTCGATTCGGTGTGTTGAGGTGAACTTATTTGTATCTTCTTTCACGTCATTATTATCACTGTTATTTTTACACTGGTTTTCGCTTGCTGTTTTTGCGTTCGTTGGAAGGTGTATATATATTATTTATTTTCTCTTACTTTTTAACAGGAGTAACACATACCCATACAGGATTCACACATACTCATACAGGAATTACACATACCCATACAGGAGTCACACATACCCATGGAATAGTCCCACATACCCATACATGAGTCACACATACCCATACAGGATGGACACATACCCATACAGAAGGCACACATACCCATGCATTAGTACCACATACCTATACAGGAGTCACACATACCCATGGAATAGTCCCACATACCCATACATGAATCACACATACCCATACAAGAGGGACACATACCTATACAGGAGGCACACATACCCATGCATTAGTCACACATACCCATACAGGAGTCACAGATATCCATGCAATAGTCCCACATACCCATACATGAGTCACACATACCCATACAGGAGTCACACATACCCATACAGGAGTCACACATACTCATACAGGAGTCACACATACAAATACAGGAGCCACATATACCCATACAGGATTCACACATACCTATGCATTAGTCCCACATACCCATACAGGAGTCACACATACACATACAGGAGTCAAACATACCCATACAGGAGTCACACATACCCATACAAGAGTCACACATACCCATAAAGGAGTCACACATACCCATACAGGAATCGCACATACCCATACAGGAGTCACACATATCCATGCAATAGTCCCACATACCCATACATGAGTCACACATACCCATACAGGAGGGACACATGCCCATACAGGAGGCACACATACCTATGCATTAGACCCACATACCTATACAGGAGTCACACATACCCATACATGAATCACACATGCCCATGCAATAGTCCCACATACCCATACATGAGTCACACATACCCATACAGGAGGCACACATACCCATGCATTAGTCCCAGATACCTATACAGGAGTCACACATACACATGGAATAGTCCCACATACCCATACATGAATCACACATAACCATTCATGAGCCACACATACAAATACAGGAGTCACATATACCCATACAGGAGTCACACATACCTATAGGAGCCACACATACCCCATACAGGAGGCACACATACCCATACAGGAGTCACACTTACCCATACAAGAGTCAGACATACTCATACAAAAGGTACATGAGTCACACATACAAATACAGGAGTCACATATACCCATACAGGATTCACATATACCCATGCATTAGTCCCACATACCCATACAGGATTCACACATACCCATACATGAGTCACACATACCCATACAGGAGTCACACATATCTATAGGAGCCACACATACCCATACAGAAGTCACATATACCTATACAGGAGTCACACATACATATACAGGAGTCCCACACATACACACACCCATACCGGAGTAAAACATACCTATACGGGAGTCACACATACCCATACAGGAGTCATACATACCCATACAGGAGTCAAACATACCTATACAGAAGTCATACATACCCATATAAGAGTCACACATACCCATACAGGAGTCACACATACCCATAGAGAAGTCACCCATACCAATAGAGGAGTCACACAATACCCATAGAGAAGTCACACATACCCAAAGAGGAGTCGTCACACATACCCATACAGGAGTCATACATACCTATATAGGAGTTACACACATCCATAGAGAAGTCACGCATACCCATAGAGGCGTCACATATACCTTTACAGATGTCACACATACCCATACAGGAGTCACACATACCCATACTTGAGTCACACATACCCATAGAGAAGTCACACATACCCATAGAGAAGTCATACATACCCATAGAGGAGTCACACATACCCATACAGGAGTTACACATACCCACACAGGAGTCACACATACGCACATAGGAGTCACACATACCTATAGTGAAGTCACACATACCCATAGAGGAGTCATATATACCTATACAGGAGTCACACATATCCATACAGGAGGCACACATAACTATACAGTAGTCACACACACCCATACAGGGGGCACACATAACTAACAGTAGTCGCACATACCCACACAGGTGTCACACATACCTATAGAGACGTAACACATACCCATAGAGGAGTCACATATACCTATACAGGAGTCATACATACCCATACAGGAGGCACACATAACTATACAGTAGTCACACATACCCATGCAGGAGCCACACATAACCACACAGGAGTCACACATACCCATATAGGAGTCACACTTCCCCATATACAGGGGTCGCACATGCCCACGCAGGAGTCACAGATGTCCTTGCAAGTGTCGCACTTACTCATGCATGAGTCACACATACCCACGCGGGAGTTACAAACACAAAAATAGTAGTTAAGACAAAGAATGATCAATCTCTATCGAATACTGTATAGAATGTCGCTCTCATCAAGGCCAATGAAAGCCAAATGCTCTATCTTTGCTAGTTCCACTGTCTCGTGCTTTTTCGTGCCGAATGTGTCTGCATTGCCCCGTGGCCGTCCTAGTGCTTGTCCATCGCTTTTTCTTCTTCCATGACTCATCGCAGCTCTTTTTTTTTTAATATGGCCAAATTATTTCAGTTTCCCACACCTAATGCTCTTTATGAGCTGGTTTTATTCGATGTCCAGATCTTGTGGATTGTCTATGCTTTCCTTCTTCTTGGCCCATCGTAAGCTATGAACATGCCTGTAACATGTAATTTTCGAAACCAGAATTCTATACTAAATAACTCTGAAAGGTATGGAATAAGAAAAAAAAAATAACCCTAAAGTCTGGGATATTGAGTCAAACCTTGGCAAGTTTGAAATATTTCATTTTCAACAGACTTCAACTCAATGCCCAGTGGAAAACTTGGATTGTAACATATGAATTCTGGGATATCGTGCTCCAGACATTGATTTGTGCCATTATAGATCTCTCTGTCCCAGAAAATGTCACTATAGTAAGAGACATGACTACACTCTAGTTTGTGAATTAACTTAACTGAACTTATTGTAAGTAGAATTCCACATGGGCTGTTACGATTCTATGTAGAATATTATCAGAACTCATGTGATATAGCACTAATCAATGTAGAATAAAATCAGAATGCACTTGGTATAGTACACTTTTCCGTGGGATATTATTTGAATCCAAAAGGTACAGTAAACTTCTGGCCTAAAATATTATCAGAACCCACCACAGATACTCATAGCAGTAAACCATTCAGGTCAAAGATAAAGCCAAATTATGAGATGTTTTTATTTAATTATTAAGGTTGAGAAGTATCTGGGCTTGATATGTCCAAGAATTCATGATGGGATGTCGTCCACAGAAGGATTTTTTTGTTTCATTTTACCATGATTGTGCATTTTAGATATCCCTTTATTACCGCATATATTGCTTCGTGGCGAAGGTGTCACGGACGCAGTTCGTAATCCCGTACACCCGCTTTCGAAACACAGCTGCGTGCGATTTGGCATCAGACCGCCTTGCCTTGGTTTTTTTACGTATTGGTATGGGTGCTGGTCGTTCAGAATGTGATGGCAAACTACTGAACGTAAACTTGCCAAGAGATTACAACAGCAAAAAGAATGTTGGTGTTGACTGCGACGTCCTGTAAAGGATGTGCAACTAACTTAACCACATAAAGTAGTTTAGTATAATCGACAGAAGCTTTCAAGTTCTTCCTAATTTGTTCATTTACTTTCCAATACTCACTGCTGTACAACAAAACAAGTTCCACATAACATGTCTCTTTCTTACATTCAATAATAGTGACATATTGTATAATATACATTTCATTTTCTTAAATGCAGCTTTTGTTTGCCCTATAATGTTCTTAATCGCTGTTGTGCATATTTATGTTATAATCGCCCCAAGGTATTTAAAATTATGCACTTGGTTAAAAATGTCCCCTGCTATTTCCTTTCAACATTTTGTTGTCATCTGTTTCTTTGATATGACCATTCTTATTGTTTTATTTATATTCAAGGAGAGTCCCTTCTGTGCACTCTCTAGATACCGGTTAGTTGGTCTAAAATGATGACGTCTCGTCCTTGACTTAAATTACAAGTACCTCTGAAGTCGGAAAGGGTTCGCCTGATAGCATGGGACACTGGTCATAGGGAAAGCTAACCACACGTAAACATCAGTCTAGTGTACTAGAAGGAGTAGCACGTGTATGGACTATCCTTGAGTTCAAAGCGAGGATACATACAAACACAACTGTATGTACACATAATAGAATGATACAAGCAGATGTAAGATATAATAGAGAGTTAAATATAGAATTTACCAGGCAGAAGCACAAGATGAAGAAAATTCTACGCAGCATGTCATTGTCAGCAGTGAGTTGGTGTAATGGTTAGGAAGCTACGCTGACTATTAGCGCAATTGGACCAGTGTTCGATGTTAGCTCTTGACTTCGCTATGAGAGGGAAAGATTGTATAACTATTCCTTTGTGCACTCAGGTCTGCAAATTGTTAGGGTCTGAACACATCACATACCCACAGCTGACTCATGATGAGGAACATTTTAAATTTACATGAATCCTTAGTTTATTCAGGTGATAAAGAGAATTCCTAAGACTTACATACTGTTGATTCTTCTTCTTCTTCTTCTTCTTCTTCTTCTTCTTCTTCTTCTTCTTCTTCTTCTTCTTCTTCTTCTTCTTCTTCTTCTTCTTCTTCTCCTTCTCCTCCTCCTCCTCCTCCTCCTTCTTCTTCTTCTTCTTCTTCTTCTTCTTCTTCTTTTTCTTCTTCTTCTTCTTCTTCTTCTTCTTCTTCTTCTTCTTCTTCTTCTTCTTCTTCTTCTTCTTCTTCTTCTTCTTCTCCTCCTCCTCCTCCTCCTCCTCCTCCTCCTCCACTTCGTCCTCGTCCTCACCCTCGTCTCGTCCTCGTCCTCCTCCTCCTCCTCCTCCTCCTTCTTCTTCTTCTTCTTCTTCTTCTTCTTCTTCTTCTTCTTCTTCTTCTTCTTCTTCTTCTTCTTCTTCTTCTTCTTCTTCTTCTTCTTCTTCTTCTTCTTCTCCTCCTCCTTCTTCTTCTTCTTCTTCTTCTTCTTCTCCTCCTTCTTCTTCTTCTTCTTCTTCTTCTTCTTCTTCTTCTTCTTCTTCTTCTTCTTCTTCTTCTTCTTCTTCTTCTTCTTATGTGTCTTGCCTGGATCAGAAATCACAATTATGACTCATGAGTCCTCTCTGCTATTTTGAGTAAATTGGAAATTGGTGTTTCTTATATTATTTGAGAGAGAGAGAGAGAGAGAGAGAGAGAGAGAGAGAGAGAGAGAGAGAGAGAGAGAGAGATTTTAGATACAAAGAGTGATATAGAAACAAAGAGAAACATGGATAGCTTTAGATACAAAGAGTGATATAGAGAGTTAAAGAGAGACAGAGAGACACAAAAAGAGATAAAGAGAAACAAAAAGAGAGGGGAATAGAGACAGAAGCAAATATAGATAGAGGGAGACAGGCAGAGAGTGAGACATAGAAAGACAGGGGTAAATATATATATATATATATATATATATATATATATATATATATATATATATATATATATATATATATAGAGAGAGAGAGAGAGAGAGAGAGAGAGAGAGAGAGAGAGAGAGAGAGAGAGAGAGAGAAGGAACAAAAGAGAGATCGTACAAAATACAAAATAGGTCGTCCCCAGTGCCTAAGTACATGAGAAAAACATATGATGGACAGAGTTACCAATGGCGGTGTTGTTGCTGAATTAGTTGTCAATAACGAAATGACTAAATGATGAGTGAGTACTATCGAGCCAGACGTTCACTTATGAAAACGGGATTTTCCTGTGTATGCTAATGCGAAAGAAATACTACAAGCAAATGGGCAACATGTCTTGGTTAAAATAGGAGACATTGTGGTTACTGACGAATATATTAGACTACACAATTCGATGGAACAGTAAAATATGAGGGCCAAGAAATTACATTATACAGACGTTAGGAAACACCGAGTTTACAACTTAACGCTGGGCAGTAGAGAACTGAGAACATCATCTCATCTCATCATGTTCCTCTTGTACCTTGCGGTGTCGAGGTGAAGTATAAACAGCGGGAGAATGCCTGCTTATGGGCTTCATGTATTGATATTCCCATGGAGTCTGTTATTCCCTGCGTCCATCGTTTACGTGGTCGGCCTCTTCCTCTGTTTCCCTCTGGTCTGTACATCATTGCTTGTTGCGGTATAATGTTAGTAGGTAACCTACTTGCATGGCCAAACCATTTGACTTGCTGCTTTCTAACAAAATCTAGTGCAGCTGTAACCCCCAGTTTAGTCCTGATTTCTTCATGTCTGATGTTATCTCTTCTTGATACATTGAGTATTCTTCTCAGAAATCTCATTTCTGTTGTTATGATTTTTCTTTTCTCTTTTTCTGTCATTGTCCAGGTTTGGCATTGGTAACATAGAGTTGGTAGGAAGATTGTGTTGTAAAGTGCTTTCTTGGTAGTTATTGATACATGTTTGTTCTTTAGTATTGGTGCCATCTGTCCAATGAGTTGGTTTGCCTTATTGCATCTATTTTTGATCTCGTCTTCTGATTTGCCATTCGATGATATTATACTTCCTAGGTACTTGAAACTCTTTACTTGTTTCAAGGGAATAAAATTAGAATAGAGGCTAGTAAAGTGACATCAACATACGACTTCAACAAAATTCGCTTAATTGATTATCATGATGATGATAATACAGACTGGCAACAATTTTTAACATCAACACAATTACACAATTTTTGCGAAATATAATATTTATAACATGTAAATATTGTAAACATGTATAGCGTGAATATTCATTAAATATGTATAGCATGTAAATCACATATAAGGGTGTGAAAATAAAGGAAGCCTATCAGCTTAATTTCCAAAAATACTATTATGAACAATGGGACATGTAAATTTCGCTATTATTTTATTTTTTTTTTTTTTTTTTGACGCTATAAAACGGCTTTGTAACATGGATACCATGACATGTTTGGGAAGTAATCGCGATATGCGTGATACTGACCTCAAATCCCCCCCCCACACCCCCCCCCCCCCGGTCAAATATGGGCCTGGCACCATATACCCACTATGCCAACAGGCGTATACAAGGGCCCTTGACCTTATTTTTGTACTTTAAATACTGCTTTGCAATCATCAGACTGGATCCTCAGGCATACGAGAGCACAGAATCAGATTCGGTAATGGGACATAGGAATTTTACTTTCGTGGTTATGTGATCGCAATTAGCATCTAAAGTAGTGCGAGAACGATGTCAGTTAAAGCCTTGGGGATGGTTTTTTACGACCACTGGGGTTGGCTGTATAGCGTTTCTGCCTTTCAACTACAAGGCACGCCTCGGGAATTAACATACAATCAATGTTGCATTGTCTTTACCAGATTAGAATGTCTGAATGATTGAAACTGCTAAGGGGTTTACTTTCCTAGCTATGAGATCTTGGTAGCTGGCGAAAAACTGGTTCGCTGATTCTTTTTCAAGCACGATGGCAAATAATATGTTTATTTTGCGCTGGCTCGCTTTTGAATTCAAGCGTAGTCCGTAAGCACTACTTCTAGTAGTGCTGGACTGAATTTTGCGCGTGGATTAGCTTTTCCTATTAACAGTGTCCCTCGCCATCAGGTGAACCCACTCCGACTTCAGAGGTACTTGTAATTTACGTCCCCAAGTCAAGCTCGAGAGGTCAACATTTTAGTCCAGCTGTCCGGTGTAGGGATTGAACCCCTTACCTCGGCATCAGCACACCGGATGTTTAAGAACACGCCTTCCTATACATTCGGCCATGCTGACCTCGGCAAACAATATGATTCCTGGCTTCGCTGTTCAATGAAAGACAAAGAGTCAGATAGGAGATTTGATTGTACTTCGCACAATGCAGTCACATGGTAAATATGTCAGTTACTAAAGAACACGTTTACACACCTCATGGCGAATCGGAAATGTAGTGCTAAACTCATATTTTACAGATTAGTCGGCAATCTATGGCCAGGATCACACTGGCCGTCTTTAATTCTCAAGGAATTTCTTGATACCCATTTTAGGCTTGGTTGTCCTGGGAGCCCAGGCCATTTTAAAAAATCCGTATTCGCCCCGATGCAGATTGGATCCAAGACCACCAGGCAGGCAAGCGAGCCCTTAGACATTAGGTTACCACGGCTCACAATGGTAATTGTAATACTTATGGGAAATATACTTGACCATAGTGCGATCACACATGTTTGCCCCCTGATAAAAATCCATACCTTTGAGGGAAAATGATGAGAATGTACACCCAACAAAGTTTGTTGTTCTTGAGATTGAACAGCAGATCTCAATGTTTTCATACGGTATATAATTTACGGGTCGAAGATGAAGAGTATATTATGAAATGTATTATATCTTCATACGGAAACAACAGTGTTCAATAATGAATATTCTGCGTGGTCTGGTGCACGAAATTTACTTATGAGAAGCACGTCACATAGTGAACGGAAGTGTTCATAAGTGATCCGAATTGGCATGCTTTACTGTAAAACAAGTTTGTTAGCGTTAATTCAATACTTTTTCGACAAAACAGCAAAGAAATTTCGCCATTTTCCACGATTTCTGTTGCCTTTGGACCTATCAAAGACATATTCATAGGGTGAGAGTAAATATAAGACGGCAGGAAAAATTTCATAGCGATACTTTTTAACAGAAATTGAACGTGAATGAGGGCAAACATTTGTGAATGCAGTATAGTATGACTACCCATGAGGTGGTCTTGTGGTCAAGATGGTGGGGATTGTTTTCATTGACCTGTGCTCCCAAATCCCCAGTCTGAAATGGACATTTGGATAATTGCTAGGAAGTAATGGTGGCTGGAGTGATATTGACACACGTCATCCTTCGTGTACCGATTACACGAAATATGTTGGGTTAGAACCTTGTATCCAATATGCCTGATAGCGTGAGCACAGGTCCTTCACCTATACCTGCAAACATGTTATTGATTCTAGTTTCTAAATAAAGACACGCGTCACATTTCAACCATGGTACTTTTCTCGAGTGGACAAAACAATGAAACAATTATGAAAACATGATGAAAATGGAATTTCAACGGTAAATATTAAGAACACCAACGCATGCAATAATAATAATAATAATAATAATAATAATAATAATAATAATAATAATAATAATAATAATAATAATAATAATAATGACAATATGCAGGTGTAATAATGATGGAAATATATGAAAGCTATGAGAAAATGCTAACTACACCAAAATATCAGTGTACACATGAAAGCAGGACATAAAAGATAAGATAACATTTAAGTGACAAGCTACTAACGGATAATTGTAAAGTATAGGCAAGGTGTGAATAATGAATAGTGTGTGTGTGTGTTGTTTGTTTTCCTACTCTTCTGACCTTTATCTCCCACAGCGCCCTTCATGGTCTCCCCATATTTTTCATCTCTGTCTTTAATTCTCTTCTGTGTGTCTTCTATGTTCTCCTCTGTTTCATTTACCTTGTGCGTTCCAGAGAATCTAGTTCTAGTTTATAGTTACACTATTTATCAAGTTTTCAAGCTTCGTTCCCTATTTAGCTCCAGCTTTGTTACGTCACCTCTGGGTTCGCTAAAATCTGTCTAGTTCTCACTCTAAGCACCACATCAGTGATTCTGTCATTCCGTTGTGGTCCTTCTATTCTGCCCGAGGACTCGTTAATGAATTAATGTAGTTTATGAGTAATTGCTGTAATATTCTTCATGTGTTTGATAAGACAACTTATGACAAACATCAGAAAGAAGCAGTCATCTTTTTTGGCTACATTAAGAGAATACAAGATAGGAACATGTCGTGACAACCGGAACGATTTGCGGCAAGAAAGATAGAGGAAGATAGCGTAAGAAGATTCTTGACAGCCTTGTATCATGGCATGGAAGGAAGTCAACACAAGAATTGATGCAGACCGTCGGAGATCGCAATTTATGGAGAGACATGATCGCCCGCTCCAGCCGGAAAAACACTGGATAATGATGATGATGATGTTTTTGATCTATGTAGCAGTTATTATGTTCCCCTCTAGTATATACTTCACCAAGGAACTGTATCTCGATATATGGCTGAATTGCCTTAATTATCTGAGCATGTATCATTCGGTAGTGTAGTTCTTCATCCTCTGTTTCCGTAACACTTCTTATTCTGTCTTCTTTTTATACTGCATTTCTTGTGGCGTTGGTGACCATGTCTGTTCACAACCGACTCGCTCGTGTGCTGCAATCGTTTCTAATGTTTCTCCATGCCATGATGTCAAACTGTCCGGCATCTTCTCTCTTGGTCTCTCCCTGCGTCTCCTCCCTTTTACCTTTCTAATGTTGACCCTATAATTCAGTTTTATTCTTCTCTAAACATGCCCAAAGCATGTGAACTGTCTTCTTTAAATGCGAGTAACCAGTTCCCTTTGTGAGTTAAGTTTTTTCAGGCTTTTTTTCCCACTGCTTTTCCTATCATTCCACTGTGTTCTCATCATTCTTCTATCCAAAAAAATCCCCGTAGCTTCCACGGAATTCTCCACTTGTCTGCTAATTGTCGTTTTCACTATCCAACAAGATATCGATCTTATTAATCAATTCTTATTAAGCCAGTTACTAATCACATCACTATCACGGCTCCTAAAGACGGGATATATCGGTTTAATACAAAAAGACAAAACAACATTAAAATCTAACCAAAAATACATCTGAGACTTCACAAAGAAACTCGTAATACGATACCATTTTTATAGCGTATGTTACATACACCCAGGCTACTGCAAGAGATGTATAATTTACAAAATCAGCGAACTGTGAGAATTGACTGTATTTTTATCCTTACCTAAGATCTATATTTTTATACCTAGTTTGACGTCCGGATCAGGGTTCCAAAATTCATACGATAACGTCTCCGTGCCACGAATACCATACATACACATGGGCAGATACGTACCCGCGTGCAAATACATATACTTGTGCACATACGTAACCACGACTTTCTTGGTATTAATTCTACTACAAGTTCGAAACCTTACAGTTACTCCCCACTCGCCCACTGGATCTGTACTTGCTAGAGGAAGCGGTACTAAAACCTTTGGGAACTAATGGTCTTGACAGACATACTATCATTTTCATTTAACGACATCCGTCCTATGTTAGAGTCTTTCCTGTATAGCTCATATTATATAATGCATTCCCGACATTTGAAGTTTATAGAAAGCAATATTTTTGTAGAACTGAAAAAAAAACATATGTTTGATTGTTGGAAATTTTCTGTGATTATTCGAAAAAAAAAAAAAAAAAAAACAAACAAAAAACAATGTGCTTGGAATAGAAAGACAGGTCTGTATGACTGTCAGTCCGTCTGCCTCTCTGTCTGTATTGATGTATGCATGCATGCATGCATGGTGTGTGTGTGTTTCTGTCTGTCTGTCTGTCTGTTTGTCTGTTATCTGGTGTGGGTGGGTGCGGGATGTTTGTTTGGTGGGGGGGGGATGTGTGGTTGGGGGATGTGTGTTTGGCTGGGTGGTTGGACGGTGTGTGGGTGAGTGAGTGGAGGATGTGTGGGGGGGGGGGGGGTATGTGTGTGTGACTTGGGGGATGGTCTGTAGGTGGGGAGACTATAACAGCGCACAGATAAATAGGACTAACGAGTTCTTTGTTTAAGTATAAATAGAGATTTATTTCATCTTGATGACAACTTCTACAGCCTTCATACAACATGGCGTCTTCTCTCTTCCAGGCCCAGATGTTGACTGGTTACTAACAACAAACTACGTCACGACTTGAGCATCCTTCTTCCCATTCCACCCTGATGCTCAAGCGTGCTGTAGTTTTGCCCACCCCATATACACATACTGCTACACCTTCCTATGTTTTCGAAAGACTTTTTCCTTTAAAAAGTCTTTACTCCCAATCCCCTTACTCTATTCCCCCTCTTTCCTTACCTCCCACAACTCCTCTAACCTTCCCCAAACCAACTTTACTTTAAGTAAAACAATCTATTCGTAACTCTTTCCCCTGCCATATAGTAAACCACTATACATTTCTTGTTCGTTTTTGGCTCTTCAAAAGTGTTCCTGTACAAAATATATATCATAAGAACAGCTCGTATAACCGTTATCATACACTTGACATTATGAAATTCCTCACTCTTTCACAACACAGAAAACAACGTAGTTAGAAAAAGTAAAGAAGGGGTGCGCACCCAGTGAAAAGTATAAAGAACGAATAGTCAACACAATCACATTTACATAAAGGAATGGATAGTCAACACAATCACATTTACCTCTCTTGCCAACAAAAAAAATTTTGTAAACAATTTTTTTTAAAATACATCTTATGAAATACATCTTTGTTCCCTATAAATCAAGTTGATATAAGTTTTCTCAACATTTATATGTTCAACATTTATATTGCTATCCACAATTTATATTTCCGTTATCTCATCTTTGACCACGAACCAACGTTCATATTCCATGATCATTTTTAATTTAATTAACGCTGATGATTTTTCACAGCTCCTATATCTTGCCCCCTTACATCCCATGATCTGCTTCCTTGTCCACCTATATATATACCCCAGCTTATATGCTGCCATTCACAGTCATATACCCAACCTTATATCTTCATATAATGCAGCTCCTATTTTTACACATATCCATCCCCGACCTTCGTTTCTAATACTTCATATCCAAAAGAACCTTTTCATGCCGATTATCACAGCCACATAATATTCACAAAGAGCATGTATGTGTCTCTCTATTAGCCCCTTAGTAGTTTTATTAACTCTTTTCTGAACGAAGGGTCTTAAATAAAGCCCTATGTATTTTCTCTATTTTAGCCAACACCATAACTATTTGAAAATTAAACTTACTTAATTAAATTTGTAACATATTTGCTAACAAAGTAACCTAATACACACAACAACTTATTTAAATTATGAGTTAAGCGAAATAAAATCAAAACAGGACATCATACCCCCCAAATAGTTTTTTACACAAATTTATGTTTCCCCTCATATTAACTAAAGATATCAACTCATTCAAAGAAAAACACATTTTAAAATAATATAACATGCATCTTATCAAATCATAAGAAAATATTCTATTACTACCTATCACTATTGGTCTCTTTTACGGACCAATAGTTTGTACGCAAAAGTCTAAGAACACCACAATCCTATTCTACAATCAAATAATAACAATCATTTTACAGGACCAAACCAAGCAAAAAAACATATTATATATGAGGCATTAAAACTCAGACTCAATAAAACAACTGTCTTCTCGCTAAAGAGAAGGTTTTCAAAAAAAAATAATATAATTCACTTAGAATTAACTACGTAAAGTGACCCAGCAACATTGGCTTCTTATACGAACCAATGTAACACATATCTATTCACACAAGTCATTCCATTATTTTTTATAAGCTAGAAAACAAAACAACTCACTGCCAAGTATATATATATATACAGACCAATTTCTTGACTTAGAACAATATCTGTTCTCTCTACCCAAAAAAGAAATCACTAATCAACAATGACTGTACTATCATTGATTCTCTCCCCCTCACAATTTTCTATCTTTTTCCAGCTTAACTCCTAACACATCATAATATCTGGAATATCATCTTAAGCAAGCACTGTAAACTACAGGTCAACTCATTTTATCTATTACCAATGTGGCGATTATTATATTGTCATCTCAATGTACCAGCCGTCATCTATCTATTAATTAACCTGTGGCTCGGCACACCAATTGTTTCCCTTGGATTTGTACCAAACATCACTACAACTTCTTAATCATTACCGTTAACCACGGTATTTCTAGCACCAATAAAACTTGTCTATTTACTACAGAGTACATCTACCTGCTGTACCATTAACTACTTAACTATCTACGAAAACTCAAGAAGTTGAAACATAAAATCAACCAGCAATTCCATCACAGAGAGGAAAAAATATATGCCTCACTCGAACCTACCTCTATATTAGTTATCTCAATGCTTAACTACTCCTCAAGACCATTTATGAAAAGTATCCATAGAAGCCTTTTCCATTTCCACTGTTTCATATACTTCATCAAGTATCTCTTTCCTTTTTACACCATGAAACTTATTTTCCATTTCCACCGTTTCACATACTTCATCAAGTATCTCTTTCCTTTTTACACCATGAAATTTATATCTTGCCATCTGCAGTATATTCTAATCATTTACTTCTTACGTTTCCAGTTCTTCAATAACTCCAAGTTTCTTTGAATAAGTGCTATCTCCACATCAATATCTTCTTCTTCGTATAACTTATTAGTTTCTTCCATACTACTATTTGATTCTGACTTTTCATCCATTTCCTCTTCTTCACCTGTATGTCTCTCGCTAGCAGCCGCTAATCTCTTCCGTTCAATATCCCATCTAATTTGTCTATCATTATTTCTTAAGGACCTTTCTAGTAGAGGCATATCTTCACCGCTTGTTGAATAATCTCTAATTCTTCTCTGTCTTTTTACTTCTCTTTCTCTTTATCGGGATTCTTACAGAACAGCAACTCACACCACTTATAACTGACAACGGACCTCACTTTCCTCATTTCTCAGTATTAGGCATTCATACTTCAACATGTCCCTGTCAACAATACTAAACATATTTTATGAAACGTCATTCAGAATGTTAACTCCCTTTTTGTCAAGCTGTCATACAACTTCCATAAATTCCGTCTAAGATCACACATTCCAAACAAAAGACATCACACCTTTCTAATCATGTTCTTTCTATCTCTCAATTTTCATATACTCAGTTACTTTATGCTCCACGTTTTATCAACATCACTTATCAGCCACTCTTCACATATTCACACGGTACTCGTATTTTATGTTTGCTCAGACAGTGATACCCAATCTCGCTCTTATCTCACGACTACTCTCGCATCGCGACGAACACCTGTTTATCTATATTTATACTCACGCACGTACTAAACGCCTCGTACATGCATGCGGTACTTATCACTTGTCATCTTCCTATTCTTTCTCGACGCACATATGTTTGTCTACATTTTTACTTTTCTCAATCATTCTCTCGTTTTCAAAGGTCAGAATCTATATATTATCTCTCGCAACCTATATCTCTTTTACACACTAACCAGCACTATCAACGATCTCTCAGAACAAACTTCACTCCGACGAGTCCCTAACCTCGTAACTATCATTCTATACTTTTCCACACAACAAGTTTCTCAGATTTAATCACCTCTTCTTTCTTCGCAAGCATGACGTAATTACTTCTACTGTCTTTTACTCTTAATATTCTCGCGTTCAACTGGCTATTTTACACATGATACTCAATTTCTCCTCAATCTATATCTCCTCATCAGACACTCTCGGTTCAGCTGTCACGAATACTATACTTACTTCTCAAACTACCAAGCGAGACTATCTCAGACATCATGTCATAGCTCTGAGTCGAACCATCTCTAGTACGAGCATTCATACTTAGTTTATCTCCCTACTAATTCTGTGCTGAATCTACTCTACTTTAATCACTCCAGTTATACATCACTCAACGTGATTAACTCTCTGTATCTATCCATTCCGGACAAAGGACTATTTTAATTTCTACCTTGTTTACTCTCCCTACATCGCACTTAAACACAAGATATCGTGTATTACGTGTATCCACGTAGAATATCATTTGCCGTAACTCTCTATCCTCAACAACACTATTGCCTACCTTGTATCATGTGATGCTACACCAAAAAAATTCATCTGCCTATTTTAGACAGCTCATATGTATTTGCTCAAACCTGCTCGTATCGGTTATTTAAATACAACCATGTTCTTACCGATTTCATGAGACTTCTAGCTTTTTCCAGCGAGGCTTCAGCTGTTTGCTGTTTTTGTGTTCCATTTTCTATTAGGCAAACATCTTTCCTTTTGGAAGTATCTTTCTCTCTCTCTCTCTTTGTATTCGTCTCTTAGCCTTCCCTACTTTCCTGTCATATAAACTGGTATCTAGTTCTAAAGAGTCACCAACCAAAACTCTGTCCGTCTGTCCACCAGCAAGCCTACCGTATGAGGAAACATCACGCTTCGAGTCAGGATCTGCTCGTAGTGCAATTCTCTCATTCTCCGAATCATCAGTATCTGTAATTGTTTCAGCATCACGGTATTTACTATTATAGGCGGCGGTAGAAATATCTTCTCCGTAACCTGAACTCTCACACCTAATATTTCTACACCATTTAGGGATTAATTTAATGTCTATACCTGAGGAACTTGACATAGCAGTACCTCTATTAACAATCATACTATTCCTTTCCTTAATACTTTTCTTCACCCGTCTTTTAACATCTTTGGCACTTGTCTGTTTATCTTTCTTAATTTCAACCGTGTCTCCCTTAGTCAAGTAAGTTGGTTTTGACTGAATTTCTATTAAGTCAGTTTGACTTCCCTTCGTTACTTTGCTAGTCGGTTATACCTGGACTTTTTTATCTACTGTATCAACTGGTGTCTGCGTGTTTTCTTCTACCACCTCAATCACCTGTGTCTGAGTCTCTCTTTCTTGTCTGACACAAAAGACTGAAGATACCTCCTGACTACCCAAAATCTTATCTATGTTTCTTTCTCTGTTATTCAACTTTGCTACCGAATATCGCAGGTGTCTGATCTGAAACCAGTTCTCTCGCAAGGCCTTTGCGTTATCACTCTTTGAAGGCCAAGACCACTGTTTCTTTTTCTGACCATTACCAATTCCTACATGTTTCTGTGTCTCACTCTTATCTACTTTCATATGTATATGGCTGACAACTTTAGAATTGTAACCACACCAGTTATCATTCCTATTGACCGGCTGCCATCTATTGGGTTTGTCTATACCATAATATCTCCTACCTGTCTCGTGCTCCGTTCGTTCAGGCGTCTGTCTCTTTATCAATTCTATCATAGACGAAATTCTATCTACGTCCATTTTTAAGCCATCAATCAACTCTGTCACACGTCCTAACTTCCTATAAAAGACTTCCATAGTAGCTCACCACGCCTTTATGATATAAAGCCTTGTTGTTTTCAATACGTAGGCAGCTTTCCTATCGCTAGCACATACTCTGCAAAAGGTTATTCAAAGCCAAATCTTTAAAAAAAAAAAATTACATCAGGTTTTCAATTCTTCAATTCTATCTTAAAACAAATAATTATACACATATGCCTACTCCTTCCTCTGTATATTCCTTGGTACCTGAAAAAAAAAAACTCGTCCTGAGCTCAGCTGAAATAAGAATAAAAGAAAACTGTTTCTCTACTGTGCTGTGACGGTCTGCCTGTTGCCATATCCTGTTGTTTCTTTTGCTGTGTTAAGTCTATCTATCACCGTTCCTACCCCCGTCAAAACTTGTGCCAATGAATCTTGTTCCGTCATGCTGAAATATTTCTGTATATACCAATAAAATCAAATTCACAATTATACCTATCTAAATTAACAATATGATCGTATTTACTTTACACAACAGAATTGTTCAACTAGTCAATTGTACGTAAAATAATATTTAAAGTTCACCAATTACCCTAATTTGCTCCCGATCCAAGAAAGACGGATTCTTCTATGTTCGATATCAGGTAGAATTCAAACGCCAGGAGTCTGTGCCAGTTGAAATGCTCCTCCAATCGATCACGCACTTCAGGTAGTTAGGGAGTTCTTCTTCCAACGTCTCAGTAACTTCAACCCCTGGTTGGATCCCTACCAGACTTTTGGCATCATTTCACCCGATACAGGGCACATCAAAGCGACGTCTCGAGAATCGGTGTAATTCAGGAAAGCGATAATTTCAGTAGGTCGGCAGCCCAGTCTGCCTCTCCCACTTCCGAGAGTTCTTTAGCGGTATCGCTGCTGTTAATGAGCTTTCCATTTCTTCTTATTCCTCAAAAAGTCTCAAGGTCAGGATTCTGCGGCTTTTAGTTCGCTCCAGGCAATCTACCTTAGCGAGAAGTAGACAACTGCTCTGTTAGTAAAATGTTTCTACTTGATTCGACTTGCCTTGAAGGTTTCTTTTTCCTGAGCCTCTTATTTCAAACGATCCAGAAAAAACGTGCTGGTCTTTCTCTCTCTTCAGCTCGGCGAGATGATCACCACTATACAGTAACTCACCCTGGCAAGCCGGCTTTCATAACTCAGGTGACAACGACTGCCTATACATCTAGGATTCTTGATAGCAACGAGAACTCTGAAAAATAATCACAGACAACCACCCCTAGCCGGGCTTTTGGTTGCTGTAATTCTCACAGACGACTTAGTGGCCATTTTTCAACTTCGCTTTTTCGTTCAACATAAGTATAGAACCGTGCCGTAATTCTGTCTCTGGGTATTTGATGTAAGCAGAACGAGATCTTCAAAACTTTGACTTTAGTTCGATGTTCGACCTGGACAGCATATTGTGATTCTGCGACACTCCAAGTTCGTAACCTGGTCACGGCACCAATTAAGTCCTTTATAACAGCGCACAGATAAATAGGACTAACGAGTTCTTTGTTTAAGTATAAATAGAGATTTATTTCATCTTGATGACAACTTCTACAGCCTTCATACAACATGGCGTCTTCTCTCTTCCAGGCCCAGATGTTGACTGGTTACTAACAACAAACTACGTCACGACTTGAGCATCCTTCTTCCCATTCCACCCTGATGCTCAAGCGTGCTGTAGTTTTGCCCACCCCATATACACATACTGCTACAAGACGTGTGTGGGAGGGGGATGTGTGTGTGAGTGGGGAATGGGTGGGTGGTGGAGGAATGTATGTGTGCCTGGGGGATGTGGGGACGTGTGGTTGGTGGTGGATGTGTGGGTGGGTGGGGTATGTCTCGCATAACATGGTAATATGCATTGTTCATGTTTACAACATTCATTTTACAATGGTTTTTTTTTTCCTATGTGAATGTATCGTGCACTATTGATGAACGAAAGATGAGTGATTGGAAGGGCCGAATGTAAGACGGGCCTGTGTGCCCAATTTGTGACACTATGAAAATTAAGTTAAATCGAAATCAAGTCTGTCTGTCTGTCTGTCTGTCTGTCTGTCTGTCTGTCTGTCTGTCTGTCTGTCTAGCTGTCAGTCTGTCTGACTGTAATATTACTCGTCAGCTAACATACACATTCAGGGCCGACGGATGTAGGTCCAAACATCTCGTGTAATTGGTCCTTTTTTTATTTTTTGCAACACTCCAAATAATATTGTGTGCATCATTGGGTGTCACATTTAAACAGTTAGGTTACAAATTAGAATTCAGTGCAATCAACTGCTACATGTGATCTTGGTTGTGGTGAGGTTGAAGAAGGTTGGCTACTAAAGACGATAAAGCAAAGAAAATGGGGTTGCGTGGTCTCGATGTATTGTGTCCGCCTCGAGTGCTGGAGGTCCCGGGTTCAAGCCCCGGTGAGGACTGGGATTTTTTCACGTAGACTTCTAGTAAAAATTTCCCCTGGTCTCTGAGTAGTGAGATCGGACGCCCGTGTGCATTGTTGCGCCCGTAAAAAATTCCTTGGTAGTTGGAAATCGAAAAAAGAGTAGCCTAACGGCGCTGCCCGGGCAAAATTTCGTGTTAAAAATCTACCCAAAGTATTTCAGGATCCTCGCCGGTGCTACGGAGTTCTTGCACTGTGCTGAGTTTCTCCAGACTCAGGTTTGAGTTAGGAGAAGAACGGAGCACTTATGGGTTGCATCCGTGTGCCGTGATGTTGACCCGTCGACTAAACTAAACTAAACTAAGCAAAGAAAAGTTAAGTAGTTATGTCATTTGAAACGTCATGACAGTTTGCAGAGAACAATAATGTAGAGATACTCTCGTGAGTGACGTGACGTGCGCGAGAATCGGTAGCGGTTCTCTCCGCGTCGGTAACTTCCGGGGTATGTGAGCCGGTCGCTCACAAAGCAATGGCAAACTACTGAGTGTAATCTTGCCAAGAAACCAACAATCAGCTGAAAGATGCTGATGTTGAAAACTATGTCCTGTAAAGGATATGCGAACACACAACTAAAAAAAAAAACATGTCCCAAAAGACAGGAAAAGGAAAGCCAAAAAGATGATGGGTGCAGGATGTGGCGGATGATCTTCAATTGGGTGTATCTGACGCGGGACATCTTGCTTATGAAGTTTTCCGGAAGGTTGTTATGGGAGCGAGGTTCTGAAAAGAACATGCTACTGAATAGATGAATGAATGAATGAATGAATGAATGAATGAACGAATGAATGAATGAATGAATGAATGCGATGGGATGCAAAAACATGGATAATGATATGGATGAGTGGGAACACCTGGAAAAAGACTAGAAGTCGCATTTATGAGTGTAAAACATCTTGAAATGGACAGAATAGAAGGCATACAACGTAAGAGAGCACCTCGAAAACAGTGTTTGAGACTCACTACATCCAACCTCCTGTGCAAATATTAATGGCCCTAATAAATATCTCAATTGCTCTCAAAGGACATGCCATATTTCCAGCGGGCCACGATGAGTGTCGTGCATCTAGGGAGTCACCGAGACACCAGCTATTTTTATTTTCTTACGAACAGATAACACACAATCATCATCATTTTCAAGTCCCCTGCCGACTGTGTAATGGCACAAGCGTGTCAGGAATCTTCTCTCACAGGCTTTCTCTATATTTTACCACAAATTGTTCCACTTGTACACAGTTTTACAGTTTGTTTTCTCCTCATAATGTGGCAAAAATGCCGACTGCCGTTGTGTTGCGTTTGTAGGAAGTAGCCTTTGTGCGTTAGCCTCTTTCACGCACACTAAAAATGTTCTTTTTTTTAAAGTCATATGCATATCCTTTATAGGACGTCATCCTCTGCATTTTTTAAAGCTGTTTGTGGTTTCTTGGTGCGTTTACGTTCAGTAGTTTACAATTCTTTTCTGAACGACCGGCACTCATACCATTGCATGAAAACCAACACTAGGCGGTCTGCTTCGAAATCGTCGGCAGCTGTATTTCGAACCTGGTATACGCGATTACGAATTGTCCCAACGATATATTATAGAACATACACTTCATTATATAATCAGTTTATCGTAATGCTCAGATGCTTTCCTCTATGTCATAGCTGTACTATTTAATATCTATACAACCGTGGCGTGCATACAGCCAAGTAAACATCTGACTGATTAGCTAACTATTTTTGCCTACAGTCAAGTAAACATATGACTGATTGGCTAACTATTCTATATCTTCTGCTGGACTCGGAACATATATGGAGATGTCTCGAGCGCTGTGACGTCGATAGTAATAAATAGTGGTTGTGATCTAAAGGCGAGCTGGACGTACGGTGTTAGACCCGTATAGTTAAAAGTAGGATCTGTCATTCAGTCATTACTCAGACGAAAGGTCAGATGGTCACATAATAAGACTGCATCTGGCATCATTAGTATTGGGTCTCTTCGCTAGCTGTTAAAGATGAGGACGGAGCACGTGTGTGAACATCCAGATTGCTGTGGATTCAACCCGTATGGTTATAGACCACTGGGAACTCCCTGGGTGATATATCTAATACGGCGTGTGACGTCGGTTTTGGATGACAAATCCTGACAATGTAAACTTGGCGCCCAGAGGACCGTGTCTATTTCTCCGAGAGACAGCCGTAACTGCCCTGTTTTTATAGGATGGTGCGGATGACAGTAATTTTCTAAAGGAACTCATTAACCGTTAGTCTTTGGTAAACAGAACCGTAAAGAACAAAGGTTGTATCTAAGTACCATAGTTCATGTAATGCATTGTCAGTATGTATATATACATGTTAATTAACTGTCAGTGTGTGTATACACACGTTAAATAATTGTCAGTTTGTGTATGTACATGTTAATTAACTGTTAATGTGTAAATATATATATACATGTTAATTAACTGTCAGTGTGTGTATATACATGTTAATTAAGTGTGTGTGTGTGTGTGTGTGTGTGTGTGTGTGTGTGTTAATCAACTGTCAGTGTGTATATACATGTTAATTAACTGTCAGTGTGATTATATGCATGTTAGTTAGGTAGTTAGTTAGTTAGTTAGTTAGTTAGAGTTAGTTAGTTAGTTAGTTAGTTGGTTAGTTAGTTAGTTGGTTAGTTAATTAGTTAGTTAGTTAGTTAGTTAGTTAGTTAGTTAGTTAGTTAGTTAGTTAGTTAGTTAGTTAGTTAGTTAGTTAGTTAGTTAGTTAGTTAGTTAGTTAGGTAGTTAGTTAGTTAGTCGCGGTTCCAACTTCATGGCAACGGGTCGTCCCCATTTTGCTTCTTTCCTGTGCCAGTGAATATCAAACAAAGTGCTCCTCACTGCCCAATGTGAAAAGTGGAAAGGACAGGAGTTTTGGCTAGCCAACAGCCCGCACAGGTACACTGTGCAAAATGCCGCTACCAGAATGCCAACACAATTCCTCCACGGAAAATACAGTTCATCGTTGATTAACTGTCAGTGTGTGTGTAAATACATGGTAATTAACTGTCAGTGCTTGTCTAAACAAACTATTGCATATCGTTTTACAAATCTTAGCAATCAACCACAGCCTTTATTTATTAGCTGTTAGTGATTGACTAAGCAATATTTCATTCAGTGGTTTGCCATTGCTTTCTGAAGTCAACATTTCAGTCCAGCGGACCCGTGTGTGAAATGAACGCACCGCACCACATTCAGCGGGGGAAGTTTCAGCGCGATCGAATTAAACCTCTCGGCCACGCTGAATTCGAATGCGCGTTTAACAGTTCGAAAAAGTGTAAGTAATAGAAAGGATGAGAATGAGTTAACCTTGCCGACTGACGTGGGCGATCATGCCTTTCTACAAATGTAGATCTAGGACGGCGTGGATCAGTTCGTGTGTTGACTCCCTTCTGTGCCATGACACAAGATTGTCAAGAATCTTCTCGCGCTGTCTTCATCTATCTCTTTCCGCAAATCTTTCCGGTTGTCACTACATGTTCTAATTTGTGTCTTCTCATAAAGTGGCCAAATAACCATGACTGCCTGTTTCTGATGTTCGTTTTGGGTTGTCTTTGCGACTTAGCTTACCTCAGAATCATTGTGGCTGTCCAATTAATTTTGAGTTAAGAGTTGAGAGTTGATCCAGAAAACCAAAGACCGAGATCTATGGAGAGCCATGAACGCATACGCCAGCCGGCACGGCACTTGATGATGATGAATTAATTTTCAGTATTCTTCTATAAAACCACATCTCTAAGGCTTCCAGAATTTTTTCACCTGTTTATTAACTCTCCGGGATGTTAACATTGGTTCTATGTAACATGCTAGAACTTTCTTTTTAACTTTGAAGGGCAATGACTTGAAATTAGAATAATCTAAGCATCAGATAAATTACGCTCAGCCTTAGCTTGATGTAGTCTGTCTGTGCGTTTGTTTCGACTTGTAAATGTCAACAGTAACAAAGAGAAAGACGTAAACAGAACTAATGTGCCATTGCAATTTTCAACTCTTGAGATCAAACGTGAGGTAAGCCTTACATGGCATATGGATCTTGAATGATAACTGCGTTGTACTACCAGTGTCTCAGTGTGTACTTTTTTCTACCAAGAGATTTATCAGCAGAAGAAAACTGGCCTATGTTTCACATCCATCCTACTAATACAAGCCATATTCTAGGCTACATACCCACTGTGTCTAGGAATGTTTGTTAATAGAATTTGACCAAGTTTAACTTGCCAATCTTCCATAATAACTGTCGGGATACAAACCCACCACAGTGACTGTTTGACAAAATATTGTGATTGATCCTGATCTGTTTTTTTTTTTGGTTGTTGTTTTGTTTAATTATTAATACATATATTTCTGCCTTGTACCTCGTCTCACGAGTAATAATCACAAATTCCCCTAGATTATCAAAAAGCGGTACACAACAATAATAAGTGTTAAATCTTAGCTGTTTCAGGTTTGTGAAATGTGGATTGTGATAAACATAGAACAATTAGTATAATGAGTCACATCACAAAGATTTTGCTACGAATTATCATGCAAAGATTGAGGAAGACATTACAACCTGAAATAGGGGAAGAACAATGTGGGCTTGTGCAAGGAAATGGTACAGTAAATGCTGTGTATATGCTGCGAACAGTTATTTAACGTGCTATAGAAGTAAACAAGGATATACATCTTTGCTTTATTGACTACACAAAGGCTTTTGCTAGAGTTAGACATGTCAACATGGTGGATATGCTTGCAGATCTACAAATTGATGGGAAAGACATTAGACTTATAAAAAACATATATTGGAAACAACAAGCTGTCATAAGGATTGATAATGAAGTAGGACAATATCAGCCTATTAAGAGAGTTGTTAGGCGTGGATGTGTAATGTCTCCAGATCTTTTTTCCCTGTACAGTTAAAATATTTTCAGAAATGTAGAAGATATAAATGAAATCAGCATTGGAGGAGGCAATATCAATAACATTAGATATGCAGATGATACACTATTGATTGCAGACAATGCGCAGGATCTGCAACAAGTAGTAGATGCGGTTGTTGTATACAGTGAGCAACAGGGGTTGGAATTGAATCGTAAAAAGACGCAGGTTATGGTCGTCACTAGGAAGAACGAAATACCACAATGTAATATACAAGTAAATGGGAATATTCTTTAACAAGTGAATCGGTACAATTATCTTGGAACAGTCATAACATCTAATGGGAGATGCCTTGAAGGGATTAGAACAAGAATCGCCATGGCGAAAGTAGCCTTTAGCAAGATGAAAAACATTCTGACCCAAGCTGAAAAACATCTGATGGCAGCAGAAGTGTGGTTTCTGAGGAAAATGCAAAGAATACCATGGACAGATAGAAAAACCAATGACCAAGTAGTACAGGAGACAAATGAACATCGTAAATTGATTAGAGAAATTAGACGTAGACAGTCACTTTTATTTGGACATGTTATGAGAAGAAATGGATTGGGGAACTTAGTGACAACTGGCAAGATCAAAGGGAACAGACCAAGAGGAAGACCGAGAGGAAATTACCTGGATGGCTTGGCTACATGGCATGGGCGAGACAGGAAAACTGAGCTGATCCACGACTCTGGTGATCGAATGAAATGGCGAGTCATTTCCGGCATGGCACATGGTTGATTTATTGATTGGTTTCTGTAACACTCATGTGCAGCAATCTGTTCCCATTGATAAACGTTTTTCTTTGTTAATTAATAGGAAATCTTTTGAGTATTAGAGGCTCAATCAATTAAATATTCCTTCACACACAGAATTTAAAAATACCAGAGCTTTCGCACTAATTCTGGCTGATAAGACTTGATTAATGTAGTTAACACTGTCTGAACGGAGATTAAATCCCTCTTATTCCGGGTGGCTAACTGGACTACCTTCGAGATACCACAAGGATAATTACAAATGAATGGCTCTGGGGTTCCAAATACCACCGTGGACTATGGAAACTTAGTTTTATTAGAAGGTTTCTGCATCGACGTTTTGATCAGAAGTTCTCAAAATGTGTATGTAGTCAACACTTTTCACTGCCTGATAAAACGGGTGGGACTCTTCAGAAACACACCGATGTTCGAATGTGTCTGCCTCAAATTCCTTTTACTAAAGTGTTTTAGCGCTTACAGGGCGAGAGGTCGGAAACGGAGCTGATATTAAACATCAAGGTGTCTTAGAAAGAACAGTGATGGCAGACATGATACCTGTAAGAATGGACAGGGCTCGGCCATCGTGAAGGTGACCACGAGACGTTAAAGACACTCTGGGTTAGTGTTAGGAGTATATGTCACATTACAAAATCATTGATTTCGGCATCAACGGACATGAACAAACCTCTTTCATTAGGAACTCAGTCTGCAGAACTCCGTTGCTATTATATTTATGCAGGGTGAAAATGACATATTAAGGTAAATTAAGTGTTAAAAAAAAAAGATTATGTTTTTTTTAACTTCAATTTTTCTAGCCGTCCTCATTATGCGCGGAGGAGTGTAGGTGCAGGAGATTGTTTCTTAAACTTCCCAAATGTACCTGTCCTCATTATGCATAGACGAGTGTAAGTCCGGGGTCTATCAACCAGTTCAATGAGTGTTGTTGTTTTTTTTTCTTCAAATATTTCACAAGTTGTTTACATCTGTGACACAAATCAATGGCTGTTTTTCTCACTCTGGACAACAGGCTATCGTTCATACGGGCCAATTACAGAATAAACTATAGTTTTGTTTTCACTCCCCAGGCGTAATGGGTATATGAAGAAGAATGTTTGCATATCCTTTACAGAACATCGCTATCAACATCAGCATCTTTCAGTAGTTTGCCATTGTTTTCTGAGCGGCCAGCTCACAAAAGCCGTAGATTACCGACGCGATTCGAACCACTGCTGATTCTCACCGTCGTCACGTTACTTACGAGAGTATACGAGATTACGGAGAAAAGTCGCTGACCTCTAGGCCAGGAAGCTGGCTATGGGTATATGGCTTTTGCTAAATATTTTATTGACCAATCGACAACCAATAAATGATGTGGTCAGTATCACGTCGACAGCCTTTACTTTCCAAAATATCTCCCGGTACACTTGGTAGACTGGGTCTACGTGGGCACCCAGGTCGGGTGGTATCACAAACTCCCACCTCTACTCGCTATACGAACATATGACGCTGGGTCTGTATGCAAGGCGTGCTTGACACCCGGCTTACAGTCTAAGATTGAACATGGTGGACTATTGTTAACTGTTTCAACTGGGTGTGAATTATAGATGAATTCTAAATAGAATTACACCCGACAAGCAACAAGGGAAAGCAGCTTGAGAATAATGACCCACGTGAACACATCTCCTCCCCATTGTCAAGAGTAGAAAGATTCCGAAACATGTGTCAATAAAGCGGGCAACTTAAGATCAGAAGTCTTAAGTTGACTACGTTCTTTGGCGCTTCCTGTGGTCATAGAGAGATGTTAATGAAGAAGGAAAATATTCTTTCATTTCAATATCATCATGTAACAAGTTACTTGTAGAACTATGCTCTCATCACGGCCACACACAAATATTCTATACCGTTGCAAATTCCGCTGCCAGGTGTCTAATCATGGCCAAGATGTCTGTAAGGCCTCGCCTCGTTCTTTGTGCTGCTTGACCCTTGCTTCCATGAACCATGCCTTACAAGACTTCTTTCCACGCCATTGTCACTGTACTTATTTTTCTTCGTGCACCCAGTTTGTTTTTGTTGTTGTTGTTGTTGTTGTTGTTGTTGTTGTTGTTGTTGTTGTTGTTGTTGTTGTTGTTGTTGTTAAGCAATGTAATGTATTGTCTTTTGCACATTAACATCAGCCAAAATTAGATGGTAGGTTGTCTGGCACGAGTTCCATGGCCACCAAACTTCTTGGCCTAAGAACGATGAGGATCTGCAAGCAACAGGATCTGTCATACTGAATCAAGACATCACTGATCTCTTTCTAAGAGGCCTTATCCACATAATGTTTGACAATAAAACACAATGGCCTTATATACATATATATCTTGTCTGATTGCATAGATCTGTGCCAAAGTTACCACAGCCTTAGATATAGCTTGTCTTATTGCATAGATTTGTGCCAACGTGACCACAGCCTTAGATATAGCTTGTCTTATTGCATAGATTTGTGCCAACGTGACCAAAGCCTTAGATATAGCTTGTCTGATTACATAGATCTGTGCCAACGTGACCACAGCCTTAGATATAACTTGTCTGATTGCATAGATCTGTGCCAAAGTTACCACAGCCTTAGATATAGCTTGTCTTGTTGCATAGATTTGTGCCAACGTGACCACAGCCTTAGATATAGCTTGTCTGATTGCATAGTGTGCCAACGTGACCACAGCCTTAGATATAGCTTGTCTGATTGCATAGATGTGTGCCAACGTGACCACAGCCTTAGATATAGCTTGTCTGATTGCATATATCTGTGCCCACGTGACCACATACTTAGATATAGCTTGTCTGGTTGCATAGATCTGTGTCAACGTGACCACCTTCATTTACACGCACGCGGATATCAAATCCAGCAAATCTCCCGTTGCCCAGCAACAGAACTGGCTCTTGAAGCTTCAGGCAAAGAATGCCATGCTACATTTGTTCTAATGGGTGTCCATTGACCTCGATGAGTATTTCCACGCTTGCTGTGGACTACTGCAGTGGCCTTTTTTGGTGCCCAAATACTTGAACAGCTTTCAATTGACCTTTTTCAGCTTCTGGCGTTAACATGAATATACCCACAGTAAACTGTACACAATATGGGCATGTTGACATCACCAGAATGTTTTACTTTGGCTAAAAATGGCAAACGTATGTCAGTTTCCGACATATGATGCTGATTATATTTCAGTTTTCTTAGATGTTCAGATCTTGTAGAATGCCCGTGTTTTTCTTCTTCTTGAACCACGATATTAGAAGAACCTTTCTGTAATATTTAATTTCAAGAGATCCGGTTTTTTTCTTTGGGGATGTTTAAAAACGCCACGATTCACATCTGTATGTCTCCGAGGAATGATGCATGGTCTCAAACCTTGCATTTTAATGACTTTGCTGACTGGTCTTGTGTCACAGTCTAATATTTAACATGTGCATTGCTATAATCAGTCTATATATGGCTTCTTTTGAACAGTTCCAATGGTAACTCATTATATAGACTAGATATTGAAATTGCTGGACATTTTTCAATTTTAGTTTTCGGATATTGATTTTTGGTTGACATGAAGTTTTGTTTCTGAACATTACTTTAATATATACTTTAATATCACGACTTTCATCTTCGTTGTGTCTTTTGACAGATATGATTAACTGCTCCTTTCTTTTATTATGGCAAACTACTGAACGTAAATTTGCCCAGGAATCACAAACAGCCACAAAATGCTGGAGTTGACTGCGACGTCCTGTAAAGGATGTACACCTAACTTTTGTCTTAAATTATCTGAGTATGCCGACTACGCAGTGTGTTTATGAAGAGTTTCATATGTTTTACCAGGCAGTGGAAAATTGTAACTACATGCACATTTTGAGAACTGATTTCACTTGGTGTACAGTGTGAACAAGTTAAGAACCCTTGGCAGACACACAGAGCGATGGTGCTATCTCCCTGTAGACTTACAATTACCGCAGAGTTAAACAGCGCAGGCGTGAAAACCTCCGCGGTTTAAAGTGGGTTCTCTGTTAATGAAGAGAAATGACTTTTACTTTTTTATCAGTGTCTTCCTACGCTTGATTCTATAAATCGTATCTGTGTTTATTTTCTCTTTGGTGCCATCCGCGTGTCGCTTCATGTTACTGTTCTTCGTATAATCTGTAACGTCTTATTTAGCACTGCATCATTATCCGCCTTGGGAGAGACGTGG
Source organism: Cepaea hortensis (assembly GCA_963921405.1). Taxonomy (NCBI): domain Eukaryota; kingdom Metazoa; phylum Mollusca; class Gastropoda; order Stylommatophora; family Helicidae; genus Cepaea; species Cepaea hortensis. The sequence continues at coordinate 55,554,355 of OY992880.1, read as the reverse complement.
CGTGGAGATAACTTTGACCAGCCCAGATAACCCCCAGGTCCAAAAGTAACCGGGTTCGAATCCCAGTTAAGCAATGTCCTGAGAGAAGAATGAGAAGGATGAAGTTTTCTGCAATAGTTAGAATTCGTCGCAGCATACGCTCAGTGTACATTACGACAGAATGAATCATGAATAGCAGAATCATCGTTAGTAACCAGGTGCATGTGAATTAAACATACACAGGGAAATTTACATCAGAGGAGCTGGCATATGTAGCAATATGCCTTCATACATACCAGGTCAAGAAATATTAAAATAGCCACTTAATTATTATGAGCCCTCTGTCTCCTCCTTATTGGATATAATTAACTATAAAACCAATACCTTAATTTCAGTTCGGATGTATATAGCTAGCAGACACCAGCAAGGCAATGAGGCAAAAGAACTTCACTAGCTATATGTTACAATGAAGAATTGAGTCCCTTAAATATCCCCATTGACATACTGATATAATTTTGCTTATGGGTGCTTGGGGCTAGGACAAAATCTGAATAGCAGGCTGTAAAACCAATGCACAAGGTACTAATAAAAAAAGAAAAATAGAAATCTCAAGATACGACTTGCAACCTGAAACGTGAGAACCATGTGTCCAGGATTTTCCACTGACTTGACAAATATTAACAATGTCAGAAAAACGGCTGTGATTGATGCCGAACTCAATCATCTTAACATTGATATTGCTGGCCTGCAGGAGACTCGCCTCGCTGAGGAAGGGTCACTCAGGGAAAACAATTACACCTTTTTTTTTGGAAGGGTGGGGGACAGGCAGAAAAAAGGCAACATGGTGTGGGCTTTGCAGTGAAGAAATCGCTACTATAGTGTTTTTTTTTTTTTTTTTTTTTTTTTTTTTTTTTTTGCCTCAATATAAAATTCAATATCTCAGTAACCAACTGAGGAAAAATGATGAGATTTAGTATATAACCTTATCATTATGTCCACCCAACAAAAAAAAATTTTGCTCTGGAGATTTTACAGCAGATTTCAAAGTTAGTTTATATGCGGTATATTAATTACGACTTAGAGATTACGTCCATGATTTTAACCGTATTACAGCTTCACCAAGACACGTCGCCGCATTTTTTTAAATGTTCACGTGATTTCCGTTTTGAAACAAACAGCGCGAAGATTCAGAGGTGTCTCCAAATGGGGGTTCTTTTATGAAACGTGATTATATAAATAAACTAGCTGACAAGGCCCGGCTTCTGGCGGGGATCTATCTATCTATCTATCTATCTATCTATCTATCTATCTATCTATCTATCTATCTATCTATCTATCTATCTATCTATCTAGAACCAGTTTCAGTTACAGGAGTAAACCGATCTTCACCTCCGGCTGTAGCCATCTCTCAGTGTTCAGAAAACACTCCTTCTCTTCCCACACCACCCTTGCCTGTACCCCAGGAACACAATGTTGTGAATAGCAACCCAAGCTCCAATCCAAATGTTGCTAAATATGATACTTTGTTTCCTACCTTGCCCGTAAAACAGTCTCCCTCTATGATGTCAAAGGAGACACCGTTAAACAATGGTGCTGTACCGTCGATGCCTGCTTCCAATGTAGGCACTTCCAGTGACACTCATAGCAATCCCTCGCTGGACGGTAATCTACAACCCTATGAGTGGAACCGTCAACTTCAGCAGCTAATGCGATACAATCCTGCAGCCCTGCACCAAGCATTCATGATATCACTCCAGCAAAGACATTTTCCTGCCCCCTCTAACAGCCTTAACTATTTCTAAATAAAGTTTCGAAATCCCTGCAATTTGTATACCACAAGCGACATCTTCCTTTTAGTTTGTAATGTTCGCTAATCACGATCAGTGGCTCAACAAACATGGTCTATATATAGGCCATCTCAACATCTTTCATCTGCTCAACAATTTACCTGAGCTCTCGGTAATACTGTCCAAACAGTTCCATGTGTTTGGAATCACAGAAAGTCGTCTTAACGACAAAATAACCGACTCCGAAATCTCACTTAAGGGGTTTAAAGTAATTCGGAAAGATGCAAATCAAAAATTAGAGACAGGTATTGCTGTATACATTTCCAATTCTCTCAACTGGTCCCGTAGAAGTGATCTCGAGACAGTAGAGATAGAATGTGTTTGGTTAGAGGTGAAGCCAGCCAGCCAACAACCGTTTCTCATTGGATACCTATATAGGAATCCTTGTGCCGGGTACAGTTGGTATGACTGCTTCACTACAATGATGGATAGAGTGTTTACAGCAGGTAGAGAAGTTATGATACTAGGTGACTTCAACATAGATATTAGTAAATCCAACCAGACATGGGACGATATCATTCTTTCTTACAATTTCAAACAACTAATAAACCGTCCCACAAGGGTTACTGACACATCCTCAACTACAATTGATCATATATATGTTACTTGTCCAGATAATATTATTGAATGTTCTGTTCCTGTTTGTACAGTTAGTGACCACTACCCGGTATGTTGTACATGGTCAAGAATTGGGTTCAAACCTCTTAAACATAAGCATGTAAGTATCAAATTTAGGAATTATAAAGCATTCAACCAAGATTTATTTTTGCAAGACTTAAGAAAAGCAGCCCTTGATCACGTTTACCAACTTCCTGACCCGGACGATGCATTAGCTTTCTGGACGAAGAGAGTGTACAATGTGTTCGATAAACACGTGCCAATCAAAGAAGTTCGAGTCAAAAATCAACATAAATCCCCATGGGTCACTAGAGAAGTGCTGCAAATCATGAGAGAGCGAGATACAGCACACAAAAATAAAGACTTCATCAATTACCGCAGACTAAGGAATAAAGTTAAATATGAAATTCGTAGGATTAAAAAAGATCATTTTAAAAATTTGATTGTAGATAATTCAAACAGTACAAATATATGGAAGGCTATTAACTTGCTAACCAATAAGAAACGTCCTACAGAATCAGCAATAGCAAATTCTATAACATGCGATGAATTCAGTTGTTTCTTTCAATCGGAAATAGAGAATCTAAAGTCTTCAATACCAGACTCATCGTGTAATTTAAGTTCACTGACATCATTCTGTGAGGAGAAGTGCACCAGAAATATTCCCGCTAAGATTCCTTTAATGTCTGTTGCAGACGTTTATAAATATCTCTTGAACCTCAAATCAACAAACTCACACGGCCTAGATGGTATCAGTAATAGAATTCTTCGTTGTGCTGCACCAGTCATTAGCGAGTCCTTAACGTTCATATATAACCAGTGCCTGGCCAAAAACTACTTTCCATCTGCATTTAAAATTGCTAAAGTGTTTCCGCTAATTAAAAATGGCTCAATCGATAATAGTGTTTTGGGTAATTATAGACCTATTTCCTTACTATCGTCGCTATCAAAACCACTAGAAAAACACATTCATAAAATAACGTTACACCATTTAATTAACAATGATCTAATAATTAACAGTCAATCTGGGTTTCGACCTAAATATTCTTGCCATAGTGCTCTAACAAAAATGACCGATAACTGGCACTTAAACATCAACAACGGTAGAATTTGTGGAGCGGTGTTTGTAGACTTTAAAAAAGCTTTTGATATGGTAGATCACGATATTTTAATTAGAAAACTAAAGCCAATGAAGACAAGCACCAACATGGTGAACATAATTACGTCATTTCTATCCGACAGGCAACAAGTCGTGTCCTTCAACAACTGTCTATCAAGACCCACACAGCTTAATATTGGTGTGCCTCAGGGCTCAATACTAGGTCCGCTGCTTTTTGCAGTTTATATTAATGATCTTCCTTTATATATCAATACAACTTGTGATCTATTTGCAGACGACTGTACTATATATACTAGTCAAGAAAACCGTAGTGAATTAGAGAATTCTTTACAAAAGGAACTTGATAATCTTACTAGATGGAGCAATGAAAACCGCATGCAAATTAACATCGACAAAACCAAATCCATGCTAATAACGACCAGACAAAAACTACAGACACTAGCCATAACTGGATCACCGATCGAACTCCGCATGGGCACGTTACCTATAGTTAATGTGACTGAACATAAAACACTAGGGCTTTTAATAGACAGCCATTTGAACTGGAGCTCTCATGTTCACGCTCTTACCAAGAAAATAGCACAAAAAGTTTACCAACTTGCTAAAATTCAGCACTTCCTGGACGAAAGCACACGAAAAATATTCTATACATGCTATATCCAATCACATCTCGATTACTGTTCCACAGTTTGGGATGGTTGCCCTAAATCTAATTTAAAACGACTATGTTCTCTACAAAACCGAGCTATTCGTCTGGTTTCTGGCATAAAGCACGTTGAAAGTAATAATTTGTACAGTCATCTAAGACTTCTACCACTACAAAAGCGCTTCCTTTTCAACAAAGCCAAATTAGTGAATAAAATTATATCTCAAAATACCCCAGAGTATCTTCTGCCGCTGATTCAATCTAATGCAATGAACAGCAAGCGCCTAAATTTGTTACATGTCTCAAAGCCTAGATTGAACCTATACAAAACATGTTTCGCCTATTCTGGTGCTCACTTATGGAATGATCTGCCTCCAGATCTGAAAACTCCAATGAGTCCCTACACATTTAACCGAAAACTCTTTCAATACTTAATCCATACCGACTATATGCCACCATAATTCATTTACTGGTATAATTGTTCAGTATAATTGTTCATTATAATTGTTTAACTATAATTGTTCACTATATATGTGTGTGCGTGTGGGAGCGAGAGAGAGAGAGAGAGAGAGAGAGAGAGAGAGAGAGAGAGAAAGAAAGTGGGTGTTAGAGAGAGGGAGAGAGTGGATGCGTGTGTGCGCACGTGCATGCGTGTGTGTGGAGAGAGTGATTGAGCGAGAAATGGTGGGGGAATGTGTCAGTGCATGCATTCGTACGTGTATGTGTGAGAGTGAGTGAGGGAATGTGGCGTGTGTGCGTTCATGTGTATGTGTATGTGTGAGAGAGTGTGATTGAGAGAGTGAGTGTGTGTGTGTGTGTGTGTGTGAAGGATTGTGTGTGAGAGAGTGAGACAGAGGGAGAGTTGATGTGTTAGTGTATGTGTGTGAGCGCGTGCATGCGTGTGAGTGTGTGTATATGAAAGAATACAGAGAGAGAGAGAGAGAGAGAGAGAGAGAGAGAGAGATAGAGAGAGAGAGAGAGAGATAGATAGAGAGAGAGAGAGAGCTGAGCAGATGCATGTCATGTAACACGCATGTTATGTAACACGCGAATCCATATGTTTGTGTATTCTCATCTGTCACATTATCAGTTAAATACCATTTGATTTTATCATGCATAATATAAACTAATGTTCATTACTGTAGTTTGAGTGAGAGAGTCAGTGAGTGTGAATGAGAGACAGAACGAGTGAGCGTGAGAGTGAATGAGTGAGCGGGAGAGTGAATGAGTGAGCGGGAGAGTGAATGAGTGAACGGGAAAGTGAATGAGTGAGCGGGAAAGTGAATGAGTGAGCGGGAGAGTGAATGAGCGGGAGAGTGAATGAATGAGCGGACGAGTGAATGTGTGAGCGTGAGAGTGAGTGAGTGTGTGTGTGTGTGTGTGTGTGTGTGTGTGTGAGAGAGAGAGAGAGAGAGAGAGAGAGAGAGAGAGAGAGAGAGAGAGAGCATCACTATTTTTACGTCACATACATTTTATGTACACATTTTTCTCCATGTTTAACATTTTTATGAGACTGCTCATGACAAGTGTCAGTGTATATGTGTGAGTAAAGTGTGAGAGTTTCTTCATACTAGTTTCAATACTATCGTGAGACATTTTGTATGTGTCTAGATGTGAGGAAGTGTGAGTGTATGTGGAGGATATGTGTGAGTGTGGGGATATGTGTGGGTAGTGGGTGTGTGGGTGGGGGTGTGTGGGTGGGGGTATGCGTTTGGATGGGTTGGGGTGTGTTGGTTTTAGTGGGTAGTGGTATTTGTGGGTGTTGGTGGGATGTGTGGATGGATGTGTGGGGGTGAAAGTAGGGGTGTTGGAATGGGTGTGGGGGATGTGTGTATGGGTGGAGGATATGTGTATGGGACGGATGCAGGGAATGTGTGTTTATGTGGGTGGAGATGTGTGGACGGTTTGAGGAAGTATGTGTAGGAGGCGGGGTTGTGTGGGTAGGGGATTGTGTTGGGTGGATTGGGGATGCAAGGGTGGGTGGGGAGAAGTGTATGGTGTGTGGGTTTGAGATATTTGTGCGGTGTGTTGGTGGGGGATGTGTGAATGATGTGTGGGTGGAGGGTATGTTTGTGGAGGTATGGGTGGAGGATAGTGTGTGGTGTGGGGGATGTGTGTGATGGGTGCGGGGAATGTGCGTATGAATGGGGTATATGTATGGGTGAGTAGGGGATTGTGGTGGTTGGGGGAAGTATGTGGGGGAGTGTTGGTGGGAGATGTGTGTGTTTGGATGGGGAATGTGTGGGTGGGGGTGTGTGAATGAGTGGCTTAGGGATGTGTAAGTGGGTGAGGGAGTTGTATGTGTCGGGGTGGGATGTGTGAGTGGGTGGAGGATGTGTGTGGGGTAGGGGTATTGTGATCGAGAGATGTTTGGTTGGGGGGGGGGTGTGGGTGCGTAGTGGAGAATGTATGCGTGAGTGAGTGTGTGTTGGTGGACGGGTAGGGAATGCGTGTGTGGGTGGGGAGAGGTGTGTGGTGTGTTGGTTGGGGATATTGTGTGGGTGAGGTATGTGTGTGTGGGTGGGGGATTTTTGTGTTTTGTTTTGTTTTTGTGTTGTGTGAGTGGGGGTATGTAGGGTGGATGGGTAAGGGTATCTGTGTGGGTGTGGGTGTGGGTGGGAATATTGTGTGGTATCTGGGTGGGGGATATGTGTGTGGTGTGTAAGTGGGGATGTGTTGGTGAGGGATATGTGTGTGTGTGGTGCGTGGGTTGGGAATAGTGCATGATAGGAGGTGTATGTGATGTGCGGGTGGGGGATTGTGTGGTGGGGGATTAGGTTAAGGCATGTGTGGGTGGGTGGAAGTTGTATGTGTGGGTGGTGGGGTGTGTGTTAGTGGATTGGGGATGTATGGGTGGTTAGAGAGATGTGTGTGTGTGGGGTGGGAGTAGGGACCTGTCAGTTGGTGGGGATGTGTGTGTATTGTTTGGGAATGTGTGAGTGGATGTGCGATGTGTGGGTTGGTGGGGGATTGTGTGCATGGGTGGGGAATATGTTGTCGATGGAGATGTGGCTGGGGGATGGGTGGTTTGAGGTGTGGGTGGGGAGAGGATGTGTGGGGTAGTATGTGTATGTGGATGGGCGTAGGATGTGTGGGTTGGTGGGGGAATGTTTGTGGGTGGCGAGTGTGTTTTGGTTGGGGGATCAGGTGAGGGCAGTGTGTGTGGGTGGGGGATGTGCGGGAGGGGGATGGGTCGGTTGGTGGGGTATGTATGTGTCCCTTGGTGTGCGTGTGTGTCGGTAGGTGGGGGTGTGTATGTGTCCCTTGGTGCTCGTGTGTGTGGGTAGGTGGGGTGATGTATGGATAGGTGGGAGATGGGCTTCATAACATGGTAATTAGCCTTGTTTATGTTTACAACATTCATTTCACAATGTTTATTTTATCTTCCTATGTAAATGTATAATGCTCTTGAGGAACGAAAGACGAGTGATTGGAAGGGCCGAATGTAAGACGGGCCTGCGCGCCCAATTTGTGACCCTAATAAAGTTGATTTGATTTGAAGTTGATTTCTATCTATATATCTATCTATCTATCTATCTATCTATCTATTTATCTATCTATCTATCTATCTATCTATCTATTTATCTATCTATCTATCTATCTATCTATCTATCTATCTATCTATCTATCTACCTACCTACCTACCTACCTATCTATCTATCTATCTATCTACTTTCTATCTATCTATCTATCTATATATATATATTTATATCTATATATCTATCTATCTATCTAATCTGTCTGTCTGTCTGTCTGTCTGTCTGCCTGCCTGCCTGCCGGCCGGCCCACCCACCCACCCACCCACCGACTGACCGACCGAAAGACCCACCCACCCACCGACCGACCCACCCACCGACCGACCGATATCTATCTATCTATCTATCTATCTATCTATCTATCTATCTATCTATCTATCTATCTATCTATCTATCTATCTATCTAATCTATCTGTCTGTCTGTCTGCCTCCCTGTCTGCCTGCCTGCCGGCCGGCCGACCGACCCACCGACCGACCCACCGACCGACCGACCCACCGACCGACACATCGACCGACCCACCGACGGACCGACCGACCGACCGACCGACCGATATCTATCTGTCTGTCTGTCTGTCTGTCTGTCTGTCTGTCTGTCTGTCTGTCTGTCTGTCTGTCTATCTAATCTGTCTGTCTGTCTGCCTGCCTGCCTGCCTGCCGGCCTACCCACCCACGGACCGACCCACCGACCGACCCACCGACAGACAGACCCACCCACCGACCGACCGACCGACCCACCCACCCACCCACCCACCCAGTCAGCCAGCCGGCCATCCACCCACCCATCTACCTTTCTGCCTACCTACCTACCTACCTACCTACCTTTCTGTCTGTCTGTCTGTCTGTCTGTCTGTCTGTCTGTTTGTTTGTCTGTCTGTCTGTCTGTCTGTCCGCGCTATTAAATATTGATAAAAGTTACTGGAAAATACGTCAGGACCATGTGTTGAAGGAGGAAGAGGACTATTGGAGAAAGGATGCATTGAATTTTATGCAACCGAGAGCAATCATCAACCTACTGGAATCGTCCGATACAGATTAAGGTCTGAGCAACATCGCAGACCTTAATCTTATACACACTTACTGGGATATTTTGCTCCAACTATTCAGACGAATTGCAGGCCCTAAACATTACAGCATCAGCATCAGCTGAAGAAACAAGAAGGAAATGAAAAATAAGGTAAGAAATATATTCCTTCTACTTTCCTGTTAATTTACAAATTATTTACCCCGTGCCTCTGTAAATTCTCTGTCTTTACTAATATTACACATTGCACCCCTCTCGGGAATCTCCGTGGTGAAGTGGTCAAGCCGTCTGACTCGGGCTCCGAAGGTTGTATGTTCGATTCCGGGCCGCGTCCTTCATTTCACGAGTGCATTTTTTCGGAGACTCCCGAGGGTCGTCGCTGGAACTACGGAGTTCGTGCTTTGTGTGACGCTTTCCGCGCTGCGGAAAGAAACTGAGCCATATGGGATAAAAACCCGGTGCAATGCAGCCGACCCTGTCGATTTTAAGCTAGTTCTTTCATTGCACCCACTCCCATACGAATCCGGATACGCCTTTGTGTGTCATTAGAATTGACAGGTCTCCCATTACCGTAAAAATAACTTTGTTAACGAAAAATCACTAGTTTTTCAGCAAAACATCAAAGGAATGTCGCCGCTTTCAATGATTTAAGTTGTTTTTGGATCTATCAAAGACATATTCCTTGGGTGGAGGTAAATAAAAGACGGCTGGAAAAATTGCATAACGATGCAACAGACAGTTTTCAAAATGATTGATCGTGAATGAAGGCAAACAAATGTGGACATACTATAGGAATGATTGATATCCTAGATGGAGGTAATGAATGAATATTATCCCTGCGCTTGGCAACCTCTTGTGGTTTTGCCACCATTATCACTGCATATGCACCGACACTCGCTTCCTATGATGATGTGAAGGATACGTTCCATGAGGAGCTAGACTCTGCGATCAAGGCAGTTCCAAAATCCGACAACATGTATATGCTCCGTGATTTCAATGCTTGTGTGGGCAAGGACTCGAGTTCATGACCAGTGTGCCTTGGAAAATAAAACATCGGTCGCATGAAAGAAAATGGCAAAGGCTGCTGGAGCATTGCACCAGAAATGACCTATGTATTACAAACTCCTCTTTTAAAACAAAAGTGGAGTAAACTTAAGGAGACTATTTACAAAACAGCAGTAGGGGTTTACGGCACTGTGGATCATAAGAGGCAGGACTGGTATACGGCAAACAGCCAGATGCTGCAGCATTTGATTGATAAAAAGAAGATAACTCTCTTAAGAAACAAGGAAAGAACAACGCGTAACACTCTGAGTGAGCTAAGGCAAGCTAGGAAGGATGTGCAAAAGGCTGCCAGGCAGTGTGCGAATGACTATTGGATCAAGTTATGTGAGTCCATTCAAATCGCAAGTGATAAGGGAAACATCAGAAGCATGTATGACGGGATAAAGAAAGCCTATGGTCCAATGATCAAAAGAAGTGCACCACTGAAAACTTTGATAAGAGAAATCATCACTGATAAGAAACAGCAGATAGATAGATGGGTAGAGCACTATCAAGTTATTCAAGTGAGACCACGCTAGCGGATGATGCCCTCAACGTCATAGAGACCCTGCCAACTCTTGACCACCTGGACACACTTCCCACCATAACAGAAGTTAAGTGTGCTATAAATGAGCTTGCGTCTGGCAAGGCTCCAGGTAAGGATGTTATTCCAATAGAGGTAATCAGGAGTGGGCAAGACACACTCACTCTACAGATCCATCAGCTAATAGAGCTATGCTGGCGAGAAGGACAAACCCCACAGAATTTCAAAGATTCAAGCATCATAACTCTGTACTTCTTCTTCTTCTGCGTTCATCCGGATTTTTATTTCGGATGTGACTGCGTTGTGCCTGTTTACAGCAGAGCTGCGTTCTTGCGCCGTTAGGCCGACACATCCGACTTCTGCGGGCATGTGTTGACCGGGTTAACCTTCCCAGGGGATAACGCTGTACAAGAACAAGGGCGATCGAAGCGACTGTAACAACTATAGGGGTATCTCACTTCTGTGTATTGTTGGGAAAGTATTTGCCAGAATTGTTCTGCGCAGACTTCAAGTCCTGGGAGATCAACTCTACCCAGAATCACAGTGCGGCTTCCGACAGAACATGTCTACCATTGATATTATATTCTCATTGCCACAAATGCAAGAAAAATGCCGGGAACAAAATCAACCACTGTTTATTGCCTTCATCGATCTCACAAAAGCGTTTGGTTTGGTCAGTCGTGAGGGTCTGTTTAAAGCACTAAAGAAGATTGGCTGCCCACCAACTCTTCTGTCCATTGTGGAATCGTTCCACACAGGCATGAAAGGTATAATCAAGTTTGAAGGTGCAACTTCAGAAGAGTTTAAAATCAAGAGTGGAGTTAAGCAAGGTTGTGTACTACCCCCCACCTTCTTTGTGATATACTTTTCACTTCTACTGAAATATGCCTTTCGTGATCAGGTGAACTTGGTGACAACTGGCAAGATCGAAGGGAAGAGACCAAGGGGAAGACCGAGAAGTAAATACCTGGATGGATTGGCTACATGACATGGTCGAGACAGGAACACGGAGCTGATCCACGACTCTGGTGATCGAGTGAGATGGCACAACATGACCGCCCACGCTTACAGGCATGGCACATGATGGATGGATGGATCAGGATGCCGGAATATACATTCACTCACGCTCAGGTGGTGGCTTCTATAATGCTCAGAGATTGAAGGCCAAGACCAAAATTATGAGGGTACTAATCAGAGAGTTGCTTTTTTGCGGACGATTCTGCAATTATGAGGAAGAATTACAACATCTACAATCTGCATTCTCCAATGCTAGTTACGAATTTGGTTTAACAATTAACACAAAGAAGACACAGATTATGTCACAAGGTGCACATGGGGTACCATCAATCTTTATTGACGTCACCGAACTGGAGATAGTAGACCATTTTACATATCTAGGATCAGAGGTAAATAGCAAATAATCCCTAGATTAGTAAATCAACATCAGGATTGGTAAGGCAGCAACAACAATGAACATGTTAGTAAAAAGAGTCTGGGAGAACAGGAAGCTTACTTCCAAAACAAAAGTCCTCGTCTACCAAGCCTTATTACTTAGTCCTCGTCCTTAGTACTTTTCTATATGGCAGTGAAACCTGGACAACTTACTCACATCAAGAGAAACGTTTAAACGGCTTTCATATGCGGTGTCTGTGAAGAATATTTGGTTTTAAGTGGCAAGACACAATCACAAATACTGAAGTATTGGAAAGATCAGGTTGTGTGACGATCTATTCCATGCTCAGTCTTCGTAGACTTAGATGGATAGGACATTTTAGGAGGATGGATGATGGTAGAATACCAAAGGACATCTTTTTTGGCGAATTACAGAAGGGTAGGAGATCTCAGGGTCGGCCTCTACTACGATACAAAGATGTGTGTAACGAATTGATAATGCACATTGGGAGCAAGTCGCCACTGAACGTGTTGCTTGGAGGGCAACTATCAGAAATGGAATAAAGACAAAGGAGAAAATGATTTCAGATAAAGCACACACAGAGCGTGAGAGACGTTAGATGGTGCATGATGGTGGAAATGATCACGTTTTCACATGCATCCACTGTGGGCAAACATTTGCAGCAAGAATTGTCCTTATCAGCCACACTCGCCACCGCCATGAGTCATAGTTATTAAGCCTTTTTGAAGCACACCTGTACCAACTATCGTCTGTCAAGACGGAAAGGTGCCAATGTAAATATATATATATTTCATTTTCAAGGCAAATTTACGTTCAGTAGTTTGCCAATGCTTTCTGAAAGAGAAGTCAACATTTGAGTCCAACTTATCGGTGAATGCAATGAAACAGAGAATCCGTGGTCAGTACACCGGAAGTTTAAGAGCGAGCGCTTTATCTATTCTGTAAGACAGACATTATATATATATATATATATATATATATATATATATATATATATATATATATATATATATATATATATCCACGATTTATATATATTGTATATATATATATATATATATATATATATATATATATATATATATATATATATACAACCAACAAAGTACAGGCATACTGTCATTCACACATACCGTCAGACATACAGATACAGAATAAAACACAGACTGCATGGACACAAATAAAAACGCAGACAAATACAGACATACAAACACACATACAATACACATACATACGCACACACTGACATCCAAACAAGCATCTAAACGCATGCACACACAGACAAACATACACAAACGGACACACAGAGACGCATTAACACTGTCTGCAATGCTGAAGCAAGCCACAAGTTGTCAAGAATGTGAATAATTCATTGCTTCTGTTTCGTTTTTCAAGGAACACTTTTACTGCATACTCGAATAGCTCACTAAGTTCTACAGTTTCCTGTTCTAGATCACACAATTAGACTAACATTATAGTGCAGGAGCCTGTTGCGCCAGTGAGTAGCCAAAAGTGTGTGTTTCACAACCATTTGATCATCTTGTAGGTCGTTTGCAGAACCTCGGTCTCATTCATCATCATCAAGTGCCATGTCGACAGGCGTGGGCGGTCATGGTTTGCCATCACACACGGTCACTAGAGTCTCGAATCAGGTCTGTGTGTTTGTCCCGACCATGCCATGCTGTCAAACCATCAAGGTATTTATCAGTTTGTCTTCCCCTAGCTCTCTTTCCATCAAGCTTGCCAGTTGTCACCAAATTTTCATGTCAATTTCTCCTCATAATATATCCAAACAATTTTGACTGTCCATGTCTAATTTCTCCAATCAATCTCCATTTTTCATTTGTCTCTAGAAAGACTGTCTCATTTGATTTTCTGTCCGTCAATGGTACACGTTGCATTTTTCTCAAAAACTACATTTCCACCACCATTAGATGTTTCTCAGCTTGTCTGTTAATTGTCCATGTGTCGCACGCATACAACAATATGGGTTATATTTTGTACTTCAACACTCTTTTTCTTATTGCAATTGACAACATGTTGTTTTGGTGAGTATATTTTTCATCTTGCAGAGGGCCATCTTTGCCATGGCAATTCTTGATCTAATCTCTGCAAGGCATCTTCCATCAGATGTTACGACTGTTCCGAGATATTTATACCAATTCACCTTTTTAAGAATATTTCAGTTCACTTGTATGTTACAATGTGGTATTTCTTTCATCTTGGAGACGACCATGATCTCTGTTTACTTACAATTCAATTCCAAACCTAGTTTCTCACTGTGTATAATAACCAATCCACCAATCCACATCCACCAAGTGATACGGCAGACAGAAATTCATAACATGATTTAATTTTTAATGTCACATCCTTAGCAAGACGTTGCATTTACACCTAGCCACCCCTCTCCCCCATTGACTGCGACTTACTAAGAAATTTTACGTTCAGTAGTTTAGTAACATACTAAAAATCGTAAGCCAAAGCACACTGAACCCTTAGCCATAATTAACATTTCCTCGCGGAAGGAACAAGGGATTTTAACAATTAAACGGCCATACGTCTGCCTGTTCCTAAATTAACAACAGACCGTCCTGAATGAACTATCGGTGGTCGCGCCCAATCAGCCAGACACTCCCCTACCCTATCGTTAATCAGTGTTGAATTATTTGAGTTAGCTGCATGGCCTTTCCAAGACGTTGCATTTAACCCATCATGTCTGGGCTGTTTGTGGTTTTCTAGGCACAACAGGTGCAAAAATCTGAATATTTTATCACTATAATAATAATAATAATAATAATAATAATAATAATAATAATAATAATAATAATAATAATAATAATAATAATAATAATAATAATAATGGCATAGACAGCGTGTAAAATAACTGTAATCTCGGATAAAAAAACAACTTTACATCTAACGAGTTATGAATCCGGTTTCTGTATAGGCCTCGGTGTTTCCCAGTATATGACAAAGCGTGTTTACTTGCCGATTTCTATTACTAAGGAGTTAGTGAACACAACTTTGCAAATCCCCGACATACCATGTGGAGGGTTCGAAATCAGCTGCTGACGATTTAAAAGAAGATCGCTTGGCGTTTATTTAACCCTTTCAAAGAGCAGCCTCAAACTAGTGAACGTAGGATTTATTAGTATATCACAAGCAGATAAATAAAATGCTGGAATTGATTGTAATGTCCTGTAAAGGTCATGCAACTAATTTAATTTGCACAAAACACACCTTGAAGCCATATTGGATCTAGATTCTTAGAACCAAAGTCAGGGCTGCATAAAGAAAGAAAGAAAGAAAGAAAGAAAGAAAGAAAGAAAGAAAGAAAGAAAGAAAGAAAGAAAGAAAGAAAGAAAGAAAGAAAGAAAGAAACATTCATTTAAAGAAAATAAATTAAAAATGCATAGTTATCTGCAGATAATAATAAAGAACATGTATTGGAAACAAACTGCAGCCATAAGAATCAACAACGTTGTAGAAACATTACAGTGCATAAAGAAGGACGTCAGACAAGATTGTGTAATGGCTCCTGATTTGTTCTCATTGTACAGTGAACATATAATGAGATCTACAGAAAATATGTCAGGGATCCTAGTTGGTGGACATAATATAAATAATGTGCGTTATGCTGAGGACACCGTCTTGACAGCAACAAATCAGAATGATCTACGGGAAATGATAGATACAGTGGTTATAAAAAGTGGGAAAAAATAGCCTTGGTTTGAGTAATAGAAAGTCAGAAGTCATGGTGATATCAAACAAACAGATTGTGCCTCAATGTGCAATTAAAGTTAATGACGATATTTTGGGGCACATGCAGAAATTCAGATATCTAGACACATGGATAACATCGGATGGAAGATGCATCACATCACTGAGATAAAGAACATAGTTATTTTTTCACATATCCTTTATAGGACATTGCAGTCAACACCAGCATTTTTCAGCTGCTGTTGATGTCTTGGCAAGTTGTACGTTCAGTAGTTCGCCATTCAAACTACTGAGCGTAATCTTGCCAAGAAATCAACATACAGCTGAAAGATGCTGATGTTGACAGCGATGTCCTGTAAAGGATATGCAAAACATTATTAGTTCGCCATTGCTTTCTGAACGACCGGCTCACATACCTCTGTAAGTAACCAGCGCGATGCGATCCGCTGCCGAATCTCGCGCAGCTGTATTTAGTACGAGAGTATACGGGATTACAGACAACGTCCTTAACTCCTTCACCAGGGAGATCGGCAAAGTACAGAATAAGACAACCAAATCTTCATTCTGTCAAATGGAAAACATTTTCTGGAATAAGTCATTGTCCTTGAAAGATAGAAAGTGTTCTTGCATGCTGCATGCACCACTTTTAACATACGGCATACGACAGTTTAGTTAACAGACTAAAAAAAAAAATCACTGAAATCCTTGAGGATGTGGTTTTATAGAAGAATGCTGAAAATGATTTGGGCAGCCAAAATAAGCAATCTGGACATTTTGGGGAAGCTCGGTGGCAAAGACACCTTATCATAAACATCAGAAAGAGGCAGTCATCGTTTTTGGGACCGTTATGAGAACACAAAATAAACTGGAACATGCCCCAACAACTGGAATGATTTGCGGAAAGAGAGATCGGGGAAGACAGCGGGAGAAGATTCTTAACAGTCTTGTGTCATGGCACGCAAGAGAGTCAACCCACTATAACTGATCCACGCCGTGGAAGATCGCAATTTGTGGAGAGGCATGATCGCCCAAGCCAGCCGGCAAGGCACTGGATGATGATGATGATGATGATGATGATGATGATGATGATGATGATGATGATTTGTTAGCATCATAAGCGGTATAATATATAAAACTGTGGCACTAACTGCATAAAACAGACTCACTAACTATATACAACTGGCTCTAGCCGTATACAACTGTGGCACTGACTATATATAACAGCCTCACAAACTATATAAAAAGGTACACTCACATCTTCATCAAATACTATAATAGAGATATGAAATGTTTAACCATCACATATTCTGAGTCACGGCACAATGAGATAGGATGGCCAACTCTTTTATCTGCACAGTTCCTTACCAAGGATCACCCTAAGCAATTCTAAAAATTACTGGTATCTATCTGAAAAGGCTTGGTTAACCTTAGCATTCAGGTGGGGGTGAATCTCGTCACTTCTGGGGGATTGAAACCCAACATGTGTCACAAACTTGCTAATCTGTAGACACTGTAACCTCAATTAATTATACAACGTAATACACTTCCATTGCAGATCGCCAGGGTTTCACATATATTACATCACGACATAAGGAGGTGGTTTCAGTATCGGATTTCTTCTCCGCCTTTACCACACACATACACACACGTTCGCGCGGGCGCGATCACACACAAAATTCACATCGAGCATTGGTAGTTCTCCGACTTACTAATATCTCAGGGAAGGATATTATGGTTTCTAGGGGGGGGGGGGGGGGGGGGGGGGGAATAAGACCACATATTGGCAGACTCAAACTGGCTTCAAGACCACACAAAACGCGATCGTCCCCCTTTCTTAAATTATGTGTGAGCATGTGGGTGTGTATATATATGTATATATGTATGTGTGTGTGTGTGTGTGTGTGTGTGTGTGTGTGTGTGTGTGTGTGTGTCAGAGGGTATATATGTATAAACACAGACCACAAAGCAGTCGTTGTCACTATAAGAACCATCAGTAGAAGAAAGCAAAGACTAAGAAAATACATGACATGTGAAACGGTAAACTTAAAAACCACCAAAGACGAGACAGTGAGGGAAAATTATGAGAAAGAACTAACTAAAATCTTTGTAAAATTACCCATAGAAAGAAAGACAGTGGAAGCAGAATTGGAGATGTTCAAATCAAGCATTTTAAATACTGCAAAAATAACAAGTGGAACCACGAAAAAACGAAACACACGGATCAAGAAAATAACAAGTTGGTGGAACGCAGAAGTAACGAAAGCTGTATAAAACGTGGTCGAAGAGCAAACAGGAATGCGATTACGTAGAATATAGAATAGCGAGAAGACATGTGAATAGAATAGTAAAGATAGAAAAACAAAAAGACTGGGAGGAGTATGGAGAAACCCTAAGTAAAAACTACAAGGAGGCAACCAGAAACTTCTACAAAAAGATAAGTGCAATGAGAACCAGAGGAGAACCCTTTGACCCAATTGAAATAATTAACAACGAAAATAGAGACCCAATAAGTGAACAAACACAAATCCTAATAGAATGGAAACGGTACTTCGAACAACTTCTCAACATCCCATCACATGTCACAGGAATTCAAGAAACCGACACAGATGCCACTTAAGAACTAGAACCAGATATACTGAAAGAAGAAATTATAGAAGCCGTCAGATTAGCCCCATTGAACAAATCCCCAGGACAAGATGAAATATCAAATGAACTAATTAAAGCAGCAAGAGAAGTAGGAACAGAATGGCTACATAGAATATTCAACCATGTTTGGGTAGAACAACAGACACCACGAGACTGGGGAAACGCCATAAGTATCCCACTTTGGAAAAACAAAGGCAGCAAAAGAGACTGCACACAATGCAGAGGCATTTCACTGTTGAGTCATACTGGGAAAATATGTTGCAAAATTCTTGAGAATAGATTACAAACTACTATAGTACCCCAGCAAAGCGAAACACAACTTGGATTTAGGAAAAAAAATAAAGGATGCACAGATTCCCAGCAAAGGCAGAATTGTTTTCCCCAACCAGCATGACTCTGGAGTGGACCATACCTCATAAAGACAATTTTCAACATTTGCCATATCTGGGAAGGAAGGGTGAAGACAAAGGGAACTGGCCACCCACCTCATATGTTAAGGCTTAGAATAAAAAGTTAAACAAATTTTAAAAGACAAGAGTATCAACTTTATTTCACTAGGTTTTACCCCATCTAGATCAATCTGTTCCTGCAGAGCGTGTGCCGAAAGCGTCGCAGTGTACACACTTTGTAGCTATGGCGACAAACAAACCATACCTGAAAACCAAATGACAGCATACAAAAACAAACCTCGGAGCACGAGGCAGACAGCATGACCACTGCGTCTCTGGTCTCATCATTTCTGATGTTTCTTCTTTCATTTGCTACAGCCCAGATAGATACATTTATGAACTTGTTCCATGTTTTGTTCTTCTGTTTAGAGCTGTCATGTCTGAGGGTTCTAGCTACTGAACTGCTTTGACTGTTGGGCATTCATTTTTATTTTGCGTTTTCTTGCTGTTTTATTTATGTTGTGTAATAATGTCTGAAGTAACTGTTCTGTATCCCCTAATATGGTTTGGTGGTCTGCAAGTTATCTTATACTAGTTTGTTCTCCGTTTATTTTAACTCCCAGTTCTATCCTTCAGTTGTGTTTGTGTTATCATTATTTCTCAGTAAGCATAAACAGGTTCAGTGGCAAACTAAATGTAGATTTGGGCCAAACGAACGTGGATGGCGGAAAATGGGAAGTAAGGGTGTGTCACAGTTATGACTTAAAAGTTGTTAATACTGTAGTAGACATGTTGTATTATATATCAAATTAAAGGGGGCTACACATGAAAAACTATTGTATATAAACCCATGGCAGATATGGAAAGTTGCTTAAGATGGTTAATCATCCCTTAGCATTTAATCACTTAAAATGTCTTGGGGACAGCAGACATCACTGAGGCATTCCTCTTCTACCTGGCGGTGGTTCTGTGTTTCCCTCTTTAATTGATATAACTAATTCATATTTAATGTACAAGATGAAGATCAATCTCAGGATTGGTATTTCTGAACTTATTTGCTCTAAAAGGTAAAGGTAGTTCCATACATAAAGGTAGTTCCATATAGTCAGTCAGTCAGTCAGTCAGTCAGTCAGTCAGTCAGTCAGTCAGTCAGTCAGTCAGTCAGTCAGTCAGTCAGTCAGTCAGTCAGTCAGTGGACAGATCATCCTCATTGCACATCGAAACGTTCAGTCCATAAGCGCTCGGATTCCCTCAGTAAATCCCGCAGCGTGTAGCGGCTCACGACACCAGTTCTGTGTTGGTTTATTAATCTTCTTTGGCTTCCTGCAGAGTGTTCTTGTTTGGCTACACCTCTTTTAACTTTTTGTTCTCGCAGTCTGACCATGGTTGTATATTCACAGTCATCAAATATTCTCTTAAAGACTTACTTCTCGTAGACCATTAGACAGTTCCATATATAGAGATCTTACACTGCATACATTTGTGGCAAATGCATTGACCTTTTAAGATCTATCCAGGCACAAGAAGGATACAGATAAGTAAACCTTTATATTTTCATCGAGTGGTTTGCATGTAGTTGTGTCAGCTTGCGTTTGGTTATTCTGTGCTGACGGAGGCTTTAGTCGCAATGTCTATTTTGTTTCTTGTAATCGTGTTCTAGTAAAGCCCACAATCTACGTCCCGTTTTTGTTTTTTTGTGTGATTCATTCATACCCTGGTGACAGTACATGTAATGGTATTTGCTTTACCGTCCAAACTTACCAAGACTTAATTATTAATATAGCAGTCCAATCTGTCTGTTCTAGGATCTTAAACAGTGTGTTCCAGAATATCAGTTTCAGATTTGTTTATGGTCAATGAATCATGTGAATAGAGTTGTTTTTGCCTTATGATTATTTGTCTGCTAAAAATCTGAACGTACCAGTTGCACCGCTAGTCTTCCTTGCCTTTCAGAAATAAACTATTGTCCATTTAGCGCATCTTTAATAGGAAGCTGTGGTAGCATAGTGGTCAGACACTCACATACCAGTCAACTAGCGGAAGTCTCCGTGACGAAGTGGTCAAGCCGTCTACATAGCGCTCCGAAGGTTGTGGGTTCGATTCCGGGCTACGTCATTCGGTTCACGAGTGCATTTTTCTCGGAGATTCCCGGGGGTCGTCGCTGGAGCGAAGCTTTCGGCAGCCCTCACTGTGGAAAGAGACCAAGCCATATGGGATAAAACCCGATGCCATGAAGTCGATCCTTTCGACTTTTAAGCGACTTTGTTTTGTTTAGTCCAGTTATCATGGGTTTGAATCTGTATTTGGCAGATTTTAAAAAGTCAACCCAGCCTAAACTCCATCCATCCATCATGTTCCATACCGATAAGCGTGGGCGGTCATGTTCTGCCATCTCATTCGATCACCAGAGTCGTAGATCAGCTCCGTGTTCCTGTCTCGACCATACCATGTGGCCAAGCCATCCAGGTATTTACTTCTCGGTCCTTCCCTTGGTCTCTTCCCTTCGATCTTGCCAGTTGTCACCAAGTTCTCCAAGTCATTTCTTCTCATAACATGCCCAAAAAATTTTTGTCTGTCTACGTGCCTAAAATAGGTACTTGTAAATATCTTGGGAAGTAAAGGCAGACAACATGATACCAACCACACACCTAGCGCTGATTGGTCTATACAAATATGGGACTACCACTAGATGCCCAGTGTCCCTAAGTCATGTGACCGGGTCCCGTACTCACCTATATCTGTAATCAGGGAGCTGCGGTAACATGATGGCTGCATTGGTTGCGTGTCAGTCCGGTAATCATGTGTAGGGTATCCCCAAGAGTATGGTGACCATATTGCATTTGGCCATTTTCAAGAGGCTGTTGAAATGCTGTTATAATTATTATTTCTATAGCATTTAGTTTTCTCTAAACCTAACCAGCGTGTAAAGACCTTAGACTTATGAAAAACACATTAGAAACAAGGGGGCTTAGTGGTCTCGAGGTATTGTGTCCGACTCGAGTGCTGGAGGTCTCGGGTTCAAGCCCCGGTGAGGGCCGGGATTTTTTTCACGTGTACTTCTAGTAACAAATTTCCTCTGGTCCCTGGGTATTGAGATCGGGCGCCCGTGTGTATTGTTGCGCACGAAATAAATCCCTTGGCAGTTGGAAATTGAAAAAGAGTAGCCTAACGGCGCTGCCCAGGCAAAATTTCGAGACAAAAATCTATCTACGTATTTCAGGAACCTCGCAGGTGCTACGGAGTTCGTGCACTGAGCTGAAATTCTCCGGATTCATGCCTGAGTTAGGAGTAAAACGGAGCACTTATGGGTTACATCCGTGTGCCGTGATGTTGATCAGTCGACTAAACTAAACTGAACTCATAATTGAGGTGGGCGGTTAATGACCCCATGTCTCGAGGCTGTGGAGTCCTGAAAATATGGATACCAGGACATTTGTTGAGAATTAAGGACATGCCATCCCGCGAGGCAACTGGTGTCGAAAATCTGGACCTAGTTCTTTGTCCACATATTACCACTTTGACACGGAGTTATTTACCCGTTCCCAGAAATATAACAGCTGGTTTATAGGAAATGTATCAGACCTACAACAGACATTCACTTTTGTTGGTAACTCCATATGTTGTGTGTGACATTGTTCTATTTCGATAATTCTTCGGTTGTGTTTATCTGGTTGCATACTATACAATGTTAATTAACTTAAGAGTGTAGCCAGTGTATCTAGGAACATGAAGTCTTCGTTTCAATTTAGTTGCCAATTTAGTTGCATGTTATTTTACATGCCGTTGTAGCCAACTCCAGCGTTTACTAGCTATTGTGACTGACAGGGCGATTTTCAGATTAGTAGTTTGCCATTGCTTTCTGAACAGTCGACGTCTCATACCAGTTGTCTGCTTTCGAATTGCCCGCTGTTAAAAAAAACAGTGATCTGGGTTCAGGTCTCGGCAGAGGCAGGATTATTTTCTGACTAGTGCAGCTCCGAGGTTCACGCAGCATTAAAACTTGGATAAAATACAAGCACGCGCGTTTGCATCTTAAAATCTCAGCAATTCCCATTGCTTTGACAAAAGAAACAGCACTTTGCGACCTACAGTAAGACATATTATCCGACACTGTCTGCTCACCTGTGATTCCATAAACAGCAACACACTTTATATATCACATGTATATGTTTATTTATCCCGTCTTTGGGAATAACACGCAGTCATTAGATACAGGTAATGTAAATACTCATAATAAAATACAACAAATAAACATTACCCGAAGCAAACATCTGCTGTGGGTATGTGAGGTGTCACAACCATAATATTTGACAGGCCTGGGTGTACAGGGTGTCAAAACTATGGAGTTGGCACCATATACCCTATACGCATCAAGTCGCGGAAGAAGGTTCTTTAATTACTTTTTTTTACTTAACTGACCCTTGTAAAAGGCCAGAAATAAATGTACCATATTGTTGAGTCTAGATGATAGTACACACGTAACAGAAACTTGGCTTGTGGGATGGTTTCATTGCGTTTACATTTTGGCTGTTCTTTCACGATAACCTCCTTCTTGGGTAACTGGGGTGCCATCCAGTTGTGCATTGTATTTACTAATGTACCCTGTCTCTTGACAGCATTTCCAATTCAGTCAGTGCTTTTGTTTCTTCCCAGTTATGGATGTGTTGTGTCCAACGTTTCCACATTGTACACGAATGTTTCGGATAAGGAGACGTGTCTGAGGCCATTAGGGTAACGTCGGGAAATTTTCGGCAAATGTCCGTTAGTTTGTTGCATGTCCTTTAAAGAAAGTCGCAGTCAACCCCAGCATTTCTGACTGTTTGTGTTATCTTTTCAAATATTATATTCAATAGTTTGCCATTGCTTTCTGAACGACCCGCACTCACACCACTGAATCAAAATCAGTACAAGGCGTTCTACTTCCAAATCGTCTGCAGCTCTGTTTCGAACGCGGTATACTGAATTACGAATTGCATTCGTAAGCCCTACCACAGCAACGTTTCCGTTACCAGCATGTTATTGATGTAAGGAGCTAGGAAATTTTAGCCAAAGGACGGTTTGTACTGTTCTGATTCTTGTCACGCTAAGTCCAGGCATCACTTCAACGTAATTACTCTTAATATTAGTCCTTGTCTATGCTCAGGAGTGGGGAGGAGGGGGGGGGGGGGTAATTAACGCAGTAAACTGTATAGGTTTCTTAGTTCATAGTCCAATTCTTTAGAATATATGAAAATCTTATAATTATATTGTTTGTGAACGCAGTTTCACAAATTTTCGACATACCTGGAGCAGGCGATGTTGAAGCAGATATCTTTGCACTGTCTTCAGTGCCATGAGCGTCTGACGTTCGCAAAGCAATGAAAACAACTGAACGTAAAATCGCCTTTTAAATCACTTCAATAAATGCTGGGGTTGATTGCAACATCCTATAAAAGACATACAACTAGCTGGTAAACAGAGGACAACTAGTTGATAAACAGAGGACAACTAGTTGGTAAACAGAGGGCAATCTTTTCCTCTTTAACCTACGCGAAGACTCCTCGACTATCTACAATTGCATTGTTTATGGGTATGGATAGTGAATCCAAAATGGATGACTCGCGGTTAGGAATGTAATCAAAGACGACTTTGCTTTTCTTTCTTGTATCACCCAGCCATGTACAGCGCCCAGGCAATATACAACTAGGGTCGGAACGCTTTATCTACATTTCCTCCCAAACGTGTTGCACTGGACGCAACGATTACTGACCGGAAGTGACTCGATCTTGCTTCAGATTACATTGATTAGCCTGTCGCTGTGGTTTCTAGAGATTGATTGATCAATGGCGGAGGAGAGGGTTTCTGAGGAGAAGGTCAGATTTGTGGAATGTGAGTTATGTATGGATATAGACCCTGGGAAGGGGGAGATGGTCAAGAAATGTGTTTGGGGTGAAAGAGGAGGAGGCGTATCTGAATTGTAGACCCAGGATGTGAGGAGTTGGCGAGAGGAAAATTGAAAAGTGACAGAGGTTAGATATTCAATGCAATGTGTAATCCACAAGAGCAGTGTGCGGGAATTTTCCTGTCTGTTAATGGCAGTACAAACAATACACAAATAGCTGCATATATATATATATATATATATATATATATATATATATATATATATATATATATATATATATATATATATATATATATATATATATAGAGAGAGAGAGAGAGAGAGAGAGAGAGAGAGAGAGAGAGAGAGAGAGAGAGAGAGAGAGAATAGGGAGATGTAGTATGTATGTTAACGACATGAAAGATCGCAACTATGGAAGACCCTAAACATATGAGACTGCTTGGAAAACATAAATACAATGAGAATAAGACGTGATGTGTTTCACAAGATAACTATTATAACTGAAGTAATTGACAGGTAAGGAAATAAGAATATAATAAGAAACATCAAAACGGTGAAATCTGTGAAAGGATCTATTCCAGAATCGGATTCCACAACTGAGATATGCAGATGATACGGTACTCTACTCCATCGACGCTAAGGGATTAAAACTTTACATATTAACAGTTTCGGTGAAGATAACACCTTTTGTCTGAATGCAAAAGGCGCAGATATAATCACGCGTATATAACATAACATATTAGAATCAACAACTGAAAATGTCACAAAGTTTTAATAGAATAATTTAAGCTATATAATATCAAAAATGAAGACTAAAAACGAAGTCAGACTTGAACTAGTTCTAGCACAGAAGAGAACAAAGAGCGCGAAGATTCTCTAGCACAACATCAGCACACAAATTAAAGTTAACATGTTGAAAATATGCACCATTTCGGTTGTATAGCATGCACCATTTCACGATCACGAAAGAAGAATATCAAGACTGTTTTGCTTCCAGCGTCTGTGGCCTAGGGATTGTAAGCGCAGTTTCGCATTATCCCAGACATACCGAGCCGAAGGCTCGAACTCCTTTTGGAGCAGATCGCTTTACGTTGATTTAGTTGGTATTAGCGCCACCCATAGAGAAAACAATGCCAAACTAATGTACGTTACATTGCCTAGTAAATCTTAAAACAGCCAATAACTTTTGGGCTGGACTGTATTATACAAGGACCTGCTAGTAGCTTAACTTACTGTCATTATCTGTTGCTACTTTGAAAAGGGAATTTTTTTTTTACATTTTTCCGCAAAAGATTTTTTTTTTTTAAACATAAGTCTGCTTTGTACAGCTTTCTGGAATATTCTGTATCCCATTTTTCTGACCTGGGGATCTAAACATATGTGTGCCAGTATCATTTAACGAAAAAAAAAACTGTGGCAAGTGTACATTTATCCATTAACGCTATCCTTTTATACATTTGTATTACATTCTGTAATAATCTTTCGCATCTGATATTGTGCCACAAGACGAGGTCTGCCTAGCTTCACATTTCATTGATTCTCCAATTCACAATTTCACACTTCTCTGTGTACATTAACCCTAAAGTTGAAATGTTCAAATTATCGTGACCGTAATACGAAGCATCCCATTATTGCTAGCGGCTATGTAACAACAAATGTTTCATGTAAAAAGACAGGCTTATTAAACGAGCGAGAACTGAATTATTGGTTTCTGTTGTAACTGTTTACACGTAGCTGTAGGAGATGAAGTGAATTCGTGTCCTCGTTGTTTTTAATGTTAGCTCTTAAGATATGGAAATGGTGAATTATTTTCCTGGTTATTTTTTAATGTTCTGTCGGGGGCAAAAATAAAATCCTAACCTGCACAGTTCGCGGCGACTGCACTAGCCATGCGGCCTTTATTCCTAAGGCTCAAAGACCCCCTCCGCCACACACCGCAAGGTACTATATTGGCAGTAAATGACAGTGTTAATGAAAGCTTTTAAGATATGGAAATAATGAATTCGTGTTCTGGTTATTTTTATTCTTAGCTCTTAAAATATGGAAGTAGTCAATAACTCAATCACTGGTAATTAATTTTTAAAACAGTAGTTAATAGTTAGCTGTTAAGTATTCATTTTAAGATTGCCATGCGAGAAGCCACAGACGAATAAACCAACATAGAACCGGTGTTGTCAATCGCTACACACTAAAGGAGATACTGCGAAGAGGATCTGATCACGTATGAACAAATAGTTCGATATGAATTGATTAACTAACTAACTTTTAATGAAGAATTGACATTATAGCACACCTGGAAAACTCATAGACGCTTCTACTCTCTCAGAAAATGTAGCAATTTTGTAGGTGATATTGTTTCAATTACATGCTGGTTATGAATACTTCTAATTCCTCCTTTCACACCGAACTCATTAGTACAACCAAACTGGTGTTGTGTCGTACGTTACTGTGTCTTCTACTAGTATAGTAGTTCTAAGATTTTGTAAGCGAGAGGTATCAGCTTTGTATCCATTCATGCCACAGGTGTCAATATAGAAGCCGACCTACTACGGATTGAGAATAAATAACCAGTCAACAACCAAAATGTACCGGATATGAAAATATCTTATCTTAACTAATTTTATTGTGGTGAAAACGAAAATGACATTTAATAATGTTAATTGGACATTGTTGTCAAGATATATGCTACAAGTTTATTTAATAACGGTCAATATATATATCTTCTTCTTCTTCTTCAGCCTTCCGAGCCATTGAGGTTCTTTGCTGCAAATACAATCCGTCTCCATTCGTCTCTCTGGTGGACCTTCTCTTGCCAGTCGTTGATTCCAAGTGCTTGTAGGTCTGTACATGTATTATCTCTCCACCGTCTTCTTGGTCTACCTCGGGGTCTACGGTCATTTATTTCCTTAGTGTAAGCGAGTTTTGTTTCCCTATTATCTTCCATTCTTTCTATATGCCCCAGCCATTGTAGTCTATTAGCCTTCATGATACCAGTGATTAGCGGGGACTTAAACAGATCATAAATGTCTTTGTTACTTCTTCTTTTCCACTCTCCACTTTGTGTATCCCTAATGGGTCCAAAGATGCGTCTTAAAATTTTGTTCTCAAAGGTTTGTAACAAGGCTTCGTCTCCTTTTGTTGTACTTCAGGTTTCAGAGCCATACAGCACAACTGGTCTGATCAGTGTTTTGTATATTGTGATTGTGGTGTTACGAGATAGCGCCTTTGATTTTAGTAGATGTTGTAGTGCATAGTATATCTTATTTCCAGAGTTGATTCTAGTTTGTATTTCTTTCCTTATGATGTTGGAGCAGTTGAAGATTGTACCCAGGTATTTGTATGTTTCCGCTCTTTTAATGGGCATATTATCTATTTGTATGTGGCCAGAGTTTTTAGCCATTCCGTCTCTTGAAATTACCATATATTCTGTCTTATCTTGGTTGATAACCAGCCCCATCTGTTGGGCTTTTTCCTTTAAGTGAGTCAATATTTCCAATGTCTTTTGTTCACTTTGCCCTATAATATCTATATCATCTGCATAACCAAGTAGCTTGGATGTTCCTCCAATATCACATTCCTCCTTTATCTTCCTTACAACTTTCTCTAGAGCCAGATTGAAGAGTAGCGGCGATAGTGCATCACCCTGTTTCAAGCCAGATGTTATTTGGAAGGGGTCTGATTTCCTGCCTTTATATGTTACTATATTATAAGTATCTTCCATGCATAGTCTGGTCATGTTGATTAACTTGCTTGGTATTCCAAATTCCTGCATAGCATTCCATAGACTATTCCTATGGACACTATCATAAGCCTTTTTAAAATCTACAAAAATGTTATGGAGATCTCTTTTATATTCCCAATGTTTCTCAGCTATTTGTCGTAAGATAAATATCTGATCTATTGTTGATCTGTTTTGTCTAAAACCCGCCTGGTAGTCACCTAATATGTCTTCTGAATATGGTTTTAGTCTATTTAGTAATACTGCGGATAGTATCTTATAGCTTGTGGACAGTAGTGATATTCCTCTATAATTTCCACATTGGAACTTATAGGATAGGTATCAATAATGACTCTTTCCAGTCATGGGGTAATTCTTTTGTCCTCCAGATTTTTATTATTAGTTTGTATAGCTTTAGATGTAATGCATGGCCACCTGCCTTTATAAATTCAGCAGCAATTCCATCAGTCCCAGCTGCCTTATTCTTTTTAAGTCGTGTAATTACATATAGGATTTCTTCAAATGTAGGTTCTTCAATTTGTTTCCCTATTATATATATATATATATATATATATATATATATATATATATATATATATATATATATATATATATATATATATATATATATATATATATATATATCCGTTCGCGCCGCACCGCGCGTAATTGCGTACGTTTAACATGATCATGACATAGTCATGTGATAAGTACTGACCAATGAATATAAGAGCACGTGCTTATCGTCCCATGATGCATATGTTCTGTTTCTGACCGTTGAGAAAATGGCCGGGTTGATCCAAAATCCGTCCAAATAAGCTCAAAGAGCGGTGATTCCTTTTCTTTGATTTGAAGGATGTCAACCAGTGGACATTCATTAAAGAATGCAGGCAGCGTAGGGTAACAAATGTGTGTCGAAGACAACAGTGACAAACTGGACATGAATGTTTCTGAAAGGACGTCAGTTCACGACAGATCTTCGACGGCCGGGTCAAGCGCATATTGTTGCGCCCTTAGCCGCTTGCGAACGCGGTTTGTGAGCCCGTATGCTCGGGTTCGAAACACAGCGGTGCTAGTTTTTTTTCGAAAAACGTATAGGAGCCGGTCGTTCAGAAAGTAATGGCAAACTGCTGAACGTAAAATTTGCCCAGGAATCACGAACAGCGAAAATGCTGGGGTCGACTGCTACGTGCTGTGAAGGACATGCAAATTAAATATATATATATATTATATATATATATATATATATATATATATATATATATATATATATATATATATATATTACAGCTGTTGAAGTTAACGATTAATTAATCGATTAATCGTTAATTTTTTTAACGATTGTTTTTTTTTAACGATTAATAGAAAACTTTTCTCCCATACTTATAGAAATAAACCGGATGTCGAACAATATTTGGACATTTTAAACATAGTGCTGCAAACACAACCGAATTGCAAAATTGTACTGAGTCATCATTGTGTAAGCTGCAGCAAGATGTACCAACAAGATGAAACAGTATGTTTATTGTGCTACAGAGTCTTCTACGGGTCAGAGAAGCATTTAACTGTCTACATGTCAGATTAAAAGAAGCAATGCAAAGGTCCAAACTGTCAGATTCAGATTGGGAGAAGATTTCGAAATATGTCAAAGGTTTGGACTTATTCTGTCAGACCACAGTCCTGCTTGGCGGTCAAGATTATGTTTCATGTTGCTGTGTATTGCCACTGCTATCATCGTTGACAAAGCATATGACTGTACACGATGATAATCCGGGCTACATAGCTAAATTTAAGGCAGCATGTATTAATGACTTCAGTGAACGTATAGCTAGATGACAAGTATTGAAATACTACAGATTGCAACAGCACTTGATCCACACTACAAATACCTAAAGTGTTTGTCAATAGATGCAAGAGAACGTACCTGGTCACGTATTGAACAACAAATAGCTGTTCATGTTCAAGATGAGATGGAGACTGCTGCAACGAATGATACTGTCACTGAAAATGAAACTATATGTAAACCAAATGAAGAAAGTATTAAGCTAATTGAGTCTGAAATGGAGAAGAAAGTTGCTGAATCGGTTGACCCTGTACAATGACGGAAACTTAATAACATCGATACCCAAAACTGACATTCTTTGCCAAGACCATTCTGTGCATACCGGCTACCTCAGTTCCATGTGAACGATTGTTCAGCTCTGCTGGTTATATTGTTAATAAGATGCGCTTGTCACTTGAACCAAGTACTGTCAACATACTCGTCTGTTTGCCGGGCTCCCTGGTCGAGGGGTTAGCAGCTTTCTCCGTAACCCCGAATACTCTCGTGGTTGACATGAGCGCACGAAAATTGGAAGCGGTTCGAGTCGTGCCAGTGACTTACGAGAGTATGGAGCCGGTCGCTCAGAAAGTCGTGGCGTGCTGATGAGCGTAATCTAGCCTAGGAATCAACAAACAGCTGAAAGATGCTGATGTTGACCGCAATATCCTGAAAAAGGATGGAAACGTGGAAAAAACAATACTCATCTGTTTGCATAGTTTTTTATTAGATGACATATGAACAAGACAATCCAGTGTTATTTCGAATTTTGACACATGCGACTATAATTTGAGTTATGTGACTATAAATGTTTTGCTTTAATCGAAATTAACGATTAATTAATCGTTAATTTTTCAAAATTTAACTATTAAATTTAAATTAATCGGTCGCAGCCCTAATATATATATAAGTCCTCTAAAAGTACTGGAGAGTTTTGGTCAGAGACCATAACTTTAGGAAGGGAAAATCCCAACTGCACCTCCCCGTGGTAGAGGATGGAAAACACACCACGGTGTGGCTAACACAGCTCTGGGGACCGAGTATCCACCGGAATAAGTGGACAACTCTGCAGCTGAGCAGAGCAGGGCACTCACTTGTCCTTACAGTCGGAAATGGCTGTCAAAGGCAGAGGTAAAAAGACCACCATGTGAATGTGGAAGGCAAGGGGAAACCACCACATTATCTTCCCAAGACTTCATGGCAAAACATATATCAAAGTTAGTGAAGGACGTTAATGGCTGTCTTAGGGCATCCTCGTCCGGTAGGGACAGTCATGAGCCACAGGTGACACCAGACCGTCATCCAGCTACTGATGACAAAATCTTAACTAAAATAAATAAATTTAGAGTAGGAACATGGAATGTTAGGACATTAAATGAGCTAGGAAAGTTTACCAATGTTCTAAGAGAGATGGATAGCATGAAAATGAATATACTAGGCGTTAGTGAGATGAGATGGAAGGGATCGGGCAAAATTATAGCTGACAATCACACAATAATTTATTCTGGAGGGGATACACATGAAAAAGGTGTAGGAATAATATTAGACGAAAAAACAGCCAAGTCAATTAATGGATACTGGTGTATTTCAGATAGAGTTATTATGGTAAAAATCAAAGGCAAGCCAATAGACATAAATATTATACAAGTATATGCACCAACAGCAAGCAGTAGTGATGAAGAAATACAACACTTTTACGACGAAATAGAAATGGTGATGGCTCAAATTGGATCACAAGAAATAAAGATAATACTTGATGATTTTAATGCAAAAGTTGGAAAGGGAAAAATGGAGGATGTAGTGGGGAATTATGGTTTAGGTACAAGAAATGAAAGAGGGGAAAAGCTAATAGAATGGGCAAATATCAATGATATGATAATTGGAAACACATGGTTTAAACACCATAAAAGACGACTGTACACATGGATAAGCCCTGATAAGAAAATACGCAACCAAATTGACTACATACTAATTAATAAAAGATTTAGAAATGCTTTAATGAATGTAAAGACAATGCCTGGTGCTGACTGTAATAGTGATCATGTACCACTATGTGGACAAATAAAAGTAAGATTAAAGAGAGGGGAAAAAATGGTTAAGAACATGCGACTTAATAAAGAGGTTCTGAAAATAGATAAAGAAATGCAAGAACAATACAGAGTGACTGTGAAAAATAGGTACAATGCAATAACTAAAATACAGAGTATAGATGAACAATGGGAAATGTTAAGGGACTCCATTCATCAAACTAGCAAAGAAGTATTACCGGAGAGAGGGAAATAACTAAGAAAAAAAGGATGAATGAAGATATCTTAAAACTGATGGACAAAAGAAAACAGAGTAAAAATGACAAACAAGAATACGCTAAGATAAATAAAGAAATAAAAGATAAATGTGGGAAGGCTAAAGAAAGTTGGTTAAACGAGCAATGCAAAAAAATTGAATTAAATTCCATTAAAGATACAAAAAATATGCACAGACAAATCAGTGAGCTTACAGGAAGAAAAATAAGAATAAATACAGGGTGTTTGAAATCAAAAACAGGAAAGATAATATTAGAGGAAGATGCTATAATGAAGAGGTGGAATGAGTATATAAGAGAATTATATGAAGGAGAAAGGGAAGAATTAACAGAAGATAGTAACTTAGAAGGTCCACCTATTCTGAAAGAAGAAGTCGCTGACGCTATGAAACGTATGAAGAAAGGAAAAACAGCTGGGCCAGACGAAATCACAATAGAAGAATTAGAAGTATTGGGAGAATTTGGAGTAGATATATTAACCAAAATGTTGAATGATATTTACAGCAGTGGATATTTACCCAGTGATATGCTGAAATCTGTATTTATAGCTATACCAAAAAGACCAGGAGCAATTGATTGTGAAGATTTTCGTACAATTAACCTTATAAACCATATCACTAAGCTTCTACTCAGAATTATAATGAGAAGAACGAAAAAGAAAATAAAAATGGAAATTAGTGAAGAACAGTATGGATTTGTGGAAGGAAAGGGCACAAACAATGCAATTTATACATTACGGACACTAATAGAAAGGTCAATAGAGAAACAGAGAGACATATATTTGTGCTTCATAGATTATACTAAGGCATTTGATAAAGTAAAACATGATGAACTGATTAAAATGTTGGAAGATATCAACACTGATGGAAAAGATTTAAGAATAATAAAGAATATTTACTGGAACCAAGTAGCAGCAATTAAAATGGGAAATAAAGAGGGTAGTTACGAACAGATAAAGCTAGGAGTACGACAAGGGTGTGTCTTGTCACCAGATCTTTTCTCCCTTTATAGCGAAGTAATAATGAGAGGGATCAAAGAGATGCCAGGAATACTAGTTGGAGGTTATAATATAAATAATATACGCTATGCAGATGACACAGTATTGGTGGCGGATAATTCAACAGACCTACAACAATTATTAGACGTTGTAGTAACAGAGAGTGCAAGGAAAGGACTCTCCTTGAATATCAAGAAAACAGTAACAATGGTAATATCAAAGAAAATGGTGACACCAAAATGTGACATAGAAATAGAAGGGAAAATCCTTAACTAAGTTGATAATTTTAGATACCTTGGGGCATTTATAACACCAGATGGAAGATGTACAACAGAGATTAGGAGCAGAATAGGGCAGGCAAAAGCCGCATTTAAGAAAATGAAGAGTATCGTATGCAATAAGTCACTATCACTGAATGTAAGAAAGAGAGTGATGAAATGCTATGTAGAACCAGTTTTGCTGTATGGCAGTGAATCTTGGAATGTAAATGAACAAATTAAGAATAAATTAGAAGCAACAGAGATGTGGTTCCTGAGCCGAATGTTGCGAATTCCTTGGACTGCCAGAGTAACTAACGACGACTTCCTGAAACAGGCTAACGAAACTAGAACATTATATACAACAATAAGACAGAGACAAACAGCTTTCCTCGGTCATGTGATGAGAAGAGAGGCATTGGAGAACATCGTAACAACTGGAAAGATCGAGGGGAAGAGAGGCAGAGGTAGACCAAGAGAAGTGATGCTGGATGAATTGAGACGGTGGCATGGAGGTATATCAGCAGCAGAGTTGATCCAGAAAACCAAAGACCGAGATCTATGGAGAGCCATGAACGCCTACGCCAGCCGGCACGGCACTTGATGATGATGATGATGATATATATATATATATATATATATATATATATATATATATATATATATATATATATATATGCGTGTGTGTGTGTTTGTGTCTGTTTGTGTGTGTTTGTGTGTGAGTGTTTGTGTGTGTGTGTGTGTGTGTGTGTGTGTGTGTGTGTGTGTGTTGCAGCTGTTGTGGGAAATTGCATACTTTTCTAAAATGACAAATTAAATTGTAAGTAGAAGCTTATTATCCAATCCTACCTGTGATTACATCGCTTGTGTGTATACAGATCTTATCTCTGATAAAATGTAGCCATTAGTTAATGCATTTGTCCTTATAATAAGTATCGTAGATAGAAATGCTTTGGACATGTGTGAACAGTGCAACTTATTTATGTCGTATGTGTGGTGATATGATATGGGTGGGTGGGGAGATGTGTGTATAGATTGGGGGAGGGTGTGGGTGGGGGATGTTTGTGGGGGATGTGTGTGTGTGAGGAAATGCATATGTGTGGGGAGATGTGTGTGTGGGTGGGGATGTGTGTGGATAGTGGGGGATGTGTGATTTGGTTAGTGGTGTGTGGGTGGATGCGGGATTTATGGGTTGGTGGTGATGTGTGTGTCTTGGTGGGGGGATATGTGGTTGAGGGATGTGTGACTGGAGATGGGTGATTGGGGGTGGGTGCGTGGAGTATATGAGGGTGGGTGAGTGTGGGTGTGGGTGGGGGATGGGTGGAGGATGTGTGTGAGTGGGGCGATGTATGTGGGTGTGGGATGTGTGTGTAGATGGGGGATGTGTGCGTGGGTGGGTGGGGGAGATTATGTGGATGGGGTGCGCGTGTGTGTGGGGATGTGTGGGTGGGGGTTGTATGTGTGGGTGGGTGTGGGATGTATGTGTGGTGGCAGGTTGTGTGGGTTGGTGGGGAATGTGTGTGTGTGTGTGTGTGGGTGGGGTGTGTGTTGGGGGATGTGTGTTTGGCTGGGTGGTTGAGTGGTTTGTGGGTGGGTGGGTTGGTGAGCGTGTGTGTGTTTTGGGATGGGTGGGTGTGTGTGTGGGTGTGGGGTCTGTGTGTGGGGGGGGGGGGTTGTGTAGTGGGTGGGGGATGTGTTGGTGGGTGGGGTATATGTCTCATATCATGGTAATATGCATTGTTTATGTTTACAACATTCATTTGACAATGTTTTTTATCTATGTGAATGTATCATGCACTACTGATGAAAGAAAGATGAGTGACTGGAAGGGCCGAATGTAAGACGGGCCTGCGTGCCCAATTTGTAACCCTTTAAAAAATAAAGTTAAATCAAATCACATCAAATCAAATCAACATTTCTATCACAAAAACGAGATATAACTAGAGTGTTTACGAAGGAGTACAGATTGTATTTTCACTGGAGAATAGATCAAGCTAAGAGCTGGCGCCACACACATGTTGCATATGCATGTGCAGCACATCTTCAAGTATGGTTTACTGGCAAAGGGCAAGCTATTCCTTTTGCAGTCTCAATGATTTGGAGAGAGTCCACTGATAATCTCAATAACTGTTACTTTTGCATGGTCCCTCAAATTGGAAAAGGCATATCAAAGAAGAAGAAAATGGACTCTGGAATATCTCAACATCACCACGGCAATGCATCCAGTACCACATGACGATGACCTACCAGTTCCCAAAAGGCCAGAATCATTTTCAGCTGCTTCCACTGTTGAAGAAGAGGACATTGGTGGTCCTGAACCATCAACCTCAAGCGACCCAGATCTTTAGCTAACTATATCCACTAAATCACACTTAATAACCCAAAATGTACTTAATTATCTTGTGAGAGATCTGAATTCACCGATGACCAATGTGGTGAGTTTTGTTCCCAGATTGCAAAAGTGGAATCTCCTGGCTGAAGATGTTAGAATGTGTGTGTATAGGAACTACTAGAAGCCGCTTATTACATTTTATTTTCTGCGTGCCACATTTCTGGTTTAATGGCAGCCCTCAAAATCAATCACAAACCGGGGAGAGTGGATGCTTTTCATTGATCCATCCAAGACGAGTCTTAATGTAATTTTGATGGATAATGTTAATGTGTTACCTTCAATTCCGGGAGGTTATGCAATTCACATGAAAGAAACTTATGAAAACATTAAGCAGCTTTTGAAGTGTATAAGCTACGATCATCAACATTGGTCACTTTGCGGTGACCTAAAAGTGGTCGCTCTTTTTATTGTACTACAGGATGGATACACCAAATACTGTTGCTTTCTCTGTGAGTGATATAGTCGTGCACGAATTGATCATTACAACAGAAGTCATTGCAGTCCGGCAGTAAAAATATTGAGAACCCAGCACTTGTAGACACCATAAGGTTTTATTGCCACCCTGTACATTAAGCTGGGTCTCATGATAAACTCTGTCAAGGCAATGGAGAAAACAGATGATGCTTTCAAATACCTCATGAGAAAATGTCCAAGACTGAGTGACGCTAAAATAAGAGAGGGGTATTTGTTGGTCCGCAAATTCGACAACTTCTTAATGAGGACGAGTTTCTTTGCATGTTGCATGGGAACGAAGTAGCATAGCAGCATGGCTAGAATTTAAGTTAGGGTGGACAATTTTCTTGGAAACAACATATCTGATAAATACAATGAAATTGTAATGTCCTTCTGAAGTATGAGAGTATTATTGGCTGCAACGTCTTTGAAAATCAGTTTCTGGATTCTTATCTGGATTTCTGTACGTCAAACTGTGGAGCTGTGAGTGATGAGCATGGTGACGGATTTCACCAGGACATTACTGCTATGGAGACACATTATCAAGGGAATTGGAGCCCTTCAATGTTTGCTGATTACTGTTGGACTGTGACAAGAGACACCTCATCGATTGACTACAAGAAGCAAGCAAAGGGAGCTCGAACAGCGACTGAATAATGATGGAATGGGTTGAAATGTGACTTTTAAAATATTATTTGTGAACTTCAATTAATGTTTATATATTTTATATCATTGAATGTTGAAACATCAATAAATGATTATGTAACCACAATTTTCATAATGTTAAATTAGAAAGACCAACTGTTCACCCAGATAATTAAACAAGCATACGTTATTTGTATTACAGTAATGTAAATTCATCATTATAAAAAAAAAAAAAACAGAGTCAAATAGTGAATGTCTTTGTGATATTTGAAATCAGCATGTCATCATCAATAAGTAAGGGTGTATTTAAATTCTGATACAAATAACTTTTGAAAATTTGTTGACTTTTGAAATCAGACACGATGATTCCTCTGATGACACGAGTACAAGTCACTTTAAAGCCGCATTGATGACAGCCGCTTCTATCATCACACTGTAGATTGTAACCCTACAGGCTTCATTCTGCCCTATGACAATATATGAAAATGCCCAGATTCTACACTATGTATAGAACAGTCGATCTACAATTAAACAAAGGACAGAAAAGTCGGTCTACACTACCAAAATGGACAAAACTTTCGCTCTACACTACCACAATGGACAGAACAGTCTGTCTACACTACGTCAAAGGACAGATCGGTCGGTCTACAATAGCACAATGGATAGAATAGTCGGTCTACACTACAACGATGTACAGAACAATCTGTCTACACTACCACGATGGCTGAACAGTCGGTCCACACTATCACAATGGACAGAACAGTCGGTCCACACTGCTGAATAATTTCCTAGTGATTTCTTCCTAAAACCTATCATCCAAGTTTCGTTAGTGAACATTTCAATTTTTGAATATTGAAAATTATATATATGTTGGAGGGGGGGTGGGGGGGGGGGGCATAAGAATTTTTGAAAGGCTTATGTGGGGCATAGCACAAAAAAGGTTGGGAAACACTGGTCTATACTATCACAATGGACAGAACGGTCGGTCTGCACTATTGCGTCCTCTCTTAAGACGTCTCTTATGTGTCTCTATGGTAACGTGGTTAAGTCGTTTGCCTCGCGTTCTGAAGGTCGTGGGTTCGTTTCCTGACACCGGCTTCCGGTTCACGGGTGCAGTTTTCTCGGAGATCATGGGGGTCGTCGCAGGAACTACGGAGTTCGTGCTTTGAAGCCAAAAAAGCCGATGTTTTTGCCTTTAAACCCAATTTAACCCTCCTCTTCAAGCATGTGTATATATCAGTTGTTGGACATCCAATTCTGCCAATCCATTAGACACTCTACATTATCCGTCCAGTTTGATAGTGACTTGATAGCAGCTGACTTTGTATTTCCCACTGCCAATCACTTCCTTTCCCCTGTGTATGTCCTTGACTGTGGTAATCGACCCGATGATATCTTCCGAGTACGTATTAAAGACCTTCCTCTAGAAATGTGCTCTCCTGTGAGATTATTCAGGTTACAATGTGGTGGCTCTCTGTCATCAGTAGCTAAACGTATGCAGGCCTTGACCTGTGCCAATGCACGCCTGGACTTCATCGATGTTTGTCCAAGGTTATGTCTCACTGTTCTCATGGGGGTATCGCGTGTCCAGCCTAAGACAATTAGCATTCGTTCATTTCAGATGGGTTCCAGTTTGTTTTTTGTTTTTTTGTTAACGCTGTCTAGATGTTGTTAACATACACCGGCCGAAATCTATTATTTCAAAGATCAAATGGTAAGACAATGATAGATCCCATGTCCACATTACGTATCTTTAAAATGTCTCAGCAGTTAGAAATTAGTGGGTCGTATGGTGCTCTGCTCTCCCTGTAAACGATGAGAATTACATTAAAAAATACCTAACATAGAGCAGTATACAAATATATGCAATTACAACATGATATTTTAAGATATATATATATATATATATATATATAAGCCCGTATGCTTATTTATTAACTTTAAATGTTCATTTGGCAAGTGGAATATATCAGCTGTCAGTCAATCTCATTTGTGGTTCTCTCCGCCTGATGAAGTCTTAAATGTATGCTTTCCATTTCAATTGCTACTTTGTGACCTATTGTCTCCGACTTGCATCCAAGGACAGAAGAGTGCATCAACGCTAGAGAGACCACTTTCTTATCTTGAAAACTGAAATCCATTGTTTATTTCCCATTTGTCTAGGAAACATAAGAACCAATGATAGTGCAGCGGCTATCACACTTGACTGCCGGGTCGACGGCTAGCACACTTGACTGCCGTGTCAGTGGCCAGCACACTTGACTGTCGGGTCAGTGGTTAGCACACTTGACTGCCGGGTCAGTGGTTAGCACAATTGACTGCCGGATCAGTGGCCAGCACACTTGACTGCCGGCCGAGTTGCAAACACACCTCACTGCCGGTCCAACGATTAGCACACTTGCCTGCCGGGTCAGTGGCCAGCACACTTGACTGTCGGGTCAGTGGTTAGCACACTAGACTGCCGGGTCAGTGGTTAGCACGATTGACTGCCGGGTCAGTGGCCAGCACACTTGACTGCCGGCCGAGTTGCAAACACACCTCACTGCCGGTCCAACGGTTAGCACACTTGCCTGCCGGGTCAGTGGCCAGCACAATTGACTGCCGGCCCAGTTGCAAACACACTTGACTGCCGACACAGCTGCAAACACACTTGACTGCCGACCCAGCTGCAAACACACTTTACTGCCGACCCAGCTGCAAACACACTTGACTGCCGACCCAGCTGCAAACACACTTGACTGAGGACCCAGCTGCAAACACACTTGACTGCCGACCCAGCTGCAAACACACTTGACTGCCGACCCAGCTGCAAACACACTTGACTGCCGACCCAGCTACAAACACACTTGACTGCCGACCCAGCTGCAAACACACTTGACTGCCGACCCAGCTGCAAACACACTTGACTGCCGACCCAGCTGCAAACACACTTGACTGCCGGCCCAGCTGCAAACACACTTGACTGCCGATCCAGCTGCAAACACACTTGACTGCCGACCCAGCTGCAAACACACTTGACTGCCGACCCAGCTGCAAACACATTTGACTGCCGACCCAGCTGCAAACACACTTGACTGCCGACCCAGCTGCAAACACACTTGACTGCCGACCCAGCTGCAAACACACTTGACTGCCGACCCAGCTGCAAACACACTTGACTGCCGACCCAGCTACAAACACACTTGACTGCCGACCCAGCTGCAAACACACTTGACTGCCGACCCAGCTGCAAACACACTTGACTGCCGACCCAGCTGCAAACACACTTGACTGCCGACCCAGCTGCAAACACACTTGACTGCCGGCCCAGCTGCAAACACACTTGACTGCCGACCCAGCTGCAAACACACTTGACTGCCGACCCAGCTGCAAACACACTTGACTGCCGACCCAGCTGCAAACATACTTGACTACTGGCCCAATAGTGATGTTTTGGAACCCTCATGGAGAAGGATTGGTTGTATTTATTTATTTATTTATTTATTTATTTAATTTTTCTGGTGTGAATTAACCTAGGCAAAAGTGTAGAATTACCCTAAACTGGATATCAGAAAATGGTCTGGTAAGTAAAGGTGGCCGGCGTGAAATTGACCTAATGTGGATTTTTCTATAAAATACGGTATTTGCACCATATATCAGATACTCATAAACACGTGTAAACGGGTTATATATGTTTACCTTTACTAGTAATAATAAGTAACGCATAACTTTCGTAATCCCTAAATATCTATATAAGATGGTTAGTCCATTGTTTCTGTATTTAAAATCGTTTCGGACAAGTATTAATTCTCATGTCTACCTAATACAAGCCTTGTGAACAATCAGTTTTTTTTTTTACACTGTTGGTTTTCACATTTCTAGCATACTATCTAAGAGACTTTCCGAGTACTACAATTCAAATAGAAGAACTCAATACAGAACAAGTTAACACATTTACTCATCTGTGTGAAAAGGTATAGGAAGTTTGCCAATGTAAAAGAAAGATTTGAATTGCAATGTCAAAGACGGTATTTAGAGAAGACAAAACAAACTACAACATCTAAGCATATACACCTTGGGGAAAAATTCCTTCGTATGTACATCTGGAGAGCCTCATTAAAGTTAGCTTCAAGTCCTGTACAGGACGTAGCAATCAACCTCAACTGTTATTGGCTGTTTGTTATTTACTAGGTAATTCTTCGTTTAGTGGTTTACCATTGATGTCTATCGGTCGACGCTCATACCAATGTGAAAATCAATGCGAAGCGGTCTACGCCCATATGTTCTCCAGCTGACTTTCAAACTGTCGAGCAAAGGAACGGGAACGGGAGCAGGGGTCGAAGGCGTACTTTGTGCGCTTAGAGAAATGTATTTGAATGTATAATGACTACTTATATGAATTCAATCAGATGCTCCCCGCTGAGTGCCTGGCGACGCCGGGCCGGGTCGTCAGCTAGTGTGTCAATATAATTGTTGTTTGTCACGTCTATTGCATACTATTTATCAGTCAAGTAGTTTAAAGTGTTAAAGAAGCAATAATGGTGTTAATTATCACTTTTATAGCACAGTAAGGTAAAGGAGGTCCCATGGC
This sequence comes from Cepaea hortensis, assembly GCA_963921405.1. NCBI lineage: Eukaryota > Metazoa > Mollusca > Gastropoda > Stylommatophora > Helicidae > Cepaea > Cepaea hortensis. The sequence goes on along the minus strand of OY992880.1, from coordinate 55,512,794 downwards.
ACACACTTTCGTTGGGACGTGAAGTGTTAGGCTTTCACATATTATAGGCCACGAAATAAGATGTGGGGTAGTTAGTTCTCTTCCTCGTCGCCTTTCCTTTCAATACAATTCACAGAACATTCTGACATTTGTCTAGTACTCATGCTCATAGGAGAATCACCAAAATACGAGAAGTAGATGGTGAGTTTTAGTAGAACACGAGTAAAAGTAACAAAATTGACGTTGCGGTTACAGTTTTCGTCAGCACATAATAAACAAACACAAACCGCACAACTATATGAAAAACACCATATGAATATATGAACATAAAAGTTAAAAGTTACTTATCTGTATCCGTGTTGTGGCTGGATACGTCTTATAAACGACCAGCGTGTATGATTTTCATGAGAGTGGGTTGATCACCGGAACCTTACTAGTCATGAAAATAAAATCCTACGTCCTCGGCAGACAAGTGCACTAAACACTATGCCATTGCAGCTTCACGGTACTTTCTTCTTCTTCTCCGCTTTATCCCCTATTGTTCATTATTGTTTCTTATTCTCTCTTCTGCATGTGTTTATAGATCTTCCTCTGTTTCTTTTACCCTGCATATTTCAGACAAATGCGTTACTAGTTATACTATCTGCGACTGTCTCAATATGTGTCCTAACCAAATCCAGCGTTTTTTCTTCACCACTTGGTTCACTGATATTTGTCTAGTTCTTTCCATGAGCTCTGTATTTTATTTTGCATTAATTGTCACCATCATTGCATAGTATCTACAAGTACAGCCTTTTAGCCAGAATGTCAGTTCTGACGTCTGTAGCCGTATAATATATACTATATACGTGTCACTGAATTATTGGGTACTGCAGAAGATTTCTATAAAGTTGGACTCAGACGTGGAACTTTAACTATACTGATGCAGATTTTGGAAACCCAAAAATAAAACTTTGTCTAGACCAATAAATAGTTAGTGAATACGTTGAGCTGACATTTTTAATGTTCTGATAATAATCTTTACCATGGATACGTAGATGCGTCTATATTACGGCTAACGTTTCATCGATTTTTTTCTTGTGACTATGTATTTATATTTCACAGGACTTTGGGTTTTTGTAGGATGAGGCTCCTAATATGCTTAGACTGGGGAAGTCTGCAATTGTGAAGTACGAAACAAGGATACTGTTTGTAAAGATCAATAAATGCACGCTTATGCCAAATTATTTCAGTCACACAGTCAGTCAGTCAGTCAGTCGGTCAGCGAGTGAGTAAGTGAGTGAGTGAGTGAGTCAGTCAGTCAGTCAGTCAGTCAGTCAGTCAGTCAGAAGATCAGTCAGTCAGTCACTTAGCTAGTTAGTTAGTTAGTTAGTTAGTTAGTTAGAGAGAGAGAGAGAGAGAGAGAGAGAGAGAGAGAGAGAGAGAGAGAGAGAGAGAGAGAGAGAGAGAGAGAGAGAGAGAGAGAGAATTCAGTGCTCGCATGTCCTGTAACATGCCATTCCATATTTTTTGTGTATTTTCATCTTTCACATTATCATTTTGTATGTATGACACTTGATTTTATCATGTATAATATAACATTACTGTAATGTGAGTGAGAGCGTTAGTGAGAGAGAGAGAGAGAGAGAGAGAGAGAGAGAGAGAGAGAGAGAGAGAGAGAGAGAGAGAGAGAGAGAGAGAGAATTCAGTGCTCGCATGTCCTGTAACATGCCATTCCATATTTTTTGTGTATTTTCATCTTTCACATTATCATTTTGTATGTATGACACTTGATTTTATCATGTATAATATAACATTACTGTAATGTGAGTGAGAGCGTTAGTGAGAGAGAGAGAGAGAGAGAGAGAGAGAGAGAGAGAGAGAGAGAGAGAGAGAGAGTTGACTTGCATCACTAATTTTTAAGTTACAAAATGTATATGTACAATTTTTCTCCATTTTCTTTACAATTTTGCGACAATGCTCACGACAATCGTCACTGTATGTGTGTGTAAAGTGTGGGAGTTTGATCATAATAGTAGGTTGGGGGATCGGGGGATGTGTGTGTGGGTGGATTCGTGATGTGTGTGGGTGGGCTCAGGATGTGTGGGTGGGAGGGTGGGTTTGTGTGGGTGGGTCGGGGATTGTGTGTGGGTGGTGGGGGATTGTGTGTGGGTGCGTGCGAGATGTATGGGTGTATGGGGAGATGTGTTTGTGGGTGGGGATGTGTGTTTGTGTAGGTGGTTGTGGGTTAGTTGGTGGAGGAGGATATGTTGGTGGATGATTGATGGTGGGTTATGGGATGGGTGGGGGTATATGTGTGTGTGGGGAGATGTGGGTGTGGGGATATGTGGTGGATGGGAGATGTGTGCAGGTGGGGGTGGTTGTGGGTTTGGGGATGTGTGTGTGGGTGAGGGATGTGTATGGGTGTGGGATGTTTGGGTGGATGGGTGGGGAGTGTGTGTGGGTGAGAGATGTGTGGGTGAATGTGTGTGGGGGGTGTGTGGGTTGGGGGAGGGGTGCGTGATGGGTGTGGGTGATGGATTTGGAGATGTGTGTGTGGGTGGGGGATATGTCTGGCTGGGTGGGGGTGTGTGTGGCTGAATGAAGGATGTATGTGTGGGTAGTGAGGGTGATTGTAGTTGGGGGATGTGTGGATGGGTAGGAGATGTGTGGATAGATGTGTGTGTGGGTGAGGGATGTGTCTTTGGGATGTGTGTGGGTGTGGTATTGTGTGGGAGGGGAGCTGGGTGTGGTTAAATGATGTTTGTGTGGGTGGGTGAAGGTGTGGTTGGGTTTGTGGGTGGGTGAAGGAAGTGTGTGAGGGTGGGGGATGTGTGCTTAGATGGGTGGTTGGGATGTGTGAGTGTGGGTGGGTAGATAGGAGATGTATGTGTTGATGAGTGGGTAAGGGATGTGTGGGTGTTAGTGGTTGAGGGATAAGTACGTGTGTCTAGGGATGTGTGAGGGGATGAATGTATGGGTTGTGTGTGCGTGGATGGGAGGTGTGTGTTTGTGAATGGGGAATGTGTTGGTGGGTGGGGATGTGTGTGAAGGATGTTTGTATGGGTGGGGAGATTGTGCGTGGGTGGGGATGTGTGTGTATATGGGTAGGGGTGTGTGGTTAAGGGATGTGTGGCTGGGGGAATGGGTGGATGGAGGATGTGTGGTTGGGTAGAGGATGTGTGGGTGGGTGATTGTATATGAGTAAGGGTGTGTGGTTAAGGGATGTTTGGTTGGGGGATGGGTGGGTAGCGGATGTGTGGGTGGGTAGAGGATATGTGGGTGGGTGAGTGTGTGCAGGTTAGGAGATGGTGGGGGATGTTTGTAGGTGCGGGCTCGGGATCTGTGAGTGGGCTGGGGGAGATGGGAGATTATGTGGGTGAGTGCGGAATTTGTGTGTGGGTAGGTGCGGAATATGTGAGTTGACGGGGAGACATGTGTGTGGCTGAGGAATGTGTGTTTGGTTGGGTGGTTGGAGGTGTGTGGGTGGAGGAGGATATTGGGTGAGTGATTGTTGGTGGGAAATGGGACGGGTAGAGGATATGTGAGTGGGTGGGGAGATGTGTGTAGGTGGGGGATGTGTGGGTTATTGAATGTATGTGTGCTTGGGGTGTGGTTGGATGGGATGTGTGGTGGGTGAGAGGTGTGTGTGGGTGGGAGATGTGTAGGTTTAGGGATGTGGTGGATGGGTGGGGGAATGTATTGTATGTGTGTGTGGTTGGGTGGGGAAGTTGGAGTGAATGGGGGATGTGTGCGTGGGTGGTGGATGTGTCTCATAACATAGTAAGATGCATTGTTTATGTTTACAAAATTCATGTGACAATGTTTTTTCCTATGCACTGTTGATGAAAGAAAGATGAATGATTGGAAGGGCCGAATGTAAGACGGGCCTGTGTGCCCAATTTGTTACCCTTTGAAAATAAAGTCTGTTCGTTCGCTCGTTCGTTCGTTCGTTAGTTAGTTAGTTGGTTGGTTAGTTAGCTATCAGTTATCAGTTGGGGTATCTTCATTGCACTCCGGACAGGTCCATAGGTACTCAGATCCCCCCCCCCCCCAGCATAAGCATCAGCGTTCGGTGGCTAATAGTACTAGTTCTGTGTTGGTTAACGAGACACCTCGTTTTTCCGATGTATCTCTCGTGCCTGGCCGTGCCGATTCTTACTCCCAAGTCTTTCATCCTGGACAGCGATGTGGATTCACTGACGTCAAAGTCTTCTGTTCTCGACATGTCTTTAAGGACGTTAATAACATCGGCACTATCCATGGGCTGGCCATCGGCAGGTGGTGCAGAGCCAGCCAGTTTATCAGCTCGTTCATTTCCCTCGACTCCCGCATGTCCCGGGACAAAGATGAAGGTGACTTTACGGACAACAGACTTCCTCAGCGACTCAGTCCACTGTCTACGCACAGATCCAGCTTCAACCTTCCGAATCATGCTCATTGAATCACTTAGTGCACACACGTTGGTATAATGCTGTGTTTCTAGCCATATGAAAGCCTGTGTTGCTGCCATCACCCCTATAGTCATGCTGCTAGTGGGCACAGTGTGGGCATCACTGGATCTTGGATGGTTCGGCCCGCTGAACGGGCTGTAAATGCCCATGCACTTCTCTGCTTCTTTACAACAGATCCATCTGTATAGATGAGCTTTTGGGGGTTGTCTGCGTGTTCATTGATGAGCTCGTTGACCTCTACATTGACAGTGACAGGATTCTGTTCTCTGCACCGTCTGTCAAGTGTGATAATGCAGGAGAAGGTGCACTTAAAAGTTGGAGGCACAACTCCAACTTGCGGGGGTTGATACTGGTAGGACTGCAGACCTATCTGGTGATATCCTCTGCCCGACCCATCCACGATTTGACCCTCTTTAACCTGTTGCCCTTTTCTCTGAATATATCTTCATGCAGAGGGTGCTGCTCATCCGCACTTATTTTCAAGTATGCACGAGCTCTCCAGATCTTGATCCTGTGGTTCATTGTCGGGAAGTCAAGGAGGTATCTCATCGCTACACAGCTGGTGTCTCTCGTGCAGCCCAAAATGATGCGCATGGCCTCGTTTTGTACCTTTTCAAGTCTTCCAATCTGTGTAGGGCTGACAGTAAGGATGGCCAGGGCATACTCGATGCGTGAAAGCACCAGTCCTTGGAACAGAAGTATTAGCAGTCTTTGCTCGATATTGGTAGTTGCCATGACTCTCATTGCTGACAAACCTTTTCGAGCTTTCGTTATGATATAATCGACATGATCTCTGAAAGACAGGCTACGATCAAGCCTCACGATAAGATATGTCATCGACTGGGTTCTACTCAAAATACTCCCATCCATTCTCACTGCCGGCAGGTCTGTGTTCACAATATGGTTGTTTAGGGAGAAACATGTAACCGATGCCTTTGCAGGGTTGACAATGGCACTGGTATCAGCACACCATGAGGAAATTCGATCTAGTTCGCCATGCATATCATTGGCAACCGCCTGTCTATCTCGACTCTGTCAATACACGAGAATGTCGGCAGCAAATGATAGAGTCCTACCCCTCCCGTCGAACTGTTGTTCAGTGGTCGGCACCGTATACACGTTGAATAGTACCGGTGACAGTGTTGAACCCTGCGGCAATTCTGGACACATCGTTGTAGGCTCAGAAGACCAACTCCCACATCTTAGCACCACCTTCCTTTGGAGCAGGCCTGCAGCTATCCATCGTACAAGGTGAGGGTGCACTTTCAGTCTGAGGAGGGTTTGCATCAAGTGCGGGAAGGATACTCTATTGTATGCGTCCTCTAAGTCTATGGCGGCCGCACATGTCTCTTCTCTGACCTGAAATCCTTCGTAAACATCTTGAGCAAAGACTGCCGCATTCAGCCATGACTCTTTGTTACGTCTGTATCCTTGTTACAAACAATTGAGAACAAAGTCTTAAAACGCATCTTTGGGCCTATTAAGGATACACAAAGTGGAGAGTGGAAAAGAGTTAGTTAGTTAGTTAGTTAGTTAGTTAGTTAGTTAGTTAGTTAGTTAGTTAACTGGTTGGTTGGTTGGTTGGTTGGTTGGTTGTGTTGGTTGGTTGGTTGGTTGGTTGGTTGGTTAGATAGATGGTTTGTTTGTTGGTTGGTTGGTTAATTATGTTTCTTTCTCCGCCTATCTAGTGGTCTTGTCTGGTTTCATTCCTATTGACTTAATGTACTTGCAGTCTGCTGAAGATTACAGTTTCAGTAGTCACATGATTAGTGTAATCACTCTTGTTTCTCTGAGGGCACTATCTATATCACCCTGGTCCTTTGCTAGTTCGCTTGCCACAGAAGTCCCACCAGCAACAGATCTTCATGTGAGTCACTGACAAAGCATGCCTAGGTGAACGTCCTAGTCTCCAGCCTGGCTATTTTTTTCGGTATTGCCATTGCCTCCATAGTCAAGCTAGTAACACACGGACACGCATATATATATATAGAATCAACTCTGGAAATAAGATATACTGTGCACTACAACATCTGCTAAAATTAAATGCGCTATCTCGTAACACCAAGATCACAATATACAAAACACTGATTAGACCAGTTGTGCTGTATGGCTCTGAAGCCTGGAGTGCAACTAAAGGAGGCGAAGCCTTGTTACAAACATTTGAGAACAAAGTCTTAAGACGCATCTTTTGGCCCATTAGGGATATACAAAGTGGAGAGTGGAAAATAAGAAGCAACAAAGACATTTATTTATCTGTTTAAATCCCCGCTAATCACTGATATCATGAAGGCTAATAGACTGCAGTGGCTGGGGCATATAGAAAGAATGGAAGATAATAGGGAAACAAACCTCGTTTACACTCAAGAAATAAATGACCGTAGACCCAGAGGTAGACAAAGAAGACGGTGGAGAGATAATATACATACAGACCTACAAGCACTTGGAATCAGCGACTGGCAAGAGAAGGTCAACCAGAGAGACGAAAGGAGACGGCTTGTATCTGCAGCAAAGAACCTCTGTGGCTGGAATGTTGAATAAGAAGAAGAAGAATATATATATATATATATATATATATATATATATATATATATATATATATATATATATATATATATATATATATATATATATATATATATTGTCAGGGTCTTAAACTTGGCTCGCTAACCTAACACATGTGAGACAGTACAAGTACAACGTGATTTGACTCAAGACTCAACGACACAACGTTCAATGGATTTATTTACAGATCATATACAGTACGATGATCACAACAAGATATACTTGATACTTCAATACACTTACATCCACAATACAGCTCATAGTCTATCTCTCAAGATGTCCAGACACTCGACTTTCAGGCACAGAAACCACACAACGCCTTTCTCTCATCATGCGTCCGGTCCAGTCGACGTCCCAGAGCTGTCTGCCTATAGCTCGCAACTTGCCTCCCCACCTGAGGTGGCTTCACGAGACATGCGTGCGTCCTTGCCTGACCTCTGGCCGTCTCGTCAGCCAGCAACCTTGCAGGCAGGTGACTACTACTCGCCTGGCGGCGTAACAAAGTTCCGTCATCCCTGCTGGGGACTAAGTCACCTGGCGGGCGTAACGATGTCACTGCATCACTGCACTTCGGTAGACTCTGACACGCTCCCCCGGCAACTTCATGAAAGATGTCATCTTTCATGTATAATATATGTACATACTGGGTTAGTATTTTAACCTTGTCAGAGTCAACCCTTATGTTGTTATATACATTGGTGTCATAATACATAGACATACACATCTGCCATAGAAACATATAAGAAATGGACGTTGTATTCAACGACATGTGGTGTTCAACCTATAACACTTGTCAGGTTTCATCATCTCGATTGCTGATTACCTCAATTGCATTATTGACCCAGTCATATCGGTAGTACCAGCTTCACGCATCTACCTCGCAGCCTTTGAAAAAAAAGTAATAATATGGTTTGTGAAACAAAAACCATCTAGCTAGACCGAAATGCGGCTTTTACATAAGTCGCATTAAACGCTCAAACCCTGACCTCATTTGGCCAGGAGCTCTTGTGTTGGTCTGCAATGTCGGCAACACTCTGCCATGCCCAGTAGATGTCTACCTGGTGTGTTAACAATCTGGCAAACACATGGCTATTTTTATACAACACATTACAGTATACATTTCAAATTATGGCCCTTTGTGTACTGATGTACTAGCAAATAAATGAAAAGGGGAATAATTTCAACATTTATGACATATAATATTTTACAATAATTATTTTATTTCTTAGCGTCATCGCTTGACGTTTCTTCATCCTAACGAGAAAAAGTCGGTAGTATGAATACATTAATCAAGATATGATTCTAAGATTACACTACATAAATATATAAACACACAATTCGTGTATTCAACTTTGTTGATTCCTAAAGATTTTAGAATCGTCATAGCTTTTTAAACTTTTATTTGTCGTCTGCTAATTTTGCTCTAAATTCCTAACTAATCCGGAAGTACACACGAACACTAAATAGTTGATGTTACAACTTGTAGAACACACTTGTTCCGGTTTGGTGTAGTTACGGAATGTACAATGTTCTAACAGTTCATGTGTTGGATGTTTCACTGTAAAACCTTCTGGATTTCGCTTGACTGCAGTGGTGTAGCTGTCAATGTTTAGGTCACACTTTCACACACGGATTTAAAATATCTCTGGAAAGTTCCACACGGAGATGCCACTGTCACATTGGATAGTTCGCTTACGGTAAGTTTTGAGCGAATGTGGCACTGTTCTTGTTACGGAATATATACAATTAATAAAGTTCGCTTTCTACCACACACTACACAATTATACACGACAATCACTACATTAAGTAATAAAATAAGAACATTATATACTTTGGGAGTAACCCCTATCACATTGTAGACATTACACAGCTTTTGTGAATGGAAAAATTATTCACTGATAGATGGCTGTGTTGATCTGAGTGTATTTTACACACTGCACTCAGACTTTGCTTACTGGGTCTGTCGGACAACGGGACAACAGATCGGCAATCGTGTTGGTTCTGCCTGAGATATGTCGAACCTCGAAGCTATAATCTTGGAGCTTAAGAGACCAGCGCGCTACCATCTGGTTTGAAGGTACACCAGAATTTATAAATCGCTATGGGCTGCTGTCAGATTCCACGATGAAATGGCGTCCTAGAAGAAATCTAGACAATTTTGTAATACCCACCACTAAAGCTAGGGCTTCCAACCGAGGTATTGACCAAGCCCGTTCTCCGGGTTTCAGTTTCCTGGATACGAAGTACACGGGGTGAAGGATGTTATTGTGCTCTTGCAACAAGACTGCCCCAATCGCCACGGAGCTCGCATCTGTACGCAATCTGAAAGGTAAATGGAGATTGGGCAATTTCAGGATGGGATTGTGTAAGCTATTATCAGAAAAACAAGATAATACTTTACGGAATGCAAATTTTAGGCATTCATTGCTTACAATTTTCTCCGGTTTATCTTTTGTTAGTAAGTTAGTAAATACTTCGGTTAGTTCGGAAAAATCAGGAATGAACTGCCGGTAATAATTTATCAGTCCTAACAAACTTCTGACTTGCTTTTTCGTAGTCGGAAGTGAGAGTTTTAGTATCTTGGACACAATGTTATCGTCTGTCGTGACAAAGCCATTGGATATTTTGTACCCCAAGAAGGATATTTCATGGTAGGCTATGTCTACTTTTGCAGGCTTTACTGTCAGTCCGTGCTGTCTAATGCGTTCAAATGTCTGTTCTAATGTCTTTATGTGCTCTGTCATCGTCTCTGTGTGAACACAGATGTCGTCAATATAGCAAATTATGTTAGGTATATCTACTAGAAGAAGTCGTGTCATACGTACGAATGTGGCTGGGGCATTGACTAGCCCAAATGGAAGTTTGCACCATTCGTACAGTCCCCAAGGTGTGGCAAATGCTGTCAGATGTCTGCACTGTTCGTCTACTGCTATTTGCCAGTAACCTTTAGTCATGTCTACCTTCGTAAAGAACCTAGCGTCTGTCAGTTCTGTCAGTAGATCGTCAGAGTTTGCCATCGGCTCAAGATCTAGAAGAGTTATCTTATTGAGCTTTCGATAGTCGATACAGAGTCTTATCGTGTTGTCCTTTTTGCGTACAATGACCATTGGAGATGAGAAGTCTGATTGGGATCGTCTTATGATGTTGTTCTTTTCTAGGTTGATGATCTCCTGATGTAGGTGTTCTTTGTAATGTAATGGAATGGTGTATGGTCTGCATCTTATGGGTGTGTTTGATGTGAGTGTGATGTGATGCTGTACTAATTCTGTTTGTCCTGGGTTGTTGGAGAAGATGGTGTTGTACTGTTGTATTAGCTGTTTGCAACTGTCTGTTTCTGCTTGAGTTAAGTTTGGATTGATCTTAATCTCCTTCAAGCAATCTGTCGTGTCTAATGCAGGTGTTGGGATTTCGTCACTAGCCTCGTCATCTTCGTGATCTATTATCACTGTACAAGCTGTCGTATCGTCTTGTTCGTTGTCTCTGTTGTAGTATGGTCTTAGCATATTTATGTGGAATATTTTATGTTTGTCTTTTATTTGGATCTCGTAGTCTACCGGTGAAATCTGTCTCGTCACTTTAAAAGGTCCCTGCCAAGAATCAGTCAATAAGTGTCGGTCACTAGGTAATAGAAGAAGAACGTCCTGTCCAAGTGTCAACGTTATTGTCCTGTTTCCTTTGTCAGCATACTGTCTATAAGTAGCACCAGATAATTTTAGTGCATTCTTTGCAATTATACAAGATTTGATGATTCTTTCACTCAATGATGTAACGTATACGTATGATGATATGGGTTTAAGTACTGGAGTAGAGTCAGTTAACATTTGGTGATAAATAGTCAATGGGCCACGTGGTTTGGCACCATAGATAAGTTCAAAAGGAGAGAAACCGGTACTAGAATGTGGTACCTCGCGATAAGCAAAAAGAATAGCTGGTAGATATACATCCCAGTTATTAGGGTGTTCTTGCGTGACTTTTGCAAGCATGTGCTTCAAATCGCCGTTAAACTTTTCTATAATTCCACTAGAGTGAGGATGGTACGGGGAATTGAAACACTGCTTCACTCCCAACATTTTGGTGAAAGCTTGGGTAGATGCGGCGATAAACTGAGTGCCCCTTTCTGATTGGATAGTGTCTGGAAATCCTATCCGAGATAAAATATGGAAGAAAACTTCCATTATATCATTGGCAGTTATGTTCTTTAGCGGAATAGCTTCCGGCCAGCGACTACATTGATCAATGTCAGTTAGAATATATTTATTCCCTCTAGTTGTTGTATGATTGAGAGGGCCCACTATGTCGACAGATATTTTTTTCAAAAGGTCGACTGGCTAAGTCAGTGACTTGTAACTTTGCCTGTGGGTGTTTACCTTTTTTTACCAGTTTCTGGCAGGTGTCACAACTTCTGCAATATTCTTTAATGTCATTGCAAAATTTGGGCCAATGAAACTGTGTTAATAATCTTGATCTGGTCTTAGCGTATGCCATATGCCCTGCAAGAGGTATATCATGGGCAAGATGTAAGGCTTGCTTACGATAATTAATTGGCAAAACAGTTTGCTCTGTTGTGCTGTCACCTCTGGTATAATACCTAGTGAGGATATCATTTTTCACAGCAAAATGCCATTTTGCATTCTTGGTTACCTTTGGCTTTTGGCCGATCAGATTAACATATTTTGATAATGAAGGGTCAGCCTTTTGAGCTGTTACAAATGTTTCCTTCATGGTGTTAGTAGGTAGTGATACTGGGCTAAGCATTTGTATAGCCTCAGTTTGATTTCTTTCATCTTGCACTCTAGCAGTAGATCTAGTTACTGCGTTCACACATTCAATTATATCAGATGGTGATGAAACAATGTTATCAATGATGTCATGAGATCTTAGTGCTACATTAGCTACCATACATTCATTAGGTGGTGTAACATTATCAATGATGACATTGGATGGTGATGTTATGCTATCATCAATACACAGAGATGTTATGTCATGAGGTTTATCATTCACCTCTGGCAAATTTCCAATTATTACATCACACACTGGGTTTATTAATGCAGCGCACTTTACTTTCCCAGTGAGGAAAGGTGTTTCAATATATGCCCATGCTAGTGGGTATTTCTCAATATTGCCTGAGAATGTTCTGCATGTTACGTGCCTGCCTGTATAGTCTGTAGGCATTATGAACGTTCTCTTTAGACCAATAAGTGAGCTGCCCGTGTCTCGAAGGACTGTAGCAGACTTGCCATTCACGTATCCGTGATGGATGTTTATCCTGCCTTTAGAATCTACTACCAAATTGGCTTCTTCATTGGCAATAGGAATGGAGTGGCCGCATGTTAACACGCCATCTTCATAAAAGGTGTTACAAACAGTACATTTATTTGCGTTAAACATGTCAAAAGCCTGTGCTGAGTTCACAGGATGTTTCTCTGATTGTTCTTCATCTGACGATGAACTGTCAAACAAGGCGGCATTTGCTTTGTTGGTCATTTGCCTACCTTTACAATCATGGCGATAGTGTCCGTACGCCTTACAGAGGAAACATTTACGCAACTTTCTGAAGGATCTACGCTCCTTATCTTGTCTGTTTACCATGTTTTGTAGATAAGTATTATATGCGGGGTTCTTATCGCACATCTCGCTTTGATGGTGAGAGTATTTACAATAATTGCAGTGATTATACTTCTCAGATGTAGGTCTATGAGGTTTCTGCCTACTATAGGGTTTGTCATAGTTAGCCGCTGCTACAAAATTTATGTCAGTAGCTTCACTGGCAAAGCAATGTTTGTTGGCTGTGTAATACACCGAACCACGTCTCTCAATCTCATCCACACTTGTGCATTCATTCTCCTGCAAAAATTTTGAAAATGCTGATGGAATGGATGAAATGACTTTATCTATAATGATCAGATCTTCTAATCTTTGATAATTTTTGTCAATTTTAGCTGCTGAAGTCCATTTGGTAAATATATCTCGGACTAAGCAGAGGTAATCAGAGAACGTTTGAGTCGGTTTTGGGCTCAACTTGCTGAATTGTTCTCTGTAACCTGCTTCATCTAACATAAAATGTGCCATAATCTTTGATTTAAGATAATGGTAATCTTTTCTGAGGTCTTTGGGGATAGTCTCAATGACTTTAAGAGGCTCCCCTGATAAACTCCTCATATAAACAATATTCCATTCAGACAGTGGAATCTGGTAATGTTCCATTAAAGTTTCAAAATTTTGGGTAAAGGCTGCGATGCAGTCACCCGAGGTATAATTACGTACAATACCTTGATATTTCTTGTACTGGTTTTCTTTCTCCAGTCTCTCAGATTTCTTATACTCTTTGTTAATGGCAGTCTCAGTATCAAGTTGTTTTATCTTTAACTGTAACTCCAGTTCTTCTCTCTTACTCTGAGCTGCTATTTCTGCTTTCTTGAGTTCACTATCTATCTCAGCTTGCTTTGTCTTTGCAGCCAGTTCTAATTCGGTCTGTTTTGCTGCAGCTTCTGCCTGCTTTAAGGCTGTGTCTGCCTCTGCTTGCTTGGCAGCCCTTTCAGCTGCTCTTTCGTCGCGTTCATTAGCTTTCTCACGAAGGTGTTCAGAGTATTTATTCTCACTCCACTTCGTTAACTCATCACCTGTTAACTTCAACTTTAATCCCATATCGATGAAATCATTTAATGAAGACATGATGGAAAATGTCAATGAAATACCAGCCACACAAATAGTTATAAGTGGTTAGTACAATAAACAATTTACAATTTGTGTTCTATTGACAATACGTGCCTAAATTTGCATCCTTAAAGTAAATGAAAAGAAAAATATACTCAAGTGCCCTGGATGCGGTGAAGAACGGTTGGAAATCGGGCTAGGAACTGTAGGGTCGCTACTTCGAAACACGAATGACCTCTACGCGCACGGTTTCAGATGGTACGGAAAACCTGCTTTGTTTTGGAGGAAATAAATTAGCGTCTATTTGATGGTGCATGCCTGCTTGTCACTAAGTATTGAGTAGGTTTGTATGGCGTTGAGTGTAATTGTAGGTCGTAAGTTGTCAGTCAACAATTTTTTTTCCAAAACACAAGTCACTTTCTTTCCAAGACTTTCTGCTTTCCACAACTTACTCTACAAAGACAATCTACATATCTCTCAACACTCTACAACATTGATGACACATCACTTACATCAAGATGACATTTAGTAAGGACATAGACATCAAGTTTACAAGATGGCGACAAGGTCACAATGGCGACAAGATCACAATGTCGACAAGGTCAAAACGGTGACAAGTTCAACAATCACCAATGTTTTACACGTTTACAAGATCAAACAATATGTATGCACTGTACGTTTACAACTAGTCTCCATGTTTAAACAATGCAATACTATATCAAAATGAGCCTTCCACGATCACATTCACATGTACAATCAAATTTGACAAAAATTCTAAGTTCACAAACTCTAGTTTTAACCGTTAATCACATAAACACGTTCATTTCAAAGCCGGACGAATGCCACCACGTCCACACATGTCAGGGTCTTAAACTTGGCTCGCTAACCTAACACATGTGAGACAGTACAAGTACAACGTGATTTGACTCAAGACTCAACGACACAACGTTCAATGGATTTATTTACAGATCATATACAGTACGATGATCACAACAAGATATACTTGATACTTCAATACACTTACATCCACAATACAGCTCATAGTCTATCTCTCAAGATGTCCAGACACTCGACTTTCAGGCACAGAAACCACACAACGCCTTTCTCTCATCATGCGTCCGGTCCAGTCGACGTCCCAGAGCTGTCTGCCTATAGCTCGCAACTTGCCTCCCCACCTGAGGTGGCTTCACGAGACATGCGTGCGTCCTTGCCTGACCGCTGGCCGTCTCGTCAGCCAGCAACCTTGCAGGCAGGTGACTACTACTCGCCTGGCGGCGTAACGAAGTTCCGTCATCCCTGCTGAGGACTAAGTCACCTGGCGGGCGTAACGATGTCACTGCATCACTGCACTTCGGTAGACTCTGACATATATATATATATATATATATATATATATATATATATATATATATATATATATATATATATATATATATATATATATATATATATATATATATATATCAATGACAGAAAAAGAGAAAAGAAAAATCACAACAACAGAAATGAGGTTCCTGAGAAGAATACTCAACGTATCAAGAAGAGATAAGATCAGAAATGAAGAAATCAGGACTAAAGTGGGGGTTAAAGCAGCACTAGATTTTATCAGAAAACAGCAAGTCAAATGGTTTGGCCATGCAAGTAGGGTACCAGTCAACAGCATACCACAACAAGCAATGATGTACAGACCAGATGGAAACAGAGGAAGAGGCCGATCACGTAAACGTTGGACGGAGGGAATAGCAGAGTCCATGGGAATATCGATATATGAAGCCCATACTCGGGCACTCTCACGAAGTTTATACTTCACCTCGACACCGCAAGGTACAAGAGGAACATTATGAGATATATATGCATCTACGTAGATCTGAATCACCAATACTGATCTCGCAAATCCCATTGGATCTGAAGTTGGAACTGCGAGGAAAGCTGTGCAACACAAGCTCTTGTAAATGGTATGTCGATACCAGGTTGGGATGTTTCTACAACAGTCTCGCATCGATAGATGAAACAATTTTCAAAGCTAAAACGACCTGAAAGTCAATGAATTAAAACTTAGCCTTCCAGAAGATGCACCTACCAACAACAACAATGTCATCTGCAACTCTGAGATATGTCGTGCAACATTTGGGCAACATTCCATCGACATCAATGGTATCACCATTACACCGATTCCCCTCATTTGAACTGCGCTAACAATGGTAGCGCGTCTGACGATCATGTCACAAGTATAAATAATAGCTGTTCACACGATAGATCTCCCAAAACACCGTATAACAGTCTTATTTTTCAGATAAGGTGTCACTGCCCTTACAGTCAAAACACCATATTCAACTTCCTTGAACCAACTCCGTTCTTTCGGTCTTACCCCTTCTCTTGTTTATTTCTATACAGTTCCACACCTCTCCTTCTTATGCTTCTATATCTGCCTGTTATTTAGATGTTTTAAAATAAATGTCTAGTTCCCTGTGCTGTATTTATGGGCTTAATTTTCAAATCATGCATCTTCGTTATCGTCATCATCATCATCAGCACCACTGCCGCCAGCAGCTTCTTCTTCTTCTTCTTCTTCTTCTTCTTCTTCTTCTTCTTCTTCTTCTTCTTCTTCTTCTTCTTCTTCTTCTTCTTCTTCTTCTTCTTCTTCTTCTTCTTCCTCTTCTTCTTCGTCTTTATTTAGTAATAGTAGTAGTAGTAGGTAGGTAGGTTGATTGGCAGGCAGGCAAGCACATTAAGCCGGGAGTGCAGGGAGTGGCCAGCAGGGGCCACGGAAGTGGAAATCCAGCAACTAATTCAGGACAATGCTCACTCGGGTGATGTGATTATCTACACAGATGGTTCGGTGTCAAGAGGTGAAAGAAGTGGCTGGGGGTTCATCGCCAAAGCTAATGGTCGATGTTTGGGGCAGGAAAGCCTGGCATATGATACCACAACATCCAGCTTAAGAATGGAGGTGGAGGCAGTCACTGCGGCTCTCCGCTGGATGGAGAATACGACACACACACACACACATCGTGATTTTAACTGACTCAGAAAGCATGCTGACGAGGGTGAGGACGGGCACGCTTCGTGCGGAGTGGCTTGCTCCGCTTCGGAGGTCGCGGGTGACAAGCCATCGCCTGGATCTTTTCTCCGGGGCATGCCGGTGTGCTGGGAAATGAACAGTCGGACAGATTGGCTGGCTCTGCAAAACTTGGTGGAGTATTGATACATGACAAGGCAGATGTGGTTGCGGCCTTGTGGGAGCACGTGCACACCTCGGAGGAGCAAATGGATTACCATGGTCTGGCAAGAATGAGACAGCGAGGAGTGACGAGGGGATCTGGCCGACGCTCAACGCTCAGAAGAAAGGCGAGACGGACTTATAATCAGATTGCTACTTGTACTATTAGTGTTGGAACTCTTTGCTGGCTACTGAGGATGGGGACGGAGCACTTATGGGAATGCCCAGAATGCTGTGATGTCGATTCCTAAATCAATCAATCAATCAATCATTGGCAGACGGGCAGGCAAACAAACATCATGCAGGCAGGCAGGCAGGCATGTGAGTAGGTAGGTAGTAGGTAGTTTGGTAGTTTGGTAGGTAGGTAGGTAGTTAGGTAGGTAGGTGGGTGGGTGGGTAGGTAGGTAGGTAGGTGGGCGGGCGGACGGAATGACAGACAAACAGCAGGCATATAGAGACAAACACACATGTCATGGCAAAGACGAAGATAGATAGACGCATAGTCCATAGGGTGGGTGATCCGATGGACGGACGGATGACAGGGCAGTCTGACTTAGATATATTGATTGTTTAAAGCTTCTTATACTTGTGACGAAACAAATGTATGTCTACATATGTCTGATCGCTAATTCTAACAATTACAATTTTCCCTTTAGACTGCTATCAAGAACTCCATCTTCAAGGACTAAAAATCAAACGTGAACCGCATTCTTCTTGGTTTTAATTATCGAACTCCTGTCTCCAGCAGCCAATCAAATGGGGTTTCAAGCACGGGTAACCACATAACCGTCACAATTCCTGACGTGTTGGGAACTATTTGTCAATTAACAGAAGGGAATGAGTAGTATTAATCAGTCTGCTCGCGAGGGAACGTATCTCACAATGTTCTGGGTATCTTGTCTCGCCTCCAATAATGGATACAGTCAATGCATTCAAGTCAAGTGCTGGAAGTACCTTTAACTTGTATGCCACTGGTGCCAAGTAAATTGCCGTACGGATATTGCTAACATATATACAGCACACACAAAATCCATTAGCATTTTTTGTTGTTGTTGCTGTTTGTGATCTCTTGGTCTCTGTCAAATATGAATAAATTCACAGACAAGTCAGAATATTATATAAGGAGGCAAAAGAATCATGGCTTGAGGAAAAGTGCTTAGAAATTGAAAACCAACACAACAGTCAAAATACCAAATTAGGGCACAAAAGAATTCAGGAACTTACTAATAAAACAACAAGTACACCAGCAGGGTGTCTAAAAACTAAAGATGGCAAAATCATAATAGAAAAAGACCAGTTTCTATATGTGTGGACAGATTATGTGAAACACCTTTTTGATGATAACAGGGACGAACAGTATGATATTAGATTTAATAATGAAGGACCGCCAATTTTGGAGATGGAGGTTCGAAATGTTCTTAAGCATATGAAAGCTGGCAAGGCCCCCGGTTCAGATAACATCACAACAGAAATGATTAAAGCTTTAGAAGAATTTGGACTAGAGCAAGTCACCAGACTGCTGAACACATTATATGATACTGGAGATATACCTCCTGAATTATGTAACTCTGTATTTATTGGAATCCCAAAGAAATCAGGAACCTTGGAATGTGATCAACATAGAACAATTAGTATAATGAGTCACATCACAAAGATTTTGCTAAGAATTATCATGCAAAGAGTGATCAATAAAATACAACCTGAAATAGGGGAAGAACAATGTGGGTTTGTAGAAGGAAAGGGTACAGTAAATGCTGTGTATACGCTGCGAACAGTTATTGAACGTGCTATAGAAGTAACCAGGATATACATCTTTGCTTTATTGACTACTAGCTGACCCGGCCCGGCTTCGCCCAGACCCTGGTGGGGAGCATCTCATTTAATTCATATAAGTAGTCTTATAAGTTCTCGTTCCCGTTCCCGACTATCTATCTATCTATCTATCTATCTATCTATCTATCTATCTATCTATCTATCTATCTATCTATCTATCTATCTATCTATCTATCTATCTATCTATCTATCTATCTATCTATCTATCTATCTGTCTGTCTGTCTGTCTGTCTGTCTGTCTGTCTGTCTATCTGTCTGTCTGTCTGTATGTCTGTCTGTCTGTCTGTCTGACCCGGCCCGGCATCGCCCAGCTCCTGGTGTGGAGCATCTCATTTAATTAATATAAGTAGTCTTATAAGTTCTCGTTCCTGTTCCCGACTATCTATCTGTCTGTCTATCTATCAATTTGTCTGTCTGTCTATCTGTCTGTCGGTCTGACCCGGCCCGGCATCGCCCAGACCCAGGTGGGGAGCATATCATTTAATTCATATAAGTAGTCTTATAAGTTCCCGTTCCCGTTCCCGAATATCTATCTGTCTGTCTATCTATCTGTTTGTCTGTCTATCAGTCTGTCTGTCTGACCCGGCTCGGCTTCGCCCAGACACTGGTGGGGAGCATATCATTTAATTCATATAAGTAGTCATATAAGTTCCCGTTCCCGTACCCGACTATCTATCTGTCTGTCTGTCTGTCTGTCTATCTGTCTGTCTGTCTGTCTGTCTGTCTGTCTGTCTGTCTGAACCGGCCCGGCATCTCGCAGTTCCTGTTGGGGAGCATCTCATTTAATTCATATAAGTAGTCATATAAGTTGCCGTTCCCCACTATCTGTCTGTCTGTCTGTCTGTAGGAGGAGGAGGAAGAGGGAGGAGGAGGGAGAAGGATGGAGGAGGGAGGAGTGTGAGGGAGGAAGAGGAGAGAGGAGGAGGAGGGAGGAGTGAGGAGGAGGGAGAAGGAGGAGGGAGGAAGGGAGGAGTAGGAAGAGGGAGGAGGAGCGAGGAGGAGGGGAGGAGGAGGAGGAAGAGGGAGGAGGGAGAAGGAGGAGGAGGAGAACGCAGGAGGAGGAGGAGGAGGAGGAAGAGGAGGGAGGAGAAGGAGGGGGCAGGAGGGAGGAGGATGAGGGAGGAGAGAGGAGGGGGAAGGAGGAGGAGAGAGGAGGAGGAGGGAGGAGGAGGAGAGAGGAGGAGGAGGGAGGAGGAGGAGGGAGAAGGAGGAGGTAGGAGGGGTGGAGGAGGAAGAGGGAGGAGGAGGGAGCGAGGAGGAGGGAGAGGGAGGAGGAGAGAGGGAGGAGGATGAGGGAGGAGGATGAGGGAGGAGGAGGCGTGAGGAGGAGGAGAGAGGAGGAGGAGAGAGGAGGAGGAGGGAGGAGGATGAGGGACGAGGAGAACGCAGGAGGAGGAGGGGGAGAAAGAGGAGGGAGGAGGAGGGAGGAGGAGGAGGGAGGAGGGAGGAGGATGAGGGAGGAGGAAGAGAGGAGGAGGGAGGAGGATTGAGAAGAAGGAGGGAGGAGGGGTGGAGGAGGAAGAGGGAGGAGGAGCGAGGAGGAGGGGGGATGAGGGAGGAGGAGAGGGAGGATGGAGGAGGAGTCAGGATGAGGAGGAGGGAGGAGGATGAGGGAGGAGGAGGGAGAAGGAGGAGGGAGGAGAAGGAGGGGGAGGAGGAGGGGGAGGATGAAGGAGGATGAGGAGGGAGGAAGAGGGAGGAGGAGGAGGGATATGGAGGCAGGAGGAGGAGGGAGGAGGTAGAGGGAGGAGCAAGGAGGAGAGAAGAGGAGGGGGAGGGAGGAGGAGGGATGAGGAGGAGGGAGAAGGAGAGGGAGGAGGAGAGGGAGGAGGAGAGGGAGGAGGGGGAGAAGGGAGGAGGAGGAGGAGGAGGAGGAGGAGGAGGAGCGGGAAAAGGGAGGAGGAGGGAGGAGAAGGAGGGAGGAAGAGGGAGGAGAAGGGGGAGGAGGGAGAAGGAGGGATGAGGGGGAGGAGGGAGGAGGAGGAGAGAGGAGGAGAAGGGAGGAGGGTGGCGGAGGAGGAAGGAAGAGGAGTGATTAGGAGGAGGAAGAGGGAGGAGGAGGAGGAAGGAGGAGAGCGAGGAGGAGGGAGGAGGGCGAGGAGGAGGAGGGAGGAGGAGGAGGGAGGAATAGATAGGCGGAGAGAGGAGAAGGAGGGAGGAGGAGTAGGGAGGAATAGGAGGGAGGAGGAGGGAGGAGGAGGGATTAGAAGGAGGAGGGGGGGAAAGAGGAGGAGGAGGAGGGAGGAGGAGGAAGGAGGAGGAGCGAGGAGGAGGGAGGAAGAGGGATAAGGAGGAGGAGGAGGAAGGAGGAGGAAGAGGGAGGAGGAGGGAGGAGGAAGAGGGAGGAGGAAGAGGGAGGAGGAAGAGATATGAGGAGGGAGAAGGAGCAGGAGGTAGAAGGAGAACGCAGCAGGAGGAGGGGGAGGTTGAGGAGGGAGGATGTAGAGGGAGGAGGATGGAGGAAGAGGAGAGAGGAGGAGGGAGGAGGAGGAGAGACGAGGAGGAGAGAGGAGTTTGAGAGAGAAGTAGGAGGGAGGAAGATGAAGAAGGAGGAGGGAGAAAGAGGAGGGAGGAGGGAGGAGAAGGAGGGGGAGGAGGAGGCGGATGAATGATGAAGAGGGAGAAGGAGGAAGAGGGAGGAGGAGGGATGTGGAGGAAGGAGGAGGAGGAGGGAGAGAGTTAGGAGGTAGAGGGAGGAGGAGGAGGTAGAGGGAGGAGGAAGACGGAGGAAAAGGTAGGAGGGAGGAGGAGATAGGATGAGGAGGAGGAGGGAGGAGGAGAAGGGAGGAGGATTGATGAGGAGGAGGGAGGGGAGAGGGAGGAGGGGAGAAGAGAGGGGGAGGAGGGAGGAAGAGGGAGGAGAAGGAAGGACGAGGGAGGAGGAGGAGCGAAGAGGAGGAGGGAGGAGGAGGAGAGAGGAGGAAGAGGGAGGAGGAAGGAAGAGGAGTGATTAGGAGGAGGGAGGAGGGAGGAGGAGGATGAAGAGGGAGGAGGAGTGAGGAGTAGGAAGGAGGAGGAAGAGGGAGGAGGAGGGAGGAGGAGGAAGAGGGAGGAGGAGGATGGAGGAGGATGGAGGAGGAAGAGGAGGGAGAAGGAGGAAGGGGAGTGGAAGAGGAAGAGGGTAGGAGGAGGAGGGGAGAGGAGGAGGAGGATTATAACGCATATGCCTGTAGATTTAATAATGGCTGAAGTTGTTCTATGTCTTCTTAGAGGTGGCGACAGTGCAAAGAAATATAAAATCTTCAAACTTGATAGAGATAAGGTAACTATTATTTATTTATTATGTTGTTAATAACCGACATGACTGTAGATAACTTCTTTAAGCATAAAAATATGAGTTACAATGTTGTGCATTATGCATTATTTTTATGAAAACTTTGAAAACGCCTTAAATATTAAATCATTATTTATTATAACTCATATGCCTGTATATAACTATAGACAAAGAGTTTATAAATCTGTGAAAACGATGCAACAATATGACTATAAGGTATAGAGCAATGTTATTAAAAGTTATGCCCCTTGAAATAACTTTAGTTAAGTCCCCTTGCTATATAGACATTATAATGAAAAATGAAATATTAAATAATATTAGGTAAGGAGCCAATTTCACACTAAAGAATTATGACAGTTGGCAGCGCGG
The DNA here is from genome assembly GCA_963921405.1 of Cepaea hortensis. Taxonomy (NCBI): domain Eukaryota; kingdom Metazoa; phylum Mollusca; class Gastropoda; order Stylommatophora; family Helicidae; genus Cepaea; species Cepaea hortensis. The sequence continues at coordinate 55,490,470 of OY992880.1, read as the reverse complement.
GAATGAGAGGAAGACGTGTAGAAAATTTCATCTCAATCGGATGGACCGTTCGCGAACGCATAAAGAACATACAGACAGTCCCTTTTATATATAAGACTAGCTGATCCGGCCCGGCTTCGCCCAGCCACTGATGGTGAGCATCTCATTTAATTCATATAAGTAGTCATATAAGTTCCCGTTCCCGACTGTCTGTCTGTCTGTCTGTCTGTCTGTCTGGATGTCTGTCTGTCTGTCTGTCTGTCTGTCCCTCCCTCTCTGTCTGTCTGTCTGTCTGTCTAATCATTTATTGGTTGCAGTTAGAACAATCTTAGATAAACGAAGACCAACTTACAAAAAGCATTAGAAAGAGCACTTGAAAGATCTTTACAACTTCCCCAACAATTAATTTGGGTAAATGGAGCGGCGGCAGCAGCAGCAGCAGCAGAAGAATAAAAAGGAGGAGTATGAGCTGGGAGGAGGAAGAGGGGGTGGAGGAGGGAGGAGGAGGGAGGAGGAGGGAGGAAGAGATAGGCGGAGAGAGGAGGAGGAGGGAAGAGGAGGGAGGAGGAGGAGTAGGGAGGAATAGGAGGGAGGAGGAGGGATTAGGAGGAGGAGAGAGGAGAAGGAAGGAGGAGGAGGAGGTAGGAGGAGGGAGGAGGAGGAAGGAGGAGGAGGAAGGAGGAGGAGGGAGCAGGATGAGGGAGGAGGAGGAGGGAGGAGGAGGGAGGAGGAGGAAGATGAGGAGTAGGGAGGAGGAGTAGGGAGGAAGAGGGAGGAGGAGGAGGGAGGAGGATGGAGGAGGAGAAGGGAGGAGGAGGGAGATGGAGGAGGAGGAGGAAGGAGGAGGGAGGAGGGAGGAGGCAGAGGGAAAAGGAGGAGGGAGGAGGAGGGAGGAGGAAGAGGGAGAAGTAGGGGAGAGAAGGAGGAGGGAGGAATGAGTGGGAGGAGGAGAAGGGAGGATGAGGAGGGAGGAGGAGGAAGAGGGAGGAGGAGGGATGTGGAGGAGGGAGGAGGTAGAGGGAGGACGAGGGAGGAGGAGAGAGAATGAGGAGGAAGGAGGAGAAGGGAGGAGGAGGGAGGAGGAGAGGGAGGAGGAGAGGGAGGAGAAGGAGGGAGGAGAAGGAGGAGGTGGGAGGAGGAGGGATGAGGGGGAGGACGTAGGAGTAGGAGGGAGGAGGAGGAGGGAGTAGGAGGAGAGAGGAGGAGAAGGGAGGAGGAAGGAAGAGGAGTGATTAGGAGGGAGGAGGGCGAGGAGGTAGGAGGAGGAAGAGGGAGGAGGAGGGAGGAGGGGGAAGGAGGAGGAGGAAGGAGGAGTAAGAGGGAGGAGGAGGGAGGAGGAGGAGGAGGAAGGAGGAGGAGGAGGAAGGAGGAGTAGGAGGGAGGAGGAGAAAGAGGGAGGAGGAGGATGGAGGCGGGAGAGGGAGGAGGGGGAGAGAAAGAGGAAGAGGGTAGGAGGAGGAGGGGAGAGGAGGAGGAGGAGGATTATAACGCACATGCCTGTAGATAACTGCAGCGAAAAGGTGGGTCTGTCTATCTATCTGACCCGGCGTGGCTTCGCCCAGCTCCTTGCGGGTAGCGTCTCATTAAATTCATACAACAAATAAAGGTAACTTAAAAGAATGTCCTTCCACACACCATCCATTATTTTTAATGAAAACTGTTTTTAATCACCTACATGACTGTAGATAACTTCTTAAGCATAAAAAGATGAGTTACAATGTTATGCATTATGCATTATTTTTATGAAAACTTTGAAAATGCCTTAAAGATTGTATCATTATTTATTATAACTCATATGCCTGTACATAACTATAGACAAAGAGTTTATAAATCTTTGAAAACGATGCAACAATATGACTATAAGTTATACAGAAAAGTTATTAATAGTTATGCCCCTTGAAATAACTTTTCTAGAGTTAAGTCCCCTCGCTATATTGAAATTATAATGAAAAATGAAATATTAAATAATATTAAGTAAGTAGCCGATTTCACACTAAAAAGATATGACAGTTGGCAGCGCGGGAATGAGAGGAAGACGTGTAGAAAATTTCATCTCAATCGGATGGACCGTTAACGAACGCATAAAGGACATACACACACACATCCTTTTTTATATATAAGATACAAAGGCTTTTGATAGAGTTAGACATGTCAACATGGTGGATATGCTTGCAGATCTACAAATTGATGGGAAAGACATTAGACTTATAAAAAGCATATATTGGAAACAACAAGCTGCAATAAGGATTGATAATGAAGTGGGACAGTATCAACCAATTAAGAGAGGTGTTAGGCAGGGAGGTGTGATGTCTCCAGATCTTTTTTCCCTATACAGTGAAAATATTTTCAGAAATGTAGAAGATATAAATGGAATCAGCATTGGAGGACGAAACATCAATAACATTAGATATGCAGATGATACAGTATTAATTGCAGACATTGCGCAGGACCTGCAACAATTAGTAGATGCGGTTGTTGTACACAGTGAGTAACTTGGGTTAGAATTAAATTGTAAAAAGACTCAGGTTATGGTCATCACTAGAAAGGAAGAAGTGCCACAATGTAATATACAAGTAAATGGAAATATTCTTCAACAAGTGAATCGGTACAATTATCTTGGAACAGTCATAACATCTGATGGGAGATGCCTTGAAGAGATTAGAACAAGAATCGCCATGGCGAAAGTAGCCTTTAGCAAGATGAAAAACATTCTGCCCAATAAAAAGATGTCAATTGAAACGAGAAAAAGAATGTTGAGGGGATACATAGAGACTATTCTTTTGTATGGATGTGAAACTTGGACAATGAGCAGTCAAGCTGAAAAACATCTGATGGCTGCAGAAATGTGGTTTCTGAGGAAAATGCACAGAATACCATGGACAGACAGAAAAACCAATGACCAAATAGCCTTTGTTCCGTTCATCGTCATTCCGTCCATTCACCCACCCTAGATACTGCCCATATGTCTGCCTTCTTGCCTGTCTGCCTGTCTGTGATTCTCTTGTTCCAGAGTGTTACTCGAATGCACAAAGTTGTGTATACGTAATCATGTCTCTTTCTATTCCTCAGACATCCATGGTTTAAACAAATAATTTCTCACTAGTTTCACCATCAACAAATTTCCTGGACTGTTCCGACACATCACCTGGCAGACGTAATTAACAATCCATACCTATGGTCACAGCTGGGGATGTGTATTACATTTGCATATGGGCTCAACTACATGAAGAGCCGCGTTAGCGCAGTAGCAAGGATGCTTGCCTGCCTGTCGGATGGTCGTCTAGTCGATTCCAGATCGAGGCTAAGATCAAAGTGTAGATTTATCTGCACTTGATCTGGCCAGGGTGCAGAAGCGGTCATCTAAACTACAAACTCGAATCACCAAATTACTGTCCACTAACACCGGCAGACGGGCCTTGGCGGTCCACAATGGACCGAAAGGCATATAGTAGGACTAAGGAGGGTGGATTTTGTATTTATGGTCTAAGTCGAATATAGGTACCAGGTAAATACTCTGGAAACTAAAGGCGTCTATCGTGATACTTACCACATAAGACATCCGGTGCAGACTGATCTATACAAGTATTGGGCTAGCCATGTACACCCAAGACGATCAATGCATGTACAAGGATCGTTGACTTACCAACACATTGGGTGGAGTTTATTGCTGCTCTACAGAATGCCGCTGGTCATTGTGGTCACTGACTGTCTTCACAACCGACAAGATGTCCATTCCAGCTCTCATCGTTTGCTACTTGAAGTCACGACTGACTACCTGTTCATCCGTACATTCAGGCCTACAATAATGTGATGGTCCCATAACTGCACATACCTACAGCAGGTCCCTGTAATGTGGCTTGTATTTGTGTTGTATATATTAATTAATTCAATAATATTTCCCTCATATTGACACACATTCGAATCAGGGGTTATTATATTGGAATTTAACTGCTTATCGGAATTCTAAAAACATGTTATTTCAGTTTTTGTTTCATTCACATTTCCGATTTTCTAACTTCCTTACATTCCTGGAAGTTCTTTTTTGATGTTAAGATTTTTATACATCACTTTATGTAAGTGAAGAAAATTGTCATCAAGAAAGTAATTACAAAATCACGATAGGTGTGTGCTCCAAGTACATCCTGTTTAAAATTGATTTTGAACGCGAGAGAAATGTCAGTGCGGAGCGAGATCTGAACTGGATTCGAAAATCTCTGTTGAAACAAGTGAGCTAGTGGGAAGTGGGTTTGTGACAGCTAAGTACAGCAATACAGTTGTGTGTTCATTATATTTTACATCACATACATAATGGAGCTACTTTAGTGCAGTGGCAAGCCCGCTTGCCTGCCAGGTCAGTGGTCGTGGGGTCAATTTCCCCTTGAGGGTGTTTGTTTTTTTAATCGATCCGAGATTCCAGACATACCCTAAAACAGATCAGTGAAACTTCGATTAACCGTCACTCGTTTAACCGTCTGTTTCTGATATCCGTCATTATCTTCAATTAAAAAACACACCAAAAACAAAAAAGAAGAAATAACAGATTAGTTGGAATGTGACAACATAAATGGAGGTTTTGAAATTTTGAACAATGATGAAACTGTTTCTAGTGTGACTACCATTGAAGAAGAAGAAATTTATGACTATGAAGGATCCATTCTTAACCAGAAACCTACAACTAGCCACTCAGAAGCAGAAACAATTTTAGCAAACTGCATCGACTGGTTTGAAATCCAAGAGGACAATGCAACACAGATCCTACTTCTGCGTAAGATACAGAACATCGCGACGCAGAGAGCTCGAGCCTCAAAGACAAAGAAGGAGATGACAGATTATTTTAAAGTAATGTGTGGTATTACAATACATTTTTTAAATTACTACTCTTATATTGAAGTTTATATTGATCGTTTTGTAACATTAAATACTTAAATACTATATATATATATATATATATATATATATATATATATATATATATATATATATATATATATATATATATATATATATATATATATAAAATTCACTTTTAAAGGATTTTATATTCATTTTCGTCATAAACCCGCAGTGAAATCACGTTACTGTATATATGTATTAAGAGATTTATGTTATCCGTCTATTAGATTATCCGTCACAGACCTGGTGGGGACGGCGACGGTTAATTGAAGTTTGACTTTATCATAATCATTCCATGAAGTGTAAGATCAAGTCGGGCGGCGTTATCTTGACCACATCACCCGCCCCGTACCGATTGGTAAAGGAAAATATGGAACCAGCACCATTTACCTATTACATCTAGTTTCATAGAACAGGGTAATTTGCTTGCTTTATTTTCAAATGCATATAACTTCGCTTCCTTCTCCTTCCACACATACTAAATCTCTCTCTCTCTCTCTCTCTCTCTCTCTCTCTCTCTCTCTCTCTCTCTCTCTCTCTCTATCTCTCTCTCTCTCTCTCTCTCTCTCTCTCTCTCTCTCTAATCTTCTATGTGTAGAGTGAGGGCGTGTTTTTCGCATCTCTTACTTCTCGGATTCCCATTGATGTCAGCTGAATTCACCTATTATGGTGTTTTATATCAATGTGCTCGTTGTGATTCTGTGGATGTGGTTAAATAGTTTTTACATTAATGTAAGTGTTGACTATCGCAAAATGTGTGTTACATACAATATTCATTTCAAGTGATAGTTGAACACTAATAAATTTAGACCAGTCAAGTGCACGAGGCGCCACAGAACCAACCAACCATTACACGGGACTTCAAATTGTCCACGGCGGTCTAGAGTTACAATGCGATTGCTGCATTCTTCAAGCATAGATGGTCATAAAATGATGCAATAATGTCAACAGAAGGAGAGGGCTCTCTGTTGGCGGTGACCGGTGGAAGAACTCGTTCCGGTTGACGATCGGCTGTCAATAAAACTTACACACTAAACAAAGAGAAGACAGTCAAGAACAAGCTATCCAGGTGTATGAATCCCGCTGGCCTAGTCGTGAAACACACCAACTCATGCCAATGTGTTACGATATCATTTAACAACACACTACATTATGAGGCATTCCGAACTTGTATTCTTAAATACTAAACGCTTGAACAAATTGAACCCAGACAAGATAAGCGCGGGGCCCATGTCGAAGACCTGATTACGACGCCAGTGATTACGATACATTTCTATCACTCGAAGAATAAGTTGACGACACAGGGAAATGTTGAAAACATTAAATCTTGGCTAAAACTAGACTTTGTCGAGCTTGAAAACTCGATACAGTCATTCACTGAATCTACATAGCCCGCAGCCACAACTGTAGACAACACATCAGTTAACAATGTGCTTCAATTGATTCATACGACGAGGCCTGCCAACCCACCAGTGCTCTTTTCCATTGAATACCCAATGGAGCGCATCCAAAACAACATAGAACCCAACGTGGACAATGTTTAAGGCGTACCTGCATCAGATAACAATAGCATGTTAACTATCAATGGACATTCGTGCGACTGTAAACAGTGCATTGAGGAACTAGAACAATCACTAAAGGCTCTCATTGTCACTGTTTCAACCAACATTGAAGCAAACGGCAAGATAAGCAGTGATTACAATGCTCTCAAGGCAGAAGTCGCGCTATTGCGAGATGAAAATCTGCTGCTAAGAAAAGCAGTTCAAACCTTACAGAAAGTGTCCTCTACCGACAAAACCAAAGAAGCAATTAATTGCCAAGTAATGTAATTCCCAAGCAACTGCTTCATCCTTGGGAAATCTTGGGGAAGCTCAGTCCCACTCAGAACTGATAACTACTATGAAAACACCTCAACGCGCAGAGGAAGATAAACAACAACAAACACCTCAATGCGCAGAGTAAGATAAACAACAACAAGCAATCTACCCCACTGAGGTTAAAATAAGCAAAAGGTTCGAAGTGCTTCAAGAAAAATCACAAAAAACGTACAGTGCTTTAACATGCTGCCAACAGGCAACGCATGCCTGCAAGATACATTGGGAGAACCACATGGAGACATAAAGACTGATGATAAACGGAAATGGATGAAACAATGGGCGAGATGTGCTGATAACCAACATGTACAGACAGCACAATACGACTGTACACACACTATACTAGGCGATTCTTTAATGAAAGGTTTATACAGCGACGGGCTGGTCATTTCAGACAAAGACTTTGTTTCCATAGTCGCACTGCCTGGGGCTGGTGTTGACCGGCTAACAGACAAGATCAGCAGGATGGATGTAAATCACAACGTTAGAAAGGCAAGCGTACACACTGGTATTAACGACACCATGAACAACCAACAGATCGCGGGGTCTAAACTGCTGGCACTCTTGAACTGATTACGTCAAACTTTTCCTAACTCGTCCATTTTCTTCTCCTCCATCATATCACCGAGTTATGGACTCCAGTGCCATCTAGCTGACATAAGTAACAACATTTTTTAGAAGTTCTGTTCTCAAAACAAGATACAGTTCATCAACAACACACCGTCATTCACTTCACGGGCTGAGAAATTAACTTCACAGGCTGGTGTACCAAAACAGAGTCTTTATAAGGATCAATTACATTTGTCTACATTGGGCATCAGCTTGCTCGCCAAACATATAAAATATCCAGAACGGACACATCATACATCCAATACAGGATCGCGTCGGACACTTTTAGCTACTCAAACTGAAACTGAAGCCAGACGACATACTCCCGTCACATCAAGTACCAATAGGCCAGAAGTGCGCAGACCACTCATAACCACTGCACCTGAAATCCAAGCCAGACGAGACACTTCAACCACACCAAGTGCGTACAATACGTCGTATTTCACACAGGAGGGTAATAATTATGAAGATATGTTTCCTATAACGACGTGTCACTACAAAGTCCTGTTAGCCACCAACCAGAGGCTGTAGTTGGTGGTCATTGCATACCCATAAGACATCAACAGTACCCATTTCATTGTAACCCAGAATGGTTGCACCTCACACGTTATAGCCCAGCTACACTTCGTCAAGCACTTATGATATCGCTGTACCAACAACCAACACTACATGTATTTACTAGCAACTTAGCACAAACAACACCGGATCTCGGTACAAGAAATAGCTCTCCTAGAACGTGTGTGTGCATATTTGGTTATTGTTTTATATAGTAACGTATTAGAATGTACGTGACTATAAACATTGACTCGTATTGACGTCACATAAATTGATACTTAGTTGTATATCTTTTATAATACTGTTATCGTGTTTATACTGTGAGTGAGGGGGTCTTTACTGCTCATCCTTACTGATCTTTATACGTATTTTTTCTTGTATATTGACAGATATATTACTGTTTTTCTGTACTTTAGAGTGTATATTGTTATAATGTACGTAAGTTGTATTCATTTTTTGTTTTAAAAACCATATATGATTACGCATTGTTAAAATGTCTAATAAGTACGAACACTGGCTCAGTAATAATGAGCTCAGAATCGGGCATTTAAACATCTGCCATCTATTAGGGAATTATACTTAATCAAAATTTTCACATGTTCAGCGTTAACAAATGTCGTTTAAATGGTAACATCTCAGATGATGACATCGGTATAAGAGGTTTCAAAACCATTAGAAGAGATCCCTATCAGAAACAAAAGACGGGTATTGCAGTTTATATTTCTAATTCGCTTAACGCCCACCGCAGGCTAGATTTTGAAACCTGTGAGATTGCGTTTGTATGGCTCGAGGTTAAACTTCAAAATCGCATACCCCTAGTAGTTGGCTATCTTTATCAAAACCCCAGTGCAAGAAATATCTGGTATGAAGAATTCACCACTATGATGTAGTCTTTAGTAATGCGAGAGAAATAATACTGCTAGGTGACTTCAATATAGACACTAACAAATCAAACAAAACATAGGAAAACATAATGGAGTCATATAACTTATAAACAGTTAGTCAAACAAGCCACTCGAATCACGAAAGCATCTGCAACACATTTAGATTATATTTATACTACGTGTGCTGACAACATCACAGAATGTACTGTACATATACATGTACAATATGTTGCACGTGGTCGAAGAGAGATACCAAAAACTCCAAAACACAAACATATAATTATAAAAATATAGAAATTATAAAAACTGCAATCGATATGTCTTTTTACAAGATTTGCTCAACTCATCTCTGGACTATGTTTACCAACTTCCTGACCCAGACGATGCTCTGGACCACTGGCTGAAGACCTTTCTATGTATATTTGATAAGCAAGTTCTATTTAAGGAAGTTCGTGTTAAACATCACACTAAGCCCCCGTGGATCACACAGGAGGTAGTTGAACTTATGAGAGACCGGGGCAGGGCATAGTGATATAACTATGTACCGTAGTCTGAGAAATAAAGTTCAATATGTTATTCGAAAGGAAAAGAAAAACTATTTTAAGAAATTAATAATAGATAAAACCAATACTAAAGATGTATGGAAAGCAATTAATACCTTGACAAACAAACACAAATCATCACACTCATTACCATCAACTCAGGTTACATGTGATCAATTCAGTAGATTCTTTCAGTCCGACATAAACCAATTGAAGGCTGCGATACCAGACGCGCCTAATGACATATCTTTATTATCATCATTCTGTTAGAACAAATGATATGGAGACATTCCCTCCAGCATACCGCTAATGGCGAAAACTTAAGTATTTACTCATCTCAGTAACCTAAAAAAAAAAAACAATAACTCATCAGGACTAGATGGAATCAGTAAAAGAATCCTTCACCATGCTGCACCGGCGATCTGCAAGCAACTAACTTTTATATATAATCAATCTCTCACCAAAAGGTCTACCCCCATCAGCCTTTAAAATCGCTAAAGTGTATTCTCATTTAAAAGCTGGTTCTCTAGACGATCGTCTCATGAGTAATTATAGGCCAATATCCATATTATCCTCACTATCCAAACCGCTAGAAAAGCACTCCACAAAACATCACTAGAGCACTTAGTTCGCCACAAACTAATAGTTGATAGTCAGTCAAGATTTCGGCCAAAATACTCTTGTCATACGGCCCTTACAAATATGATAGAAAACTGGTATCAAAATATTAACAACAATACTCTATGTGGAGCGGTGTTTATTGACTTTAGAAATGCATTCGATATGATAGATCATACTATTTTAATTAAAAAACTAGAAAAATGAAAATAGTGACATTAATAAAATCATTTTTATTAGACAGAAAACAAGTAGTATCACACAATAAACCTTTTTCTCAAGCCATTACTATTAATATTGGAGTACCTCAGGGGTCTATTCTTGGCCCTCTGTTATTTGCCATTTATATAAATGATCTTCCCTTATATCTGTCGTCGTCCTGCGATCTATTTGCAGACGACTGCACAGTATATACAAACGCTATTGATCGTAATGTGCTAGAATTATCCTTGCAACAGGGAATAAATAGTGTAGTTAACTGGAGTTAACATTTCTAAAACAAAATATATGTTAATAGGAACCAGGCAAAGACTTCACACGCTAAACTCGCAGAGAACTCTACAGCTGCACATTGGTAGCATGCCTATAGAAAGTGTAACTGAGCACAAGGCACTGGGTCTTATCATAGATCAAAATCTAGCCTTTAACTCCCTTGTTCATGCTCTCGTTAAACAAATGGCCAAAAAAGTATACCAACTTGCCAAAATTAAAAATTTCCTTGACGAATACAAGAGAAAGATATTCTATACTTCCCATATACAAACACATATTGATTATTGCTCCACAATCTTGGATGGATGCTCCAAATCAATAACAAGACGCCTTTATTCACTCCAGAAAAGTGCAGTACGTTTAATTAATGGAGAAAAGCTTACCGACAATTCTAACCTATATAAACGTCATTGTTTAAATATAACGCAAGACATAGAGAACGACTAAATATACTTCATGTCCCCACACCTAGGATAGACTTATATAAAACAAGCTTAGCATACTCTGCCGCTCAGTTGTGGAACAATCTTCCACAAGAAATCAAAGACACCACCAATAATTATACATACATTCGCAACCTATTTGAACACCACCTCAGTACAGACTACATTCCCCCATAAACAAACACAAAAACAAAAAGACAAAAATAATGGTAAATTATCTCAAACGACAACTAGCCTTAGGTATTTATAATACCCATGTTAAACATTGCCTCAGTGAGTCATTTGCTATAGATTATTTTTCATGCGTTTTAATGCTTATTGTTCCTTTGTTGTCAAAGATTTGCTTCATAAGTGATGTTGAATGAAAGAATGTATGAGAGGAAATAGAGAAGAAGGGCAGAATGTCAGACGGGCCTGCGTGCCCAATTCTTAACCCTTTGAAAATAAAGATTTTCGTTCGTTCGTTCTCTCTCTCTCTCTCTCTCTCTCTCTCTCTCTCTCTCTCTCTCTCTCTCTCTCTCTCTCTCTCTCTCTCTCTCTCTCGTTTCTTTATATTACGTTCATCTCATAACTCACCTATTCAATATTTATTCAAATACAAACAGTAATTACCTGTATTGTTAATATGAAATTACAATTTGGCGTCTTTTTTCCCTGTTTGTTTCTTTTCTCTATCCCCGTTCGATTATCAGCTGTAATTTTTGTAAATTTGCTGTTGACCTTTAATATACGTATTTATATTCAGTTTCATTCTTAGCTGTTTATTTTACATTTTCGTTGGCGAGCTGTTTAAAGATTTATTTCGTTAAACTAGGCGAAATGTGCACAGTTGGAATCATTGAATGTTATCATTTTCACGCTGACTTTAACCAAAACCCTTCACCGTAGAGCTGATGTAATTTGAAGTCCTGATGTCGCTACTCTATAGTTTTTATTTTGTATATTGTTTAACGTGTCCTCTATCTATATTGCTGTCCTATACTTCTGTCAGTGCCAATCAATACTTGAACTGGGTTTTCTCATGCGAGCAGAATATGACATATATGAGTGTTGGTAGAGTAATCGTTATACCTCTTAGGTGTTTGGTCTGTTTGGTTATTACCATCTTCACCAATGTTTCCTTTGGTCGAAAGCACACAGTTGTGAACAACGTCTCTCCTGCGTATGAAAGCTTCCGGCATTGACAATGTATCAACTAACTGTTTAGTACGAGTCGAATAAGATGTACGTTTTGCCAGCCAATTCCTGTAGAAAACATTACCAATTAAACTCTAACCAACAATGAGACAGTTTTCAGGAAGTTAACGGTAATTCCATGCTAGATCATGTCTTAGAGTGTGAAATGTTCTCTTTGACACCTACTAAATAATAGAATCGGCATTTGTGGGTGATCAGCCTGGTCATGTTTTGAAGAAAAGTGTGTCGATGGGATTTCGATCACGCCAGCACCGAGCCCACAGGACAGTGTGCTAGCCACAGCCCTAGCTCTGCCCCTCCCTATCTAATTATAGTTAGCTGCATGTCTTTACAGGACGTTACAATCAACCCCAGCATTTTTGGCTGTTGGTGATTTGCCAGCGACTTTTAGTTCAGTAGTTTGCCATGCTTTCTGAACTGCCGACGCCTCATACCATCGATATTAACGCAAACAATATGCTTTTAAATAGTCTGCAGCTGAATTTGGACCTGTGGCGATGTGTCGGGGAATTGTGAAACACAGTTTTAATATCCCCTAAGACACAAAGCCAGTTATCTAACTATTGTAGGAAACGAAAAATACAAGAAAATGGCTCAGGATATCGCCTGTTCAACGACAGGATAACTATTATCTATTGGACAGGACTGGAAACAAAAAACTATATTTGGACTCAGGATGTCGCCTATTCAACCACAGAATAACTATTATCTATTGGACATGACTGGGCAAAGTAAGGCACAAGAAGAAAGACGAGGAGGAATAGAAAGAAAAAGGAGGAGGAGTAAAATAAGGTGGTGATTATGATTATAGAGAAGAAGAAGAAGAGTATCTTATTACAGTTTCATTTTTCAATCAAATGTAATCTGCATAACAATGGAATGTGCACTATTATATTCCACGTCATGTGTACTGGTATTTACTATTTCAGAGCCTACGTTCTACGGAACAATCAATTCACAAAAGGTCTTGTCTTTGATGCACTACATTTCCCACTTCTTTCAATCAATTTCAGCTTGCATAAGTGTCATTCAGTGAATGTCAAACGAGGCCGTCGTTGTCAGTTGGGAGCAGAAGCTCACATCATTAATGAAGACAACTGTCATTTTCCCGATGAGTAAATGTCAGGCTACAAATTGTTGGCAGAAATTGAGCTTGAAATGACCAAGAAGACAGAAACAGTTAAAAAGAACAGAAGACACTTGATATGTGTTTGTTGTTTTAAACTGTATGAATGATGATGCAGGCAGTTCGTTCACGGCAAGGAGGTTATAATATTAATTACATTGCCATCCGTTAGCATAATGCGTGTCTCAGACGGGAGCACCTACGTTAGCATTAATATTCAGTCCCAAGGGTTTATGGCATATCTTTTTGTCCACTCTCTCTCTCCACCATATATCTTGTTTTCCGAATACATTTACATCTGGGAAAATAATGTGATGTTTTTCCTCTTACTTTTCACATTCGCCTAAGAGATGTTCGTGTTTGTTGTTGAATCCTCTGGAAGACAGATCTGAAACTGTGAAGTCCCTTCCACTGGCGTGCAGATCTCCTGGCCCTCAAAAAGGCTACCATTTGTCGGAACGAGATTGGTGTAAAAACTGTCATCCCGGTCCAAAAACAAAGTACCGTCTCCACGGGATTGTGTTGTAAAGGTATTGTTCCCGTCTCTATGGTACGAAACCAGCAGCGTATGCAATATCGGTCATGGAATTTCACACATGCGAAGACGCATATTAGGATGCAAACAGGTCATGATTCAACACGGCGCGTGTTCACTCGGTGGCATTCCGCCAAGTCTGGTAATGTTTCCACAGCAGGCTTTATAATTGTCGTGGTCAAGGCATTCTAACCTAATGCCCATAGGAATCACGAAAAGAAAATGGATAATGTCAATCTCATGGCATATACTGTCAGCGGGTGGAACAATGTTAGGCTTTAACATATTATAGACCTCGGTATGAAGTGAGGTGACGAGTTCCCTTCTTTCATAACCAGACGATTCCCGGGTAAATTACGACAATCGCACGGTACCCACTTTAAGAGACTGGGTGGACCACAGAAGAATCGAGTCTGAGAACAAAATATTATCACTGCCCTGAATGGAAACTGGATCACTGGGGTGGTAAGGAAAATTGTATTGCCCTTGACTGAATCAACCGTATTCTAAATTTCTTTCCTCATAAACTAGATACTTATAAAATCCTCCAGCGCTATTTCAACACCTCCGTTCCTGGCATCCAGTAAACATGTATTGAGAATCCCATACCATAACTAATCATTATTCTGCACCTCAGAACAGGCCATACTTGATTACACATCCACGTGTGTATAAAATTCAAGGTCGACGAATCAGCCATGTGCATATGTGGACTGGCGCAGCAAACAGAAGGTCAGATACTCCAATATTGCCTAAAATATGATATACCTAAGCTAACATTCTGGCCCAGAGAAACAACAGCGGAGGACGCACTCTATGGACCCCTGAGTGAACCGAAAAAGACATACAAAGTTAATTCAATAGATAACATTGTAGATACAGATATATTTCAAGCGAACGAACGAAAAAGCAGAAGAAATAGAATCTTATGCTGATCTAAAGTAATAATCTCAAGATCATATTTGCTCCAATCAGACTTAAATTTTAGACAGCACTTCCTTTGGGCACTACCAAATGTAACATAACAAGATACATTGCAAGTCGTTGTATTACTCAAACCCTTCTGACAGTCTTTCCAAATGGCATGCTTCAGACTAGACTATAATTAACGTGCTAATCGGTTCAACCTCTACACCGGTCAGCTGAACTAAAATGTTGACTTCTCGTCCTTTACTTGGGGACGTAAATTACAAGTACCTCTGAAATCGGAGTGGGTTAGCCTAATGGTGAGGGACACTGGCAATAGGGAAAGCTAATTTACACGCAAAAAAATCAGTTCAGTGCACTAGATGTAACAGCACGTGTACAGATTACGCTTGAGTTCAAAGAGAGCTAACACACAACACAACCGTGCTCATCCTTTAGTATTGTTTACGTCACCCTTTACTTAATGTGTGACAAGGCAAATATCCACCAACCCGGCAGACATCTAGTGGCTGGATACCGTGAGTATTATTTTATGCGCAGCCTCAACAAGGTCCTAAAACAGTCTCCGCTTCATTAGCTCCAACCACCGGATATTTCAATCTCGGCCACATCTTTATGTGGGGACAATATCAACGTGCACATTTGTGTGGGAATTAATCCATATATGCGTGCGTGAGTGCGCGTGCGCGTGCGCGCGTGTGTGTGTGTGTGTGTGTGTGTGTGTGTGTGTTTTGTGTGTGTGTGTGTGTATGTGTGTATGTGTGTGTGTGTGTGTGTGTGTTTGTGTGTATGTGTGTGTGTGGCAGCTGCGCGGAGATTTAGCTTTATAGAAGAATTACGAGAACACCGAGGACGGTTAGAAAAACGCAATGAAGACCCCTTTTACGCCCCCCCCCCCTTCCCCCCCCCCACACACACACAAATGGTTACCCGCATTAGAAGAAGACGCTCCGCGTTCTTTAGGTATTTTATAGGTAGAGGAAATTTTGAGGACAATGACAGAGTTCAAGATAGAAGATTCTGGGCAAATTGGGAGAGATCATTGTATGGAGGAGCTTGCATGAGAAATACCATTTCAAGAAAATCCGGCTGCTGTGGAGGCGGAAGTACAAGCGTTGATTTTCGAGAATTCGTTAGACGGTGATGCTGTCATCTACACAGATGGGTCGGTCGTCTGACTTGTAAGAAGCTCATGGGCCTTCACGGCGTGGGCCGGAGGAAGAATTGTGAACGAGGACTCTGGTGCTTTTGTTGAGACCACAAGTAGCCTAACTATGGAAGTCATGGCAGTAAGTAAAGCAATAATATGACTCGAGACACAGACATTCACTAGGGCATGTTTCCTTAGTGACTCAATGAGCATGCTCAAGAGGATAGAGATGGGGTGGATCCGAAGAGAGTGGTTGCTATCTCTGGAGCGGTCTCGGCTGGCAAAGATTAGTTCCATCTTCGTGCCAGGGCATGCGGGAGTAAAAAGAAATGAGCGGGCTGACAGGCTCGCAGGAAAGGCTACTGTGGAGGGCGGACGCGCCATGGACCAGGCTGACATTCTGAATACTCTACGAGAAGTAAGACTTTTGCGAGAACCAAGTGATGACTGTGAGTCTACAACCATGGTCAGACTGCGGGAACAGCAAATTAAAAGAGGTGTGGCCAAACAGAAACACTACGCAGCAAGCCAAAGAAGATTGATTAACCAATACAGAACTGGTGTCGTTAGCCGCTACACGCTGTGGGATTTGCTGAGGAGGGGATCCGAGCACCTATGGACTGAATGGTTCGATTGCAATGAGGGTGGTCTGTCGAATAACTAACTAATTAACTAATTAAGTAACTAACTAACTAACTAACTAACTAACATTTGCTTTCATAAATGATTGACAGAACACGAGACAGAATGCTGTGGTTAGACATGATCACCCACGTCAGTGCATGTGCACGTAGATGTGCGTTATCTATATCTATAAAACAGAGTGTATGTTTGTGGGTTTGTGGGTCTTGGATGCGTTCGATAACGGTACATCCGATTGAGATGAAATTTTCTACACGTCTTCCTTTCATTCCTGTGCAACCGACTATAATAATTTCTTAATGTAAAATCTTCTACTTATTTAATAACATTTACTTTTCCATTTTCATTATATAATGTCTATATAGCAGGGGGACTTCACTCTAGAAAAGTTATTTCAAGGGGCATAACTTTTAATAACATTTCTATATACTTTATAGTCATATTGTTGGACTTACCTGCACTATTGTTAAACTCTTTGTCTATAGTTATTTTTAGGCATATGAGTTATATTAAATAATGATATAATCTTTAAGGTATTTTTAAAGTTTGCATAAAAATAATGCATTATGCATAACATTTTAACCCATCTTTTTCTGCTTACAAAACTTATCAACTGTCATGTCGGTGATTAAAAACAGTTTTCATTAAAAATAATGAATGGTGTGTGGAAGGACATTCTTTTAAGTTACTGTGCGCCAGGAGCTGGGCGAAACCACGCCGGGTCAGATAGATAGACAGATAGTCGGGAACGGAAGCTTATTTGACTACTTATATGAATGAATTAAATGACATGCTCCCCACCAGGGACTGGGTGAAGCCGGGCCGGGACAGACAGACAGACAGATAGACAGACAAACAGATAGTCGGGAACGGGAGAGCTTATATGACTACGTATATGAATAAAATGAGATGCTCCCCACCAGGGACTGGGTGAAGCCGGGTCAGACAGACAGATAGTCGGGAACGGGAGAGCTTATATGACTACTTATATTAATTAAATGAGATGCTCCCCACCAGGGACTGGGTGAAGCCGGGCCGGGTCAGCCAGACAGACAGACAGACAGACAGACAAGCAGACAGACAGACTGATAGATAGATAGATCCCCTCCAGGGCCTGGGCGAAGCCGGGCCGGGTCAGCTAGTGTATATATAAGATGCATTTATGTTAGCACTCACTTGTGTAGTTTTACCACCCACTCCTATCGGTACTAATATTCTGTTTCCGTATGTACAGCTACGTTTTTCTTTCAAGTAACGATCTGATTGATTCCTGTTTGGAATGCAATATTTATGTTGCCATTAAATATTCTTCTTCTTCTTCTTCAGCATTCCGAGCCATTGAGGTTCTTTGCTGCAGATATAAGCCGTCTCCATTCGTCTCTCTGGTTGACTTTCTCTTGCCTGTCGCTGATTCCAAGTGGTTGTAGGTCTGTACATGTATTATCTCTCCACCGCATTCTTGGTCTACCTCGGGGTCTACGGTCATTTATTTCCTGAGTGTAAGCGAGTTTTGTTTCCCTATTATCCTCCATTCTTTCTATATGCCCCAGCCATTGCTTTCATGGTATCAGTGATTAGCGGGGACTTAAACAGATCATAAATGTCTTTGTTGCTTCTTCTTTCCCACTCTCCACTTTGTATATCCCTAATGGGCCCAAAGATGCGTCTTAAGACTTTGTTCTCTAAGGTTTGTAACAAGGCTTCTTCTCCTTTAGTTGTACTCCAGGTTCCAGAGCCATACAGCACAATTAGTCTAATCGGTGTTTTGTATTTTGTGATCTTGGTGTAAACGATATAGCGCCTTTGATTTTAGCATTAAATATTTCTCTTTTCTATTCTTTTCATTTATTGTGAAGATTTCTTGTTTCTCTAAAGTTAGTAGTTTTCCATTGCTTTCGAAAAAAGAATTCGAGTGTTAGCATACACTCGTGTATGGGAAAAATCCACTAGCCTGTATTCAGGGCACAGGCCATTTAATCGCTAGTGCTACCGAATGTGACAGGAAGAATCATATTTTGTCTGAAATGCATAGCACACACCATCACTGACAATGTTCGAATTTGGAGTGTTTAGTTATTCTCGCGGTAATCGCAGATTCACTATGAAGTTTATTTCGTCTTCCTAACACAGATTTTAAAAACCTTAATCGTTGAGGCCTAGGCGTGTGAGTAATCTTTTATTATTCGTCAAATACAGCATTCGAAACACCTTTGCTTTCATAACTTTATGGCTGCAATTTAGCATATATTGAGGGATGGCTAAAGTTGAATTTATAACTTGTCGACTGCATGGGGTTTCTTCAAATGTTCGGTTATCAACTTGCAGCATTACACATAAATATTCCTTTGATCGCTTGCACTTTTAAAGAGTTGCCAATGGGATTGTTGCCGAATAGAAATTTCTAGACACCAGGCAATCTATGCTCTCAATACATCAAACGCAAAGTGTTCACAGCAGTTTATCCATAAACGTTTTTGCGCCCTTGCCTCAGCAAGCAATGGCAGTAACTAATATACTACCGCGGCTCGTCATGTGTAATTATGCGAACATTAAAATAATATGGTAAAATACCTCCGATCGCTTAGGAAAAAAAAATGTTTTGCGTATCCTTTACAGGACATCGCTGTCAACATCAGCATCTTTCAGCTGATTGTTGATTTCATGGCAAGATTACACTCAGTAGGTTGCCATTGCTTTCTGAGCGGCCGGCTCACATACTCCGTAAGTTACCGACGCTATTCGAACCAATGCTGATTATCACCGTCGTCACGTTGCTTACGAGAGTATACGAGATTACGGAGAAATGTTGCTAACCTCTAGGCCAGGAAGCCGGCTTAGGAGACGGGTGAAGACAGAAAAAGTATCTTTGTCTCTCTAAAGTGTGTTGTAAACATGTCTAGCGCATGTAAAGTAAGTTATTGAATCTTTTAATTGCCTTGAGACATATTTCTAAAATGGTGTTAATCCCATATATATATATATATATATATATATATATATATATATATATATATATATATATATATATATATATATATATATATATATATATATATATATATATATATATATATATGACACTCGTCATTCGGTGTGAGATGTGGTCATTATCACGCTGAAGCTTTTATTTCATTATTTCCAGCCATTTGAGGCTGGGTCGTCATGGGTGCAGAGGTCAACTAAAAAAAATCGCTTTGGTGGAGATTCGAACACATGGCTTCATGCAAGACTAATCACAGCGTTATCGTGTCTCCCTGGTTTATTATTAAAAATGTTAGTTTCATATCCTTTACACTACGTCGCAGTCAACACCAACAATATTTACTCTTTTATTTTTTTTTTTTTTTGGGGGGGGGGGGGGGGGTGCTGTTGTGATCTCTTGGCAAGTTTACATTCTTAGTTTGCCATTGCTTTCTGAACGGCCGGCACCCATACAATTTCTTAAAAGACGGTTTGCTGCCAAATTGTCTGTAGCCGTGTTTCGGGCTTGGGTATTCGGAATTACGAACTGCGTCTGTGACGCCATAGCCACGGAGCGGGCCTGGTATTTTATAGTATCCTGATAAACGACGCTCACCAAGTAAAAGGCTCTCAACCGCAATTAAAGAACGTAGTATTTACAGTGTTAAAATGTCCTAGAATTAAAGAAGGCATCACTGAATTAGATGTTTGAAAATTAAGGTTCATCGGTCAGAATAAACAGACATCGCTTCTTTTAAAAGATATGTTCAATGGAAAAGGGGAGAGGAACAGTGTAAAAGGAAAACAAGTTTACATGTGAGCAGACAAAATTAAGAGTTGAATTGGATTGAATTGAATTGAATTGAATTGAACTTTATTTAAAAAGGGTTACAAATTGGGCACGTAAGCCAGTCTTACTTTCGGCCCTTTCAATCACTCATCTTTCGTGGGAAATGCGAAGAGAACACTGGACTTAAAGAAAGTAAAATGAGAAAGTGCTTCGAGAAGCAGAAGAACGCACATTGATTAGTGAAGTCATCGTAAGATTACTTCAGGAAGCAGGCAAGCAGAAGATAATTTTACATGAGAGTGGACAACATCAATAGACGGACACAGAGAGACAATTCTCTGAGTGCCTCATAAATACTCAAGACAGCGCAGATGACAGTTCTAGCCAACGATGATGACACAGAGAGGCATGCTACATGCATGTGAGTTCTAGACAACAAAAATGTTAGCTGCATATCCTTTACAGGACGTCACGGCCAACCCCTAGCATTATATGGCTGTTTGTGATTGCTTGGTAAGTTTACGTTCAGTAGTTTGCCATTTCTTTCTGAACGACCGGTACTCATACCATTGAATAAAAGCTACACCAGAGGGTTGGCTGCCAAATCGCGCGCAGCTCTATTTCGGACACAGTATGCGGGATTACTAGTTGCTTTCGTAAGCTCTTCGCCGCCATACCGGCTTCTTGAATACAAGTAGACAAGATAAGCAACCCCTCTTCGATCAGAGACCTGGTTTCTCGGGGCAACGCGAGGAAGACACATGACTGGCAGAAAGACAATTGAACAGTGCTTCGAGAAGCAGAAGCATATCAACAATTACAACTATATGTTTCTATCATAGTTTAAACCGACCTGGTAGTGGAACTGGTACAGCAGAAGGCGACGGTACGACCATCATCTGTTTGATTCCCTCGGGTACAGATTTCAAGGGCACAGTCTCGATGCGCACCGTGCGGCACTGCCCCCGTGTCTCCAGCCATTGACACACTTGCAGTCGGGTGTTGTTCAGGGTGAAATAATGCCCATCTTTTTCTACCACCTGCAATGTAAGAAAACATACTCATCTTTAGTAGTAATAATAAACATCGTTTGTCTTAAAACTGTGTCCCGATACGGTTTAACATATAGGTTAACGTGATAGCGCTAACACATTTTGTAGATTTTTTTTTTTTTTTTTGCGGTATTCAAGCGTAGTCCATACACAATATTTATAGTAGTGATAGGCTGAATTTTTCGTGTGGGTTAGCTTTCCCTATTAACAGTGTCCCTCGCCATCAGGCGAACCCCCTCCGACTTCGGAGGTACTTGTAATTAACGTCCCCAAGTCAAGGACGATAGGCCAACATTTTAGTCCAGCTGTCCGGTGTAAGGGTTGAACCGCTTACCTCGGCATCACCACAAGAGGTGTTTAAGAACACGCGTTCTTATCCATTCGGCCATGCGGACTTGCTTTTGTAGATATGAGAACATGGAGTAATATGTGGCCAGTCTTTCCCTAACTTTGACAAGCGACGAGCCCAGACACCACACCCTCGTCAGACCGTGCTCGTGGCATTACTTCGCTAGCGCCCCTGCACTGCATGAGACAGAAACATGGAAAACGACTATGAGAATTACCCATAAACTACTAACTGTCGCCTGCTCAGAATAGTGGGGCTAAAATGGTGCAACAGGATCATCAATGTAGAGCTCACGGAGAGAACTAAACATATCCCTGTGACGAATCAAGAGGTGAGGACAAGGCGCTGGATAGGACACACACTGAGACAACCTGAGGACAATATAACTAGACACTCTCTTGCCTGCAACTCATAAGGTGAACGAAATAGCCCGAGATCTGAAAACATATAGAGAAGGAAATTTGAATATTATTGGGAGGACATGGAGAAAGCTGCAGTAGACAGCACAAGATAGGATGACATGGCGTGGAGTGAATGCCTGAGCCCCAGTGGGGGTAAAGGGCATAATAAGGAAAAATAACGAGGTTTCCTAACTACAATGTTTCTATTCACTTGTTTAAAGTTTAAAGTTCCTTGTCCTTTTACAGGACGTTGCAATCAACTCAAGATTTATTGACTGTTTGTAATTTATTAGGCAATTAACATTCAGCAGTTTGTCATTGCTTTCTGAAAAATCACTTATTGCCAACGAATCATTCCAACTTCTCTTGTGTGTGTAAATAATCTATTGGAACAAACATTTTTGGTTCATTGCGTTTGTATTGTTTATTTAACCTATTCTTGGTTTATACACATTTCTGACATCTTCTTCCTCTTCTTCCTATTCCTACATCCCTTGCCGTGTAGCACTGGTAATCATGAATAGCCCCATCCTTCTGCCTCTTGTGGTCCAATCATTTCTGATATCGATGTTCCTGAATGCCTTCATATCAGACTGCCGAGCATCTTCTCTCTTGGTCTTCCAAATGTCGTTCTATTTCTAAATATGTTTTAAACATGCCTAGCTCATGTTAACTAAGTACTGAAATCATTTAATTGCCTTGAGACGTATTTCTAATCAGGTGCTGATCCAATATTTGTATAGGCCAATCGGCGTTCGATGTGTGATGTGCTTCAAACACTAGAAAAACCACAATACCATCCCGTTGTGACGACACTCTCCAGCTTTCTCCATCTCATGACCTGCCCGAAGAATGTATACTGTGATAATCTTCAGTGAAACCTACAATGTTATAAATGTGGCTGGGTATAAATTATATTCGTGTTCTATATTTGTATGTCATGGTTGATGATAGGTTAACCTGGCTTATTGGCACCTTTCCCTCTTGACAGACGATAGTTTGGTACATTGTGCTTCAAAAAGGCTTAATAACTACGACCCATGGCGGTTGAGAGTGTGGCTGATAAGGCCACAATTCGTGCTGTAAATGTTTGTCCACAGTGGATGCACGTGAAAACATGGTCATTTCCACCATCCTGCATCATCTTACGTCTTTCACGCTCTGTGTGTGCTTTATCTGCAATCATTTTCTCTTTTGTCTTTATTCCATTTCTGATAGTTGCCCTCCATGCAACACGTTCAGCGGCGACTTGTTCCCAATGTGCATTATCAATGCCTGTATGAATCATGTCCCGCTTACACACATCTTTGTATCGTAGTAGAGGCCGATCATGAGATCTCCTACCCATCTGTAATTCACGAAAAAAGATGTCTTTTTGTATTATACCATCATCCATCCTCCTAACGTGTCATATCCATCTAAGTCTACGAAGACTGAGCATGGAACACACCGTCACACAACCTGATCTTTCCAATACTTCAGTATTTGTGATTTTGTCTTGCAACTTAATACCAAGTATTCTTCGCAGACACCGCATATGAAAGCCGTTTAAACGTTTCTCTTGGTGTGAGTAAGCTGACCAGGTTTCACTGCCATAAAGAAGAGTACTAAGGACACAGGCTTGGTAGACGATGACTTTTGATTTGGCAGTAAGCTTCCTGTTCTCCCAGACTCTTGTTTGCTAACATGTTCATTGTTGTTGCTGCCTTACCAATCCTGATGCTGATTTCCTGATCTAGGGATAATTTGCTATTTACCTCTGATCCTAGATATGTAAAATGGTCTACTATCTCCAGTTCCGCGTCGTCAATAAAGATTGATGGTACCCCGTGTTCACCTTGTGACATAATCTGTGTCTTCTTTTTGTTAATTGTTAACCCAAATTCAGAACAAGCATTGGAGAATGCAGATAGTAGATGTTGTAATTCTTCCTCAGAGTGGGCCGTAATTGCAGCGTCATCCGCAAAAAGCAACCCTCTGATTAGTGCCCTCCTAATTTTGTTCTTAGACTTCAATCTCTGAGCATTATAGAGGCCGCCATCTGAGCGTGAGTGCATGTATATACCGGCATCCTGATCACGAAAGGCATATTTCAGTAGGAGTGAAAAGTATATTCCAAAGAGGGTGGGGGTTAGTTCACAACCTTCGTTAACTCCACTCTTGATTTCAAACTCTTCTGAAGGTGAGCCATCAAACTTAATTATACCCTTCATGCCTGTGTGGAACGATTCCACAATGGACAGAAGAGTTGGTGGGCAGCCAATCTTCTTTAGTGCCTTGAACAGACCCTCACAACTGACCAAATCAAATGCCTTTGTGAGGTCGATGAAGGCAATAAGCAGTGGTTGATTTTGTTACCGGCATTTTTCTTGCATTTGTCGCTATGAGAATATCATAAGCTGGTACTAATACATTTTAAGGGTGTAGAAATGGGCGTATGTGATAGTAAACTTGCCCATTACCTAATCCTTCTTGCCATGTCAAGATGAGTTTTATACTAGGAAGTTTCATGGTAACCCACGATTGAATATCATAGTGTGATGATGATAATGAATGTTGCATATCGTTTGTCGGATGTTGCGATCAACCTCAAGATGATATTCCAGTAAATTTTACATTCAGTAGTTTGCCATTGCTTTCTGAAGGAGAAGTCAACATTTAAGTATAATTGACTGATGTAGAGGATGAACCCCGTACCCTGACATTAGCGCACTGGAAGTTTAAGAGCTAGACTGCTCTCATCCTTTCCACCACGTCGACTCTTTGAACGGCACTTTATGACGTAAAACAATATCTCCTCTAAAACAAAGCGCGGATTTTTGTTTGTTTGTTCATATATACCCGTTTGTCAGCTTTTCAAATTGTGGGCGGGACCGATGCATGCTATAGACTGACAGCCCAAGAAATAATAGCTGGTCATCTACTAGACCGCCATTTTTCGTTAAACAAAAATGTTCCAATATTTATTGTCACTGTCTCCGGCAGGTCTGTGCTAACCTGCCGGGTGCGCGTGCTTTATTTTCACAAAACTTAGCCAGATCATCCTGATATTAAACTATCCATTTCTTCATGTTCCATTTCAATTTCAATTATACCATTACCCCTAACCCGTTCAACCTCAGAAGAGAAGTTATATTAGGGCCAATCCCTGGCTCAGATTTATAATCACGTGACCGATTCAGCCACTAATAGGATATTAATTTGTAGGCCATTGTTGTCGAAAGATTGTAATGGATATGAGGTTCTCTGAGGGTAGAGAGCGGGGGAGGGGGGTGTCGCTTGTGTAGTCTGAGGCTAGGATAGAGGAAGCATTAAACTTGGCAGGTTCAAGAACAAAAAGCCGGAGACAAGAGATTGTCGTGAATAAGGAGATGTGTTATTTGGCGGGATAGCTGGAGTACAGAAGCTTCTTGAGCTGTGGCTGTAAATAACAGAGGAAATCCGCATGAAAGCTGCAGATGTAAATGGAGAATCCTGGGGAAAATCCCTTGAAACAAATAGGATTGTAAACAAAGAAACTGAATTCGTGAATAGAAAGAAAACACAAAGATGTTGAACAGAATTATAGCTTACAAAGTGTTAACGGCGTTCAGTTCGTTTTCGTCTCGCCCGGTTTTACTGTTGCTATTTCGTTCCGATATATAGATTATTTAACTGTGATTGTAATATTTAATTTTTCTGGTAAAGTATGCTTGTGATTTCCCAGATCGTCACAACCGTAAATGGATACCAGGAAATGTCTTGGCAAGTGATGCTGACCACATCACCCAACCAGTGCCGATTGGTGTAGACAAAATATGGCTCTGGCCCCATATACCCAATACTCATTAGAGCACATAAATGAGTCCTTCAATTTATTTTTAGTTCTTGTGTTTTATATTAATTTATAAAGACTATTCGAAACGTTCGCTTGTATCATTGTATGCTTTTTCATTTTGTTGATTGTCTCAATTATGTATTGTATTCACTTGTTAGCAGTATCAGCTCGACAATAATCATCCCTTTTTTCGATACCAAGTCGATATGAGAAAACGTGAGATGATCATGTATCATGTCAAGAATAGACAGCTAAGCAAAGAACACAAATAGAATTATAATATTGGTTATATAATGATAGGTTTAGCATAATATTATCAAGAGGCCAACAAACTGATAACAAACAGGGCCAAAAATAAATAAATATAATGAGTCTAACGGGAGGAGATAATGGGGGAGGTAATATATTTAACAAAAACATGATAACACATCATGATGTACGTTACTGGGACACATATTCAACAACACATATAGTAGGTCAGCACGGCCCAATGGATAAGAACGCGCGTTCTTAAACATCCGGTGTGCTGATGCCAATGTAAGGGGTTCAATCCTTACACCGGTCGGTTAGACTAATAAGTTGACTTCTCGTCCTTGACTTGGGAATGTACATTACAAGTACCTCTGAAGTCAGAGTGGGTTCGTCAGATGGCCTGGGACACTGGTAACTGGGAAAGCTAATCCACGCGCAAGTGCACTAAAGTAATAGCACGTGTATGGAGTACTCTAGAGTTCAAAGCGAACGAATGGGAAGTAAAACAAGACTTGGCGTGAAAACAGGCAGGATGGACGGTCGCTGTCGACGGACAGAAGATGTAGACTTAGAAGTAGAGCGGGAATCTTTATATGCTATAGACTGGATGAGGCGATCATGCTGCTGGAGTAGACAGGACAGTAACACCTCTTTGGCTTGTTTGTTCCTCCATGATAGGATAATGGATTCCACAGTCTGTCCAGGTTGGGAGACTGGATAATCCACTATACACTCGCCATAAGAGTGGTGGATGCTAGGCCCGGGGTGTATAAGGATATCTCTGCACAAAATGGAGTACGAGAGGAATAAATGTGTGATCGCCGACGTGGAGTGTTGTCATTTCTGTGTATGTCATCAGACATTCGGTGAGAGCGAGCTGAACCAGTGTGTGTACTTGACAACCTAGATATCCTCAAGTCACAGAGGTTCGCGATAAGCATTTAGTGCGATAAAATATGAACAATTCAGTCACATAGTGGAGGTACTTGTGTGATTGTAAAGCAGGTTCACATACCCCGTAAGTTACCGATGCAGAGAGAACCGCTACCAATTCTCGCACACGTCCCGTTACTCACGAGAGTATAAGGGATTACGGAGAAAGTCGTGTAACCCCTAGACAAGGGAGACCAGCAAGACATATTTACACACTGTAAAAGTAAGGACGCCATAGAGGCATAGACGCTAACAGGTTTGTTTGCCGACCCTGTGCATATGGGTTCGAATTCCGAATACAGCGGGTTTTTTTTTTTTTTTATAGATCTGGGCTCTTCTCTACTACGTATAAGCAAATACAGTGTCCCATTACACCCATGGGGGATATTTGGTATATGGTGCTCGCCTAATCAACACCCCGGGGATGGTGTGACAAATTCACGCCTACCGTCTTTACTTCCCTGGACATTTTCCAGGTACCCATTTTAGGCTGGGTCACTCTGGGAGTCCAAGGCTATTGTAAACACCTGCCTCAACAGAGATTCAAACACACGACCACCAGACCGGCAGACAAGCATACATATGGTTATGCCAACGGATTATCAATGTGGATGAGTGCCCGTGATATATAGCAATCTCTTGCAGTGGCTTCAAGTGTCCAGCCACTAGTCAGACGAATATCGCAATGGAGGAAGAAAAACAGAAACTTACGATATCTGTCACAAAAATTATTGCTGTCTCAAATTATACGTTCAAAAAATACCGTTGTTCAAGCTCAGATCGAGTTTCACCTGGAAATTCCGCCACATATCAACATACAGATTACTTCAGAAGTGATCTGTAGAAATACTGGGGTGGAAGACGAGCCATATTTATTTCAGTCCAGTAGCAGGACCTGCAGTGGGTATGTGATGTGTTAAATCATCACAATCTGTAGGCCTAAGTGCAGGGAGGATTAGTAAAGGTAAAAATTAGAGGTCGCTTGTACACGTCTTGATCGGAGTGAGCATACTATGCTACTCATATTTGTATAGACCAATTGGTACTCGGTGGGTGATGTGGTCAGTGCCACGCCGGTCGCCTTTACTTCCCTATGCATGTCATGTATAATTTGTAGACTGGGTCGAACTAGGATCCTATATCAATTATAACAATTTCCATCTACAACACTACGGGTCGAACCCACGTCCATCGGGCCGGCCGGCGGTGTATGGCCACTACGCCGCTGCGACTCCAGCTGAGGATTAAGCGGCAATATAGTTGACTTACTCCGGACGTAAGTCTCAAACACTGGAGAATATTTAAGTGGAGTTTGGTAAATTTGGAAAAGATGTGTAGGCCCCGTAAAGCGGCACCACGGTATTCTGAGAGTTAACGACATGTAGTCAGGAGATCTACATCTTTGCTTTATTGACTGCAGCAAGGACTTCAATAACGGCAGAACATGATGAAGATGTTTGCAGGTCTACAAATTGATGGGAAAGACTTTCGACTTGTAAAAAAAAAACATATTTTGGAACCAGCAAGCTACCATACAGATTGATAATGAAGTAGACCATTATCAACCTATTAAGAGATGTGTGCGATATGGATGTGTAGTCTCCAGATCTTTTTCCCTATATGTGAAAAAACTTTTAGAAATTTAGAAGTTATGAGAGGAATAATCATTGGGGGACATAACATCAATAACATTAGATATAGTATTGATTATAGACAATGAACAGGATCTGCAACATTTTGAGTTGATGCGGTTATTGTACACAGCGAACAACTAGGGTTAGAATTAAATTGTAAGAAGATAGATTATGATCGTCTCCATGAACAAAGAAATACCACAATTTAATATGCGGGTTGTTCTTCTGTTGCTTCTTGATTAGCTAGCTAATCAGCTCTCTTGTTTCCGGGTACTCTACAGTGAGATAATATTCACTGTATGATGACTTACACTGGCTGGTTATATCTGATAGTAGTGTCTGTAGTACTGGCAATTTCCCAAATAGGAGAGCCTCAAATGCTTAGTTTATATATGTCAGTCGCACCACAGACCTTGTACCATGATAGGTATTCAGTAATTTCTCGTTTGCTGTCTTGATTGCATGGATTTCTGCGTCATAGTTACCGCAGTAATTTCTGGTGATAATCCGACCGTGTCCCTAGCATTATTAGGGTATGTTATGTAACGCCCGCCCCTCGATTTCTAACAGCATTTTGTGCTGACTCATCTGTGTAAACTCGGATCCAGAGTTAGGTCTTCGTCTATTCCTTGTACCTTGTGGATTCCAGACAAAGGCCTTTCTAGTTATACTAGTCGCAGGTGTTCTCAGTGAATGTCCTATCCTGAATACTCAGAGCATGCATCATTCCTCTGGGAGCAGATGGGTTTGGAATTGGATATTAAGCAAATCAACTGAAACCTAGACCAACGACCAACGAGGTGTCTTAGAAACGAAGAATCGGATTTTTTGAGTAGACATTGTGCTATTGATGAAGAGGGGGATAGTGAATGTCCTATCCTAAATACTCAGAGCATGCATCATTCCTCTGGCAGCAGATGGGTTTGGAATTGGATGTTAAGCAAATCAACTGAAACGTACATATCCGCTTTTGGATACAAATGTTACAGGACTGTATTATGCATTCATTTAACTGGAAAGAGAACAAACATATATGTCTATCAACAACTCAATATTGAATTGGACAAATAGTGGATAATTAAAACACGCAAAATTTTAAAAACGAAATATTTTGGAGATATCAAAAGACATGAAACTCTAAATACAAAGGTAATTATTGAGGGCAGTGTACAAGGTAGGCAGCGACAAGAAAGATCATAAGGTAAACGCATTCAAGATGTGATAGATAATTTACTTATGACAACGACAGAGGCAGGGAAAGAGAGACATTTCACAAGGGTTTCTGGACAGGAGAAGGCACTGCACTGGGTGATTGAACCATGCCCTCTGTCTTGGTTGGATGGCTTAAGTAATTGAGTGACACAGAGCAAGCCAACAAGCTAATGACTTAGTATGTTAAGACTCAACCAGTAAACACGGTGAAGAATCAATACAGTTCAAAGGCTTCTGATGCGAAACAGTAGAGCGTGTGACAGCAATGAGGCGTGTTCAAGACACAATAGGGAATAAAGCTGGCCGCCTGGAAGATATTGCTGCAGTATCAATATTCCATAGACCCAATGGGAGCAACAAATATAAAGACAGTTTGTCAGAGTGTTAATCAGAGAGAGAGAGAGAGAGAGAGAGAGAGAGAGAGAGAGAGAGAGAGAGAGAGAGAGAGGGGGGGGGAACAGAAAGACAGGCAGATATACACAAAGACAGACAGACAGACAGACAGGCAGACAAAGTGTTGGCGATCCATCTCAATCAACCTGAAATCTGGAGACAGCACTTTATGGTTATTCGAGTAATTGACTTTGTAAAACCGTCCTTGCCATACCCAAAGGTTATCTTACGAGAATATGCATTGTTATGCAAAATATGAATCTTACAGGCACAAATACTAACTAATTAAAAAGTTTTGTTTCGCCTGCTCTACTGTATGGGCGCGAATGCTAGTCAATGAGTAATGAAATCATGAAGATCCTGGGGGAAGCAAAGATGTAATGTGAGAAAAATATTGAGAATATCTTGAGCAGAGAAGAAAACATGCGGTGATGTATTGAGAGCTGCAAATGTTACAAGATCACACAAGAAAATCATAAGGAAAAGACGAATGACATTTACGGACATTGATTAATTTGGTTATTTCGGGATTTGAATTTTAAATATTGAGCACAACCCACTACTGGCAACGCTGATCGCATTCTGGTATGAACCTAAGGCCTATCCACGTCAATATGGAAGCACTATACTCGAGTTTCGCCCTCGTTTGAGCTCGTCAGTAGTGCATATCCCTGACCGGATCCGGAAACAGTCCCGGATCACGCGTGTGAAGCGGGTGTGTAACCACGCGACACACACTGGACACACCAAATTATCACAACAGAACATCACAACGCTACCCATTGTAGGCTATGCTCAAGATTGCCCAATCGCCGCGACCGACGTCCGTCAATCGATGGGACCCGAACGATCAGGACTTCTCACTGGCAAGGAACACCAGGCCTCCTAAATCCAGTGAGCAATAATAACTTGATTATGTGGTTGTTTCGGGATTTGAAATTTAAATATTGAGCACAACCCACCACTGGCAACGCCGATCGCATTCTGGTATGAACCTAAGGCCTATCCACGTCAATATGGAAGCACTATACTCGAGTTTCGCCCTCGTTTGAGCTCGTCAGTAGTGCATATCCCTGACCGGATCCGGAAACAGTCCCGGATCACGCGTGTGAAGCGGGTGTGTAACCACGCGGCACACACTGGACACACCAAATTATCACAACAGAACATCACAACGCTACCCATTGTAGGCTATGGTTCATACCAGAATGCGATCGGCGTTGCCAGTGGTGGGTTGTGCTCAATATTTAAATTTCAAATCCCGAAACAACCACATAATCAAGTTATTATTGCTCACTGGATTTAGGAGGCCTGGTGTTCCTTGCCAGTGAGAAGTCCTGATCGTTCGGGTCCCATCGATTGACGGACGTCGGTCGCGGCGATTGGGCAATCTTGAGCATAGCCTACAATGGGTAGCGTTGTGATGTTCTGTTGTGATAATTTGGTGTGTCCAGTGTGTGCCGCGTGGTTACACACCCGCTTCACACACGTGATCCGGGACTGTTTTCGGATCCGGTCAGGGATATGCACTACTGACGAGCTCAAACGAGGGCGAAACTCGAGTATAGTGCTTCCATATTGACGTGGATAGGCCTTAGGTTCATACCAGAATGCGATCGGCGTTGCCAGTGGTGGGTTGTGCTCAATATTTAAATTTCAAATCCCGAAACAACCACATAATCAAACTTATATAAAAATCAATCGAATTCAATGAAACACTCTACTTAGCCTTTGTCGACCAAGAAAAGGCATTTGATAGGGTAGATAGAAACAAGCTGTAGGAAATCCTTAAACAATATGGAGTCAGTACACATCTAACAAACCTATGTAGAAGTTTAAACAACAACAGTGAATCATAGTGAGAGGAACTGGAGGACACTCAGAACCCTTCACTATAAGATCTGGAGTGCGACAAGGTTGTGACCTGTCCCCTCTGTTGTTCATAACATATATAAACAACATATGTAAAGAAACCAGCCAAGCAGAGACAGCAAGAATACCGCATGACGAGAACACAGAAGAAGAACCATCTGCAAATCTAACCATTAGAGAACTCCTGTTTGCGGACGACCAAGCACTAATAGCAAAATCAGAAGCTGAATTACAAAACCACATGAATAGTCTAAACGAAATGTGAAAATTAGCACAAGCAAATCAGAAGTAATTACCATAACTAAAGAAGAACAAACAACAACAATTCACCTAAACGAACATCCCTTGAAACAAGTAAAGAGTTT
The DNA here is from genome assembly GCA_963921405.1 of Cepaea hortensis. NCBI lineage: Eukaryota > Metazoa > Mollusca > Gastropoda > Stylommatophora > Helicidae > Cepaea > Cepaea hortensis. The sequence continues at coordinate 55,457,973 of OY992880.1, read as the reverse complement.
CAAGTACCTAGGAAGTATAATATCATCAAATGGCAGATCAGAAGACGAGATCGAAAATAGGTGCAATAAGGCAAATCAACTCATTGGACAAATGGCACCAATACTAAAGTACAAACATGTATCAATAACTACTAAGAAAGCACTTTACAACACAATCTCCCTACCAACTCTATGCTACCAATGCCAAACCTGGACAATGACAGAAAAAGAGAAAAGAAAATCACAACAACAGAAATGAGGTTCCTGAGACGAATATTCAACGTGTCAAGAAGAGATAAGATCAGAAATGAAGAAATCAGGACTAAAGTGGGGGTTAAAGCAGCACTAGATTTTATTAGAAAGCAGCAAGTCAAATGGTTTAGCCATGCAAGTAGGTTATCAGTCAACAGCATACCACAACAAGCAATGATGTACAGACCAGATGGAAACAGAGGAAGAGGCCGACCACGTAAACATTGGAAGGAGTCCATGGGAATATCGATATATGAAGCCCATAATCAGGCACTCTCACGATGTTTATGCTTCATCTCGACACCGCAAGGTACAAGAGGAACATGATGAGATGAGATGAGATCAACAATGTCTTATATAAGAGAATACTGCGCAAAACAGAGCGAGAAAAGGAGCGAAAGATGCATTTGGGAAAATTAAAAAGCAGGGCAACACATGATAATATAAGCTACAAGAAGTTCAAAGTAGCAAATTTATGAAAGGATTGGAGAATCACGCTTGTTGGTGTCTGCTCTGTGCTAGTGTGACAATGCAGGTGGGGTTGTCCTCCTTAATGTCACGCGTAGTAATCTTTGGATCTATCTGGCAAGTGAAGAAATTGCTGACCCCAAAGTTTCCTGGACAGCTATCTTCTCCACGGCGATTTATATACTCCCCTTGAAATTGGGATTCAACACACTTAGGATGTGAGAACACTCCACACAGATTTAATATATAATATTCAACTGCCAACAAAAACTAGACCAACAGAAATGACGAACATTACAGTAAAGAATTATGCCCGAAGGAAATTAGTTCAGCCAAATGGTCAGGCTGAAAGGTGTGTGGGTTCATCATCTAATAAGCCCGGTCACTGTCTACAAGTCCGGGGTCGGTTACACCTTCGTCTGGTAGTGACTGAGTTCCTCCTCCTTGGTGCTGCTCTAGACAATACTCTACTGACTTGATGGATCTGGGATGTCGACTTTTAGAAACCTGCACACTGAAAGTGCTGGACCACTATGACTTCTGTTAGACTTCAAAATATCTATTCAATCTTCTTGACCATGAGACTGTAGGATCAATGATTCCTCGATTCACTATGAATGGGTGAGGACTTGATACCACAAAGTTCTGTCTCACCGTGTTACACACAAAAATGTTGATTGAAAGAATAATCAATATAGGATGCGCAATTGAGCATGTCCACTTGGCACATGATAAATAAACCAATAATTCGTGAGTGTCTTTCTCAGTCCATAACGTTCAGTTACTGTAATCATATGAATGTCTCCAACTGAGATCTTGTTCATGAAAACGGTGATTGCTGGATACTGAGGTCATAATTTTATTTACAGTGTTTATCAAATGGCTAGTTAAATAATGTTGGACATACAGATGTATGTTGGCCATGATGACTTTATGTTGATGGTGGCTTGATCAAAGGCCTGATTCATAACCTAGAAGTTCAAAAAAGACTAAGGTGTCTTGTGACCGGATCATTCCCCATTTTGAAATAATAATAGTCTTGCTTTCCGCAAACCCAAAAAGGGAGACCCCTTTCAACTGAATTCACCACCTTGGTCCCATGAATATTTGTATTGTAGAACGCTGTTGAAACGCACAAATACAGCCATTAAAGGGAGATGAATACTACACCACGTCTAGATGTTCACTCTTCCCCCAGAGCTACACAACATAATTATAATTTATGATCTCGGACCAGAGAATGTCCCAGATTCACGATTTACGCTTAAACCCTGAATAGAGTTATCATTCTCGAGAAGAGGTGAGTTCCACCGAATACTATTAAATATCCCTCCACTAGTTTATTAAAAGGTAGAGTATTAACACGTGACATCACAGTGCAGCTTTTCATTTGAATCCCCCTCGTAGTTTACGTCATTGCATATCTTAGACGAAAGTCTAAAACCAAATAAAGCTAGCATAAGTTTCTATCGAAGGTATGCAGTATCGAGAGATGGACAGTACATCTACAAGAGGGAAACCACATATCCTTCCGGATGGTCCAAATTCCTTGGCTCCCATCTGATTACCAAGTTCATTTATAGCCCATGTGCCACACAGCGACAGTGTTCAGCTACCAAGCCAAATTAGAGAGAGATGATAAAACATGGGTAGATGCAGCTCATTGGCTCTGGGAGGTAATTTGTTTACGTGAGGGTTACATCTAACGTCAAATCATCTCTATCCTCTGAAAATTCCTGTAAGAACTCGGGTAGAACAAAGTCCGGCAAGAACATACAGACAGAGCCTGGGAAAGACATCCTCATCCAGAAGATAAACATCAGTCGTCAATGCCGGAAAATTACCAGGGTGGCGTGGAAAAGAAAACACATACCTCCCCATCACAGACATTGCTATATGACAAACATTCGCATAGCAAACGTTTTTATTCCCCAGGAATGAGGCTATGTTCGATACCGCGTAGGACTGAGAGATCTTGACATATGCTAGATAAGGGCAACAGTGAAGAGAAAGACCGGTTTCTTTCCACATGCTTTTGCTTCTAAGACCATTTCCAGACAAATCTGAAAGTTATTCGGAACTCAAAATGGCTTTGGATTCGGTTCGAATTGGTAGGAAAACATACTGCATCGATCGGGAACTGAACCCGGATCACTGTTAAGACAGGTGAGAACAACAACCACTGTTTTGGTAATCGAAGCTCCAACGACTATATAAGTAAGCGAAGAAACCAACAACTATATTGGTATGCGAGAAAAGCAATCGTTGTAGTGGTTAGAGACAAAATCAATCTTTGTGCATAGGTAAGCGAGAAACCAACCACTTTATTGAAATTGAAAAATTAGAAAATCAATCACTATATTGAAAATAGAGGGCACCAACCACTGTGTTGGTAAGTGAGGGCGTCAATCACTGTTCTGGTAAGTTAGGGCATCGGTCACTGTATAGGTAAGCGAGGGTATTAGTCACTGGTAAGAAAGGTTATCAATTACTGTTATGATAAGCGAGGAATTAATCCTTGAAACTGGTAAGCGAAACAAAAATTAAAAAAATAACAACCACTGTAGTGGTAAGCGAGGGTACCAACCTCGTTATTTACAAGTAAGAACACCAGCGACAATATTTGCAAACTCGGATACTAACGACTGTATTGGCAAGTGATCGCAATAAGCCACTGTGTTCGGTCAGCTAGCCACTGTAATAGCCTGACAAGCCACTGTGTCATTATGTTTCCAAAAGCCCAAATCTTTAACCAAAAAAAAAACCTCGCAAAATTTCTTACGAAAAGACAGAATCTAATACGGCATTCAGCGACACAGAAAAAACACAAGCTTGGACATAATAGCCAGCATCCATTATCTTGACAGAAATCTAAACAGAGACATTTCCCAATCAAAGATAACCAGATTTGTGCTGTCTTTTACTCATTATAGCAGAAAGAAACGTAATGTCAGAGAGGGCAAATATCAGAGGGGAAACTCAATAACAGGAAGGGAAAAAACCACAGCAGTGCACTTTTCCGGATAATGCAGAAATATCGCCAGGGCTCACAATCTAAGCAACATTAATTTCGTGTTTATTCTGCACAGCGTGAATGAAAGAGGAGAAAGCATGTCCACATCTTGTTATTTTCGTCGCATTATCTACATTTTATAGCTCCAAAAAGACATTTTTTCACATTGGGAGGTCTTCGTTGTCGTCACAGGAAGAGGAAACATTGTTAGATGGCGCGCCGAAACCAGACAACGAATTGTAATCTGCATACATGAGTTCCCCACTTTCTATGTTTCGTTCCATAGAATTATCGTCGAATGCTTGTAAATGGATGCCGTGGTGAAGAATAGTTGACGTTCCAGCACCATATGGGTGGCACAGGATATTGTCATTACGTGTTATTGTACACTGTCTTTGATGCAGTCAATCCATTTTCTTCTCGGGCGTCCTCTTGCTCTCGTATCAGATCTTCTTTGATGTAGCGACAGTGATGGTAGTTGATGGTGCTGCATTCTAATGATATGGCCGAACCATTTGATCTTCTACCTTTCAATATTTGTGGTGCAAATGCTGATCCCACTGTCTGTCTGATAACATCATTTCTGACTCGGTCTCGAATAGTTAAGCTGGCAACTCTTCTCAAGCATCTCATCTCCCTAGTGTTGATGTTGCCTAAATAAGATCTGGATTATATCCAAGTTTGACATTGGCAGCTTTGAGCCGTATCTTGTGCGTGATGCTAGTCCTATATTTTAATAACAGACTCACCGGAACTGGACTTGTGATGTGGTCAAAATCACACCAGCCACATTTACACCCTAGAACCTGCTACCCATGTCAAGTTGGGTCAGTTTAAAACCCTCACATGAGAAAATAAACGGTAACTGAACTTTATCAAACTCGGGGTGTCCTGATCGATAAAACTTGGACTGTTGAGCACAGACCCATTTGTGTTTCATAGGAAATACAATTCGAAAATGGTTAGCATGTCTACAACGGTTGAATTGGAATCAAGTTTGCCATTGGATTTCGCGTTTCACATATAGATTTACAGCGATTTTCTTCGCTTAATGAGTGTCTTTCCATGTTATTTTTGGACTCTTGGAAAGCCTGTCTTTCTCTTGAGAGATATTGCTCTTACGTGAATGTTTTCTTTCTATTGATCTCCAATTGAAACTTACTTTTGTGTTCCACTAGCAAGAATTGTTCTTACACTTATCGCTTCTAGAATAGGTTGCCTGATTGGTGTAATGGCAAACTGTAAACTTGTTCAACAGTTTCCTGATATTACGTTAACACCTTGAAACTCTAGTTCATGGTAGTTTTTTTTTTAAGACGCCATAGAAGACTCTGGTTTATTCAGGATAGACTGTATTTTATTGTTATTCCTATGGTGGCAAACTAACATTTTTGTTAAGTTACTTCTATTGGTTCCTGATGGTCTTGTTAATTTTCAAATAAATAAGAGTATATGCAACATTTAAGTTATTAATGAAGTGTCTTCGTACGTTCACTGATCGGATTTTAACTCACTGAACTGCTTAAGATATTTCCTTGTAGATATGAAACATACAATAAGGCAATACCCGCATTTGTCTTGCTTCTCTTGCTATATCCACATTGAGAGAATACTTTTCTAGTGCAAGCTATTAGATTTTCGAACTGTGTTTTCTGATGGTATTCTTGGTGGGGTTTTCCGGTTTCCTGTCTGAAGGTGTTTTCAGCGGCATCTGTTTCTTCGGCGCTAACATAATGAGTCTTACATCTAAGCGTGTTTCCAGTCATACGGATGTCAAATTGCTATCTCTGACTTACAGTTGTCATTAAACACGCCTATGAAAAATATTACTGATTATAACTCTAATTTTAAATTTCTAATAACGAATTTTGTTACAGTATAGATCAACGGTGTGTCGAGTTGAGTTGATCAAGAAAGTCATTACAGCACTCAGGACATTTCATGTCTTTAAATATTCCATGGCGACGAGGCCAGCATCCTTTCACAACATGATTCATATCTTCAGTTGGATCTTCAGCACCTAAGTGATACGTGTTCATTTGTTTCATTGTTGTTGTTTTTTTCGCATATCCTTTTACAGGACATTGCAGTCAACACCAGCATTTTTGGCAATTTTACATTCAGTAGTTTGCCATTGGTTTCTGAACTACCGGCTCACATACCCCCGTAAGTAACCAACGCGACGCGATCCGCTGCCGAATCTCGCACAGCTGTGTTTCGTACGAGAGTATACGGGATTACGAACAACGTCCTTAACACCTGCGCCAGGGAGAACGGCGTTTCATTGTATAGGTATACCTTATTCTTTTTTTTCTTGTCTAGCTACGTTATCTTTGTGTAATCAGTTACTTTGGTTACCTTTGTCGTATATTCTCAAAAGTATACTTTGATGCCGTCGTATATGACACTTTTAATTTATTATTAGAATCATTTTATATTCCATCATTTTACTTCTTTACTGCACAAAGATTAGTGTTTATTTTTATTACGTTTCTCATTTTCGTTCACCATTTCCTTAGGCATTTTAATTTTTTTCAACATTGCATCTACGTTTTCACATATCCCACACGTATCTTCATAGTCTGTATAAACTGGTTGTATATTTTATTTCACATACATTGGTATAGTTGGTATGTTTATGTTATTCGTATAATATCATTTCAGCCATCACAAATTACTGTTCCATCCTCTCAGTCCATTTTATTTCTGGCAATTGTTTGTTAGCGTTCAATATACTGGGGCATACCATGTCGATCATTCACTATACTGGGGCATTCTATGTCTATCATTCTCTATACTGGGACATCACATGTCTATCATTCTCTATACTGGGACATCACATGTCTATCATTCTCTATACTGGGGCATTCTATGTCTATCATTCTCTATACTGGGACATCACATGTCTATCATTCTCTATACTGGGACATCACATGTCTATCATTCACTATACTGAGGCATCACATGTCTATCATTCTCTATACTGGGGCATAACATGTCTATCATTCTCTATACTGGGGCATTCTATGTCTATCATTCTCTATACTGGGACATCACATGTCTATCATTCACTATACTGGGGCATCACATGTCTATCATTCTCTATACTGGGGCATAACATGTCTATCATTCTCTATACTGGGGCATTCTATGTCTATCATTCTCTATACTGGGACATCACATGTCTATCATTCTCTATACTGGGACATCACATGTCTATCATTCACTATACTGAGGCATCACATGTCTATCATTCTCTATACTGGGGCATAACATGTCTATCATTCTCTATACTGGGGCATTCTATGTCTATCATTCTCTATACTGGGACATCACATGTCTATCATTCACTATACTGGGGCATCACATGTCTATCATTCTCTATACTGGGGCATAACATGTCTATCATTCTCTATACTGGGGCATTCTATGTCTATCATTCTCTATACTGGGACATCACATGTCTATCATTCTCTATACTGGGACATCACATGTCTATCATTCACTATACTGGGGCATCACATGTCTATCATTCTCTATACTGGGGCATAACATGTCTATCAATCTCTATACTGGGGCATTCTATGTCTATCATTCTCTATACTGGGGCATAACATGTCTATCATTCTCTATACTGGGGCATTCTATGTCTATCATTCTCTATACTGGGGCATTCTATGTCTATCATTCTCTATACTGGGGCATTCTATGTCTATCATTCTCTATACTGGGGCATCACATGTCTATCATTCTCTATATTGGGGCATTCTATGTCTATCATTCTCTATACTGGGGCATTCTATGTCTATCATTCTCTATACTGGGGCATTCTATATCTATCATTCTCTATACTGGGGCATTCTATGTCTATCATTCTCTATACTGGGGCATCCCGTGTCTATCATTCTCTATACTGGGACATCACATGTCTATCATTCTCTATACTGGGGCATCACATGTCTATCATTCTCTATACTGGGGCATTCTATGTCTATCATTCTCTATACTGGGGCATCACATGTCTATCATTCTCTATACTGGGGCATTCTATGTCTATCATTCTCTATACTGGGGCATCACATGTCTATCATTCTCTATACTGGGGCATTCTATGTCTATCATTCTCTATACTGGGGCATTCTATGTCTATCATTCTCTATACTGGGGCATTCTATGTCTATCATTCTCTATACTGGGGCATTCTATGTCTATCATTCTCTATACTGGGGCATCACATGTCTATCATTCTCTATACTGGGGCATCACATGTCTATCATTCTCTATACTGGGGCATTCTATGTCTATCATTCTCTATACTGGGGCATTCTATGTCTATCATTCTCTATACTGGGGCATCCCGTGTCTATCATTCTCTATACTGGGACATCACATGTCTATCATTCTCTATACTGGGGCATCACATGTCTATCATTCTCTGTACTAGGGCATTCTATGTCTATCATTCTCTATGCTGGGGCATTCTATGTCTATCATTCTCTATACTGGGGCATCACATGTCTATCATTCTCTATACTGTGGCATTCTATGTCTATCATTCTCTATACTGGGGCATTCTATGTCTATCATTCTCTATACTGGGGCATCACATGTCTATCATTCTCTATACTGGGGCATTCTATGTCTATCATTCTCAATACTGGGGCATCACATGTCTATCATTCTCTATACTGGGGCATTCTATGTCTACCATTCTCTATACTGGGGCATTCTATGTCTATCATTCTCTATACTGGGGCATCACATGTCTATCATTCTCTATACTGGGGCATCACATGTCTATCATTCTCTATACTGGGGCATCACATGTCTATCATTCTCTATACTGGGGCATTCTATGTCTATCATTTTCTATACTGGGGCATCACATGTCTATCATTCTCTATATTGGGGCATTCTATGTCTATCATTCTCTATACTGGGGCATTCTATGTCTATCATTCTCTATACTAGGGCATTCTATGTCTATCATTCACTATACTGGGGCATCACATGTCTATCATTCTCTATACTGGAGCATTCTATGTCTATCATTCTCTATACTGTGGCATTCTATGTCTGTCATTCTCTATACTGTGGCATTCTATGTCTATCATTCACTATACTGGGGCATCACATGTCTATCATTCTCTATACTGTGGCATTCTATGTCTATCATTCTCTATACTGTGGCATTCTATGTCTATCATTCACTATACTGGGGCATCACATGTCTATCATTCTCTATACTGGGGCATTCTATGTCTATCATTCTCTATACTGGGGCATTCTATGTCTATCATTCTCTATACTGGGGCATTCTTTGTCTGTCATTCTCTATACTGTGGCATCCCGTGTCTATTATTCTCTATACTGGGACATCACATGTCTATCATTCTCTATACTGGGACATCACATGTCTATCATTCACTATACTGGGGCATCCCATGTCAATCATTCACTATACTGGGGCATTCTATGTCTATCATTCTCTATACTGGGACATCACATGTCTATCATTCTCTATACTGGGGCATTCTATGTCTATCATTCTCTATACTGGGGCATTCTATGTCTATCATTCTCTATACTGGGGCATCACATGTCTATCATTCTCTATACTGGGGCATCAAATGTCTATCATTCTCTATACTGGGGCATCACATGTCTATCATTCTCTATACTGGGGCATTCTATGTCTATCATTCTCTATACTGGGGCATCACATGTCTATCATTCTCTATATTGGGGCATTATATGTCTATCATTCTCTATACTGGGGCATTCTATGTCTATCATTCTCTATACTAGGGCATTCTATGTCTATCATTCACTATACTGGGGCATCACATGTCTATCATTCTCTATACTGGAGCATTCTATGTCTATCATTCTCTATACTGTGGCATTCTATGTCTGTCATTCTCTATACTGTGGCATTCTATGTCTATCATTCACTATACTGGGGCATCACATGTCTATCATTCTCTATACTGTGGCATTCTATGTCTATCATTCTCTATACTGTGGCATTCTATGTCTATCATTCACTATACTGGGGCATCACATGTCTATCATTCTCAATACTGGGGCATTCTATGTCTATCATTCTCTATACTGGGGCATTCTATGTCTATCATTCTCTATACTGTGGCATTCTATGTCTGTCATTCTCTATACTGTGGCATCCCGTGTCTATTATTCTCTATACTGGGACATCACATGTCTATCATTCTCTATACTGGGGCATTCTATGTCTATCATTCTCTATACTGGGGCATTCTATGTCTATCATTCTCTATACAGTGGCATTCTATGTCTGTCATTCTCTATACTGTGGCATCCCGTGTCTATTATTCTCTATACTGGGGCATCACATGTCTATCATTCTCTATACTGGGGCATTCTATGTCTATCATTCTCTATAGTGGGGCATCACATGTCTATCATTCTCTATACTGGGGCATTCTATGTCCATCATTCTCTATACTAGGGCATTCTATGTCTATCATTCACTATACTGGGGCATCACATGTCTATCATTCTCTATACTGGGGCATTCTATGTCTATCATTCACTATACAGGGGCATTCTATGTCTATCATTCTCTATACTGGGGCATTCTATGTCTATCATTCTCTATACTGAGGCATCACATGTCTATCATTCTCTATACTGGGGCATTCTATGTCTATCATTCTCTATACTGGGGCATTCTATGTCTATCATTCTTTATACTGAGGCATCACATGTCTATCATTCTCTATACTGGGGCATTCTATGTCTATCATTCTCTATATTAGGGCATTCTATGTCTATCATTCTCTATACTGGGGCATTCTATGTCTATCATTCTCTATACTGGGGCATCACATGTCTATCATTCTCTATACTGAGGCATCAGATGTCTATCATTCTCTATACTGGGGCATTCTACATCTATCTTTTTCTATACTGGGGCATTCTATGTCTATCATTCTCTATGCTAGGGCATAACATGTCTATCATTCTCTATACTGAGGCATTCTATGTCTATCATTCTCTATACTGGATCATTCTATGTCTATCATTCTCTATACTGGGGCATTCTATGTCTATCATTCACTATACTGGGGCATTCTATGTCTATCATTCTCTATACTGGGGCATCACATGTCTATCATTCTCTATGCTGGGGCATTCTATGTCTATCATTCTTTATACTGGGGCATCACATGTCTATCATTCACTATACTGGAGTGTCCCATGTCTATCATTCACTATACTGGAGTGTCCCATGTCTATCATTCACTATACTGGAGTGTCCCATGTCTATCATTCACTATACTGGAGTTTCCCATGTCTATCATTCACTATACTGCAGTGTCCCATGTCTATCATTCACTATACTGGAGTGTCCCATGTCTATCATTCACTATACTGCAGTGTCCCATGTCTATGATTCACTATACTAGAGTATCCCATGTCTATCATTCACTATACTGGAGTGTCCCATGTCTGTCATTCATTATACTGGAGTGTCCCATGTCTATCATTCACTATACCAGAGTGTCCCATGTCTATCATTCACTATACTGGAGTGTCCCATGTCTATCATTCACTATACCAGAGTGTCCCATGTCTATCATTCACTATACTGGAGTGTCCCATGTCTATCATTCACTATACTGCAGTGTCCCATGTCTATGATTCACTATACTAGAGTATCCCATGTCTATCATTCACTATACTGGAGTGTCCCATGTCTGTCATTCACTATACCAGAGTGTCCCATGTCTATCATTCACTATAATGGAGTGTCCCATGTCTATCATTCACAATACTAGAGTGTCCCATGTCTATCATTCACTGTACTGGATTGTCCTATGTCTATCATTCACAATACTAGAGTGTCCCATATCTATCATTCACGGTACTGGAGTGTCGCATGTCATGTCTATCATTCACTATATGGAGTGTCCCATGTCTATCATTCACTATACTGGAGTGCTCAATGCCTATCATTCACTATACTGGAGTGTCCCATGTCTATCATTCACTATACTAGAGTGACCCTTGTTTATCATTCACTATACTAGAGTGTCATATGTCTATCATTCACTATACTGGAATGTCTCATGTCTATCATTTTCTATACTGGATTGTCATATGTTTATCATTCACTATACTAGAGTGTCATGTGTCTATCATTCACTATACTGGAGTTCTCCATGTCTATCATTCACAATACTGGAGTGTCCCATGTCTATCATTCACTATACTGGAGTGTCCCATGTCTTATCATTCACTATACTGAAGTGTCCCATGTCTATCATTCACTACACTAGAGTGTCCCATGTCAATCAATCACTATACTTGAGTGTCCCATGTCTATTATTCACTAAACTGGGGTGCCCCATGTCTATCATTCACTATACTAAAATGCCCCATGTCTATCATTCACTATACTGAACTGTCCCATGTCTATCATTCACTTTAGTGAGGTGTCCTATGTCTATCATTTACCATACTGGAGTGTCCCATGTCTATCTTTCACTATACTGGAGTGTCCCGTGTCTGCCATTCACTATACTAGAGTGTCACATGTCTATCATTCACTATACTGGAGTGTCCCATGTCTATCATTCACAATACTAGAGTGTCCTATGTCTATCATTCACTATACAGGAGTGTCTCATGTCAATCATTCACTATACTGGGGCATTCTATGTCTATCATTCTCTATACTGGGACATCACATGTCTATCATTCTCTATACTGGGGCATTCTATGTCTATCATTCTCTATACTGGGGCATTCTATGTCTATCATTCTCTATACTGGGGCATCACATGTCTATCATTCTCTATACTGGGGCATCAAATGTCTATCATTCTCTATACTGGGGCATCACATGTCTATCATTCTCTATACTGGGGCATTCTATGTCTATCATTCTCTATACTGGGGCATTCTATGTCTATCATTCTCTATACTGGGGCATCACATGTCTATCATTCTCTATATTGGGGCATTATATGTCTATCATTCTCTATACTGGGGCATTCTATGTCTATCATTCTCTATACTAGGGCATTCTATGTCTATCATTCACTATACTGGGGCATCACATGTCTATCATTCTCTATACTGGAGCATTCTATGTCTATCATTCTCTATACTGTGGCATTCTATGTCTGTCATTCTCTATACTGTGGCATTCTATGTCTATCATTCACTATACTGGGGCATCACATGTCTATCATTCTCTATACTGTGGCATTCTATGTCTATCATTCTCTATACTGTGGCATTCTATGTCTATCATTCACTATACTGGGGCATCACATGTCTATCATTCTCAATACTGGGGCATTCTATGTCTATCATTCTCTATACTGGGGCATTCTATGTCTATCATTCTCTATACTGTGGCATTCTATGTCTGTCATTCTCTATACTGTGGCATCCCGTGTCTATTATTCTCTATACTGGGACATCACATGTCTATCATTCTCTATACTGGGGCATTCTATGTCTTTCATTCTCTATACTGGGGCATTCTATGTCTATCATTCTCTATACAGTGGCATTCTATGTCTGTCATTCTCTATACTGTGGCATCCCGTGTCTATTATTCTCTATACTGGGGCATCACATGTCTATCATTCTCTATACTGGGGCATTCTATGTCTATCATTCTCTATAGTGGGGCATCACATGTCTATCATTCTCTATACTGGGGCATTCTATGTCCATCATTCTCTATACTAGGGCATTCTATGTCTATCATTCACTATACTGGGGCATCACATGTCTATCATTCTCTATACTGGGGCATTCTATGTCTATCATTCACTATACAGGGGCATTCTATGTCTATCATTCTCTATACTGGGGCATTCTATGTCTATCATTCTCTATACTGAGGCATCACATGTCTATCATTCTCTATACTGGGGCATTCTATGTCTATCATTCTCTATACTGGGGCATTCTATGTCTATCATTCTTTATACTGAGGCATCACATGTCTATCATTCTCTATACTGGGGCATTCTATGTCTATCATTCTCTATATTAGGGCATTCTATGTCTATCATTCTCTATACTGGGGCATTCTATGTCTATCATTCTCTATACTGGGGCATCACATGTCTATCATTCTCTATACTGAGGCATCAGATGTCTATCATTCTCTATACTGGGGCATTCTACGTCTATCTTTTTCTATACTGGGGCATTCTATGTCTATCATTCTCTATGCTAGGGCATAACATGTCTATCATTCTCTATACTGAGGCATTCTATGTCTATCATTCTCTATACTGGATCATTCTATGTCTATCATTCTCTATACTGGGGCATTCTATGTCTATCATTCACTATACTGGGGCATTCTATGTCTATCATTCTCTATACTGGGGCATCACATGTCTATCATTCTCTATGCTGGGGCATTCTATGTCTATCATTCTTTATACTGGGGCATCACATGTCTATCATTCACTATACTGGAGTGTCCCATGTCTATCATTCACTATACTGGAGTGTCCCATGTCTATCATTCACTATACTGGAGTGTCCCATGTCTATCATTCACTATACTGGAGTTTCCCATGTCTATCATTCACTATACTACAGTGTCCCATGTCTATCATTCACTATACTGGAGTGTCCCATGTCTATCATTCACTATACTGCAGTGTCCCATGTCTATGATTCACTATACTAGAGTATCCCATGTCTATCATTCACTATACTGGAGTGTCCCATGTCTGTCATTCATTATACTGGAGTGTCCCATGTCTATCATTCACTATACCAGAGTGTCCCATGTCTATCATTCACTATACTGGAGTGTCCCATGTCTATCATTCACTATACCAGAGTGTCCCATGTCTATCATTCACTATACTGGAGTGTCCCATGTCTATCATTCACTATACTGCAGTGTCCCATGTCTATGATTCACTATACTAGAGTATCCCATGTCTATCATTCACTATACTGGAGTGTCCCATGTCTGTCATTCACTATACCAGAGTGTCCCATGTCTATCATTCACTATAATGGAGTGTCCCATGTCTATCATTCACAATACTAGAGTGTCCCATGTCTATCATTCACTGTACTGGATTGTCCTATGTCTATCATTCACAATACTAGAGTGTCCCATATCTATCATTCACTGTACTGGAGTGTCGCATGTCATGTCTATCATTCACTATATGGAGTGTCCCATGTCTATCATTCACTATACTGGAGTGCTCAATGTCTATCATTCACTATACTGGAGTGTCCCATGTCTATCATTCACTATACTAGAGTGACCCTTGTTTATCATTCACTATACTAGAGTGTCATATGTCTATCATTCACTATACTGGAATGTCTCATGTCTATCATTTTCTATACTGGATTGTCATATGTTTATCATTCACTATACTAGAGTGTCATGTGTCTATCATTCACTATACTGGAGTTCTCCATGTCTATCATTCACAATACTGGAGTGTCCCATGTCTATCATTCACTATACTGGAGTGTCCCATGTCTTATCATTCACTATACTGAAGTGTCCCATGTCTATCATTCACTACACTAGAGTGTCCCATGTCAATCAATCACTATACTTGAGTGTCCCATGTCTATTATTCACTAAACTGGGGTGCCCCATGTCTATCATTCACTATACTAAAATGCCCCATGTCTATCATTCACTATACTGAACTGTCCCATGTCTATCATTCACTTTAGTGAGGTGTCCTGTGTCTATCATTTACCATACTGGAGTGTCCCATGTCTATCTTTCACTATACTGGAGTGTCCCGTGTCTGCCATTCACTATACTAGAGTGTCACATGTCTATCATTCACTATACTGGAGTGTCCCATGTCTATCATTCACAATACTAGAGTGTCCTATGTCTATCATTCACTATACAGGAGTGTCTCATGTCTATCATTCACTTGACTGGAGTGTCCCATGTCTATCATTCACCATAGTGGAGTGTCCCATGTCTATCATTCACTATACTGGTGTGTCCCATGTCTAGCATTAACTATAGTAGTGTGTCCCATGTCTATCATTTACTATACTAGAGTGTCACATGTCTATCATTCACTATACTGGTGTGTCCCATGTCTAGCATTAACTATAGTAGTGTGTCCCATGTCTATCATTTACTATACTGGAGTGTCCAATATCTGTTATTTACTACAACTGAGGCATCGTGACCTTACCATTTACAACACAGGAAAGAACCAATTTTACCATCCGCAATTCCGTGGCGACTTTTTTTTCATATCCTTTTTACAGGGCACTGCAGTCAACACCAGAATTTTTCAGCTGCTATTGACGTTTTGGCAAGTTTTACGTTCAGTAGTTTGCCATTGCTTTCTGAACGACCGGCTCACATATCTTTCCGTAAGAAACCAATACGACGCTCCTGCTGCCGAATCTCGCGCTGCTGTGTTTCGTACGTGGGTATACGGGATTACAAACAGAGTCCTTAACTTCTTCGCCAGGGAGAACGACGGTGGGGACCTGTCAGCACTTAATCTAATTTCCCGAGCACCCTTGCCCATCTATAAAGTCTGAATTTCAATTCGTCGAGGGCAGCCTTCCAGCAAGGATCGTGTGTTGCATTTCTGTGCTTTCGCGTGCCATAATCTCACGGACATTTATCACACCTGACTACTGTACAGATTAGTTAGGAGTTAGTCGCATATCTTTTACAGGACGTCGCTGTCAACTCCGGCATTTTTGGGCTATTTCTGATTTCTTGGCAAGTTTACGTTCAATAGTCTGCCATCGCTTTCTGAACGACCGGCACTCATATCGGCACTTAATACCATTGTATGAAAACAAATGCAAGGTAGTCTGCTGCCAAATCTCCCGCAGCAGTGTTTCGAACGTGGTAGGCGAGATTATGAATTGCGTCCGTAACACCTTCAGCACAAAGCTCGCGATGATTATTAAGCACTGGATGTTGCCATTTTCTCGTGGGAAGGCTTAGTTATGCTTTACAAAGATAACACGTAATGATCTATCGGAATGCTTCCCAAAGATAACCCGTAATGATCTATCGGAATGCTTCCCAAAGATAACAGGTAATGATCTATCGGAATGCTTCCCAAAGAGGTCAGCGTGGCCTTTGGGTTTAACGCGCTCCCACTTCAACTTCCTCTTTTGACGGTTAAGTAGTGGGTTAATTTCACACACTAGTCAGTTGGGCTTAAATTAAATATTGACTTCTTGTTCAGAACCCAATGGTAACCTACTGAACGTTTTTTCCCTGGGCAGCATGCCGATAGATCATTACGTATTATCCCTGGGAAGCATGCCGATAGATCATTACGTGTTATCTTTGATAAACATACAGGTAGATAGATCATTACGTGTGGCTTAATAAAGCAGGATCAGCCAATAAAGACTGTGGTTAAGTGCAACATCCTGCAAAAGGACATGCGATATTTCAAATTGAATATTCGTGTCAAGTCTTGCCCGGATTCGAAAATAAAACTAGTGTCTTATTCACAATAGTAATCGTGGTAGCAAGCTTGCCTGCCACCCCGTGGTCATGTCTTCTAATCCGCCTCATTTGTTGATCTCGGTTTTCAGCTCCACCCAGCCCAAAATAGGTATCAGGAAAGTTCTGGGGGAAAAGGCAGTGATATCACCCATCTAGTGCCGATTGGTCTATAAAATTATGAACTATCATCACATACTCAGCACGTGGACTGGCGTGAAAAATAAAGAGTCCTTTGCTTATTAACTGTTTACAATGGTCAAATGACAGTGCGCATACTTAACTGCCCCGAATTTAAGACATTCGCATCTGCGGAAGCCTGGTCGACAACTCGTTACCAGATAATGCAGGGGATATACAGGGGAGTAGAATGCTCCGAACAAAGACTCGAGGGGAGAAAAGCGCAATGTTGAAGACTGCAAGCAAGAAGAGAAGTGAAGAAGCCACCATCGACGCCGCGGGTGCCAAGACGACTGAGAAAGAGACTGGCTATTCCAGTAAGCCACCGCCGCAGGTAAAAGAAGAAACAGCATTAGACGAGCATCCGGTGTACTGATGTCGAGGTAGAGAGTTCAACCACTATACCAGTCAGTTGTACTGAAATGTTGACTTCTCGTCCTTGACCTGGGGACACACATTACAAGCACCTCTGAAGTCGGGATGGGTTCGCCTGATGGCAAGGGACACTGGTTATAGGGAAAGCTAACCGACACGCACAAATAAGTCCAGTGCATTAAAAGTAGTAGCACGCGATGGACTAGAACTAGAAGAAATACTGAAAGTAATGCAATCAGAAAGAAAACAAGTAAATAACGAGATGGATAAATCAACAACAACAACAAAATAATTGGAAGCAGAAGCAGCTGTACACCAGAAAATTACAGCAATAATCCAAGACACGCAAAAGGCCACCAATCAACGGGAAGCGGGAGAAGGAAAGCTAAATGACGCAACAACATATGTGCAGCGGGTGAAGCTGTTCAAAGACGTACTAGATATAGAAAAGCGAGAGACAAGGGAAAATATGGCAAGACAAGAAGCAAAGCAACGAACCCAACGGATGAGCCCTTCTAAGGTCAAGTCTTTCTTAGGACCACTTCAGAAATACGACTTGCAATGAGCCTTCACTGGCAGATGAGAAAACAGCAAGAAAGCAACATAAATATAACTGCAGTGGCTTAAACTGCCAGCTGACGACACGAGCAGTAAATCTGCTACACACAGGTACAACTCATCGACACAACATTTATCAAGAAGCCGCAAAGACAACCGAACACAAATATAACCTAGGCAACGACAGCCGGTTGATAGAGGTCACACTTTTTTTTTTCTAAATTAGAATGGAAAACAAAGAACCAGGTATGAATCATGTTATGGAATTAAGGACGATTCTGTTTTTACAAGAGAAGCAGCCAAATTGCCATCTCGTGTTATCTCACCCTGGTTCCTCTTCTTTCTCGATGCACGACCTGTGGGTAGTGGAATATATGCAAAGTCTTTTTTTTTTGGACATGGGTGAAAATATGTAACCCCACCTTCACGTGTGGCACATTAAGATACTCTCAGAGTTGGGAATTATAAAGAGTTCCTGACCAGGCACTGATCTGGCTCAATAGTTAGCTGGAAATTGTAAAGATCTATTGAATGAGACGCTGCCCTTACTAAATTGTTCGTTGAAAGTGGTCAGGATTTCGTGAAAAGGCTGCTGTTCTGCTTGAATAGTTTGAAATAGTAAAGATCTAGTGAATGGGAAAAATTGTTAGTTGAAAATAGTAAAGGGCCTGGTGAATTAACAGTTGCAACGATAAACTGTTGTTAGTTACAATTGTAAATATCTGGCGAACAAGCTGCTACCTGGGCTAAATTTCTGATTAGACAATCTGACTACATAGGAATATGTAATTACATAGTCTGTTGCGTATTATGGTATTCACAAACTGGGGCTGAGTGGTCTCGAGGTATGGTATCCGCCTCGAGTGCTGGAGGTTCGGGTTCAGACCCCGGTAAGGACCGGGATTTTTTTCACGTGCACTTCTAGTAACACTATTTCCCCTGGTCTCTGGGTAGTGAGATCGGACGTCTGTGTGTATTGTTGCGCACGTAAAACATTCGTTGGCATTTGGAAATCAAAAAAAGAGTAGCCTAATGATGCTGCCTGGGCAAAATTTCGAGTTAAAAATCTACCCAAAGTATTTCAGGATCCTCGCCGGTGCTACGGAGTTCATGCACTGAGCTGAGTGCACTTATGGGTTATACTCGTGTGCCGTGATGTTGATCCGTCGACTAAACTAAACTAAACTAAACTAAACACACTACGACCTTCGCCGGTACCATGAAGCCCCTTCACTCAGCCGAATATTTTCTACTGTAAGTTGAAAGAAAAGAGACTGGAGCACTAATGGATAATTGCAAGTGAAATTAAGATAGTCCTATAATCACTTGAAAGAGTCAATGAACACACTTCATGACGGAGTACGTACTGGGAGCACTTTAAAAAAAAAAACTCGCTAGTTCTTAATATAAAATGCCTTTGAAATATTGACTTTTGTGTCGGACCGCCATGGAATCAAAAGACATGTCTGTTTGGCCCGAAATGCAAGTCACTGACAGTTGCACGCTCAATAACAAGCAGCCTGCTGTTTGATTGTATTATGTTAGCAAAGATATCGATAACAATTGATCTGGCCTCACTGCATTATTCGCTTGAATTAGAAAATAGCCACGTAGCAATGTGTGCCAGAATTCTAGCAAATTCAATAACCGAAACAATGGCAACCTTCTGAACGTAAAATTACCTAGAAAAATTACGAACAGTCCAAAACAATTGGGATTGATTGCGACGTACTGTACAGGACATTCCTCTGACTTTAACAATAACCGAAATCACGTAAACATTCTATGTTTGGCTGCACATGGGATACAAATCGAGAATACAGCTAGATTATTATTTCTTCATGCTAAGTGAAATTTGTCAAGAGAGAATGACAGGATGATAGGAGATTTATCTTTTTCTTCCCAGCTTTACGAGATTGCCAAATTCTTTTTTGCCGCAAGCACAGTTTGTTTTCTTTTTTATTATATCATCATTAATCTTATTCCAGTGTTCTTTCCCCCAACCGCTCAACACTGTCCAATCATTTTCCTCTTGATCGCTTCTACGCTATTATAAGGTGCATTTATTTACCATGCCTTTTCGCACTTCTATTCTATATTGCTATCCTTCACATTTGTCTCTTTGTTGTAATATTTTTATTATCTATTTAATCTAGGCAGAGCTCCAAATGAACATAAATCCATAAACACTCAATCTTACCTGACATAAATTGTTTTTATTATAAGGGCTCGCGGTCCCCCAGGTGCAAGAGCCGTATGCATTCAGTCACGCATCCCGCTGCTTTGGGAGCCGGCAGATTCCATCCGAGTAAACAGAACAGTTTTGTTGCTCATGCAACCACTTGTTGCTAGGTCAAAACGTCTGCATCGGTGTGGAATTGTTGTTTAAGCTTTATAAAGTGTGTGTTCAGCTTGGGCCCAATGGACTGTGACCAACAACCACAGGGAAGAACGCTTGGGGTTGAGTCTGAACCACTTGCTGCGTTACACAACGAAAGGTGACGCATTTCTATTGCACAAGTGGCAGGTGATGAATCGTGGAGCCAGCATGGTGAGCCTTGCTGTAAGTGAGCAACCATGCAATGGAAACCCCAGATTATATGAACACAAAAAATTCAAGTTACAGGTGCCTTGTTGTAAGGTTATGCTGACCACATTTTATTTTTACCTCGAAGGGCTTTTGTCGGCAGACTTTAAAGAGATCCACCGCCTTGCGCAGGTTTTAGAACATTGGCACGGTCGTTCACATAGCAATGGCAAACTACTGAATGTGAACTTGCTAAAAAAAATCACAAACAGCCAAAAATTACTGGGGCTGACAGTGATGTCTTGTAAAAGATATGCAACTAACTTTTGTAAGTGAAGATCAATACTATCCACTACAGAGACACACTAGACACGCTGCATATTGCCAACAAGAATAAGCAGAGGGCATGCTTCCCCGAAATGTGATTCGGTTGCATGTCACGAACATTGTACTATAATTATCATCATCATGTGCAATGCTGATAAACCTGGGCGGTTATGTTTCGCCATCTCACACGATCACAAGAGTCGTGGATCAACTCCGTGTTTTTATTCCGACCATGCCATGTTACCAGGCCATCCAGATATTCACGTCTCTGACTTCCCCTAGCACTTTTACCCCAAATATTGCTAGTTGTCACGAAGTTCTCTAGTTTATTTATTCTCATGCTGTAAGCGTTAGTATTGAAGCGATGAGATGTTCTGTCACACCAGCCTACAGTCTTGATCTGTCACCATGTGACTTTCATTTGTTCGGATCCTTAAAACAAGCTAGAAAGGGACAATGATCCATACCAATGCAGACGTCATGACTACAGCGACCAGATGTCCCAATGTTCAACTATAGTCCTTTTCAGTAGACGGTTTCCCTGAGCAGTGGCATGTGTGTCTCACTCTGAATGTCTACGGCGAACTTTTCTGACGTTGCTTCCTAATAGTTTTTTTTCTTTCGCATATCCTTTACAGGACATCGCTGTCAACATCAGCATCTTTCAGCTGATTGTTGATTTCTTGACAAGATTACTATCAGTAGTTTGCCATTGTTTTCTGAGCGACCGGCTCAAATACCCAGTAAGTTACGGACGCTGAGAGAACCGCTACCAATTCTCGCGCAACGTCACGTTACTTACGAGAGTATACGAGATTACGGAGAAAGTCGTGTAACCTCTTAACATTTACTTTGTTTAATTCTATCACGCGCATGATATACGTTTTATACGTTTGTAATAAGCTATGTGTCAGGTCTTAGTCAGATATGACTGAGCTACCGTATAACAGTAGACGCTACTATCTGCTTTCTGTTAGCGCCGAACGTTGGGCGGCGCTTACCAAACCCAACACCACACATTGTGCCAACGGCTTCGGGCGCAAGAGCGCAATTGGGAGGGTACAAGCCTTACCTTTGTGCGAGGAAATGCAACCTAAAGACAAAATGTCATGGCAGGGCAGACCAGGCCCTAAGCCTTGGTTGGCAGCTGGTCTAGGATCGAAGCTCCAACAGGTGGACAGTTAGAGCATTGATTTGCTGATCCGGCAGCTTCTGCAGTTTGTCTTGTTCCAGATATAGAGGTGTTACCTTTCCTCTAGAGTGAACTAGGCAGGCCGAGAGAGGGATCATGCTGCATGGGCAACACATGATCTCTATATTTTAGCCCAGGCTTTGTTCTATGGAGAGTCAATAACTCCATCCCTGGTCTTAACAGGTCTCGGAATCAAAGCGAGAGGCAACTGTTACGGGTTACAAGTCCCTGTCAATTGGCGTAGACATGGGGCGCCACGCGTTGCCTCTGACGGTGGGAGACACCTACAAGTGTCACTGATCAGCTACCGCCCGCCTCAAGGTGGGCATCCCCCAGCCAATTGAGTGCTGATCCGCCACAGCCTGCCTGCTTTAATGGGTGCTTAGGGCTAGGACAAAATCTGAATCGCAGGCTATAAAACCAATGCACCAGGTACTAATAAAAAGATAAATAGAAATCTCAAGCTACGGTTTGCAACCTGGAACGTGAGAACCATGTATCCAGTATTTTCCACTGACTTGACGAATATTGACGATGTGAAAATAACGGCTGTGATTGATGCCGAACTCAATCATTTTAACATTGATATTGCTGGCCTGCAGGAGACTCGCCTCGCTGAGGAACGGTCTCTCAGGGAAAACAATTAAACCTTTTTTTTTTGAAAGGGTATAGGACAGGCAGAAAAAAAGGCAACACGGTGTGGGCTTTGCAGTGAAGAATTCGCTACTGGGAACGATTGAAATTCCAACAGGAGGAAATGAAAGACTATTATCATTGCGCTTGGCAACCTCTTGTGGTTTTGCCACCTTTATTACTGCATATGCACCGACACTCGATTCCTCTGATGATATGAAGGATTCGTTCTATGAGGAGTTAGACTCCGTGATCAAGGCAGTTCAAAAATCTGGCTACATTTATATGCTCGGTGATTTCAATGCTCGTGTGGGCAAGGACTCGAGTTCATGGCCAGTGTGCCTTGGAAAATACAACATCGGTAGCATGAATGAAAATGGGCAAAGGCTGCTGGAGCATTGCACCAGAAATGACCTATGTATTACAAACATTTTTTAAACCAAAAGAGCTGCATAAGGTCACATAGAAACATCCAAGATCCGGCCATTGGCATCAACTGGACTTCATCATCACACGGAGACAACATCTAAACCCTATATCATTGACTTGAAGTTACCGCTGACTGTGATACGGATCATTCTTTGGTTGTTGCAAGGGTTAGACTGAGACCAAAGAGAATCTACACAGCTAAACTTAAATCGAGCCCCAGGATTAATATTATTAACACTCGCGATCCTGAAAAGTGCTTTCAGTTTCAACAGCAACTTGAAGACGCTTGCACTGATACACCAGAAAATTGTACAGTAAGTGAACAGTGGGGTCAACTGAAGGAAACTCTTTTTAAAACAGCCGTAGGAGTTTACGGCACTGTGGATCATAAGAGGCAGGACTGGTTTACAGCAAACAGCCAGACTCTGCAGCCCTTGATTGATAAGAAGAAGATTGCTCTCTTAAGAAACAAGGAAAGACCAACGCGTAACACTCTGAGTGAGCTAAAGCAAGCTAGGAAGGATGTGCAAAAGGCTGCCAGGCAGTGTGCAAATGACTATTGGAACACGTTATGTGAGTCCATTCAAATCGTAAGTGATAAGGGAAACATCGGAAGCATGTATGAAGGAATAAAGAAAGCCTGTGGTCCAACGGTCAATAGAAGTGCACCATTGAAAGCCTTGACTGGAGAAATCATCACTGATAAGAAACAGCAGATGGACGGATGGGTAGAGCACTATTTGGAGCTTTAATCAAGTGAGACCAAACTAGCGGATGATGCCCTCAACGCCATAGGGGCTCTACCAACTCTTGACCACCTGGACACACTTCCCACCATAACAGAGGTTAAGTGTGCTATAAATGAACTTGCATCTGGCAAGGCTCCAGGTAAGGATGGGATTCCAATAGAGGTTATCAGGAGTGGGCAAGACACACTCACTGTACAGATCCACCAGCTAATAGAGCTGTGCTGGCGAGAAGGACAAGTCCCACAGGATTTCAAAGATCCAAGCATCATAACACTGTAAAAGAACAAGGGCGATCGGAGCGACTGCAACAACTATAGGGGTATCTCACTTCTGTGTATTGTTGGAAAAGTATTTGCCAGAATTGTTCTGCGCAGACTTAAAGTCCTAGGAGATCAAGTCTACCCCTAATCACAGTGTGGCTTTCGACAGAACGAGTCTACCATTGATATGATATTCTCATTGCGACAAATGCCAAAAAAATGCCGTGAACAGAATCAACCTCTGTTTATTGCCTTCATCGACCTTACAACGGCATTTGATTTTGTCGGTCGTGAGGGTCTGTTCAAGTCACTAAAGAAGATTGGCTGCCCACCAACGCTTCTGTCTATTGTGGAATCGTTCCACACAGGCATGAAGGGTACAATCAAGTTTGATGGTGCAACTTCAGAAGAGTTTGAAATCAAGAGTGGAGTTAAGCAAGGTTGTGTACTAGCTCCCATCCTCTTTGGAATATACTTTTCACTTCTACTGAAATATGCCTTTCGTGATCAGGATGGTGGTATATACATTCACTCACGCTCAGATGGTGGCCTCTACAATGCTCAGAGATTGAAGGCCAAGACCAAAATTAGGAAGGTACTGATCAGAGAGTTGCTTTTTGCAGATGATGCTACAGTTACCCCCCACTCTGAGGAAGAATTACATTGTCTACTATCTCCATTCTCCAATGCTTGTTCTGAATTTGGTTTACCAATTAGCAAAAAGAAGACACAGATTATGTCACAAGGTACACATGGGGTACCATCAATCTTTATTGACGATGCTGAACTAGAGATGGTAGACCAATTTACATATCTAGGATCGGTGGTAAATAGCAAATTATCCCTAGATCATGAAATCAACATCCGGATTGGTAAGGCAGCAACAACAATGAACAGGTTAAGAAAAAGAGTCTGGGAGAACAGGAAGCTTACTGCCAAAACAAAAGTCCTTGTCTATCAAGCCTGTGTCCTTAGTACTCTTCTCAATGACAGTGAAGCCTAGACACTTACTCACACCAAGAGAAACGTTTAAACAGCTTTCATATGCGGTGTCTGCGAAGAATTCTTGGTATTAAGTGGCAAGACAAAATCACAAATACTGAAGTATTGGAAAGATCAGGTTGTGTGACGGTTTATTCCATGCTCAGTCTTCGTAGACTTAGATGGATGGGACATCTTAGGAGGATGGATGATGGTAGAATACCAAATGACATCTTTTTTGGTGAATTACAGGTGGGAAAGAGATCTCAGGGTTGGCCTCTACTCCGATACAAAGATGTGTGTAAACGAGTCATGATTGATACAGGCATTGATAATGCACATTGGGAGCAAGTAGCCGCTGAACGTGTTGCATGGAGGGCAAATATCAGAAATGGAATAAAGACAAAGGAGAAAATTATTGCAAATAAGTCACACACCGAGCGTCTGAGACGTAATATGGTGCATGATGGTGGAAATGACTACGTGTTCACATGCACATACTGTGAACAAACATTTACAGCGCGAATTGGCCTTATCAGTGACATCTGCTACCGCCATGGGTAAACGTTATTATGCCTTTTTGAAGCACAAACTATCGTCTGTCAAGACGGCAAGGTGCCAATGTATGTAATAAAGTCATTTGTTTGCATATCCAATTTACAGGACGTTGCAGTCAACACCAGCATTTTTCATCTACTGTTGATGTCTTAGCAAGTTTTACGTTCAGTAGTTTGCCATTGCCGATCGCCCTGGCGAAGGGGTTAAGGACGCTGTTCGTAATCACGTATACCCACGTACGAAGCAAAGCTGCGCGAGATTCGGAAGCAGATCGCGTAAGGTTGGTTTCTTATGGAAAGGTATGTAAGCCGGTCGTTCAGAAAGCAATGGCTAACTACAGAACGTAAACCATGCCAAGACATCAACAGCAGCTGAAAAAATGCTGGTATTAATTGCAAGGTCCTATAAATAGGATATGCAAAAAAAAAAAAAAAAAGTAAATAAAATACAAAAAACGTCTTCCATTACTTTCTAAACGACCAGCTCACATACCTTTCCGTTAAGAACCAACGCGACGCGAACTGCTGCCGAATCTCGCGCAGCTGTGTTTCGTACGTGGTTATACGGGATTACCAACAACATCCTTAACCCCTTCGCCAGCAAAGCCATTAGTGCAGGTTTAATTTGGTTACGTCTTGTAGTTTCAACGTGTTTTCATATTTTTTTAATTCAGTGACAGCTCTATTTATAATAGACATGACTTCCGCCAATTAAACTTTCGACACCAATAATTTGTTTCTTTAATTTCTAACCATTATTTTGTTTGATTTTACGCATCTAGTGATACACCTTTTATATTATACATTTGCAATAAAGCCATTGGCGAGGGTTTCATGTAATCCAACCCCGTGGTCACGTCGTGTTTTCCTTTAATGGCAGCATTTTTTAATTCAAGAATTTTAACTATTTAATATTCCAACACCTGTAGTTTTTGTTTTCTTTTTACTCAAGTAAACGTGTAAAAGTTTAAGCATTTTTCAAGACGCCATAATCAAATACCAATAATCGACAGACATGCAGCAGTAGTATTCTTTACTTTTCTATGTATGGTCCACACTGAATATTTTCATTTGGCTCCATATAGTGGTTTCTATTAGAGACGAAAATATGGGCCTTTGAACTTAATTGTTACAGAAACACTCTAAGAATGTAATGGATCAAGATTAGTTGCATATACTTTATAGGACAATGCAGTCAACCCCAGCATTATCTAGTCCTACGTGATATATTGGCAAGTTTACGTTCAGTTGTTAGCCAATGCTTACTGAACGACCGGGACAAGTACCCTTGTAATAAAAACCAACGCAATTGTGATTCGAACGAGGAATTCATGATTACGAATTGCGTCTGTAACACCTTCGCCATAGAGCAAGCTAGCGGACCAACAAGAAGAAAAATACAATTATATAAGATCTGAATATCGAAGGAAATTGGCCCATAGACTGCAACGTGTATCGGAAACTGGAATACTTTGTTGGCCATACCCCAGTGTTCACACAGGTTTAGACTGAACAGGTTTAGACAGAACAGGTTTAGACTGAACAGGTTTAGACTGAACAAGTTTACACAGAACATGTTTAGACAGAACAGGTTTAGACTGAACAGCTTTAGACAGGACAGGTTTAGACAGATAGGGGGCTGAATGGTCTCATTGTATGGTGTCCGCCTCGACTGCTGGAGGTCCCGTGTTCAAGCCACTGGTGAGGGCCGGGATTTTTTCACATGGACTTACTAGTAATAAAATTTCCCCTGGTCTCTGGGTAGTGAGATCGGACGCCTGTATCTATTGTTGCGCTCATTAAAAAAAAATCCCTTGGCAGTTGGAAATCGAAAAAGAGTAGCCTAACGGCGCTGCCCGGGCAAAATTCCGAGCTAAAAATCTACCCAAAGTATTTCAGGATCCTCACCGGTGCTACGGAGTTCGAGCACTGAGCTGAGATTCTCCGGACTCAGGTTTGAGTTAGGATAGAACGGAGCACAATGAATATGATTAATAGGGTAATCCACGTGCCGTGATGTTGGTCCGTCGAATAAACTAAACTAAACCTAGACAGAACAATGAAGGACGGTATTGTTCCTGGAAGACGAGATAGGGGTCACCAGTACTAAGGGCACTGACCATGATAGCGCATGTGGCAGGAGTCACCAGTACTAAGGGCACTGACCATGATAGCGCATGAGGCAGGAGTCACCAGCACTAAAGGCACTGACCATGATAGCGCAAGAGGTAGAGGAACAGGCAAATAATCGATAATCTGTTGTCGGCGAGGATTAAAGAAAGAGGGGTTCTGTAAACGACCTGCTACATGATACGTGTTTCTGTGATTCTGGGATGTGATTTCCTTGAAGAGAACACATACTCCTAAAGGGAAAGCAGGAGCTTGCAAGAACAACAATCAAATGATGCGGAGGCACATTCACACAAGCAAATTACAGGAGAAGAAGATAATTATCGTGTTTAGTTACATTTAATGAGATTGCCAGAGCTAGAGAGATGTGAAAACTAGAAGCCAAAGGGAGAAACAGTCAGAAGCGGCGCTGATTGAGATCAGGGCAAGCAGATGATTGTGATGAGACTTCTGCTCAAAGCCAGTCGGCAAGCACGTGATGTGATATTCAAAACTAGAGATCGATGAATATGATTAACAGGGTAAAACACTCAACGAAAGAAAGAATTTGATTGAATATTGTACACTGCGCCAAATATATCAGTTATTTTAGAAGTACCTCACAAGCTGTTTTCTACTTTCTTCGTTGTCCAATGCACATTAAAATAATAATAATGACCATCATGTGAAATGCCGATAAGCTTAGGCGGTCATGTCTCACCATCTCACACGATCCGATCACCAGAGTCGAGGATCAGCTCTGTGCTCCTGTCTCGACCTTACCATGTGGCCAAACCATTCAGGTATTTACTTCTCTGCCTTCCCCATATTCTTTTCCCCTCAATCTTGCCAGTTGTCACTAAGTTCTCAAATGTATTTCTGCTCATGACGTGTCCAAAAATTGTGATTGTCTACTTCTAATTTCGCTAATCAGTTTACGATCTTCATTTGTTTCTTTAAGGATTGTTCATTGGTTTTTCAGTCTTTCCATGGTTTTCTTTGCATTTTCCTCAGAAACCACATTTCACAGCCAGCGGATGATTTTCAGCTTGTCTGCTCATTGTCTACGCTTATATCCATAAAATATTATAAGTTATATGTAGCACTTCAACATTCTTTATTTTGTTGCAATTAACATGTTTTTATTATAAGTATGTTTTCCATCTTGCAAAAGGCTACCTTCGCCTTAGCTATTCTTGTTCCAATCTCTTAAAGGCACGTCCCATTAAATGGTATGACTTTTCCGAGATAGTTGTACCTGTTCACTTGTTTAAGAATATTCCCATTTACTTGTATATTACACTGTGGTATGAACAGGGTCTGAAACATTTAGTAGATGTGGTTGTTGCACACAGTGAAATAAAATATCTGGAGGCATTACATATTCCTGTCGCACATCTCTCTTAATAGGCTGATAATGACCTACTTCATTACCAATCTTTATGGCAGCTTGTTGTTTCCAATATATGTTAATTTTATGAGTCTAAGGTCTTTCCCATCAATTTGTAGATCTGCAAGCATCATCATCATTTTGGCATGTCTTACTTTGTCGAAAACCTTTGTGTAGTCAATAAAGGAAAGATGTAGGTCCTTGCTTTCTTATACAGACAGTCAGTTAATGTTCTCAGCAAATAAAATACACAGCATTTACTGTACGCTTACCTTCAACTAACCCACATTGTTCTCCTATTTCAGATGGTATTTTCTTCCTAATTGTTTGCATGATAATTCTTAGCGAAATCTTCGTGGTGTGGCTCATTAGTTTAGTTAGTTTAGTTTAGTCGTTGGATCAACATCACGGCACTCGGGTTTAACCCATAAGTGCTCCGTTTTCCTCCTAACTCAAACCTGAGTCTGGAGAAACTCAGCTCAATGAACGAACTCCGTAGCATCGGCGAGGATCCTGAAATACTTGGGTAGATTTTTAACTCAAAATTTTGCCCGGGCAGCGCCGTTAGGCTACTCTTTTTCGATTTCCAACTGCCAAGGGATTTTTTACGTGCGCAATAATACACACGGGCGTCCGATCTCACTACCCCGAGACCAGGGTCATTATACTAACTCATCGCTGTTGATCACATTCCACGGCTCCTGATTCAGATAATAACTGTTACAATACTGTTAAATTCAGATCCATGCAAATAGGCATTAGCTAAATTGTTAATATCATGCTGGCACTTGGCGGCCCAACATTAACAATTAACTATTGTGATTAGTGAGTATTGTCATTATTGCATTCCAGAGAGGTCCAAGCTGCTCGCATCACCTGCTCGTATCACCTTCTCAGTATCCTTGTCCACGTATAACTAATGACCACACCAGTTCTGCGTAGATTAATAGGCGTCTTGAGCCATTGTCAGTGTTGGTGTCCCACTTTACTTCTATTTCCTGTTAAGTCTGGATAAGGAAGCGGATCTACCCAAGTGTCTTTAAAGTCATCTCTTCGTCCTGATTCTCTTATGACGTTGATTATATGTGGCCCATCCATAGCTCTTCTTTCGTCAATTACCACCATGTGCGCCAAACAATCAGCTCTGTAAATAAAATAATGAATGAGAATAGGGAGATAAGAAGTTCAGAGTGTCAGACTGGTCTGCGTGCCCAATTCGTAATCCCTTGAGGATAACGTTATTTCGTCCTGCCGTTCATTCGTTCGTTCAAACCAAATTGGCCCGGTGCATATATAAAGGTACGCGCTCCGTGTCGAAGGAGTTACGGATTTGCGGGCGATTTGGCAGCAGACCGCCTTGTGTTTGTTTTTTACGAAATGGTCTGGGTGCCAGTTGTTCAGAAAGCAATGGCAAACTACTGAACGTAAACTTGTCAAGAGATCACAACAGCACAAAATGCTGGTGTTGACTGAGACGTCCTGTAAAGGATGTGCAACTAATTTTTTTTTTTTTTTTATATATAAAGATTGATTGTGACGTGTTCTGCATGTTGATCCATTCATGTCGTATGCGGCTAGTCTGTACCGTTCTGTAGCATGTTCATTGAGTCGCTTAGTATACATGAATGTGAATACTCCATTGTGCCGGGCCACTTCATGGCCTTAGTTACTGCCATTATGTCCACGTCATAGCCTTAGTTACTGCCATTATGTCCACTTCATGACCTTAGTTACTGCCTTTATGTCCACGTCATAGCCTTAGTTACTGCCATTATTTCCACGTCATGGCCTTAGTTACTGCCATTATGTCCACGTCATAGCCTTAGTTTCTGCCATTATGTCCACTTCATGACCTTAGTTACTGCCATTATTTCCACTTCATGACCTTAGTTACTGCCATTATTTCCACGTCATGGCCTTAGTTACTGCCATTATGTCCACGTCATAGCCTTAGTTTCTGCCATTATGTCCACTTCATGACCTTAGTTACTGCCATTATTTCCACTTCATGACCTTAGTTACTGCCATTATTTCCACTTCATGACCTTAGTTACTGCCATTATTTCCACGTCATGGCCTTAGTTACTGCCATTATGTCCACGTCATAGCCTTAGTTTCTGCCATTATGTCCACTTCATGACTTTAGTTACTGCCATTATTTTCACTTCATGACCTTAGTTACTGCCATTATGTCCACTTGATGACCTTAGTTACTGTCATTATTTCCACTTTATGGCCTTAGTTACTGCCATTATTTCCACGTCATGGCCTTAGTTACTGCCATAATTTCCACGTCATAGCCTTAGTTACTGCCATTATGTCCATTTCATGACCTTAGTTACTGCCATTATTTCCACTTCATGGCCTTAGTTACTGCCATTATGTCCACTTCATGACCTTAGTTACTGCCATTATTTCCACGTCATGGCCTTAGTTACTGCCATTATGTACACGTCATAGCCTTAGTTACTGCCATTATTTCCACTTCATGGCCTTAGTTACTGCCATTATTTCCACTTCATAGCCTTAGTTACTGCCATTATTTCCACGTCATAGCCTTAGTTACTGCCATTATTTCCACTTCATAGCCTTAGTTACTGCCATTATTTCCACTTCATAGCCTTAGTTACTGCCATTATTTTCACTTCATAGCCTTAGTTACTGCCATAATTTCCACGTCATAGCCTTAGTTACTGCCATTATTTCCACTTCATAGCCTTAGTTACTGCCATTATTTCCACTTCATAGCCTTAGTTACTGCCATTATTTCCACTTCATAGCCTTAGTTACTGCCATTATTTCCACGTCATGGCCTTAGTTACTGCCATAATTTACACGTCATAGCGTTAGTTACTGCCATTATTTCCACGTCATGACCTTAGTTACTGCCATTATTTCCACGTCAAGACCTTAGTTACTGCCATTATTTCCACGTCATGACCTTAGTTACTGCCATAATTTCCACGTCATAGCCTTAGTTACTGCCATTATTTCTACTTCATAGCCTTAGTTACTGCCATTATTTCCACGTCATGACCTTAGTTACTGCCATTATTTCCACGTCATGACCTTAGTTACTGCCATTATTTCCACGTCATGACCTTAGTTACTGCCATTATTTCCACTTCATGGCCTTAGTTACTGCCATTATTTCCACGTCATGGCCTTAGTTACTGCCATAATTTCCACGTCATAGCCTTAGTTACTGCCATAATTTCCACTTCATGGCCTTAGTTACTGCCATTATTTCCACTTCATGGCCTTAGTTACTGCCATTATGTCCACTTCATGGCCTTAGTTACTGCCATTATTTCCACGTCATGGCCTTAGTTACTGCCATAATTTCCACGTCATAGCCTTAGTTACTGCCATTATTTCCACTTCATGGCCTTAGTTACTGCCATTATTTCCACGTCATGGCCTTAGTTACTGCCATAATTTCCACGTCATAGCCTTAGTTACTGCCATTATGTCCATTTCATGACCTTAGTTACTGCCATTATTTCCACTTCATGGCCTTAGTTACTGCCATTATGTCCACTTCATGACCTTAGTTACTGGCATTATTTCCACGTCATGGCCTTAGTTACTGCCATAATGTCCACGTCATAGCCTTAGTTACTGCCATTATTTCCACTTCATGGCCTTAGTTACTGCCATTATTTCCACTTCATAGCCTTAGTTACTGCCATTATTTCCACGTCATAGCCTTAGTTACTGCCATTATTTCCACTTCATAGCCTTAGTTACTGCCATTATTTCCACTTCATAGCCTTAGTTACTGCCATTATTTCCACGTCATGGCCTTAGTTACTGCCATAATTTCCACGTCATAGCCTTAGTTACTGCCATTATTTCCACTTCATAGCCTCAGTTACTGCCATTATTTCTACTTCATAGCCTTAGTTACTGCCATTATTTCCACGTCATGACCTTAGTTACTGCCATTATTTCCACTTCATAGCCTTAGTTACTGCCATTAGTTCTACTTCATAGCCTTAGTTACTGCCATTATTTCCACGTCATGACCTTAGTTACTGCCATTATTTCCACGTCACGACCTTAGTTACTGCCATTACTTCCACGTCATGGCCTTAGTTACTGCCATAATTTCCACGTCATAGCCTTAGTTACTGCCATAATTTCCACTTCATGGCCTTAGTTACTGCCATTATTTCCACTTCATGGCCTTAGTTACTGCCATTATGTCCACTTCATGGCCTTAGTTACTGCCATTATTTCCACGTCATGGCTTTAGTTACTGCCATAATTTCCACGTCATAGCCTTAGTTACTGCCATTATTTCCACTTCATGGCCTTAGTTACTGCCATAATTTCCACGTCATAGCCTTAGTTACTGCCATTATGTCCATTTCATGACCTTAGTTACTGCCATTATTTCCACTTCATGGCCTTAGTTACTGCCATTATGTCCACTTCATGACCTTAGTTACTGGCATTATTTCCACGTCATGGCCTTAGTTACTGCCATAATTTCCACGTCATAGCCTTAGTTACTGCCATTATTTCCACTTCATGGCCTTAGTTACTGCCATTATTTCCACTTCGTAGCCTTAGTTACTGCCATTATTTCCACGTCATAGCCTTAGTTACTGCCATTATTTCCACTTCATAGCCTTAGTTACTGCCATTATTTCCACTTCATAGCCTTAGTTACTGCCATTATTTCCACTTCATAGCCTTAGTTACTGCCATTGTTTCCACGTCATGGCCTTAGTTACTGCCATAATTTCCACGTCATAGCCTTAGTTACTGCCATTATTTCCACTTCATAGCCTTAGTTACTGGCATTATTTCTACTTCATAGCCTTAGTTACTGCCATTATTTCCACGTCATGACCTTAGTTACTGCCATAATTTCCACGTCATAGCCTTAGTTACTGCCATAATTTCCACGTCATGGCCTTAGTTACTGCCATTATGTACACGTCATAGCCTTAGTTACTGCCATTATTTCCACTTCATGGCCTTAGTTACTGCCATTATTTCCACTTCATAGCCTTAGTTACTGCCATTATTTCCACGTCATAGCCTTAGTTACTGCCATTATTTCCACTTCATAGCCTTAGTTACTGCCATTATTTCCACTTCATAGCCTTAGTTACTGCCATTATTTCCACTTCATAGCCTTAGTTACTGCCATAATTTCCACGTCATAGCCTTAGTTACTGCCATTATTTCCACTTCATAGCCTTAGTTACTGCCATTATTTCCACTTCATAGCCTTAGTTACTGCCATTATTTCCACTTCATAGCCTTAGTTACTGCCATTATTTCCACGTCATGACCTTAGTTACTGCCATAATTTCCACGTCATAGCCTTAGTTACTGCCATTATTTCTACTTCATAGCCTTAGTTACTGCCATTATTTCCACGTCATGACCTTAGTTACTGCCATTATTTCCACGTCATGACCTTAGTTACTGCCATTATTTCCACGTCATGACCTTAGTTACTGCCATTATTTCCACTTCATGGCCTTAGTTACTGCCATTATTTCCACGTCATGGCCTTAGTTACTGCCATAATTTCCACGTCATAGCCTTAGTTACTGCCATAATTTCCACTTCATGGCTTTAGTTACTGCCATTATTTCCACTTCATGGCCTTAGTTACTGCCATTATGTCCACTTCATGGCCTTAGTTACTGCCATTATTTCCACGTCATGGCCTTAGTTACTGCCATAATTTCCACGTCATAGCCTTAGTTACTGCCATTATTTCCACTTCATGGCCTTAGTTACTGCCATTATTTCCACGTCATGGCCTTAGTTACTGCCATAATTTCCACGTCATAGCCTTAGTTACTGCCATTATGTCCATTTCATGACCTTAGTTACTGCCATTATTTCCACTTCATGGCCTTAGTTACTGCCATTATGTCCACTTCATGACCTTAGTTACTGGCATTATTTCCACGTCATGGCCTTAGTTACTGCCATAATGTCCACGTCATAGCCTTAGTTACTGCCATTATTTCCACTTCATGGCCTTAGTTACTGCCATTATTTCCACTTCATAGCCTTAGTTACTGCCATTATTTCCACGTCATAGCCTTAGTTACTGCCATTATTTCCACTTCATAGCCTTAGTTACTGCCATTATTTCCACTTCATAGCCTTAGTTACTGCCATTATTTCCACGTCATGGCCTTAGTTACTGACATAATTTCCACGTCATAGCCTTAGTTACTGCCATTATTTCCACTTCATAGCCTTAGTTACTGCCATTATTTCTACTTCATAGCCTTAGTTACTGCCATTATTTCCACGTCATGACCTTAGTTACTGCCATTATTTCCACTTCATAGCCTTAGTTACTGCCATTAGTTCTACTTCATAGCCTTAGTTACTGCCATTATTTCCACGTCATGACCTTAGTTACTGCCATTATTTCCACGTCACGACCTTAGTTACTGCCATTATTTCCACGTCATGGCCTTAGTTACTGCCATAATTTCCACGTCATAGCCTTAGTTACTGCCATAATTTCCACTTCATGGCCTTAGTTACTGCCATTATTTCCACTTCATGGCCTTAGTTACTGCCATTATGTCCACTTCATGGCCTTAGTTACTGCCATTATTTCCACGTCATGGCTTTAGTTACTGCCATAATTTCCACGTCATAGCCTTAGTTACTGCCATTATTTCCACTTCATGGCCTTAGTTACTGCCATAATTTCCACGTCATAGCCTTAGTTACTGCCATTATGTCCATTTCATGACCTTAGTTACTGCCATTATTTCCACTTCATGGCCTTAGTTACTGCCATTATGTCCACTTCATAGCCTTAGTTACTGCCATTATTTCCACTTCATAGCCTTAGTTACTGCCATTGTTTCCACGTCATGGCCTTAGTTACTGCCATAATTTCCACGTCATAGCCTTAGTTACTGCCATTATTTCCACTTCATAGCCTTAGTTACTGGCATTATTTCTACTTCATAGCCTTAGTTACTGCCATTATTTCCACGTCATGACATTAGTTACTGCCATTATTTCCACTTCATAGCCTTAGTTACTGCCATTATTTCTACTTCATAGCCTTAGTTACTGCCATTATTTCCACGTCATGACCTTAGTTACTGCCATTATTTCCACGTCATGACCTTAGTTACTGCCATTATTTCCACGTCATGACCTTAGTTACTGCCATTATTTCCACTTCATGGCCTTAGTTACTGCCATTATTCCCACGTCATGGCCTTAGTTACTGCCATAATTTCCACGTCATAGCCTTAGTTACTGCCATAATTTCCACTTCATGGCCTTAGTTACTGCCATTATTTCCACTTCATGGCCTTAGTTACTGCCATTATGTCCACTTCATGGCCTTAGTTACTGCCATTATTTCCACGTCATGGCCTTAGTTACTGCCATAATTTCCACGTCATAGCCTTAGTTACTGCCATTATTTCCACTTCATGGCCTTAGTTACTGCCATTATTTCCACGTCATGGCCTTAGTTACTGCCATAATTTCCACGTCATAGCCTTAGTTACTGCCATTATGTCCATTTCATGACCTTAGTTACTGGCATTATTTCCACGTCATGGCCTTAGTTACTGCCATAATTTCCACGTCATAGCCTTAGTTACTGCCATTTTTCCACTTCATGGCCTTAGTTACTGCCATTATTTCCACTTCATAGCCTTAGTTACTGCCATTATTTCTACTTCATAGCCTTAGTTACTGCCATTATTTCCACGTCATGACCTTAGTTACTGCCATTATTTCCACTTCATAGCCTTAGTTACTGCCATTATTTCCACGTCATAGCCTTAGTTACTGCCATTATTTCCACTTCATAGCCTTAGTTACTGCCATTATTTCCACGTCATGGCCTTAGTTACTGCCATTATTTCCACGTCATGGCCTTAGTTACTGCCATAATTTCCACGTCATAGCCTTAGTTACTGCCATTATTTCCACTTCATAGCCTTAGTTACTGCCATTATTTCTACTTCATAGCCTTAGTTACTGCCATTATTTCCACGTCATGACCTTAGTTACTGCCATTATTTCCACTTCATAGCCTTAGTTACTGCCATTAGTTCTACTTCATAGCCTTAGTTACTGCCATTATTTCCACGTCATGACCTTAGTTACTGCCATTATTTCCACTTCATGGCCTTAGTTACTGCCATTATTTCCACGTCATGACCTTAGTTACTGCCATTATTTCCACGTCACGACCTTAGTTACTGCCATTATTTCCACGTCATGGCCTTAGTTACTGCCATAATTTCCACGTCATAGCCTTAGTTACTGCCATTATTTCCACTTCATAGCCTTAGTTACTGGCATTATTTCTACTTCATAGCCTTAGTTACTGCCATTATTTCCACGTCATGACCTTAGTTACTGCCATTATTTCCACGTCATGGCCTTAGTTACTGCCATAATTTCCACGTCATAGCCTTAGTTACTG
Organism: Cepaea hortensis; assembly: GCA_963921405.1. Taxonomy (NCBI): domain Eukaryota; kingdom Metazoa; phylum Mollusca; class Gastropoda; order Stylommatophora; family Helicidae; genus Cepaea; species Cepaea hortensis. The sequence continues at coordinate 55,420,029 of OY992880.1, read as the reverse complement.
CCATTATTTCCACTTCATAGCCTTAGTTACTGGCATTATTTCTACTTCATAGCCTTAGTTACTGCCATTATTTCCACGTCATGACCTTAGTTACTGCCATTATTTCCACTTCATAGCCTTAGTTACTGCCATTATTTCTACTTCATAGCCTTAGTTACTGCCATTATTTCCACGTCATGACCTTAGTTACTGCCATTATTTCCACGTCATGACCTTAGTTACTGCCATTATTTCCACGTCATGACCTTAGTTACTGCCATTATTTCCACTTCATGGCCTTAGTTACTGCCATTATTCCCACGTCATGGCCTTAGTTACTGCCATAATTTCCACGTCATAGCCTTAGTTACTGCCATAATTTCCACTTCATGGCCTTAGTTACTGCCATTATTTCCACTTCATGGCCTTAGTTACTGCCATTATGTCCACTTCATGGCCTTAGTTACTGCCATTATTTCCACGTCATGGCCTTAGTTACTGCCATAATTTCCACGTCATAGCCTTAGTTACTGCCATTATTTCCACTTCATGGCCTTAGTTACTGCCATTATTTCCACGTCATGGCCTTAGTTACTGCCATAATTTTTACGTCATAGCCTTAGTTACTGCCATTATGTCCATTTCATGACCTTAGTTACTGGCATTATTTCCACGTCATGGCCTTAGTTACTGCCATAATTTCCACGTCATAGCCTTAGTTACTGCCATTATTCCACTTCATGGCCTTAGTTACTGCCATTATTTCCACTTCATAGCCTTAGTTACTGCCATTATTTCTACTTCATAGCCTTAGTTACTGCCATTATTTCCACGTCATGACCTTAGTTACTGCCATTATTTCCACTTCATAGCCTTAGTTACTGCCATTATTTCCACGTCATAGCCTTAGTTACTGCCATTATTTCCACTTCATAGCCTTAGTTACTGCCATTATTTCCACGTCATGGCCTTAGTTACTGCCATTATTTCCACGTCATGGCCTTAGTTACTGCCATAATTTCCACGTCATAGCCTTAGTTACTGCCATTATTTCCACTTCATAGCCTTAGTTACTGCCATTATTTCTACTTCATAGCCTTAGTTACTGCCATTATTTCCACGTCATGACCTTAGTTACTGCCATTATTTCCACTTCATAGCCTTAGTTACCGCCATTAGTTCTACTTCATAGCCTTAGTTACTGCAATTATTTCCACGTCATGACCTTAGTTACTGCCATTATTTCCACGTCACGACCTTAGTTACTGCCATTATTTCCACGTCATGGCCTTAGTTACTGCCATAATTTCCACGTCATAGCCTTAGTTACTGCCATAATTTCCACTTCATGGCCTTAGTTACTGCCATTATTTCCACTTCATGGCCTTAGTTACTGCCATTATGTCCACTTCATGGCCTTAGTTACTGCCATTATTTCCACGTCATGGCTTTAGTTACTGTCATAATTTCCACGTCATAGCCTTAGTTACTGCCATTATTTCCACTTCATGGCCTTAGTTACTGCCATAATTTCCACGTCATAGCCTTAGTTACTGCCATTATGTCCATTTCATGACCTTAGTTACTGCCATTATTTCCACTTCATGGCCTTAGTTACTGCCATTATGTCCACTTCATGACCTTAGTTACTGGCATTATTTCCACGTCATGGCCTTAGTTACTGCCATAATTTCCACGTCATAGCCTTAGTTACTGCCATTATTTCCACTTCATGGCCTTAGTTACTGCCATTATTTCCACTTCGTAGCCTTAGTTACTGCCATTATTTCCACGTCATAGCCTTAGTTACTGCCATTATTTCCACTTCATAGCCTTAGTTACTGCCATTATTTCCACTTCATAGCCTTAGTTACTGCCATTATTTCCACTTCATAGCCTTAGTTACTGCCATTGTTTCCACGTCATGGCCTTAGTTACTGCCATAATTTCCACGTCATAGCCTTAGTTACTGCCATTATTTCCACTTCATAGCCTTAGTTACTGGCATTATTTCTACTTCATAGCCTTAGTTACTGCCATTATTTCCACGTCATGACCTTAGTTACTGCCATTATTTCCACTTCATAGCCTTAGTTACTGCCATTATTTCTACTTCATAGCCTTAGTTACTGCCATTATTTCCACGTCATGACCTTAGTTACTGCCATTATTTCCACGTCATGGCCTTAGTTACTGCCATAATTTCCACGTCATAGCCTTAGTTACTGCCATAATTTCCACTTCATGGCCTTAGTTACTGCCATTATTTCCACTTCATGGCCTTAGTTACTGCCATTATGTCCACTTCATGGCCTTAGTTACTGCCATTATTTCCACGTCATGGCCTTAGTTACTGCCATAATTTCCACGTCATAGCCTTAGTTACTGCCATTATTTCCACTTCATGGCCTTAGTTACTGCCATTATTTCCACGTCATGGCCTTAGTTACTGCCATAATTTCCACGTCATAGCCTTAGTTACTGCCATTATGTCCATTTCATGACCTTAGTTACTGCCATTATTTCCACTTCATGGCCTTAGTTACTGCCATTATGTCCACTTCATGACCTTAGTTACTGCCATTATTTCCACGTCATGGTCTTAGTTACTGCCATAATTTCCACGTCATAGCCTTAGTTACTGCCATTATTTCCACTTCATGGCCTTAGTTACTGCCATTATTTCCACTTCATAGCCTTAGTTACTGCCATTATTTCCACGTCATAGCCTTAGTTACTGCCATTATTTCCACTTCATGGCCTTAGTTACTGCCATTATGTCCACTTCATGGCCTTAGTTACTGCCATTATTTCCACGTCATGGCTTTAGTTACTGCCATAATTTCCACGTCATAGCCTTAGTTACTGCCATTATTTCCACTTCATGGCCTTAGTTACTGCCATAATTTCCACGTCATAGCCTTAGTTACTGCCATTATTTCCACTTCATAGCCTTAGTTACTGGCATTATTTCTACTTCATAGCCTTAGTTACTGCCATTATTTCCACGTCATGACATTAGTTACTGCCATTATTTCCACTTCATAGCCTTAGTTACTGCCATTATTTCTACTTCATAGCCTTAGTTACTGCCATTATTTCCACGTCATGACCTTAGTTACTGCCATTATTTCCACGTCATGACCTTAGTTACTGCCATTATTTCCACGTCATGACCTTAGTTACTGCCATTATTTTCACTTCATGGCCTTAGTTACTGCCATTATTCCCACGTCATGGCCTTAGTTACTGCCATAATTTCCACGTCATAGCCTTAGTTACTGCCATAATTTCCACTTCATGGCCTTAGTTACTGCCATTATTTCCACTTCATGGCCTTAGTTACTGCCATTATGTCCACTTCATGGCCTTAGTTACTGCCATTATTTCCACGTCATGGTCTTAGTTACTGCCATAATTTCCACGTCATAGCCTTAGTTACTGCCATTATTTCCACTTCATGGCCTTAGTTACTGCCATTATTTCCACGTCATGGCCTTAGTTACTGCCATAATTTCCACGTCATAGCCTTAGTTACTGCCATTATGTCCATTTCATGACCTTAGTTACTGGCATTATTTCCACGTCATGGCCTTAGTTACTGCCATAATTTCCACGTCATAGCCTTAGTTACTGCCATTTTTCCACTTCATGGCCTTAGTTACTGCCATTATTTCCACTTCATAGCCTTAGTTACTGCCATTATTTCTACTTCATAGCCTTAGTTACTGCCATTATTTCCACGTCATGACCTTAGTTACTGCCATTATTTCCACTTCATAGCCTTAGTTACTGCCATTATTTCAACGTCATAGCCTTAGTTACTGCCATTATTTCCACTTCATAGCCTTAGTTACTGCCATTATTTCCACGTCATGGCCTTAGTTACTGCCATTATTTCCACGTCATGGCCTTAGTTACTGCCATAATTTCCACGTCATAGCCTTAGTTACTGCCATTATTTCCACTTCATAGCCTTAGTTACTGCCATTATTTCTACTTCATAGCCTTAGTTACTGCCATTATTTCCACGTCATGACCTTAGTTACTGCCATTATTTCCACTTCATAGCCTTAGTTACTGCCATTAGTTCTACTTCATAGCCTTAGTTACTGCCATTATTTCCACGTCATGACCTTAGTTACTGCCATTATTTCCACTTCATGGCCTTAGTTACTGCCATTATTTCCACGTCATGACCTTAGTTACTGCCATTATTTCCACGTCACGACCTTAGTTACTGCCATTATTTCCACGTCATGGCCTTAGTTACTGCCATAATTTCCACGTCATAGCCTTAGTTACTGCCATTATTTCCACTTCATAGCCTTAGTTACTGCCATTATTTCCACGTCATGGCCTTAGTTACTGCCATAATTTCCACGTCATAGCCTTAGTTACTGCCATTATTTCCACTTCATAGCCTTAGTTACTGCCATTATTTCTACTTCATAGCCTTAGTTACTGCCATTATTTCCACGTCATGACCTTAGTTACTGCCATTATTTCCACGTCATGACCTTAGTTACTGCCATTATTTCCACGTCATGACCTTAGTTACTGCCATTATTTCCACTTCATGGCCTTAGTTACTGCCATTATTCCCACGTCATGGCCTTAGTTACTGCCATAATTTCCACGTCATAGCCTTAGTTACTGCCATAATTTCCACTTCATGGCCTTAGTTACTGCCATTATTTCCACTTCATGGCCTTAGTTACTGCCATTATGTCCACTTCATGGCCTTAGTTACTGCCATTATTTCCACGTCATGGCCTTAGTTACTGCCATAATTTCCACGTCATAGCCTTAGTTACTGCCATTATTTCCACTTCATGGCCTTAGTTACTGCCATTATTTCCACGTCATGGCCTTAGTTACTGCCATAATTTCCACGTCATAGCCTTAGTTACTGCCATTATGTCCATTTCATGACCTTAGTTACTGGCATTATTTCCACGTCATGGCCTTAGTTACTGCCATAATTTCCACGTCATAGCCTTAGTTACTGCCATTATTCCACTTCATGGCCTTAGTTACTGCCATTATTTCCACTTCATAGCCTTAGTTACTGCCATTATTTCTACTTCATAGCCTTAGTTACTGCCATTATTTCCACGTCATGACCTTAGTTACTGCCATTATTTCCACTTCATAGCCTTAGTTACTGCCATTATTTCCACGTCATAGCCTTAGTTACTGCCATTATTTCCACTTCATAGCCTTAGTTACTGCCATTATTTCCACGTCATGGCCTTAGTTACTGCCATTATTTCCACGTCATGGCCTTAGTTACTGCCATAATTTCCACGTCATAGCCTTAGTTACTGCCATTATTTCCACTTCATAGCCTTAGTTACTGCCATTATTTCTACTTCATAGCCTTAGTTACTGCCATTATTTCCACGTCATGACCTTAGTTACTGCCATTATTTCCACTTCATAGCCTTAGTTACCGCCATTAGTTCTACTTCATAGCCTTAGTTACTGCAATTATTTCCACGTCATGACCTTAGTTACTGCCATTATTTCCACGTCACGACCTTAGTTACTGCCATTATTTCCACGTCATGGCCTTAGTTACTGCCATAATTTCCACGTCATAGCCTTAGTTACTGCCATAATTTCCACTTCATGGCCTTAGTTACTGCCATTATTTCCACTTCATGGCCTTAGTTACTGCCATTATGTCCACTTCATGGCCTTAGTTACTGCCATTATTTCCACGTCATGGCTTTAGTTACTGTCATAATTTCCACGTCATAGCCTTAGTTACTGCCATTATTTCCACTTCATGGCCTTAGTTACTGCCATTATTTCCACGTCATGGCTTTAGTTACTGTCATAATTTCCACGTCATAGCCTTAGTTACTGCCATTATGTCCACTTCATGACCTTAGTTACTGGCATTATTTCCACGTCATGGCCTTAGTTACTGCCATAATTTCCACGTCATAGCCTTAGTTACTGCCATTATTTCCACTTCATGGCCTTAGTTACTGCCATTATTTCCACTTCGTAGCCTTAGTTACTGCCATTATTTCCACGTCATAGCCTTAGTTACTGCCATTATTTCCACTTCATAGCCTTAGTTACTGCCATTATTTCCACTTCATAGCCTTAGTTACTGCCATTATTTCCACTTCATAGCCTTAGTTACTGCCATTGTTTCCACGTCATGGCCTTAGTTACTGCCATAATTTCCACGTCATAGCCTTAGTTACTGCCATTATTTCCACTTCATAGCCTTAGTTACTGGCATTATTTCTACTTCATAGCCTTAGTTACTGCCATTATTTCCACGTCATGACCTTAGTTACTGCCATTATTTCCACTTCATAGCCTTAGTTACTGCCATTATTTCTACTTCATAGCCTTAGTTACTGCCATTATTTCCACGTCATGACCTTAGTTACTGCCATTATTTCCACGTCATGGCCTTAGTTACTGCCATAATTTCCACGTCATAGCCTTAGTTACTGCCATAATTTCCACTTCATGGCCTTAGTTACTGCCATTATTTCCACTTCATGGCCTTAGTTACTGCCATTATGTCCACTTCATGGCCTTAGTTACTGCCATTATTTCCACGTCATGGCCTTAGTTACTGCCATAATTTCCACGTCATAGCCTTAGTTACTGCCATTATTTCCACTTCATGGCCTTAGTTACTGCCATTATTTCCACGTCATGGCCTTAGTTACTGCCATAATTTCCACGTCATAGCCTTAGTTACTGTCATTATGTCCATTTCATGACCTTAGTTACTGCCATTATTTCCACTTCATGGCCTTAGTTACTGCCATTATGTCCACTTCATGACCTTAGTTACTGCCATTATTTCCACGTCATGGTCTTAGTTACTGCCATAATTTCCACGTCATAGCCTTAGTTACTGCCATTATTTCCACTTCATGGCCTTAGTTACTGCCATTATTTCCACTTCATAGCCTTAGTTACTGCCATTATTTCCACGTCATAGCCTTAGTTACTGCCATTATTTCCACTTCATAGCCTTAGTTACTGCCATTATTTCCACTTCATAGCCTTAGTTACTGCCATTATTTCCACTTCATAGCCTTAGTTACTGCCATAATTTCCACGTCATAGCCTTAGTTACTGCCATTATTTCCACTTCATAGCCTTAGTTACTGCCATTATTTCCACTTCATAGCCTTAGTTACTGCCATTATTTCCACTTCATAGCCTTAGTTACTGCCATTATTTCCACGTCATGGCCTTAGTTACTGCCATAATTTCCACGTCATAGCCTTAGTTACTGCCATTATTTCCACGTCATGACCTTAGTTACTGCCATTATTTCCACGTCATGACCTTAGTTACTGCCATTATTTCCACGTCATGACCTTAGTTACTGCCATTATTTCTACTTCATGGCCTTAGTTACTGCCATTATTTCCACGTCA